>AP027106.1:29602342-30802342 GCA_028142955.1 Pinctada fucata
ACCTTGTGACCTTGACCTCGATATTTGACCTACTTTTGAAAAAAAGATAAGATTCACTATATCTTTTGATTGGTAAGTGATAGGGCTTTGAATATTTCACATGTGTATTCCTTGTGACAAGACCTTCCTACACATATTATAATTTTTGACCTATTGACCTTGACCTTTATTTTTGACCTACTTTTCAAAAAAATTAAGAATGGATATATCTTTTGATTGGGAAGTGATAGGGCTTTGGTATTTCACATGTGTATTCCTTGTGACAAGACCTTCTACACATACCATAATTTTTGACCTAGTGACCTTGACCTACATATTTGACCTACTTTTCAAAAAAATTACAAATGGTTATATCTTTTGATTTGTAAGTGTTAGGACTTTAATATTTCACATGTGCAATCCTTGTGCCAAGACCTTTCAACAAATACCATAATTTTTGACCTTGTGACCTTGACCTCGATATTTGACCTACTTTTGAAACAAAGATAAGATTCACTATATCTTTTGATTGGTAAGTGATAGGGCTTTGATATTTCACATGTGTATTCCTTGTGACAAGACCTTCCTACACATACCCATAATTTTTGACCTATTGACCTTGACCTTTATTTTTGACCTACTTTTCAACAAAATTAAGAATGGATATATCTTTTGATTGGTAAGTGAAAGGGCTTTGGTATTTCGCATGTGTATTCCTTGTGACAAGACCTTTCTACACAGACCATAATATTTGACCTTTTGACCTTGATCTAGATATTTGATCTACTTTTCAAGAACAGTTATATTGGCTATATCTTTTGATTGGTAGGTAATAGGGCTTTGATATTTCACATATATTTTCCTTGTAGCAATGCCATTCTATACATACTATAATTTTGTACCTTTTTACCTTGACCTAGCTATTTGACCTTCTAAGGTTGTATATATCTTTTAATTGGTAGGTGATAGGTCTTTAATATTTCTTATGATGAGACCTTTTTGTTACCAATTTTACGTAGTGACCTTGACCTGGATGATTGACACTCTGTTCTGAAAATTTGAGAATGACCATAACTTTTAATTTGTAATTAAGAGGTCTGATATTTCAAATGAATTTCATTTGACAAGACTTTTCTACTGATACCAATAATTTGATCCACTTTCTAGAATAATTATCAAACCGCTTCACATGGCGACACAAGCATTCCTTGGATTTCTATTTTTTTTTGTTTATTTGCATTTTCTAAGTTAAAATTTACAAAACTGATGAGCCGTTGCAGTAGGACAATGCCTAATAAACAAATCCAAATCGTCTAAGTATATGAAAAGATCATAGTTTTTGCAAACACTTCAATAGTTTGTCGACGACAGAAACGTTCTTGGCTTATTAGAACTCTTGAAGTGTTTGCAAAAACTAAAGACTTTTCAGATATATAAAAGATATGAACTTTTTTTATGAGGCATTGCCCTACTGAAACGTCTTATCAGTTTTGTGCAGTATCAGTATCACTTAAATGATGAGAAAACAATCAAAAGCCTCCGTAAGGAATCACAACATCATGCGTTTCGATCTCACGCGGTGTATATGATGTCAAATTAATAAAGGGCCAAAACAAAGCTTCTTTCAAGCGACAGAGCTTGATAGAAGTAATTATTACAACTTAAATATCCAGTTATGGGGAACAAGTTTAACTGATCCACAATACAAAAGGAAAATAAGGATTTATTATGAAAATACAGTCTGAAGTGTTCCAACTCTTTACTTCTTGAAGAAAATTTTAAACCAATTTTAATGCATTGGATACGTATTCTGGATAGTAAATTTTGGTACTTTTTAAATACCAAAATGATTTTCTGATACAGTGAAAAGTATGTCGGTAGCGCCCTATGTTTTTTTTTTATTTTTTTTTTTAAATTAGTGCATTCAATTTGCTGAAAGTCTGCGGCTCCAAGTAAGTATTATATACCTCAAACGTTTCAAATCATATATTCAGAACATTAATTCCTATTGACGACAATTGTGACGATTTTAATTTCACCATTACAAACTTCCCAGTAATGTACAGCAACATTCCCTCTTCGCCTGTCTATGGTGTATTCATTTTACGACTAGTTCTATGGCATGCTTATAACAGTCTGTGCTCTGCTATCTAAAGCGAGCTCAATATCAATCACAAAGGAAAGTCTGACCAATTTTCAAATAGGACAGAGAATCAGGACCCAGTCTTCTCTGACGAGATTTAAACAAGGCTCGTCATAGAGTCCCGTCATCGCGGTTGGCCAGTGAGTAACGTAAGGAGAGACACTGGTACAATTTTGTATATATTGGTCCAGTACCATGCCCAGTGTTTTTTTTTTTACCGTCAGTCATGACTAACGGTATACTGTAATCATTCGTAATCTACTTGCAAGGATAGAATACCTCTTTGCAATTTGATTGGTTGACAATTGCATAAAATGCAAATATTCGTATAGGTTATTCAGATCTATGTATAAGATTCTCTCATCATGTCGGTTTAAGAGTCTAGATGACCTGACAAATGAAAGTCATATCGCATCAGTGTATTTTCTTCCGAAATATGCACCGAAAAGTCATTGTACCAATACGTCCTATAATAATCGCAGATTTTCGGAAAATCGCAAAAGCCCGGAAATGTGCGCTTGGTAAATGCATGACAAATATGGATAATGACCATATCCCTGTCTACAGTACAAAATCGATAATTCAGAAAAATCAGAAACCGAAGGCATACAAAATCAGGATAAAACAGGAACCAAAGCAAACAAAAACAAAAACCTCCACCATATGAAAAGAAGCGAACTCCCGATATGAGAGTGAGACCAGGTGCCCAGGAAGAGTAAGCATCTCCTGCTTGCATGCAACACCCGTCGCTTCAATTCGGTAGAACTGTCACATCCGGTTACTTCCATTTTGGAAGATATAGAGTACAATCTTTGGTTGGATGGTTCAAATGGTCTATGACAGAATATCATCCACCATTCTGGATAGTGGGACATCATAGTGTATGACGAGTTCCCCATTTTATTCAATCTTTTTCTAATTAGAATTTCAATATTCAAATTCAACTAACTGACGGCAAGCATTTTGTAAAAGCTAATACTTGTATGAATCATATCCTCGGTAAAGCAGGCGACCGACTATTTTATTATATTTGTGGTTGAAGTGTACCATTTGCGCATATCGTTAAAACCAGGATGTCTCTTTAATGCACATTACCATGGATACATGAAGCTTTAAAATGATTATGATAATCGTACTATGGAAAACAGTTCATTCTTAAAGCTTTTCTATCTACCTTCAAACAAGAAAGTATCAACTTCTGCTCTGATGTCCTCATCGCTCAGCCCCAATCCATCTTGATCTTTAGCAGTGATCAGGATATCTAAGAAATCAAGATGGCGCTTCTTCAACTGACTTTTATCTTCAGTCTGTAAAACATGTTTATAATTATTCATAATTCAAGGAAAAAAAGGAATTAGAAATGAAAAAAGTCTACCTCTGCTTGAAGAGATAAATTCATGAATGCACCAATTCTACCGTTCTCATTAAAATTACTTACTAAAGATTTTCGTCTAGCAGCGATGATATCCTCTGCAAATTTGTGGACATAATCACACAACCTCTTCTCGTCTTTCCCATCTTGTGTAAAATAATAGATCCAATCTGGATATTTAAGAGGATTACTGTAAGGTAGGAAAGAACACTTGTATAACACATATCTTATATATTTTCACATATTTATTAAGTGAAATCGTTCTGCATGAAGACAAAACGACAGGAATATGCTTTGTCAGTTGGTATGACTCGCAATTCAATTTTGAAGGTTTTATGCTGAAAATAAATCTCTTGCATAAAGAAAGGGTCTATCTCTGCTACAAACGATCAGCCATGTCATGCTTTTTGGTGGAAATATCTAAATTCGGTGAGCCAGACATGCATGTTTCCATGCTATTTCAAAGGAAAATGATTCATTTAAGAAAATACTTTATCGCATATTCGTTATTTCCAATCATAAGAAGAAGGACAATTTTCTTTGCAAAATACTAAAAACTTTAAATGTCTCTTCAGTTTCAAATTCGAATGCTACATGTTTATGAGTGAAGGCAAAGAGCATAGATTAGATATTTGTATATTTGGATTAAGATATCCGAAATGCGTGCCTAGTTCAACAAAATTGGTACTATAGAACATATATTTCAATATTGACAATTCAAGTGGTACATGTATGTGCAGACGAAATTAAATAATTGACAAGTATGACATTATAATGTTAAACGTCTTCATATTCACTGGCATCATTAACTTTAGAGCAGAACAATTTACAGCATGGACCAGACATGCACGTTTCAGTCAGTGATCCTCAATCTAAACAATGCAATATGGCCAAAAACTGTGACAATTATGACCTAAATATATCGAAAGACGCAGCAGAATGGCTGGGATATGATGCTATTTTTTAAACAGAAATTGTCAAATGTGTTTGAAGAAACGACCAACAGAAATGATCGAACTTGGCAACATGTGCCCTTTGGGACTCCTGGTCCACTAAAAGTGACACTCACCAATAGGTACAAATGTTTCTGACGTCCACTCCAGAGTTAATATCATTAAATGTAACTTACAAAACCCGTCTCTGATTAAGCTCAGCCAGCTTCTTAACTGCATTCACATATGGATGGGATCTGTTTTGAAAAATAAAAACAGGTTTGAATAGTGAAAAGATTCCATTGTCAATGGAGAAATCGTATTGATGATTTCAATATATCATATATATAGTTTAGGTGACTATAGTTATGAATTTTGTCCTTCGGGACAAAAAGTGAATTGGAACAGAGGATATTTGACCCGTTTTGATATCCTTAGAAATAACAATATCCAGTTACCTTGTAGTCTGAACACCGTCATTGTAAGAAAATGCACACCTCAGCATAGTGTCTAATGTAGCAAGGCTCACTAAGTTGTATATTTCCACACAGTTTTTACTATCCTTACAGGAGGCGATGTTATTCTATGATACATCGATGAAGATTAAGTTAGTGTTTGACAATGTGCGAGCAAAAGTTACCACCTTTTCATATTTTATATCCTTTTATACTTTATAAATTTATATTTTATATCCTTTAATGTCTTGATGCTCATTTTCGATCATTCCTGAGGACAGTTAAGCATGTAATGTGTAATAACCTGTTCATGATCAGTAATTCATTCAAAAGGAACGGACAGATATCAAGATATCTTTGATCTAGCAGTTCAGAGAAAGAAGGAGATCTCTAACAACACTCGATTTGCACCTTAGAAATGTCAACGCGGCTGGTGGATTCGCGATTTGCTCGACTGGGAGGGATGAATTCGTGATTGCAAAGTAAATAAAAAAAGTATGAATGAATTGTTGACATCATTCAGCAGGCGAGTTGGTTCGACAAACGATGTTCTCTCTTTCTTTTTTTACACGGACAAGTACGTAACATAGACAAGAATAGACTGGGGTTTTCTCGCGGATAAGGTCATTTTCTGTTATATGGGGCCTTTAGAAATACACCCTCATAGCTTCAAGCCTCTGTGCCTTAATTGCAAATGGTGTAGTTATCAGCATTACGTACGTGCGCACAACCTTCCCGCTTTTCCGGGTACCAAACGGTATCGACGAAAGCAAAATACCCGTACGAAAAATTAAGACGGATTCCGTCTAGAATCTGGGCGGATTCTGGGTAAAACCAGCTATGTCTTAGCAATTTTTAGACGTACCCGGATTTCTTAAGAATTCCGCCTAAGCTCTCTTAGACGGATTCCGCCCAATGTACATGGTATAGAGGCGGATTCCGTCTAGGGCTAGGGCGGACTTTTACAAATGTAGATAAAGAAATTCCGTCTAATACAAACTAGGGGGAAAATGTTGCATCTTGGGAGAATTATCTGACTCATCAGATAAAATTTCAAATTTATAAGTTCCTAAGAAAATGTGGGAAAGAAGAATGTACGTAAAATGATCGACTTCCAATATTATCATTATAGATTTGGAATTTAAGTGATGCACACAGTAAGTAATAAGTTGTAGAGTCTTTGCAAGATGTAAATTGCATGAATTCTCTCAAATTTTTCAGTATACAATTATTAAGATGAAAAAGTAGCCTGATTGTCCTCTGACCAACTTCAAATCATCAATTTTTATAAAAGTTACAGGTCATATACATGTATAATAATAGAGGAAGGTTACTTAAATTACTTCAAACAGATGTATAGTAATATTTTCAATATGTAAAACATATAAATGTTTTCAAAATGTAAACAATTAAAACTGACACTCTCTGAATTATAACATAAAAAAATTATTGAAAGCTGCTGAATAATGCACTTATAGAACATATGTTGAACAAAGAAAATAAAGAAGTATATTTATTCTTTTCTGTACCTTTTTCTATCCCTGAGTTGTACTTCAGAAAAAGATGATACACATGCATGTGTAATTTAGGATTCCCAGTTTTACCATCAATATAATGTAATACAAAGAGGGTTGTATGTGTAAGTGTTTGATAGGCGGAATCCGCCTTAAATTCTCTCTATAGTGAATAATATGAAGAAAGGCGTATTCCGCCTAATAAGGCGTATTCCGCCTAATTATAATATTAGGCGGAGTACGCCTAGGTCAAGGCGGAATCCGCCTAATCTTAGGCGTCCTCATTTAAATATTTCGAGCCATATACCGGGCGGAAACCGCCTTATCCTATAATGTGTGCCATATAGGGAGAGTACACAGAATCCGCCTGGAAAATAGAAAATATAACGCCTAGAGTCAGGGCGGAATATTTCGTACAGGTAGTGATGTTAAATAATCCCCTCACTGTAAGATGACCATACGAACAAGACAGCAGAACACAGCCTGGGCCTAAGCAACATATACATGGATATAAAAATAGAAGGTGTAGTAAATAGAGTCCGTGCTCTGCCGGCTGTTATGAGCTCATGCATGTTATCACCCTATGAGTCCGACCGATATTCAGAAAGGACAGGTGGTCGGGCCCCCTATCTTCTCTAACGAGGTCTAGACAGGGTCCGTCATGACGTCCTGTCGTCACAGTCAGTCAGAGGGCAATTCTTAAGAATGCGCTAGTGTAAGGCTGTAGACCAAACTAAGTGTCCGTTTAGTGACAGCTGGATCATAAGGCGTTAACTGATTCTGACGTAATTTTGATAGTAATTCTGTCTACCATTGACCTTTCCTATTTTGTTGATTATTCACCATAAAACAGACTGTGAAAAACCGAGGACACGTTAACAGGAAATATACAGGGCACGTAGGCTGTGAAGTATACAGGATACGTAAGCTACTTATACAATCCCGTAGCAAATCGAAATCAAGTAAACTTATCCCTCTCCAGTAAGAAAAGAAAATGTGATTACCTTTTGTTCTTGCATATATGAAATCTTATACAATTAAAAGGAAATTACCATAAACAAGTCGGCGACATCATTATAAACCTGGATGTAAGGTTTTAAAATATCAAAATGGAATGCTGGTGTCAGAAGTCGACGGTTCCTCTCCCACTTGGGTCCGTAGCTCAGCAATAAGCCCATACCTACAAATCGCATAAATATTCAGCAAAGTACCGTTCATATTCATATACAGTAACGTATAGCTATCGTGATATGAATTTGTTTTTGACAGTAGTTAATTCAAATATTGATTATATTTTACCAAGCCAGTTCTTTATGAAAAAGTAACCGCCAGGTTCAAATACTGGCTTAGGTTCTGAAGACTTCAGTAAAAGTTTGGCTGTATCTGGATGCGTAACTGACACAAAGGGATTAAAAGGTCCCACCCAGAGGTTAAATACTTTAGCTCGTGTCCGTTTGATCGCCGCTCTCTCCTTCATGACTCTTTCACTTGGATCTGAAAACTGGTACAAAACAAGACAAGGTTGTATTAAAATGGAACGTGTGTAAATTTTTCGAAATCATTTTTAGTTATGTCATTTTCAGTGCATGTATTACCATTCTGTTTACTTTGATAGAATTGCATTTCAGAATAGATTCAAGATATATAACTTCAATGTTAAAGAATAACATTAGAAATACCAACATTTAATGAAATATTAAGAATTTCAAATGGTACATAAAGGATACCTGATTGAGACTGCCCATCAACCAATGAGGTTTTCCAATAGTTGGTATATTCTTTACCATTGCACATTTTGATCTCCAATTCAAGAAGAATTTCACGACTTTATAAACTAGCACAGCTATGGTAACGGTGATAAAAAAATGTCCAATCATTTTGAATCTTTATAATTAGGAAAACAGCCGTTGATGTTTTATTCATGGACTCGAACTACATCTTTTGAGTGTCCTCTTCATGAGAAGGATGGCTGTAACAAAATTAAGGTAAAGTGAACATTTCATAAACCGGTTTTTACTCTTATCGTAATTTCGTGCTATCATATTACGCACTTGCAATAGACAATAAAAATAATAGTACAAAGGCAGTGGTTGAAAATATATTAACTATAATTGCAACATAAATGCATCCATGTTGTTAAAGTATTCAAAGATTCTACAGCATGAACAACTGCGTTTTGAATATAATATTATACAATAGAAGTATACAATTGAGGGAGTTAGCATGATTCGGTGGTTTTTCCCAGACTAGACCTATTTCCCGAGGCGAAGGTCTGGTCGAGAGAAACCAGACTCATGCTAACTCCCTCAATGGTATACTTCAACTGTTTTATTATACCGTCACGTGCTGTAGCTCCGCCCCATTTCGACGTCACGCGCTGTAGCTCCACTTCAATTCGAAGCTATTTCCCTAGGGAAATATTCTTCCTAACTAATGTACCTTTGCAGGGATATAGTTTCATCAGGAGAGTTACAGCTAGATTTAATGAGTATCTTTTTATATCGGAAAAACAAGTAGAGGAAGAATAATAAACTAGAACTGTCCTTTAGTGACGAATTTCGTGTATGATATATGACATTAATTTTAAAACGCTTAACATTCAATCGTTCAAATTAAATCAATCAACAAAGATTAAATGCTTGGGTACGAAAATCTACAACGTACATGTAGTATGCGACTTTAAAAGCTTCATGACCAAAATACTATTATCAGGTCAGAGATCAAGGTACTTCGTCAACGAATTCTATATCAAAATGTACATGTTCAGTTAAGTAAGCGTATGAAATATCAAAGCCTTATCATTCTTACTTACAATGAAATCTGCTTTACTAACTTCTTGACTAAATAATAAATTTCAAAATCAAAGGTCTAAAGTCTTGATACTAGTAAATGTAGTTATCTTGTGATGATTGTGTATATGAAATATGAAAGGCCTATCATTTATAGAATGAAATAAACATCAAAGAAGTACCTAACCGTTATTCAGTCTCAAAGTTGAGAAGGCAAGGCAAAATCGTAAGAATTCCCACCGAAGTGAGACCAGGTGCCTGGGGAGAGTCAGCGTCTCCTGATTGCATGCAACACCCGTCGCAACAGCTCAATGGAAACCTGTCAAATTCGGTGATTGTCTCAATGTACATTTTGATGTACAGATCAGGTAAGTATCTCTTGTTTGGTGATGACGACAACCATTCAATCACAATGTAGAATGTCACTGATCATTCTGGAAAGGGGGATCTGATATGCTTTTATAATATCCCCGTAGCGACCGAAGAACATCCGCAATGATGATTTCAGCCGTTGTGTGATATAACCCTGAACAAGTAGCTAACCTGCAAGCCGTCTGGCTCTTATGATGAAATCGTCATATTTGGAACATGCCCTGGCGTACCGGATCATCTGAGAAACAAAAACACCATTAGCAGGAGAAGACGGAATGTTGCAACTCATGAAAAGGAAGTTAATTATGTGGAAGCTTAAATCGTCACGCTTGTTATACAGTGAGGTGTTCAAATAGTCGTATAGAAGTATATCCAAGTATGAAGCGGATCTGTCGCTCTCTGTTGTTTCCTTGATCTGTAGTCCATGAGGATAAATTTCATGCAGATGGTCCTTAAATTTCGGATTATTGATGGACAACACGCCATCTATGTATCTGAAGGTAAAATGGAACTGAGATGCGAGTTGCTTTAGTCCAGACGAGAGCAAGAACTGGATAAAGTCGGCTTCGTATGGATATAGAAATAAGTCTGCAAGCAGTGGGGCGCAATTGGTACCCATGGGGATTCCGGGTATCTGCTGGAAAACGGTTCCTCCAAAAAGCACAAAAATATTGTCAATCAAAAACTTCAGCATCTGGATGATATCGTCCTCTGTATACTTTTTGTTTGAATCAGAGTCTTCCTTCATAAATAAGTATCCTCACGCCAAGTGACGAGGTATTTGTATCTCCTATTACCAGATTTTGAAAGAAAGGTGTTGTGAATAATATTTGCAAGTCTGTTTTTGAGTTTTTGGTGTGGGATGTTAGTGTAGAGCATGGAGAAATCAAAATACTTTATGCTGATTATATGATTGAAATTGGTGGCTTTTAAATTTTCCAAAAGTTCCTTAGAATTTTCTAGGATCCACATCTGAATGATTCAATCTCTGGAATAGTTGTCTCGCAGTATGTTTGAAGACCTTGCCTGATGCGAGTTCATATTTTCGTAAGCAGATATTTGCTTTTAAAACGTTTTGATCTTAATGCAACATATTCTCAAAGTCAAGGTCAAGATCACAAAGTCAAAAATTATGATACCAAGATGTAGTCCTGTAATATCCGGATATGTATAACCGTGATAATATAATCCGGATATGTATAACCGTGTATAACCGTAAAAATCCAGGTTCCGGAAAATAAACCGACAAGAGGTCGCGGTTTCAATAAACGTGGACGAGGAGGACATTATAGCGGTAGGTTTACACCAAGGAGTCAAACGTGCTGGAACTGTGGAGGCAACTTTCCACATCGAGATAACCCCTGTCCAGCTAAATGGGTTACGTGCCACAATTGCTACAATGTAGGTCACTTTCAGAAAATGTGTCCGTCAAAACGTATAAAACGAAAAAGAGGACGAGGAAAAAGAGGTAAAGGAGTAAGACAAATCACGGAGGAAAATGACAGAGAGGACAGTGATAGTGATTACTCTTATGGTATCAAGATTGAAGGAGAGCTAATGGTCAATAAAATAGAAGGTCCCTTCGTTGATGTCAAGGTAAATGAAGTCAAGTCAAAATTTCTCGTTGATAGTGGCTCGTCAGTCAATATATTGGATGAAACCGACTATGTCAAAATAGGCAGGCCCAAACTACGCAGCAAAGATAAGAAAAACAAACTTGTCCCCTATGGTGGCGGTAAAATCTCTGTATTAGGGACATGTGACTTGAAAGTAGAAACCGAGAAGACATATGATGTTGTAACATTTTATGTAGTTAAGGGAAAAGGTGGATCACTTTTAGGATTCCCTACAGCTAACAAGCTAAACATTATTAAAGTTGTAAACAGTGTACATACTGAAACAGAGGTGGAAAAGGACTTCCCGCACCTTTTCAAGGGCATTGGAAAACTCAAAAACCGACAAGTCAAAATTCATATCGATGAGTCTGTCCCGCCTGTTGCACAGAAAACCCGAAAAACGCCGTTTCATTTGCGTGACAAAGTCGTACATGAAATCAATGAGCTTTTGAAATTAGACATCATTGAGAAAGTGGAGGGAGAAGCGACTCCGTGGGTTTCACCAATAGTGACACCTCCAAAGAAGGATGGAAAGGAAATTCGGCTTTGTATAGATATGCGTGAAGCGAATAAAGCGGTAAGGAGAGAGAGGCATACCATGCCAACTATTGACGAGCTGATACTCGATTTGAACGTGGCAAAAGTCTTTAGCAAACTTGATTTAAGGAGTGGATTTCATCAACTCGAGATACATCCAGATTCTAGATATATTACCACCTTTAGTACGCATGTGGGAATATTTCGATACAAGCGCCTGAATTTCGGGATCTCTTCAGCTTCAGAGATATTTCATGAAACAATTCGCCAAATCATCCAGGACATTCCTGGTGCACGCAACATATCCGATGATATCGTGATATTTGGAAGCAACCGTGAGCAACATGATTCTGCTCTCTGCAAGGTATTGCAGAGATTAAGCGACAGCGGTTTAACATTGAATGCGAAGAAATGCATATTTCGTACGAACAAAATATCGTTCTTTGGAGTAGTGTTCGGTGAAGAAGGAATTTCACCTGACCCGGCCAAGGTCAAGGCTGTTCGAGATTTTAGCAGACCTCAGAATGTCAAGGATCTCAGGAGTTTCTTAGGGCTCACTAACTATTGTTCTAGATTTATTCAGAATTATTCTGCTATATGTCAACCGCTAAGGGAGCTGACATACAAGGGCCAATCATGGGAATGGAACGAACACTGCGACAATGCCTTTGCTACATTGAAGGATAATTTATGCGGTGACACTGTTATCGCGTACTACGACCCTGAACAACCAGTCACTGTGCAAGTAGATGCTAGCCCCATCGGATTGGGTGCTATTTTGATACAAAGCGAAAAGGCTGTATGCTATGCCAGTCGTGCATTGACACCCGTTGAATCTCGTTATAGTCAGACCGAGAGGGGAAGTCATGATATAAACAAAGAATAAAGCTGTGAAACAAAGAACTGAGTTTATCTGCATGCATCTGGCATCTAGGCCGTCACAAATACAACAAGTCCTCTTTATGGTGAATGTGTAAATGGAATATTAAAGACCTATCACTTATAGTATGAAAGACATGTGCTTTCAAATTGTCCTAACCTCAAATGCTATAAAGGGTCAATGTCAAGGTCATAAGGTTAAACAATTTGATACTTAACTGTAGTACTCTTTGTGACAAAAGTAACGACAACAAAATATATAGTACTCCTTATGGTAAATGTATGTTTCGGGCTCCGTGAATATTGCTTTCGTTCGAGGGGAGCTTTTAAATTACCAAATTAAAAAGTTATTAAAATATGAATGGACGGGTAGACAGACAGACGGATGGACAGTGTGAAATCTTGCAATATGCCCCACCTCCTTTAAACTTAAAAGAAAATCGTCGGAAAATGGATATGTTTTTGATACATTTCTGTAAAATAGCTATACATATGGAATTGATAGGGAGGAGGGTAGGTTTTAGGGGTATGGACAAAAATTTACCGGCCATTTTTGATATGACGTGAAGTCTTCTTGAAAATGTTCCGTTCTGCAGAATTAAGACTCCAATTTTAACAATTTCAATACTTAGTTTTCTGTACCTCAACACCTTCATTTTCCCATCTTTCTCTGAGCAAAAACTGCATCATGGGTCAATATTTTTTCACGACGACCATTTGAACTTAGTGCATCGAACTGCGCAGCTACAGCTCAGCAGCATTCATGATTAGTACTAAAACCCACATTAAACGTTACTATGATCTACAAACATTTGTTCTCCAGTTTTTATCAATCTTTCTCAAAATGCCAGCTATATTCATTTTACACGCATGGAGCTATTGGCCATATCAACATGGAGAGGAACTCGGAATATTGCACATTTGTAATTTGTTACCAATAATTCAATAGAGACTATCCAACTTTGCTAAGATATATCATGAATGTAAATAATTAATAAATGGATAAAAATCAGTCCAGATTCTGGTGAATTTACCAAGGATGTTTAGAATCTTTATTTTTTCTACCTATGTTGGGGCTGATCGGCACGTGAAAATGGCTACCTGTAAAAATACGTGTTCGAAGGAACCAAGTATTGTCAGATTGTGTAAACATGAGATTCATATAAGAATGGACTGTTCAATTTTGACAGTTTATTGGAGTATGAAGTTTGGTTTGTCGCACCACAAATTGTGTAAAACCGCGAAGCGTAGCGAAGCGAAGCGGTATTACGCAAAATTTGTGATGCGACAAACCAAACTTCATACTCCATTAAACTGTCAAAATTGTACAGTCAATTCTTATAATTTTCAAACCCAAATTTATCCCAAATTTCACAAATATACTAAAGAAATTAGTAATTTAATACATTGCGTATGGGAATATCAACTCTGTAGGGCCCATAGTTCCCAGACGAAATAGATATAATGTATACGTTGCTAATTAAAGGCAGCAAATGTGTCAAAAATATTCGTTCCCCATCTGGAGCCCCATTTTACCAATCCATTACATCATCCGATGATATGACGTAGCATTTTGATGACGCGTTCTGCAGTTCAAGTTCAAGGTCGCCGACTTGGCAGTTGTACACGCAGGAGCTGGGAGTTTATACAGACAGATTCTCTGTACTTATAGATCTAATACCTTCAGAAAACGGCATGATTATGATCTATTGGTATCAGAATAGTGATCTTCGGTCCTTTTGAAGTTCTCAATCAAAACTTTTGCACGTTGTCGTTGACAGTCGTCAGTCATTGGAAAATTTCGAACGCAGGTACTTGCTACTGTTACGACGGGAATGATATTTTGAAGAAAATAGCTGGAAGTTTCTGTTTTTCTCGTTATGTACTGAACTTTCTGTCTTTCATGAAATTGTAAGGACAGGAAATTGTCTAAGAAGCTTCAAAAACAGGAGCATAGCAACCGAACAACGCTGTAAAAACCACGTATACCGATACATCATCGAAATAGACCCTTTCACATCATCTGCGGTACTGAATTTGAAGGCCAGTTCCAGGGGACAAACAATAGATTGCGCATGCACCAGTGACGTAATTCAATAGTTCCAAGATGTTTTCCGCGGAACAAACAAAACATGATTCCGCGCTAAACGTCCTAGAACAATCAAATGGCGTCACTGTGCATGCGCAATCTATCCATTGTCCCCCGGAACTGGCATTCAAATTTGGTACCGCAGATAATGTGAAAGGGTCTATTGTCATAAAATTTTCAATAATTCTGATGTCGTATTTATATGTAAGGGCTACTGTTAATAAAACTATTTTTTCTTTGCATAATTATCATTCGAAAGCCGATCTTAGTAACATACTAAATGATTTTGATGGAAATAGTTCCGGCTCTTCCGGTATTTTATCGTGTTCATTGGGGTATGAAGGTGTATTTCGCCATTTTTCTGACGATCAATTAACCAATCAAAATGCATAGATTCGTGTAAACAAACTTATTTGGAAATTATAAGATATTGAGATCGTGTACTCAAAATTGAGGGATTTTTTTTAAAAGGTTAGTTATAGTTATAGTCATTTCTTCTGTGGTACAGCTGTGCAGCTCGGTGCATCAATTTAAAAGTGTTCTAGTGTTAAAACATATTAGTGTAATTTTTCGTGGAAATGTAGAATATGGTTAAAGTTGAAGTATTTACTCCGTGTAAAGATCCAATATGACGAATAACATTTTGACTATACCCCTTAACATTTTCCCGTAATAATCGGCCTATTGACATATAAATGTCATTGATTAGAGTTCCCTCAGGTCACACTGAGATGCTCATATTTCCAAAATAACAACTTCTATCATATTTTCATTTCCATATATCCAAACCTTATGTTAGACCTAATATAACAACAAAATGTAATTCAAGGTTTCATGATTATACCGAGAACTTAAGCTGTTTGAACTTTAATATTGGACGCTATGGGAAAAGTAAGAAAAATCCCTCCTTAGAGGTGATAAAATGTAACTATTTTTTCCCCAATTAAAACCATATTAGTTTGATAATAGGGCATCCAGGCAAAAAAAAAAAAAAAAAAAATACTAGCATTTCTGACCTGAGGGATACTCTACCTAAATGCTTATTTAAATGTAATGACAAAATAGTAATACAAGAACATGTGTACTTATATCTGATCGTTTTAGTTAAATCACCAGGTAGTGTGAACATTGATAATTATATACAGCGGTATGTTAAAAACATGTAATATATATATAATTTATGTTCTTCATTTGATTAATTGTAGCATAAATGTGTACGTACTATAACGGATTAGAATTTATTTGTCCTGATGAAATCTATGCATCAAGAAAAGTATGTGGTATGAGAAACGATAAACTTACCTTTCTCCACAACAACAATATAGATCAACAAACAATTCGTTCTAGTTACTGACCTTGAATCAGCGGAGTCCTTGCGTTTTGGTATTTTAAAAATCAATAGGCATAAGGCACGGTCCATTTGATAATCAAGGGGGGGGGGGGGGGGGGGGGGCTTGGGTTTTTTGTCGGAGCGAGATTATTTTTTCGCCCCGGACCGGGGCAAAATTATTTTTTTTCTTGCAAAGTTGGAACAAGGAATTTTTTTTAATAACCATTGATGTGAATATTAAGAATGTTTGTATTTTTTCAAAAGAAATTCTTTATTTTTCACTTAAATTACTCCAAACATTATTTTTTATGTAAAACTAAACTGAGAGAGATGAAAGATTTTTACAATATGCGAAATATATAAAGTTTTAGTAAACAAAATGTATATCAGGTCATGTAACATGTAAGAGGGTCTGATACATATACAAGTTTTTACATGAAGAACGTGACAACTTAGTTAAATTCTCCTTCCAAGCTTGTATATAGAATTAGACACTATATTGATACATGTATCTATTAATAGTAATAAATTATATTGATAATGTATTTAAGCATTTTAATTGTGCCAGTCAAATGCATTCTTTCGATATTTTTCAAATATGAACAAGTAAAATCTGCTGTGAGCGAAGCGAGCCGAAAAATTTTCAGGAATTTTAAGCAAATTTTATGGTTATTCTTCAATTTCAGATTACTTGTAAGAGCAAGATTATTTTTTTTCTGTCACACCATAAGCAAATTTATTTTTTTCATCAAAATTCAGAGCAAAATTATTTTTTTCGAAAAAAAAAAACCCCAAGCCCCCCCCCCCCCGAATATCAAATGGACTGTGCCTAATGCTACTTGTGTGGTGTTTGATTATGTAATATTTAGTGATATAATTAATTCATATTAATTGACATAATATCACTTAAATGTCGGATATCCAATAATTACTAAGTAAGTGCAGTACATTAAAGTAAGCGAGTGACTGCAAAAAGATATTGGGACGGCACAATAAAATATCAAACATCTCGTCCACCATAAAATTATGTTGAAAATTTGGTTAGAATCGACCATAACATCAATTGAAAAACAATTTCACCGATATTGACACTTTCTACAAACAGAGGAAGCTTACTCTCCTGGTACAACTGATTTCATCTCCATTTGGGATTCACTAATATTGCGCCTTCAACGTACTGCAGCATTTTGACTTCAACTTTTTTCGTGTTTTATTGGTTCCAACGTACGACAACGTCAATGTCGAGACAGAGTCAATGTTAAAGAGAACTGTCAGACAGAAACAAATAAAGCATGTTGCCTTTGCAATATGATTTGAATGCGAAACGAGTACAATTTATGTCCACTTGATATCTTAAGGGTCACTCAATGATGACTTGACTTGAAACATAATTGTAAATTCCGTCAATGAATTTATAAATTCTAAAAATAAGGGATGACTCCCTTAGTCTAACTTTGTATATATAACACTTTCGTCTAGTTAAAACATTCCTTCATTTATGAAAATGTATTCTATTCTGCCTCGAGCATTACCGATAATTTCTTTTTATGAAATGAGTATATATCGAACACTGGAATTCGCACTATGGAACATAGATGTCAATATTGGTGAGTAAAAACAAATGTGGCTGTCTTAACATGGTGGCCATGTGCTTCATTTGCATGAGAGTATGTTTTGTGGGCATTGCCCATCCGAATATGTGGTAGCATACTTCGAATATAAATCGAAATCGGTAAGTACGCATGATTAGATTACTGCTAAAAGTCGGCCACTGATATAATTTTGTCCACCACTGTTGATTGTATTATACTTTATATCGCATGTCACAGTGTCAGTGGAATCTTTCTTTTGTTTGTTGGTCTTGCATGATAAAATAATTTAATAGCGCTTGTCCACATGACACATTGATTGTTATTTTAATAATACGATTGTTGCACATTGCATGTCCATTAGCCTACTGTTTACAGATATACAATATTGCCAATTTTGCTGTGATAAAAAGAAAATGAAATGCTCCTAATGAACATGTTATTTCATCAAAAAATATCATCGTTTCAAGCACCATCCGTCCAATGCTTTAATAGACATAGATTTTATTTAACTGTGCTATTGAATCGACCCTACATGATATTTGGAGCCACAAAATGCACAAATTGAAATTCAAAACTTAAAACTAGAGGGCGCTACTGAAATACATTTGTTTGTGTCTGAAAATAATTTCGGGATATCATTAGGTACCACTGACGAGGATTTACTATCCGAAACACATGTCTGGTGCATTAAAATTGGTTTTAACTTTTCTTCAAGAAGAGTTGGAGCACTTCGTATTATTAAATGATAATTATTATGATTACCATAATGCGACACACCAAAGATAACCTATGGAAGGATTGGTCGATATTATATGAACGTAATTCAGGAAAATTCGCAAATTTCCTCTACAGTACATGCCATGTAATGTCCATCAGGGTTTTCATTTGTACGTATCAGCTACGTACAGAACGTTGTTCCTTAAAACATGTATCGAAGAAGCGCTAACTGATTTAAGAATGAGTTTGATTTTCCAGCAACTTTTGCTTACATGTTCTTATATGCTTTAGTAATATATTCGTACAAAATCCAAACAAGCCATTCCGTTTTCGTACTGCTTGGTGTATTCCAAAAAAAAAAAAAACGTTCAAAGTATCTAAATTTTAATAATATATGATCAATTTTGAAAGTAATGAGAATTCTGAGTGTATACATAGCGAAGCTGTTCATATTAGTTAGATCATGGTTAGATTGTCTGTAACATGTTTGATGCAAAAACGTCATCCATGCTCTTTTTTCAAAGATGCCGACGATCCTCGAAGTTTTTTTTTTTATTGTTTTTGTTGCTCAACAATCATCATGGCATTTTACAGATATAAATATGATCAAAGAGCATTTTTTGGTTTTTGCAATTCATTCATTCATACATTCGCTCACACATGTACTCATCACATCTTCTTACAGGCATACTCACATATATACACCCTTCCATACCTTAATTCTCATACTCTGAGGTTTGCTCGTTTGTATTAAGCAGCTTTTTGACAAATATAAAAAAGGAAGTAGATATGAATTAATTTATCCTTATGATTGAAGTTGCTTACTTGACTCATTTATCGCAAGGGAGGGGGGGGGGTATTCTACAACCGAACTAATTAAACATCGTTGAGTAAGGAATCAATATCATGCCATCTCTCATCCAATTCTGTGTGTGTATATACTTTCTTTTCCAGTTGATAGTAAAATTTAATATGAATTTTGAGTGAATCAAATGATGGGATTAAATTTTGTTTTGAACATTTAAAGATGTAGTATTTACAATTAAGTATGAGAAGGTTAAGTGCAGTGGACCTTAAGTTCAGCTCTCCAAATATGACATTTTGTACTGTAAATGAAACTTGGAAAGAAGAATTGGAATTGATATGATTTTCTAACTTTATCCACATAGCATTCGAAAATTTGCAGTAGAAAAAAAGATGTTCAATAGTTTCTGGATACATTTTACAAAAACAACATGTTGAATCATTGGAAATTTTTTGTTTAAACAGAAGATCTCTTACTCCTAAGATTCTATGAATTATTCTAAATTGTAGCCATAATAGTTTGGAGTCTTTAGTTACTTTATGGGGTAGGATATGGATCTGGTTCCAATTATCAAAGTCAGGCATATTAAGTTTTGTAATCCATTTATTTTCACATTTTGGTTTAGTGTATGAGTGGTTAAAAATATCATAAAATCTTTTAGAACCTTTTTTATCTTTACAAATTATTTTAACTATTGATGGATAAGTAGATGATTCAATATATGTGGAAGAGTAAATTATTTTGGGATATCCTGTCTTAACAGCTTTAATAAGGCCGGTGTATATTGTAAAGGGCAGTGAGAATTCATATTTATTTGTAATATCATCAAATGAAAGAAAATTTCCATATTCATCGCATATATCTTTGATATAACATATTCCTTTATCGTACATTTTTTTAATGAAGACTGATTTGTTGTTAACTTTTATATTAGAGTTATACCAGAGAGGTAGATTATATATATCCTGCTCTTCAATGGGCAAATTTTGGAAAATATCACAGAATTCGGACAAAGTTTGTAAGGTCTCTTTCCAGAAAGGATTAGTATTAGATGATGAACGCTCTAAAAAGAAATCTTGGCCAAGTCTGCATAGATCAGATATTTTGCAAGTTGTGATTTCAGTAAAAATTATTTTCCATGTAGAAATTTCATGATTAAAAAGCCTTCTGATCCATGTTAGTTTTAGTGATTTGATAAAAGTTTTAATGTCTACCATTTTACACCCTCCAAACTTATATTTCAATTGCATAACTTTCCTGGATATTTTGTCTGGTTTGTCATCCCAAATGTACTTGTAAAACAATGTTTGAAGTTTATCTATCCAGTGAATGTTAGGTTTTGGAAGTGTAATAAATAAATGGGTCAATTTAGGCAAAAGAAGAGATTTAATAACAGTTATCTTTCCAAACAGAGAAATATGCCTTTTTTTCCACATAGCTATATCTTTCTTAATTGCATCAAATTTGTTATCAAAATTTAGTTTCTCAATGTTATTAAGGTCAGCAGTGAATGTTAAGCCCAATACTGTGAAAGGTTCAGTAGTCCATTGTAAGTTGTATTCTGTGCAAAGTGTATCATTTGATGAGGACTTAGAGCCTATCCATACAGCTTTTGTTTTTTCAATATTAGGCTTTAGCCCGGAATACTTGGAGAACTGAAACAGAAGGTCCAATGCACTTTTTAATGATTTTTCAGAGCCATCTAAAAATATAGCCGTGTCATCTGCATACTGAAGCAGTGATACTTCTTTCCCTATATTTACCCCTCTGATATCTTTATTTTGCCTGATCAGAATTCCCATTATCTCCACACAGAGATTGAATATGTAGGAAGAGACGGGATCCCCTTGACGACAGCCCCTGCCTATATTAAAGAATTTGGAGAAAATACCATTTTGAATTATACACAAGTTGCAGTTTTTGTTCAATGTTTCAATCCACTTGATTAGGTCTGGTCCAAAATTGAAAAAGTTAAGAGTTTTTGAGATAAATGTCCAGGATACAGAATCAAACGCTTTTTTAAAATCTATTAAAAGTAGCATGCCAGGAATTTTTTTAACTTTTGTTGTATGAAGAACGTCATATATGGTTCTGGTATTCTCTCCAATATATCTACCTCTCAGGAAGCCTTTCTGGTTTTCATGGATAAGAAAATTTAACACAGATTTCAAGCGATTTGCGATACAGGAAGAAAGAATTTTGTAAGATACATTTAATAAAGAGATTTGTCGCCAGTTTTTTAAAAATTCTCTGGATTTATTTCCTTTAGGCAGAATAGATATGATTCCTTGTTTCTGAGTTGTTGATAACTCCCCCAACATAAAACCTTCATTTACAGAGCGAAGCCAAAATTCCCCAATATCCCTCCAGAAAAACTTGAAGAATTCTGAGGAATATCCCGAAGTTCCCGGAGACTTATTATTCTTAAGGGATTTAATAGCCTTCAAGGCTTCCTGAGAGGTTATTATACCTTCTAGTTGATTTGCCATATCTGTTGTAAGAATATTGATATTTTGTTTGTCTATTATAGAAAGAAGGGAGGAGATCTCCAACAAGACCCCGTTGCAGCATCAACAGTAAAACACCAAAACACCCGATGCAAAAACACAAAAGACGAGTACAGCACGAGACGGAAGACACACGACATGTAAACATCAAACACAAAAGACTACACATAAACCGACGAGACCAATGGGTAACCGGTGCCGACTTTGGACGGCCATTTGTCACGCAAGTAGCAAATGGTGTGGTTATCCTGGATTACGTGCGCACAACCCTCTCACTTCTCCAATTACCCAGAGGTCTCGAGGAACGTACAATTGTGGTGTAAAACAACCTCCTCACTGTAAGATGACATCACACAAACAAGACCGCAAAACACAGAGGCCCCAGAGACACAGATAAATATGTAAATGGATATAAAAAGAGGGCATGCGTAATACAGTCTGTGCTCTGCCGGCTGTAGCGAGCTCATGTATGTAATCACCCGAGGAGTCCGACTGACATTCAGAGAGGACAGGTGGTCGGGGCCCTGTCTTCTCTAAAGAGGTTTGGACAGGGCCCGTCATGGAGTCCCGTCGTCACAGTCAGTCAGAGTGCAAGTCTCAAGGATGCGCTTGTACAAGACTGTAGATTGGTCAAGTACCAAGCCTAGTGTCCGTCTGGTGACATTAGGATCATATCCACGGTATAAAAGGCGTTTGATGATTCTGACGCATTTTCGATGGTTATGCTGCCTACCTTTGATCCTTTTTATTTTGTTTATCATATCACCATAAAAGACAGGTTGTGTAATACCCATAGTAATGTACTCTGTTGCATGTATAGATCCGAATTTTAAAAGAAGTTGACTGTAATTTTTGTAAAATTTCCAGAAAGTCTTAACTAGTTTATGAAAGCGGAAACCTTGACCTAAAAGTTTTTTGGTAATTTGTAAATTTCTACTGTGAAAATCCAAAATATCAGTGCATGCTCTAGCGTACCGGATGAGCTGTGATATGTAAATGCCGTATGACGGTAATCTTGGAACATCACCGTCAAGCCAAGGGAAATTTACTATGTTGAATCCAAAATCATCCCTTTTGTCATATACACTTGTATGAATCTTTCCGTTTACAATTTTGATATTTAGGTCCAAAAAGGGTGTTTCTGTATTTGAAAGGTTTGCCTTGTTAAGGGTTAATTCTTGTGGATAAATTTCATTCTTATATAATTCAAAAGCAGGATTGTCAATGGTTAGAATATCATCCAGATACCTAGAAGTATTATTGAAACATTTCAGCTCATCAAATTTTCTTTGCTTTTGAAGATTTTGGATAAATTCTTTTTCATAAGTGTATAAAAATAAATCTGCAACAAGAGGCGCACAGTTAGTACCCATAGGAATTCCTACAACCTGCTTGTATAGATCCTCACCAAATCTAACATAAATATTGTCCAAGAGGAAGGACAAGGCATTACACAGGTCACTACATGTCCATGATTTGTATGATTTGTAGTCTGTCGAGGAGAAGAAACCCTTCGATTCAGATGTACAAATGTAAGTTTTTCGCTCTCGATCAAAACACCATTTAATGAGATTAGATAATCGATCATTAATTTTGTCATGAGGAAGTGTGGTGTACATATTAGAGAAGTCGTATGAAGAAATCGTATTGGCTTGGAAATTTCCAGATTTCATTTTTTCAATCACATCCCCTGAATTCTTAATAGACCAAAATAAATTTACATCGTTCCTGTTTAGAACCGTTTCACAATATCTAGTTATGTGTTCTTTAATAGCAGTAAGTGCTGACGTCAGATTTCTAGACAAAATTGTAGTGGAGCAGTTACTAGAATTAGCAATAAATCGAAATTTGTAAGGAGACTTGTGCAGTTTCGGTATGCAATATAGTGTTGGGAGATCCAATTTAGAAATAGAGATATTGAATGAAGACAGTTCACTGTTATGCTTGCCTAAAATGTTAGATGCACTTTCATTGCTTTTGATATATGTATTAGTAGACGAAAGTTCCGAAATCAAAGTTGATATGTAGTAACGTTTTCAAATGATAATGGTGTTGTTTGCTGCTTTATCAGCTGGTGCAAAGACATATTTTTCATGTAATTTACTTAGTTTGGATTTGAAATATCTTTCTGATTTGGAACGTGGATTTTGAAAAAGATGAGGGTTTTTCTGGAAGTTATCTATTCGAATATCCGTTATAACTAAAATGAGATTTTTCCAGTCATTCAGAGCATGCGGTTCGACTCCTTCTGATTTACACCATCTTTTCGTATAATTATCTAAGGCTTCCGTAAGCACTTCACGGCATTTGACAAAATCTATCTTGGATGGGATTCTATACTTAGGTCCTTTTTTAAGAAGACCACGGAGCTGTCTGTCTTGGATAATTGAAAAGTCACCTGTAACGACATGGCCAGCTGGTTTGTAGAGATATTTAGAAGTTGCACATTCTCAAGAAGCAGGACACGATTCAAGTATGTCAGGATCCGTTGTAACTTTATTATAGTTAAAAACAAAGTTTCGAATAGGTTTCTTGTACTTATAACAAATAAGAGGTGGCTCTAAATTTTCAAAATATTGAAATATAGAGTCAAGGTTAATATTATCAAGTTCATGTTCTTTGTTGGAGTATAATTCAGAATAAAATTTTTCAATCTCGTTCATGATTTCTTGCTGTTCTGTTATTATTTGATTTTCTGAATTTATAACATTAGTTAATGTTTTATTAATAAAATTTCTTTTTTCCATGTTTAAAAAGTACTTGGTAGGTTTTCCCCTTCCTCGATCCATCTGGCTCTACACCGAACAAACAGACCTTTTACATGTTTTTCCTAAGATCTTCTAGCTCTGTTTTTAAAGATTCTAGCTCTTCATTATTGTTCCCATTATTTAAGAATAGTAATTCCTCTATTCTTTTTTCGATGTTTTTTTCATTGTCACTCTCTTTTCTTTTCTTTGTGGAGCTATACTCTATAGTAAATCCTCTGATTTGTAACAAGACTTGCTCAAAAAAGATTGATCTGAAAGTTTAAGTATAAGATTCTTGTTTTCTATATCATTAATTACATCAGGATTGTAAGGGGAGGCTGCATACTGAATTTTAAGATTTTTTATAATATTTTTAACTCCATTTACATATTGAACATCATGCAATAGTGAATTATTGTATTTCCAGAATCCTTTTGCTCTTTGAAAATTGGAGAATTTTAATTGGAGTTCTACAATAGAATGGTCTGATCTATACCCAAACGAGATATTTGATTTATCTATAAAAGTTAAAATTTCTTCAGATACTAGGAAAAAATCTAAGCGGGACTTTTTTCTTGAAGGTCCAAACCAAGTATATCTGCGTATATTATTATTATTTATCCTCCATGGGTCTACAAGCTGGAATTTTAATTTCATCTCAATGACCTTATCCCTAGATTTTGGATTATTAATTCTTTTGTAGTTTGAGCAGTCAAGGTCTGTATCTTGCACTAAATTAAAATCTCCACCCATGATTACATGATCACCATCAAAGTTATCAATTACATTAAAAAATTGTTCATAGAATTCTGGCTTATCATTGTTCGGTCCATATATATTTATCAAAAGTAATCGATATTTTTTTTCTAATTTTATCTCAGCTATAATATAGTTTCCATCCTTATCGTGATTGAATTTTAGAAGTTCATATTCAAAATTATTGTTAAAGAGAATTGTAACTCCTCTTGAGTCCGATTTTCCTGGGCTTGATAGAATTTCATATCCCCAGATGGATCGAACAAGGGGAACATCCTTATCAGTAAAATGAGTATCTTGCAAGAAGTAAATTGAAAATTGCTTTTGTTTCAGGTAGTTAAAGCTGAAAGCCTACATTAAAAACTTTGATGAAATAGTAAAATTTTTTGGGGACGGAGATTGTTAGATATAGACTCTAACAATCTCCGTCCCATGACATAGAAATAAGCTATAGCGACCCTTCACACCTGCTGACGTATGCATACTAATGAAGGTACGACCTAAAATCCAGGTACATCGCTACAGCGCCGGTATATAAGACGAGCTTCAAACTCGTCCACCGTGACATTCAGTGATGAGAAGTCTGGGAGTAAATACATGTAACACCTGAAATGAGAAATGAAGTTATCTGATGAAATAATCAATTATTGTTTTGAGAAATAGGCAAAAAATGTACTTTGAATAAAAACTTAAAAAAAAAAAGAAGCTTGCAGTGCATATCTAGGGCGGATACGCGGATACAAGTACGGAAAGATGGGGGGGGGGGGGGGGGGTAACATTTGCTCTTTAATAAAGTCAATACTATTATTACAGTAGTTTCAATAAGGTTTTTGTCTTTGGGGAGGGATTGGGTTGTACATCCAGTTTCCTTGCTCGATGACTAAATTTTGTCCAACTAAAAAAGATTCAGCTTTCCTTTCAACTTTTCAAACAGTGCTGGATCCGCCTATGTGAATTCGTACTTATCCTTTGAAATGCCGTATGAATGAAGACAGTATGTATATACAGCATTATGGTAAATTGAAAATTATATTCAGGACGGACAGATTGAAGAAAAAAATAACATCGTATCTCACCTGATAAGAAAATAAATCCTGATGCATCATCAATCTGACACTTGCTATGCTACTTCCGGTATAAGTTTATCGCTGAGAGTGTTCGTTTGGAAGCAATAATATATATATTTCAATTGAACTGCCATCTGGACTTTTTTATGTATTATGATAAGAAAAAAACCATAGTATCATTACACATGTAAAGAATACTGACTTCATAATTCTAGAGTTTTTGGTATTATTGGTATTATGTTTTTTTTTTTTTTTTAGTTTATCTATAATACATGAATTTGATATTTCGTATGATCTTATTCATCATTCACTTGTAATTTTCCTGCATAGAACTAAAAGTTATCAGATGATAGAAATAAGGCACCCATATGTACATGTAGATGTTATCCTACTTTTTTGTCAAATCTATATATATACATATGTGTGTGTATCATATAGGATGTGTTGATCTCTCTCTCTCTCTCTCTCTCTCTCTCTCTCTCTCTCTCTCTCTCTCTCTCTCTCTCTCTCTCTCTATATATATATCTTCATTTTGTCGTCGGTCAATATATATTTAGAATAGCTTTACAGCCTTCCATGAAATTTTCAGTTTCAAGGAAGTGCCAATAAGATTCATTTCCTCTTAGATAGGATGGGCAAGTCGAGCATCAGTTTACTAATTTATTTACAAGATCAGAGGAAAATATTTTCAAAGTCTCATTTACGGCGGCCTTCTTCATAACACTATGTACCATGCCCCATGTTCCAGGTACTTATATTTGTCATTCAAATAACTAATTCTTGTGACCACATCCTTAACAGATGTTTGAATGGTGGGAGAGTACCAAATGCAGTTTACGAGGGGTCGAAAGGTCAGCTAACCCCCTCCTCTTGGAATCTTACATCCATAAAAAGATACAAATTTGGTAAAAATCAAGTCCCGATCTCTTTTTTTGCTGTCATATTCTTTTGAAAAAAAATGAGTTTTTGATGAAAATACTTATTGAATTTCTTTTTTGGTTTATTTCGGTTGGCGTTTGATAATGGCATCCTCTATTTCAATGTAAACACGTCCAGTAACAAGGACATTTTCCAGGATCGATGAAACTAAACATGTTGAAAAAACGATAGAATTGGCATACAAATGTTAGCTGACTCGCCATCGCAGCCATATATTGCTTTTGAAAATAATAATCAAGGACCACAGTTTTGTTTTGTTTTGTTTTGTTTTTGTTTTTTTTGTTTTTTGTTTTGTTTTGTTTTGTTTTGTTTTTGTTTTTTTTTTTTTTTTGGGCTTTTAAAATTATCAAATCTTGTTTGCTACCAAGATTTATTTCTAGATAAGGGGTCCAGCTCATAGTAATGCGCGTATCCAGAGTAGAGGGAGCAATAACCCCTCAGCATTAATTTGTCAAAATGCTGATTTTCTTCTTTTTATTTTTTTTCAAACATAATAGCTAGAACAACCCCTCCTCAAATGGCTAGGAACCCGTAGAAATAAATCTGGATTCGTCGATTGATAAATGAGCATTAGAAAAAGACCCTTACCATTTTTCCCCTATTTTAGATCCGCGCATATTTTAATGAAATTATACATTTATTATCTGTATTTCTTGAATAAAAAATGAAAAGAAAATGCAATCATGTAAAATAAGTAATACATGAACGTCGGATAAAATGGAAAAATAAAAATCTTGAGGAAAGAAAATTAAATTAATTGTATTATTAAATTCGACAACACAATAGTTCATCCTTTCTATTTCTGTGAAGAGATTACTAAGAGTACTTAGAATCAACAAAACAATGAAAACATAATCTTAAATTGTATATTCGAAGCTGCATTTGTTTGTCAGAATTTACCTTATACCCTATATATTTTAATTTCTAACTGGTATTCATCGAGAACAAGGCGGGAGGAGTTCCTCAACCTCGAAATTGTAGTGAACGACACGTTGTAATTCTAACCAATGCAAACGAACACTCTCAAAATGTCAGTTATACCGGAAGTGATGAATTCGTCTTGTATACAGGAAGGCAGACATGGAATCTAGTAAATTTATTTTCTAGAGGTAAGATAAAACAATTAATGGGCACACATTTCAAATGGTTTTTTGTTACTATTTCAGACGAAAAGGCCGAATTCAAAACTAGTATGATGTCCAAGTAGAAACTAACTTAGGAGGGGGGGGGGGGGGGGGGGCTATTGAAGAAGTATGTGTTTTGCAGGGGAGGGGGGGGGGGGCATGAAAAGAGATGGGGTCTTTTCATATGTAATTCGTTTATACTTCAACGTAGGTAAATCTTTGTAGCATAAAGAGCTTCTTTTTACATTGGCGTTCTTACTGACTTTATAGACGTCGGGAGGGAGGGGATTTTTAAGTGTATGTAATAAATATATATTCATTTCTTCATAATTCAAAGATATAGATATTAATGCCTGCTTTTGAAATCGATTATTGATTATTTCATCAGATAACTCCATTTTTCATTTCAGGTGTTACATGTATTTACTCCTAGACTTCTCATCACTGAATGTCACGGTGGACGAGTTTGAAGCTCGTCTTATATACCGGCGCTGTAGCGATGTACCTGGATTTTAGGTCGTACCTTCATTAGTATGCATACGTCAGCAGGTGTGAAGGGTCGCTATAGCTTATTTCTATGTCATGGGACGGAGATTGTTAGAGTCTATATCTAACAATCTCCGTCCCCAAAAAAATTTACTATTTCATCAAAGTTTTTAATGTAGGCTTTCAGCTTTAAGGACATCCCGTCTCTTCTCTAACCCACCTAGTCCCCTACAGTTTAGTGACAGGAGCTTTACAGACATGATATAATATATTTTTTCGTATTTTTGCTGCAATAATACCAACCAAGTATATTATTTTTGTTTTCAAACATCCATACCTCTTATTCTTGCATACAAAATGAAAAAAATAATAATACAACAAATGAAAAATATATCATAGTTGTCGTGACATAGATTTGGGTAAATAAACATTCCAAATATGATTGGGTTTTTAGGCTAATCGGCTCGTATTACCTTAATGCAGAATTTTGATTATCAAGATAAACAAATTTAATGACAGTATCACCTTGTGCTCAATGCAAGCCTACCAATGTACACAAACAACTAGAATTCGCTGCGTGCCGTGCGGATCGTAAATAGGATATTTGTACAGTATATATAGTATAAAGAGTATATCCGGGTTTTTCATTCCGGATAATAAAAAAAAACACCATAAAATCATTTTCAACTAAGTTTAAGCCCATATGGTATATGTATACATATTTATGTAGAAATAAGAATTCTTTGATATCAAAATATCTTGTAAATAAAACTAACAGATTAATTATGTATGCGATGAAGTTTTCATTTAATATATTATATTACTGTTTTTTTTTTCTCAGAAAAAAAAGTTTATACATGTATGGTAATTAACCATCTGTACATGTTGCATGCAATTAGCAGTTTGCCATAGGAGTTAGGTCGAATTGCCCGCTTTCCTTTTGACCTTCCCCTGAATGTCATCATCTAGATCAAATTTCAATCTTTGTGTGCTATTAGCCGGTTTCGCGAATACACTGCCGTTATAGTACCATGCCTCACTAATTAGTTCGTGGTCATTAAGGCGTTGGATGAGCTTGCTGTTTAGGAATGTGACATCGTCGGATAATCGTAATCCCTGTCCAGCATTTTTGATAACAGACCGTTTCTTCATAATTCTTGATTTAATATCCGTGTTTTTGACCTTGAGAATAACACGTCGAGTTGCACCTTGTACTTTACTCGGGAGCCTATGAATTGCCAAAATTTCATCCTGACGTAGATCTACAAAACGTTCAAAGTATCTAAATTTTAATAATATATGATCAATTTTGAAAGTAATGGGAATTCTGAGTGTATACATAGCGAAGCTGTTCATATTAGTTAGATCATGGTTAGATTGTGTGTAACATGTTTGATGCAAAAACGTCATCCATGCTCTTTTTTCAAAGATGCCGACGATCCTCGAAGTTTAGTTTGATTCCATTTTTGGCTCTTGTGACAATTCCAGGATCTTGCTCATACTGAAATCCATCTACCAATGAGATCTTGTACCTGGTAAATAGTATGCAAAAGATTTGTGATTTTTCAGCATTTTTATTTTTATCAAACAAATAATTACAGATAAAAAGAATTAATGGTCGTTGCAAACATGCTGGTGTATTAAGGTCAGGTTAGTAGGCATAAGTTTGCTGAAGATTTTCTTTATATATTTTAAAAAGGTAAATAATTCATTGAAAATTTGGCTTTACTTGAGCCACTCTTCAAATCACAAAATCATACATATACATGTATACATTAAAAAGTTACCTAAAAACTGTCCTCGCAATTATAACTTTAAGTTGGTGCATTGCAAAATTTTGACCGATGCAGTTTCTGAAAAATGAATAGAAATGTTAACATGTTAATATTGTGTCTGATAATACAGAAATGATGATCTAAAACTGCATGCACTTAATATGAAATGTAACATTTTACAAACTTGAAATGTCATAGTTTGGTGCTCTATTGTGAGTGCTGTTGAGATTATCGTCAGGATCTTCTTTAACTCATTTGTGTCACACTTATGCCCTTTGCCGTGTGGAGCTCGTTAAAAAGTTCCCCGCGAGGGGTTTGACAGTAAGTGTTTTGAATATTGTTCCCTGACATGGTCGCAATAACACTTTCTATATAGACTTACCTCAGACAGTGCATGTATTTCAAATATTGTTTTCATTTTCTTGCATGAACATCGACGGCGGGTGCGGCTAGCCAGCAGGGGATGCTTACTCCTCCCGGGCACCTGGTCCCACCTCTGGCTTGCAAGGGGGTCCGTCGATGTTCAGTTTGGTGCTCTATTGTGAGTGCTGTTGAGATTATCGTCAGGATCTTCTTTAACTCATTACAGACTTCAAATGTCTTCAAATTCATCATTTAACATCAGATAAATTTGCAGTATGAATCGGACATGCACGTTTCGGGTATTTAACCGTCGTCAGTGATCCTCAATCCAAACAATGTAATATGGCCAAAGAGTGTGAAAGTTATTATGTCCATAAATGTACCGAAAGACGTAACAGGATGGATGGCATATGATGCTACAGGACTCACGTTTTACAAATTTCAAGAAATTGCGATAGAAACTTTCGAATGCATCGAAGAAACTTTGCTTCATGTGCCCTCGGGGATTCCTTGTTCACCAGCAGTGACACTCACCAAGTGGTACAAAACGTTAAACGTCTTCAAATTAAATAGCATCATTTAAGATCAGATAAATTTGCAGCAGGACTTATACACGCATGTTTAAGAATTGAACGAGACTATTCGGAGGAGCTTTGTTTGTTAGTTTGTTTGTGGTTCTGAGAATCAAAGGGAATCAAATGAAAACAAATCATTCGAAAATTACTCAACACGGTAGTGTTCCAAGTCTTTACCTTCTTGAAGAGAATTTCAAACCAATTTTAATGCACAAGACACGTGTTTCGGGTAATAAATCCTCATCAGTTGTAATTATTAAATGCCGAGGTGATTTTCTGACACAGCCAAATCTATTCAGTAGCGCCCCTGTTGTTTTTTTAATTAAGGTACTGCAATAGATGTGCTATATACCTATAGAAAGTAAGTTAGCTCTTTTTTTCTTAAATTTTCTTTATTAAATATAGAATTCGATAGGGGAGTGGAGTAGCACTTCCTCCTTTTCATAACCTGGTGTGTGAAAATGTTGTCACTGTTTTGCAAGGTCCACTACTAGTATTAGAAAATATTACCTTGGGCCTGCGGAAAATGGAACATAAGCAAAACTATCTCTTTGCCTTGCTTCTGCCTCCAGAAATCTTTCCGGTCGAAAGAACTACAATTGTAATGGATTTGCTCAAATGAAGCTTGACAAACATATTTAGACATTTTGAATGGAAATTACAATTTATGGATATCAAGAAGGAATTCATGTAGTCAGAGCATGTGTCATTTGATAATGAATCGGAATGTTATTCACATGTATTACCATCTTATCTTTCGATTCGAGTATCTTAAATTGAATGTCACAGACAATGTGAATTTGAGACAAACCATTTGTTTGCATGGAGGTTTTACAAACACCAAGAACTATATAATCTCTTGTAAGGGTATCAATTTTAACTTTGATTGAAACGTTTATTGTTGTGTAGATATCAAACGTAAGGATCGTGACAGTAAATCACAAGTGCTTTCGAATTTGAATGCAGACGTAAACTTTTAGGATAATTGGGGAATATTAAAGCAAACAAACATTGGACATTCAAAATCAGTTAAGTTGCGCAAATACGCAAAAACTGAGTCACAAGACATTTTTGAAAGAAACATTGAACCATGGAAAGATTTTTTTGCTTTTACTTTTTACTTGCATTAGTTGCTATTCCTCCATATGCCTTATGGTTACCTTTGAACTCGACATATGTGGATTTTTCTATCATATAAGGGTAGTATTTGTCAAAAAATGCATGTCACAAACTGAGGCGTATGATAAAATAGGTTGTCAGTGACGCGAAAATGTATTAAATTCTAAATATTTAGCACATATTTTAATAAAAGTAATATCAGTATTTTAAAAAATCGAGTTCAGTTCATACGCTTTATAGTATTTTACTCTGAATTACACTAAACTCTATTGTCACAAGATTTACGGTGAATTACGTTACCATCTTTGGAGATCTAGGATGAGTTAAAATTAGAACTATATAATATCATAACAATACTTTTCTAACTTGTAATAGACCATACTTTAATAATTTTTCATTGAATGTTTTACATTCGTTACATTTTAGGGAAAAAATCCTTTCATTTCTTATTTTCTGAAAAATTCACTTATTTTGTGAATTACGTTACGCAGCTTTTACTGTGATAAGAATCGCAGAGTCAATTACTATGGTCATGTCGTAATCGGGTGCGTATGCCTTTATATAAAGACAATCACAATTTGATTAAAGCTCCTTTGCGTACGGAGAGGCAGATAATAAACACAGAAAAAAAACATGACGGTGAATTACGTTACGGTGAATTACGTTACGTAGTAGATACTAAATTCAGAGTAATATCCATTCCTGAGGTGTCTAGATGGGATTTATCGTAATTATTTTGCTTTCAGACATGCTAGCTAGTGATAAAACTTAGTTTGTGGGCAGAAACACTATTTAAAATGTCAAATATATACAATTTACCCTTTTTTAGCCAGTAGGCACTCTTTTTAATCACAATATTCTTCATTTTGCACGTTATTTGATAAAGCTTGTAGTTGAAACATTTGAATGTATCTCATACGTATGTGTATTGAGAAAAATAGTCATCAAATAATGCTGAAGTTTCCAAAACAAGCGAGAATTCCTGCCATAACGTAATTCACGCTGCGTAACGTAATTCACTTTTGGGTATCTTGATTGCTTACAGAAGACAGTGATTGCCCAGAGTAATACTGAATCACACAGATGTATACAAAAGATGATATGGAAGATAGAATCAGCTTTGAAATACGAAAGAAATACACTAATATAAAGAAGCTATATGTACAAAAACATTTTGCTTTTCTTGTCTGTAAGATGTTCTATTTGAAGTATGTTAAAACATGCCAGATGATTCAAGTTTGTGATATATTTTGATCTAGCATAGATTCAGATCCTGTTTGAAGGTCTACAGAGCAATCGATCGGCAAGGAATTGTTAAGTTAACCATAATTATTTCATGGAAAATAAAACTTTAAAATAATTTTTGTGAATTACGTTACGGCACTTTTGGTTATGAAAACTCTAAAAATTGGAAGCTAAACATGATAATTTTGGGGTCTTCTGTTAAAGTTTTTATCATATCAATTCAAATCATAATTTAAAAAGAATTGGGATGGTAGTTTTCAAAATATGTCTGTGTAAAAACGAATTTGAGAAGCTAAATACATGTGAATACTCTTAATCATAAAACACTGCATGACAATATTTGATGCCATTTGGCTGTAATATGCAATATTTTTTTTATTTCTTCAAGTACGATTTACTGTTCTATGATCGTGTCCTCTTGATATAAAATGCTATCAGAGATAAAACAAGTGAAATCTTGCTTAAAAGGTGACGTTATTCCTCGATTCGTGAATTACGTTACGAGGTACTTTCAATGTCTGTCTTTATCTTATAGCCATTCCCTCCGAGTTATTGTAGATTTTGCAGTTTATATGTTTTTACTATCAACTAAAAGCAAAATCTGGAGAATCTGTTCTACTCTGCTATCCCTTAAAATCAAACTATCATAATTGAAAAAACATCAATAACTTAAACTTCGTGATTAATTAGCACGAATAGGTTTGAGGTATTATAAAATAGCTGCTCTCCTTCATGAATATATGAAAATCTATACTAAATGTATTCGTTGACCAACATAATGACTACAGTTACTAATAAAGCAAACAATTGAACACTTACGGCGCTTTTCATTGTCAGAAAGTTTTATTTTTAACATATGCCCTCATATGTAACGTAATTCACATACAATTACACAGCAGTCTACATCTTATTAAATTTCTGGCTAAAATGCGGGTGAAAAATTTTTCTATAGCCTTTTCCAAAACACATATATACCAAGCTTCAAAATTGACATGGTTTTGAAATATTCCTGATCTTAAAGTTTGCGGCCGTTTTGAACTTGCAATTGGCGCAACTTAACTGATTTTGAATGTGGATACGAAATATTAATACGGAATAAATTTTTAATACCTAATATAATAAAATTGTTTCAATTTCAATTATTTGAAAATGCAAAATACTTACTTTTAACCGATATTAATTTGGTTTGAATGATTTTATTTTACGTTCCTTTCTAATGTTAAAAGTCTTCAAATTCAATAGCATCATTTAAGATCAGATAAATTTGCAGCAGGACTTACACGCATGTTTAAGAATTGAACGAGACTATTCGGAGGAGCTTTGTTTGTTAGTTTGTTTGTGGTTCTGAGAATCAAAGGGAATCAAATGAAAACAAATCATTCGAAAATTACTCAACACGGTAGTGTTCCAAGTCTTTACCTTCTTGAAGAGAATTTCAAACCAATTTTAATGCACAAGACACGTGTTTTGGGTAATAAATCCTCATCAGTTGTAATTATTAAATGCCGAGGTGATTTTCTGACACAGCCAAATCTATTCAGTAGCGCCCCTGTTTTTTTTTTAATTAAGGTACTGCAATAGATGTGCTATATACTTATTGAATCATTCACCTATAGAAAGTAAGTTAGCTCTTATTTTCTTAAATTTTCTTTATTAAATATAGAATTCGATAGGGGAGTGGAGTAGCACTTCCTCCTTTTCATAACCTGGTGTGTGAAAATGTTGTCACTGTTTTGCAAGGTCCACTACTAGTATTAGAAAATATTACCTTGGGCCTGCGGAAAATGGAACATAAGCAAAACTATCTCTTTGCCTTGCTTCTGCCTCCAGAAATCTTTCCGGTTGAAAGAACTACAATTGTAATGGATTTGCTCAAATGAAGCTTGACAAACATATTTAGACATTTTGAATGGAAATTACAATTTATGGATATCAAGAAGGAATTCATGTAGTCAGAGCATGTGTCATTTGATAATGAATCGGAATGTTATTCACATGTATTACCATCTTATCTTTCGATTCGAGTATCTTAAATTGAATGTCACAGACAATGTGAATTTGAGACAAACCATTTGTTTGCATGGAGGTTTTACAAACACCAAGAACTATATAATCTCTTGTAAGGGTATCAATTTTAACTTTGATTGAAACGTTTATTGTTGTGTAGATATCAAACGTAAGGATCGTGACAGTAAATCACAAGTGCTTTCGAATTTGAATGCAGACGTAAACTTTTAGGATAATTGGGGAATATTAAAGCAAACAAACATTGGATACGAAATATTAATACGGAATAAATTTTTAGTACCTAATATAATAAAATTGTTTCAATTTCAATTATTTGAAAATGCAAAATACTTACTTTTAACCGATATTAATTTGGTTTGAATGATTTTATTTTACGTTCCTTTCTAATGTTAAAAGTCTTCAAATTCAATAGCATCATTTAAGAACAGATAAATTAGAAACATGGACCAGACATGCACGTTTCGGTATCCTCAATGTAATATGGCCAAAGAGTATGAAAATTATGATGTCATAAAATGTACAGAATGACGTAGCAACTCGATAAAAAATTGTCAGCATTTCAAAATCTATGTACCTCAACGTCAGACCATATTTGCGGATTATTATTGATATGGTTGATGCAAATGTCAAGGTTGGTTCCTTCTGGGAACACAACTCCTTCCAAAACGAAAGGTTTCGTCAGATATCGTGAAAGATAACAGGTATGGGTGAAGTATGGCGAAGAGACTCTTTAATAAATAAGGACAGCTGCTGACATTGGCTGATATTGCTCCTGTAACGAAATTCCAAATATACTCAAATAGCATCATATAGTTCAAAGAATTGAAAATACATGATCCTATAGACAGATGGTTCGTATGATATTAAAGCATTTCGATACAATTTTTGACAAAGATATCAGACTATATTCGTAATCCGTATAAAAGTTTCAGACTTACTTTGGGTTTAATTATATCTAGAATTAGTACTTCTATAAAGATTTGGTATACTTGAGTAAAATGACAAATATTTTGTTTCGTAAGGGAGAAACTTAAGTCATACCAACTAAATATGCCATCGTTATCCATTAGAGTTTGTAACTCATCAAAGACCTTCCGTTGCTCGTTTGGATATTTGCCGAGATGATAAAATGCCCAACTGATTGCCGAAGCTGTAGTATCATGGCCTAATAATGGTTGTACATGTAATTATTGACCCCCATCAGGGGTTATCACATCATTACATATTTTAGGCACCGAATAAAAAGAAGGAGACTACGAATAAAAAAAAATGCATCGCATAACTGGAAAAGAAGAACATCTATACATGATCTTAACAGAGTTTTATTTTGCAAAAACGAATTGAGTTTAGGTGATACAACCGAAAACAAGAAACACTTGATATGCATCATTACAATTTATCGAATATATACAGCTAGAGGATAGGCATTTCGGCTGTGTAAATGTAATTATCTCCGTTTATTTAAAACAAATCATGGATTTATGGACTCTGATTTTGGGTGATGCATTTCACTTTATTCACTCATTCTTCTAAATTCCAATTCAGATTTAGAGGCTAGAGTAGGACGGCCTTTCAATCTTTTATTCAGATTTATACAGCGCCACATTGGGTAATGCTACCTATAATAAGTTTTGTTCCTCCATTGTACATTGAGTGGCGCTATCTATAATAAGTTTTGTTCTTCCATTGTACATTGAGTGGCGCTACCTTTAATAAGTTTTGTTCTTCCATTGTACATTGAGTGGCGCTACCTATAATAAGTTTTGTTCTTCCATTGTACATTGAGTGGCGCTACCTTTAATAAGTTTTGTTCTTCCATTGTATATCGTACTTTTGCGATTGTTCATTAATAATTGACCTTTCCGAACGCGGGAATAATTTGAGAAATTCCATGACGACACAATGCAATTTCGATGTTTGACCGAGGTTCGTAGCTTGTTTGTCCGAGGTAAAATCATTGTGACGTCACGAAAATTTGCATTTTTTTCCCGCAATCGGAAGGGTCAATTAATTTATAGTGTTGTGTTATTGTTTCCGTCTGTTTGTCGTCTCATAACATGAGAATGCGTATTGTTTTTATATTTTTTGAGAATAAGTACACCTGTTAATTGTACTAAAGAGTCTCACATGCTTTTTACAAGCTCTTTAAGAGCAAAGTACAAAAGACCTGCTAGCCGATATCCTGATTATATCTGATAGGGGTATTCGCTGATATCCAGTAAGTGTTTGTAAAACATCAGTATGGTTACCCTTTTCTAATGTAAAGATCACAAATGATGTAGAGGTATACCAGAGTAGTAAGAAGAAAACGCCTAACAGTGCTTTTAACGACGTCGCCATAGTAACGTATGACGCCTCAGTAAAAACTGCAGTAAAACGTGAATTCCCTTGTAGTTTTCAGCCTGTCAGATTGCGCATTACTAACAGAGTGCATTAGATTTAAAATTATAACAATTTATCGAAGATAAAAATGAATGTTCGATGAGATCATTCACGACATAAGATCCATATTGAATACAACTGTTGGTTTGAAATAAAACTCAAAGAGTGCGATGAAATGACTTGTGGGCCTCTATTAAAATGTTGAAGCTAAATTTGTTAATCTATTTTACCCCCATATAGGAAAGTATCAACTTCAGCGCGTATATCCTTATTACTAAGTCCCATGCCATTGTTGTCCTTTGCTGCCAGTAGAATTTCGAGGAAATCAAGGTAACTGACCAGGATCTTCTTTCTAGAAATTGGACAATGAAGCAGATCACCAAAAAAGACAATATTACATTAATTTTGAAATAAAGAATCAAGGATACCTATGTTTATACAACAATTGTGTGTCTATGGAGATCTCTGTGTATACGGATACGTGGAAGTGTTTTGCGCACGTAATCCGGATAACCACACCATTTGCTAAAAGCAGATGGCCGTCCAAAGTCGGCGCCGGGTGCACATTGATCTCCTTCCTTTTATGTGTTGTCATGAATGTTTAATGTTTCTATACGTCTGTTACGATTGTTTTGTATGATGTTCTAGTGAATATTGTTGTGTCTTTTTGCGATTTTGAGTTTGTATGATGTCATTTATGTGTCCGTTTCTTGTGGGTTTGTTTCGCTGGGTGAATGCAGGGTGTTCATGCTGCAGATTATTCCCTTTTCTCTATAAAGACGTATATCAGTCAGAATTTTCTCTTTTTCAGGTTCATATGTATGAAAGACTATAAAAAAATAAAAAAAAACCGACGAGATTTCAATCTCAGCTCTCAGACAGAGAGAGAAAGAGAGAGAGAGAGAGCGAGAGAACACTATTTTGGACAGAGCCATGTCAGATACATTACATTGCCCCTTTATACATATCGGAAGTTTAAGATAATTAAACAAATACATTCAAATGGTCACAAATTAATCATTCAAAGATTGTATTGGATCAACCCAGACACTATGTTTTTGGATGAGATCATATATATAAACTGTGTATCTTAATGAAAAAGGTTGCTCTAGCAAAATTGTGAATGGAAGCTAGATACATGTATAATGAGCATTGAAGAATATGACTGTTTGGAAGAAAGGAGGGGATCTCCAACAACACTAGGTTGCAGCACCCACAGCAAAATCCCAAAACACCCATGCAAAAAACACAGAACAGATACTCACAGAAAGAGACGCAAAAGGGACAAGGAACACCAACTCACAACATAGAAACATAAAAGACTACACATAAACCAACGAGACCAATGGGCAACCGGTGCCGACTTAGGACGGCCATCCGCCAAGTAAATAGCAGACGGTGTGGTTATCCTGGATTACGTGCGCACAACCCTCTCACGTCTCCAGTTACCTAGAGGTCTCGAAGAACGTACAAATGTGGTGTAAAACAACATCCTCACTGTAAGATGACGTCACACAAACAAGACCGTGAAACGCAGAGGCCCCAGAGACACAGATGAATATGTAAATGAATATAAAAAGAGGGCATGCGTAATACAGTCCGTGCTCTGCCGGCTGTAGCGAGCTCATGTATGTAATCACCCGAGGAGTCCGACTGACATTCAGAGAGGACAGGTGGTCGGGGCCCTGTCTTCTCTAAAGAGGTTTGGACAGGGCCCGTCATGGAGTCCCGTCGTCACAGTCAGTCAGAGTGCAAGTCTTAAGAATGCGCTCGTACAAGACTGTATATTGGTCAAGTACCAAGCTTAGTGTCCGTCTGGTGACATTAGGATCATATCCACGGTATAAAAGGCGTTTGATGACTCTGACGCATTTTCGATACATATGCTGTCTACCTTTGATCCTTCTTATTTTGTTAATTATGTCACCATAAAATGCAGGTTGTGAAATACCTAAAGTAATATACTCCGTTGCTTTTATGGGTCCGAATTTCAAAAGAAGTTGATCATAATTTTTGTAAAATTTCCAGAAAGTCTTTACTAGTTTGTGAAAGCGAAAACCTTGACCTAAAAGTTTCTTTGTAATTTGTAGATTTCTATTATGAAAATCCAAAACATCAGTACATGCTCTAGCATACCGGATGAGCTGTGAAATATAGATACCGTATGACGGTAATCTAGGGACATCACCGTCAAGCCAGGGGAAATTTACTATGTTGAATCCAAAATCATCTCGTTTGTCATATACACTTGTAAAAATTGCAACAACAAAAATGAAACAAATACCATATTTACAAACATTCAGAGGGTTAGAAAACACGGTACTTAGATTTACCAAAGATTTTTTCCTCAATGCAATGATCTCATCAGCAAACAAATGGACAAAATTAGTAAGTTTCTTATATTCCCGTCCAGAAGCTGTAAGGTCGTAGATCCAATTCCTATGAATCAACGGATTTCTGTAATGTTAATTGACATGAGGATGTATATGAAAACAACAATAACAATGCTGTTTGCTGTATATTATTCCTTTTGCATTGTGTCTAAGTGTTCAAATATCTGTGTACTTTTAAAATAATTCTCTGTATGAATTATTTATAGCAACCGAAAAAGAGGAATTAAAAGGCTTGACATAATTTCCAATGGTATTTTGAAATGAGTTTAATGATGTTACAGCATCTATCTTTCTTCCATCCCTCAACATGCTCAATAGTATTGGACATGTGTGTCATAGAAAGAATAAAAATATGAAGTGAGATACTCTTTTCTCCCATTTGCCCCCATGTGGGATAGAGTTTGCCCATAGCGACACGTCATGTAGGGTCACTGTATCCCACATGTACCTCGCGTGACTTTTGACGTCGGCCGTATCAGCCGTATCCATATTGTGACGTCGCTGTTATCAATTGTGACGTCATGATTTTTGCACCTAAAGCGGCGACCTCTCTAATTCTTATTAAACTGATCTAGGCTAAGGACTACGGTTTATTCTTTTAGAATAAACCATTTTTGAGGGCGCTGAAAACGAATATTCCTTTATTTTTCGAATTCGATAAAGTTGACGATTTCATGATTTCATGGAATTTCAAGAAAGGCCCCTAGAAATGGGAGAAAAACGATCAACCATATGATTGTCATGTTGGATGAGAAAAGCCCACCCTCGGGGTCTGGTTTCAGGTCAGGGAACTCGGCAAGCCTCGTTCCCTGACCAGAAATCAGACCCCTCGGGTGGGCTTTTCCCATCCCACATGACAGCATATGGTTGATAGTTATATTATCATTTCATATAAAGGATTCCTCTTCTTCGACCTCGAATACTGTGATCTGATGAGAAATAACTTTTTGAAAAGTGCATATGGTGCACTCAAATTCATAATAGAACATAATCATATTGACGGCACACCTCCCATAAGAAAAACAACGTTCTTACTTTAAAATGCTGACTTCGTGTATCCACGTTAACTTTGCCGCTTTGATTCTGACATCATAAGAGGTTATATGACTTGTGTGTAATTTTTCATCTACAGACTACGAATCATTCATGTACAAATCATGGACATGTAGTGACCTGTGTAATGCCTTGTCCTTCCTCTTGGACAATATTTATGTTAGATTTGGTGAGGATCTCTACAAGCAGGTTGTAGGAATTCCTACTAATACTGGGTACTAACTGTGCTCCTCGTGATGTAGATTGATTTTGTACATTTATGAAAAATCTTCAAAAGGAATGAAAAGGGGTAGGGCCACGAGACCCCTAAATCGGCCCTTGATTTTTCTCTAGAAATAAATTTCATGAGAAATACTTGAATTCTCTCATGAAAATACACGAATGTTTACCACTTTTCATGAAAAGAAAAATAACATCAAACAAAGTGCCATGTTACTGTAATGACGTCATGAAGTGACGTCATATTGACGTTATTGACAAAATATGGTGAAAATTGCTGGAAATTTGGTCTTTTGTCTAAGAATTCAATGTGGCCGCATGCTTTAACTGAGCCAAACGTTTATTACAAAAGGATATAATGATAATCTTTCACATATAAATTTTCCATCCTAGTTTATAAATGCATGCGGCCATTGCTAATTTAATAGAAATATGCAGCTTTTGCATCAATTTCGCGGAATATGACCTATTTTGGTGTTTTCAAAGGGCTTAAAGGTATTGATAAACGCAATGTTTACAAAAGATAGATTCGTGATTCAGTAGAGAACGTTTCAAAATGTCAAATAACAGTTGAAAATTCTATGAAGTACAATGTTCAAAATTAGGGCCAATATCGGGCTTCGTGGCCCTACCCCTTTGATGATTTGAAATGTTTCAGTAATACTTCTAGGTACTTGATTGGTATTCTGACTATTGACAATCCGTTTTCGAAACACATAAGAATGAAATATACCCAAAACATACTTAACAAGGCAAACTTTACAAACACAGAAACACCATTTTTGGACCTAAATATCAAACTTGTGAACAAAAAAGATTCATACAAGTGTGTATTACAAAAGAGATGATTTTAGTGAATCTCCTCTGGCTTGACGGTGACTGTATTTCGTCCGCCTTCCTTTTAATATCCAGTTACATATTTATCTGCGTTCCTTATGCCACCGCGTTTTACTGTCTCGTTTGTGTGTTCATCTTACAGTGAGGAGATTATTTACACTACAATGGTGCGTTCTTCGAGATCTCTGTGTAACCGGAAAAGTTGTAGGGTTGTGTGCATGTAATCGGGAAAATGACAACATTTCCTACTAATCTTCAGATGACCGTCTTAAGTCGGCACCAGTTGCCATTGCTCTCGTTAGTTTACATGTAATTGACCCTTCCGATTACGGGAAAAAAATGCAAAATTTCGTGACGTCACACTGCTTTCACCATGTGTTTACCTCGGACAAACAAGCTTCGAACCTCGGTCAAACATCGAAATTGCATTGTGACGTCATGGAATTTCTCAATTTTTTCCCGCGCTCGGAAGGGTCAATTGTATTCTTTTGTGTTTAGAGTTTTGGTGTCGTATATGGTGTTTCTTGTCTCTTCTGCATCTCTTTCTGTGTATGTCATCTGTGTTTTAGATTCACGTGTTTTGGTGTTTTGCTGTGGATATACTGAAACCACGTCTTTTCGGAGATTCCTTCCGTTCATTTCAAATAATTTATTAGTAGCACTTTGCAAATGAATTTGAGATTTCATACGAAAAAAAAAAAAAAACGAAAACTAGATAGTACATCAAATACAGCAAATGCTTGTTTAGATGTAGCAGTTATATGTACATTAATTTTCAAAATGATGACAAAGGACATGCTGTTGATATACTTACAAATATCTTTGAACGAGAAGTGTAGTCATTCTGTTGACTGCATTGACATATGGGTGATTACTACAACATACAGATTGCATACATTATGACCTGCATATGTAAGTAATATGCATTCCATTCAATCTCTAGAATTTGTTTCTTCATTTATTGTAATAAGGAGAGAGAGAGAAAAGTGTTATGAAAGTTCGTAACTGGATGTTCATACATAAAAGAGATTTATATGTTCTATACATAAATGATTTTCAATTAGTTATGGAATCCTTCTTTGTTTCGTGCTGTTTGATTTATCAAATGAAAGTATGGGAGTTAAAGCTCGTCTTAATAGCAATGATACTTGATTGAATTTGTTCCAGTGAATAGGAATCTCCCATGTAGAGTGCAAATCAAATTTGGAAATACCTCTCAGTTTGAATCCCGCCGTCATATGAAAATGCACACCGTAACATTGTATCAAGGGTTGCCAAGGTTACCAGGTTATATACATCAACATTTTTGTCATGGCTCATTTTCATCTTTATATTGTTCTGTTAAGAAATCATTGCTCAGTATAATAGGTACATTTTTAAACAAGCACTCTGTATGTAAATGTTACAAAAAGTACTATATCATAAAAAGAAATTGCAGTTATTAGAAAAAAAGCAGAAATCCATGCATTGCAGAGAAATTAACATAGACAATTTGAGTAAGCATAAACAATTGTTAGTTCGTCTTTTTTATATATTGTGTGTAAAAATGTTTCGGGAAACATACCAAGAAGACATCAGCAACCTCATTATAAATTTTTATATAAGGTTTCAGAATATCAAAATGAAATGCTGGTGTTAAAAGTCGTCTGTTTCTCTCCCATCGTCTACCGTAGCTCAACAGCAAACCCATCCCTTTAAAGATAATATTGAGTTTTAGCAAGGTTTATAGAATACGTACTTTGACATGTTTGTAATACTGGCAAGGTATTATCTCACTGTATTGAATGGGCTATGTACTCTTTATATGATTAAAAAAACATAGGTAATGCATAGAACGTTCAAAACATTGGACATGTATAATAAAATGGGTACCGAGCCAGCTTTTCAGAAAGGCATAACCATCCGAGTCTTTGAATATCGGTTTGGGTTCTGTAGATTTCATCAACACCTTCGCCACTTCAGGGTGTACAACTCCAATCAGGGAATGAAAAGGACCCAGCCATGTATGAACCATCTTTGCTCCTTTAAACTTGATTAGCTCCTTCTCTTTTTCAAACTTCTCTTGTAAACTGGAAAACTTATAAATAAAACAAGATTGTTACAAAGCGAACACCCAGTAACAAGGAAAGTACATTTAATCAAAAAGTACAGAAAAAGAAAAGAAAGTCACATAAAAATGTATACAATGGTGGCAAACATCTTGCATGTTTATTTAACATTATCATAGATTGCTATGAGGTTTCTCTATTGACAATCGACAGCCAAAAGGTATACAATTTTAGGAAATATAAATAAATATATCGAACAATAGTTTATAGAGATCTCCTCCCTTCTTTTATATTCTCAATATGTTACATGAAATTTCACTGAGGTTTCCTTATTTGAAGCTCAATGTGATAAGATATGCGTTTTGTAAGGCAATGGCCTACAAATTATTTGTGTAGTTCGCGTTGTGTATTAAATAGTCATTTTGAAAACTATAAACAGAAGTCCGAATAAAGTTCTAAGTTTATTTAAAAACGTTACATGTTGACAGTACGAGAGCGGAGTCTAAACCTAAACTTAAACACTACTGAAACTGGAGTCTAACTTAACCGAAACTTAACTGAAACTGGAGTGATCTGCAAAACGATGCGCCGAGTATATATGTGGACGATTGGAAATTGCTAACACCTGCACAAAATAATAAGTAATAGGTTTTTGATTAAAACGACATTTTGGAAATTAGATTCTTCCAAATACAGAACAATAATGGCTTTTACGGGGAGATTTCCAATTAGCTTTCAATTAACTCGTACGGAAAACAAAGACTAAAGTACTTGCAGGTGTGCAAATTACTGCAGTGTTCTCAGCATCGTGGGAATCAAATTAAACAGATTACAGAATTTACAAACTAGAATTTAATTGTCTCAATATGAAGTTCAAACTTAAAGTCAAGAAATTAAGTTATAATGATTCCCCTTTTACTATAGAAAACTCAAGTTAGCAATTTCCATATACATGTAACTAATAAATATGAATAATTAATTAGCTTAATTATTGTGGGGGAGAGGCCATATGGTTACAATACTCCCCCACTTAAGAAAATAACCAAGATCCAACTTGTTTGGATTTCAACCAATCATGAACTATAAGATAACTTTCAATTATCATCCAAAACCTTGTGAATCTGTTATAATACTTGGTTATTTTCTAAACGCATGGCCTTGACACCACAATAATGCAGAACTCAATTAAATATCATCAGGGTTCACTCTGAATACCGTAATTAGAATTACTTCTATCAAACTAAATCACATGAAAATCATCTCAAGTTTTTTTTTCACTGTTCTTAAAGAGTGACCCAATTTTCATCTAATTATCAATGTTCACTGTCAATGACCTACAAAAGAAATACCTTTACCCAAGGCCAATACGTATCCTAAAATTCGATTATATTTCAAGCAATGTACAAAAGCAAGTATCAATATTAAACATGAATAAGATGCATAATACATATGTATATACATTTACTCTGCTTTTTCTCACTTAAACACAACACCGGTTTAATTCACTTCTTTGTCTTCTCTTCTTATGGCCGTCTTTGGTTTAGTTCCGTACGTCTTAGTTAGATTCCGTCTACGGTCCCTCTTCGTGAACTTTGTAACCTCCGTGGAGTATAACGAATGATTCGGACCTCTTTGTCGTCTACTTGGTTTGGTAAACCAATAATCATCGAATCGTCATTTGTTTCGTCTTCTTCCTCCACCCGGAATTTGGAGTTTATCTTCCATCCTGACCCTGCTTTGACGCATCGTGGTATTAGAGACGTTACCAAGATCTTCCCGTAATCTGGATGACGCCATGCACCCAGAAAAGCGACGGGGGTATTCAATGCTCTCATTCAAAGCGTCGATCAAGCAGGTCATTAAGTGCAAAATGTCCAATCTGGTTCTGCTGTCTTCAATTTCGCTTTGACAAATTTCACCCTGTCATATAATCTGCGAAATAATGTTAATAGTGACGGGCTGGTTTGACATCCGGCCACACGGATAACATCGTGCACAGAGATACCTGACGTCACTGCTTCGGACTTCTTTTCTGCTACCGTCTGATTTGATTTAATGCCTTGGTGATAAACCTGTACGCTAATTTGTCTCTCGTATCACAACAGGCGATTCCAATAACCAAGGAGAACTTCACTGTTTCTCTCGTCGTAAAGTCTGCATCATTATTACACTGATAAGTTTCATATCATTGTCTCTGGTTACAGGTAGTTTATGACACTGGATTTTCTCTGTACCTCTAATTGACCACAATTTTGAATTTACAAAAATAATTTAGATGCCTGTACCAAAACTAAGTGAAAGATTTCCAAAGTGAGATTTTTTATCAATACTTGGATAATGTTAATTTTGAAAACTTTGTATATTCACTGACTTTATACGAAAAACAGGTCTTCTGTATTTATTTTAGACGAATACAAAAATCTAATTACATAATGAAAAAAATATCTGTAGCGATTAAAACTTTTTATTATAAATTCTGAAAAAAAACTTTCTGAAATGAAATACAATGTCTATATGTCTATGCATGTCGCTTGTCAAACGTTAACGTCTCGGCGTAGTGATTACTAGAAACTAGAGACCGTCAATGAAATTCCAACACTGGGAAAAGGGGCAACAAAGGTCAAACTTATTAGCGCTCATTGACTGACGAGTGAGAAATGTAACATGAATACCCAAAATGAAGGCCAAATAAAACTACAAAGTGCAAAAAGCAGTTAAATGAAAAATCAAACACAAAAACATGCAAACTAAGGGTATACTGTTGCTACTATATACATCGCGATCGCGATAGACTCCAGATTAACTTTGACATGAAATTCCGATAAAACTTTGACCGATTTTTTTTTATTTACGACATTTGATTACCATTTCCTCCCTTTCTTGAAATAAAAAAAATCAAGACCTCCAAAATGACAGCACAAAACATACATAAGATGATGAATACTACGATGGTGTCATATAATCCGAAAAAAATTACGTGCTCTCACATAGCACAAATTAAAAATGACAGGGTTGTATACACAACAAACCCGAACGAACTTTCTACGTTCCCAGAAATTTCTACTGGTGCCATTTTTCGGCGTTTCATCGCCATATACCGAGCAAATTCAACAGCTCATCACCTAACAAACTGGAATATATGGGTTCCATCGAAGTATCCTCTTAACTGTAATGTTCTATCATCTTGAAAAACCTTACAGAGACGGATACTCCCCCGTCTCTTACAACGGTCCCACGCCTATACCCCGGCGTTCTAGCGACATGACGGGACCCTGATCTAGACCCTTACTCAGCAGCGGAGAAAAACCAAAATTCTCAAAACGACCGAAGCCTAAATCTTTAATCAACCCAAAACTACGTGAATCACGACCGATTCCAAAAATCCGAAACGCTTCGTTGTCTATGTCCGTCATTTCTTCATGAAAATCTTATAGAAAAAAAAATTATTCAATTTCTTTAAAACTTTTTTCGCTTAAAACATTCAAAATTTAAAAATTACATTTACAAAAATACATGGTCAATCAATCTGAGAGTACTTTGAGAAAGTAAATGTGCCCTACCTTTATCACTAATTTCGTTTAAAGCGAAGTGTTCATCCTGTGGTTGTTATACCCTGGTTCCGCGGCGTGCATCGTCTGCATTCTCGGCAATAAACTTATTCATTTTTCCCCTAGTTCGTCTAGGACACGGCGCCAAATTAAACCCTGTAAGGCAATGGCCTACAAATTATTTGTGTAGTTCGCGTTGTGTATTAAATAGTCATTTTGAAAACTATAAACAGAAGTCCGAATAAAGTTCTAAGTTTATTTAAAAACGTTACATGTTGACAGTACGAGAGCGGAGTCTAAACCTAAACTTAAACACTACTGAAACTGGAGTCTAACTTAACCGAAACTTAACTGAAACTGGAGTGATCTGCAAAACGATGCGCCGAGTATATATGTGGACGATTGGAAATTGCTAACACCTGCACAAAATAATAAGTAATAGGTTTTTGATTAAAACGACATTTTGGAAATTAGATTCTTCCAAATACAGAACAATAATGGCTTTTACGGGGAGATTTCCAATTAGCTTTCAATTAACTCGTACGGAAAACAAAGACTAAAGTACTTGCAGGTGTGCAAATTACTGCAGTGTTCTCAGCATCGTGGGAATCAAATTAAACAGATTACAGAATTTACAAACTAGAATTTAATTGTCTCAATATGAAGTTCAAACTTAAAGTCAAGAAATTAAGTTATAATGATTCCCCTTTTACTATAGAAAACTCAAGTTAGCAATTTCCATATACATGTAACTAATAAATATGAATAATTAATTAGCTTAATTATTGTGGGGGAGAGGCCATATGGTTACAGTTTTTATCAACTTACTTGATTCATATGACCGAAAAGCCAATGGGCGGAACCAATGCTTGGAATCTTTCTACATTGTTCAACATTTTTTCTCCAGTCAACAAAAAATACAGCTAGTTTGGACAAAACTACGGCAAGGACGAACGAAAAGATGATGGAAAGGAACAGGAACATCTGAATGTATGATTGAAAGGACATAACCGTAAAAATCAATAGATAAAAATGGCTTCAGAATTAAACAACAAAGAAGATATCTTCTGCACTTGGAATATGATTGGAAACCAAAGGGTTTTTTTTTTTTTTTTGATGAAATCAAGTTCCTGGAAAGAGACAGTTTCCTTTGCTTGTCAGTGGTAATTATTTACGATACATGTGGTCCGCTTGATCAGCAATTTAGATTTGGAAATGTGAAAATGAAATATAGAAATTGAGGTGAATCGTAGAGATCGTAAGAGAGCGTGGGGTTGAATCGTGATGATCGTAAGAGAGCATGGTGGGATCGTGATGATCGTAGGAGATCGCAGAGATCGTGGCAAAATTTTTGATTCTAAAAAAATTTGCTACGATTGTCCAGATTGATCCTTACATCGTGAGAGAGCGTAGTGAACATGGTGAAGCGTAGTAGAGCGTAACAGATCTTGACAAAGCGCAACGGATCGTAATATGCGATCGTAGGAGATCTTGGTAAAACACGTTCTCCTACGATCCACTACGATTTTACTCACGCTCTTTGACGATTTGTTACGGTTTCCACGATTCAGTCCACGATCTACAAGATTCGTTGCAATTCCAATATTCCTATAATGAAAATTATAATCAGACAACAAGTTTTTGATGGATTACATCAGTTTTAACATCCGCAACAATTTTTAACATATGAAGAAGACTAAGAAAAGAAGTATTGATAATCAGTGAGGTGCTGCATTAATTGTCTTCGAACGAGTTAAATATATACACGCAATCAAAGATTTTAATTGCTCAACAAAAAATGTAACCTTTAATAATCGAAAAAAAGAAAGATCAAATAAGGTTCATCAATGCAATTTCCAGCGTTTTGCGATATAAAACCTTCATCTCCTGGATATTAAGCTTAATCTGGTTCGGATATTGCAAGTGGTATTGGAACTGGTTGTCTATTTCATATCAAATCGTGTTAAATCGCGGCAAATCGTAGTCCTGCATCGTAACAGATCGCAACAAAACTGATAAGCGTAGGGAACCGTGATAGAGCATGGCAAAGTGTAATAGCTCATCGTGGTAATCGTACAGGAACGTAACGAAGCTTGAGAGAACGGGATGTACTGGATTTTATTCGTCAGATACCAATTTTCGTCATTTTCGTCAGTGCCTTCCTTGACGAAATTACGTACCTACGAATATAAATACTCCTGACAACAAATTAAAAATAAATTGTAGTAAGGAAACATTGAATCAGTCTCTTGGTAAACTTAAATATAAACCGGGAGCACTGCGGAGGAGGGAGGAAGAAGCTGAAGACTCCGAGTTTGAAGACATTGTTAAATATTGTTGTTACGACACGCAAATGGCCAATAAATGAAAACTGAATATGAGCACAAAGTCGCATACAATGCACTTCTAATTACAAAATAATGTTTTTCACAGCAAGGTAGGTGATATACATGTCTCTAATTGTTTGTTTACCCATTATTGTCAAACAAACAATGAAAACAAACACTTGACTATTTGATGGCGGATCTAATTATAAAATTAATGTTAAATTGGAATTTGAACAGACGAATTTACATTTTTGGGACCCTTGGATGACGAATTAACGTGCTGACGAAATGGTCATTTTCAACAAATTGACGAAAATTGGTACAGACGAAAATAAAGCAATTTACAGCAAATCGTAACAGGTCTTATCTACAATCATAACAAATCGCTAAAGCGCGTATCAGAGCGTGATGGAGCGTCGGAGAGCATGTGAAGACCAATTTTATTTATAGAATCGTGGACCTCCACGATTTTGCTCTATCGTGGACATCGTAGGGTATCGTGGCTAAGTGTAAACCTAGCATATCTGTCTCTTCACTGAAATTGCGCCCTGTTCAATCTAAAGGTTTTTTTTTCATTTTGAATAATCTTATATTTAAACTGGACATTCCCAAATCTCTGGAAGAAATAATCAATAAACAAGAGCCCCAGGGGGCACAACGCTCACCTGATACCCATGCACGCTCTAATTGACATACTGCTATTGAATACTGATAGTGCCAGTACCGGGATTTTAGCCCACAACCTTTCTTAAAAGATTTTTGCCGGATGCAGAGAAGTTTTTTTTTCAGACAACCTTTAAAAGTACAAACAAGAAAAAATAGTCACATTTCAAAACAATAACTTTTTAAAGTCATATGCCCAACTAGTATAGATCAATTATGCAACATTAAAAATAAAATCATATTGTAAAATCCCAATTTAATGCGCAGCAGAAAAAGAATAAAACAATGAAATGATTTCATTAATTAAGTTTATTTAAAACTGAACGACCATACCTTTCATTATTGATAGCTAGCATGCCAGAAATTATAAAGCCTGACAGGCTGTGTTTGTGAAACGAGAATGCCCCCGGCGGCATCTTTGTTAGTATAAACGCCATTTTCTGTTAAGTATGTGAGAGGTCAGGGTCAGCGTAATATTGGTATCAATAGAAAGAACTTGTTACAAGGAATACACATGTACAATATGAAAGCCCTATCACTAACCAATCAAAAGTTATGCGCAATGTTTAAGTGTTTGAAAAGTACGTCAAAGGTCAAGGTTATGGTCACGAGGTCAAAATTTTGGTATCAATGGAAAGGTATTGTCACAAGGAATACACATGTGAAATATGAAACCTCTATCACCAGCTTCCATTCAAAAGTTATGCCCAATGTTACAGTTTTTCGGAAAACAGACAAACAGACAGACGGACAGGCCAAAAACTATATGCTCCCGAATCTTTTATTCCAGGGGCATAAAAAACAAAGATTTTTCGGTTTTGCCTTTATTCATATTAAAGTATACTGAAATCTAAGAATGTTTTTGAATAGTATTGATTTCATCTCAAATACATGAAACGTACAGTTAAAATCGTTTTAATCCAATATTTATCAATTCAAGTGAATTGTGCAGAAATTGGGCCAATTTGTTTTCCAAAAAGCAAGGTACGGTGTATCAAACCTCATGATCCAGAGGAAGAGATTACTCATTCGACGTTTCTTCAAGAAATCAGTCCGTAAATTACTTCATCTAAGAGAGTCTAAGACAGAGGAAATTCGAGCAAACTTTATACATGATAACAAGTACATGTATATGCAAGTGTTCCAAGTACATGAATGATAACCATTATGAAAGTGTTCCAAGTATAATGCACATTAAATAAAAATCTATTCCGTTTGCACTGTATCTCCTGAAATGTATCGCAGTACTAAGGGGTTGTGGAGGAATTAAACGGATCAAATCTAAAGTACAGCGACTTTGTTTACAGTTACAGTTATAGGTCAGAGACCACTAAAAGGCCGGCTCTGATTGGAGAAAAACCTGTAGGGTGAGGGGGCCTGTTATTTTAAATGTGACAGAAGATGTGATTGGCTATCAATTCTATTTTCTTTTGGTATATTGTTTGAATATGATATATATAGGTAAAAAATAAGTGCAATTAAAATGTCGATACCCGGATATTTCCCTAGCTCCCGATCAGCTAAAGGGGACGGGCGCGGGAAAATTTGAAAATTCTCTGCGGGGTACCTTGTGACGCAAATAGTGCGAAAAAGAGCAGGTCATGCTATTTTTTTTAATTTAGTTTCGTATAAAGCTTGAATCAATGAACAAATCGGTATATAACATGCATGGCCAGCAATGTTAGTATAGACGTTATAAGGCATTTCGTTAACATTACGGCCTATGGAAAATGATTTGGTTGTCTCTGACCTAGAAGGTGTAACTACAGTTAATCATTTTAGCAGGGAATCCCTTCCCTTTTGACTGGTGAACCGAGCTGAATAAAAGGTGTCACCTCATTGGTCATAACTATTGAAAATTTAAAAATAGCACATCAAATCAATGTATGATTCCCTGCTGTCTGTAGAAATTGAGTTTTGAACATGATTTTGCCTTTTATGTAATCAATAGATCGATTTGAAAATATATAAAAATTAGCAAATTTTCAATTCGGAAGGAGGAGTCATTAAACAAGTGAATTTTGTAGAAAAGGTATGCATGACCCCCTTTTTCTTTCGTTTTTATGCGTGCCAAAGATGTCCTAGGCCAAAAATATTCCTTAAAAATCTAAAAGTGGATATCTTGACAAAATTCTTTCACTTGTAGGGTACCATGCATGAGTACCTCATATCTACAAAATGTCATGACAATTTGAAGAGTGGTTATAGAAAAGAAGCAGAAAATGTATGAAAATCACCCCCCCCCCCTTTTCCTTTTTACATAAGAAAAAAATTCATAAAAAATCAAAAAAATAAAACTTAAGCCTAAAATACATATCAAAGCATTAAGTAAGTTAAATATGATAAATATGCAGTAAATGAGTGTGTAAAATCATACACTTAGTGAGTTATTTAAAGAAATAGTGCAAAAAGGTGCATTTCTGACTAAGTCCGAAAAGACGTCAAAAACGCGTCAAAAATTTGACTTCGAAGTGGAACCAAAAATAACAACACTTCTTAAGACATCTCTCTAGATCATCCTGATGCTTTCGGTTTGTCGATACATGCTTCGGTTCTGAAGAAGTTTGTCATAGGAGGGTACCCCCGTGACCTACTATTGGCTGTGGTGGCGCCACCTGTTGACGGATCCGGACGAAAAACAACAACACTTGTAGGGGACCATGAGTACTTCATACCTACCAAGTTTCATCAAAATCCCTTCAGCCATTCTGGAGAAGAAGTTTAAAATGTGAAAAGTTTACGACGACGACGGACGACGACGGACGACGACGGACGACAGACGCAACACCATGACAATAGCTCACTTGAGCCGTTGGCTCAGGTGAGCTAAAAAAATACCAGAATGAAAATGGCAATAACATTCTCCGAGTCGCGGCAATTTTCGTATGTCGGTCGGTTAATGGCAAACAAACTTAATTTTATTTTAGGCCTTACATACGACTGAGAAGTGCTTTAATTAATGCTAACCTAAATCTTTCGATTTTTAATGCTGTAAAATATCGTTTCCACTCATAATTTAAGAAAAAACTTACTGGACCCAACCGGAAAATAAAACGACGAGTCCTTGTCATGTGAAACATGAGGAGTAAGGGACTAGATTGTGTACATGACAATATGATAACATTTTGTTAATAAGTCAGAAAAATGTCCCGAATGTATCCCAGAATTAAATAACTTTTGTTCTAGAATTTTGTCATTTGTCCCGGAAAATTTTCAACAATGTCCCAGAATGGCTGAAAAAAATCTGGCATGTATGATAATGATACTCAATAGGCCACTTGCCAAAATTCATAACGTCTGACAAAATGACGAAAATGTCTTAGGTAGGCAATTTTTGTGCACTTTTCATTGTTATGTCACAATGGAATTGGCAATTGCATCTTTTAACAGTGACGACATAATATAAAACAACGCCAAAAGATATTGACTTGGACATTCGTGCTCTCTAACAAGATCAGAAAATGTTCTATTATTTCATCAAATCCTTGGATCTTCATGTACAAATGAAATATCAAACTCGACGGTTATACTAAAACCCGTGACGGCCATGACAAAATGTACTATGACGTCATGGGCTATTGTTCTTAGTCCCAGCAACAAAAGAATGCAGAATTCATATGTTTTCAACTGAGCAAATAATAAATTCACTGCATACTGAACAGCCAGTTACTTCAATTCCATTTAGACCAAAAGGCGGGGAAACATGGGTATATCAAGGTGAAGGATCAAAAAGTCAAGATTGGCGAGCAGACGGACACAGATGGGTTAATCAGGGGACGGTAGGGCTGCCTCGGAAAAATCCGCGTTTGAAAAAGAAATATTTTCATATACAAACTGAAAATGGTGCATCAAAGGACTTTGTTAAATTTGTATACCACGAACCGAACTCAAATAATGGGCCATTTTTCATTCATTACATCGGCAATGAAGAGGCATCCAAGCCATTGACACACGGGAATTCAAAAAAGGAACGGGCTTTCATACGATCGAAGCCAAGCAGTTTGGATAAATGGCTAACGAAGACTAAAACCGAAGACCCAAACATCGTGTACAAAAAGGAAGTCCAGGATGAAGAAGAACAGTCTCGAAATTTAAAGCAGTTGCAAAATCTTCCACACAAAGGTAACACGGAACTGAGGATCTCCCGTGACGCGTTATACAATCTTCACGCATTGGCTAGATATACTAGTAACCAGTTCATCCATGTCATCAATATATTTCCTAATTTGGTTGTAATATGCGGGCACAAAATGATGTTTGAAGAACTAGAAAGGGTCATGTACTTAGATAGCAAGACTCAATGTCTTAGTTATGACACCACATTTCAAGTCGGGGATTTTTACGTGTCAACTTTGATTTTTCGCCATATTCTTTTCAAAGAAATGCCTTGTATGCCTGTATTATTTATGCTCCATGAACGTAAATTTCAAACACACCACGACTTGCTGTTCACATTTTTGAAGGATAATATAAGATTTCCAAAAAATCTTATTGCGTGTGTCACTGACGGAGAGCAAGCGATAATGAACGCCATGTCATGTGTCCCAACAATAGTAGATGTTAGGTGCTGGAACCACATACTGAATGATGTAGGTAGATGGCTACGAGACAAGGGATGCTCCAATGGCGAAGTTATATCATACAAGGATCACCTACGATACATATTTGGCAGAGAATCTAGGGAGGATAGTTTATCAGATGGAATTTACGTCGTATGCTCTAAATGCAAAATGTGGTACCACCCTGAATGTGCGGGGATACAAACTACTGATATCCCTCCAGAAAATGTCCCTTATTTTCGTAAACGATATACAGGGCCAAAATCAAAGAGACAAAAAAAGAAAATATAAATCAATATTTCCCATATATGAAAGTTACATGAACAATGATCATCATAGTTGTATTGATTTTTAAGGTGTACAGTCACGGTAATTAGGTGTCATAGTGGTCGTCACGTCGTCACTGATTATTCAATCCATCACGGATTTTAGTAGTCATTGTACAGAAAATCGTCACGGACGTCACGGCGTTACGAGTTTGTCACGGGTTTTCGGCGATCCCAAACTCGATACACAGTGGCAGATCCAGCCCACCCACCCCCTCCCCCTTTTGACGGGGGATCAAGGTGCAAAGTGTGCTGATTTTTTACTGAAAATTGACCAAATTATAGGGGTTATAGGAAAAATTTGGGTCAGAGATGGGGGGAGGACAACCCCTCCGAATCCACCACGATACATGTACATCGCCATCGGCCTAGCCTCAGCAGACAGTATAACAAAATGAGCCAGAGGAAAAACAGTTTGAATCTTATATCAACTCTTTCACTCTTGGCTTCACCTGCAAATCTAGATGATTTCCACTGCACTGTGTGTACAGTACTGCAGTGAATTGAGAGATTTACGTTTGAGTTGAAAAAGTTTACTATCTATTCTTGGTGAGTCGACTGTGAGTCATCAAGCAGTTCAATAACCTTGTAATATATATCAAATTGAACATTTTCTGACAAGGATTTTATTTCTCTTCTATGTCTAGAGTACGATGATACAGTGGCTGTAACGGCAGTGTTATAAAGCGAGTCTGGTACCCATTCCATTCCAGGGCACAAGCAGACGCCATGTTGAATGTCATTTACTCGCAGCGCCGCCTGGATTAAAAAGAGTTATCGGACGTAGGTCGTCTAAAACATTTGGGGGAGGGGGGGGGCGATATTTTACGATTTCGTGCGTGACCTTCATACTTTGCTTGTCTAATTTGTTGCCTTGCATGCGAGATGGGGGGGGGGGGGGGCAGAATATATGATGGACCATGTTTATTCATTTAAACAAAAAGAAAAGGAGAAGAGATAACACATTCAGGGGCGGATCCAGAACCCCAATTGCTGGGGGACACATACAATTTATTAAGGGAGTCACTTGCGAGGCCCCCGAACCCCCACCAATAACAGGGGGAAATCCCTCACAAGTGACCATATTTCGCCGTATTTTTCGTACATTTCTTCGAAAATCTGAAAGCTTGGAGGCCAATTCAATAATTGCATTTGCTAGAATTTAACTCCATTCTCGATTATAGTGGAGTCAGTGCCTTATGTAATGCTATGGAAATTTTATGATTAAAGCAAACCACCGTGCTTAAAATATTGACTATGGACTAGCATTATAGAAAAAGTTTGATAGACCTCTGAGATATGTGGCACTTGCGATATTTTTGGGACAAAAACCACTTTTCTGTGCAAAAATTATGAAAAAACTGGAAATAATTTATAAGTTTTGTATTAAAAATGATAACAGGAAAAAGGTGTAAATTTACTTTATTTCTGATGCTCTTTCGAATTAAATGAGTTACAAAATCGATTTCCTATAGCAAATGTGTATTTTTGGGCGAAAAAGCCCTTTTCTAAGCTAAAATCATGAAAAATTGGAAATAATTCATATTAACTTAAAAATCATAGCTGATTTCAAAAACTAAAAGATGTTTACATACTGAATTTCTGATGTTCTTACCAATGAAATGAGTTTTCAATTCAACTTCTTATATCAAATGTGTTTTTTGGGGAGAAAAATGCCCTTTTTTAGGCCAAAATCATGAAAAACTGGTAACAATTCATAATGTTTGCATAACAAAAGATAACAAAAATTAAAAGATCTCAGTATATTGAATTTCTTATGTTCTTTCAATTGGAATGAATCTAAAAATCGAATTTCTATATCAAATGTGTTTTTGGGGGCAAAAATCTATTTTCTATGCAAAAATCATGAAAAACTGGAGATGATTTATTAGTTTTGCATTAAAAATGATAATAGAAATTAAAAGATGTAAATGTACTTAATTTCTGATGTGCTTTCGAATTAAATGAGTTTCAAATTCGAATGCCCATATCAAATGTGTATTTTGGTGCGAAAAATCCCTTTTCTAGGCTAAAATCATGAAAAAATTGGAAATAATACTGTAATACATAATTTAAGCATTTTGACTGATTTCAAAAATTAAAAGATGCAGCAGTAGCAATGTTTCAATATCCAGCAGCAGCAGCAGCAGCAGCAGCAGCAGCAGCAGCAGCAGTATCAGCAACAGCAACAGCACCAGCACCAGCACCACCGCCGCCGCCTCCGCCGCCGCCGCCGAAGCAGCAGCAGTAAAAGCAATGTTCTAATATCGAATCGATTTCTTACCAGTCCGCTGGATAATGAAATTTTGCTGCTGTTGCGGCGGCGGCGGCGGTGGTGGTGGTGGTGGTGATGGTGGTGGTGATGCTGCTGCTGCTGCTTCTGCTGCTGGATATTGAAACATTGCTGCTGCTGCTGCTGGATATTGAAACATTTGGCATTCTGACGTATTCTGGCCTTTGTTATTTTGCACTCAATGACCCCAAACCATCCCCCGGCTGTATTGTATTTCTTGAGACCTTTCATTTGATATATCACACGGTATACTTCTGATACCTTAAATATTTTGCACCCAACCCGGGCTTTATTGTACTCCTCGAGACCTTTCAATGGATATGTCACACGGTATGCTTCAGATAAGTTGGTTATATTGCACTTGATGACCCCGTCCCATCCCGGGCTATAATGTTCTCATTGAGACCTTTCATTTGATATGTCACACGGTATACTTACGATACCTTTGTTATATTATTGCACTTGATGACCCTTCCCACCCCGGGCTGTAATGTTCTACTTGAGACCTTTCATTTGATATGTCACACGGTATACTTACGATGCCTTTGTTACATTGCAATCAATGACCTCGACCCACCCCTGGGCTGTAATGTTCTCCTTGAGATCTTTCATTTGATATGTCCCACGGTATACTTACGATACCTTTGTTATATTGCACTCAATGACCCCGTCCCACCCCCGGGCTGTAATGTTCTCCTTGAGACCTTTCATTTGATATGTCACACGGTATACTTACGATACCTTTGTTATATTGCACTTGATGACCCCGTGCCACCCTCGGGCTGTAATGTACTCATTGAGACCTTTCATTTGATATGTCACACGGTATACTTCCGATACCTTTGTTATATTGCACTTGATGACCCCGTCCAACCCCCGGGCTGTAATGTACTCCTTCCGACCTTTCATTTGATATGTCACACGGTATACTTACGATACCTTTGTTATATTGCACTTGATGACCCCGTCCCACCCCCGGGCTGTAATGTTCTCCTTGAGACCTTTCATTTGATATGTCACACGGTATACTTACGATACCTTTGTTATATTGCACTCAATGACCTCGACCCACCCCTGGGCTGTTATGTAGTGTCACATCTTGGGTCAAACCCAAGGGGGGGGGGGGGGGGGGTGGGTAGCAGCGGATGTAGGGGTCATCAATGGTTAGTAAAAAGGAATTTTCGGTCAGTGTAGGGGTAAAATCTAAACCGGACCCTATGACGTCACTGAAACCTCACGTATAGTGAGGTTAATGTGGAGGTTCCATGTTAAAATCTGGCAGAGAACCCTCAGAAATCCACTACTGTCCAGAATGAAAGGTTAAGAATAAAGATAAACATGCATTCAATGGACATGACCCCGACTTTGTTATCTATCCTGGAGAAATTTTTGGAAAATTTAATCAAATCGGTGGTTTCTGTAGTGTTTGGGGGCTATTTCTGACTAATTTCATAGATTTATTACGGTTTATGCTTTCATAAGTGTCATTTCTTTGGGCACTGCCCATCCGCCACTGCCACTGCAATCTAGGTTGTTTCCGAAACGTGAATGTTCACGTACAGACGATGGACTGGAAAGCAATGCACCCTTTATATATATCTCCGAGAAGATTTTGGAAAATTTATTCAAATCGGAGGTTTCTAGGGGTGCTTTTGGTCTATTTCTGACTAATTTCATAGATTTATTACGGAAACAGTTGTTTAATGCTTCCAAAAACATGCCATGAGTGCCCCTTTTTAAGCACTGCCGGGTGGGGGGGGGGGGGGCACGTGCGCGATAATATGGATATTGAAGGAGAAAGTGATTAGAATCTTCTGTACCTTCTCCTCTGTTTGTACACCGTTGTTTGAGGGCATCAATACCACTTTAAAGAACTCTTTATCTTGAATAGTCAGAAAGCCATGCAACCACTGCAATATATGACGTCATCATCGGACTGAAAGTTGTTGCCAGAAATAGCTGCTTTCAGTTTTGGGAATAGATGAAATTCTGATGGAGCAAGATTAGGTGAATAAGGCGGATGCTCAATCAAAATAAAGCCACAATCAAGAATGGCAGCCATGGCAGTGACAGACTTGTGAACAGGAGCATTGTCCTGATAGAACAACACATCTTTAACTAAAGTGAGCTGTTCCAGAAGTGAAGCATAGTATGTGTCATTGATTGTTTGTTCTTTCTGGAGATAATCTATCAGCAGGATACCTTCAGCAACCAAGAAAACCGAGGCTCACAACATATCAATCAGCCCTCGTACCTTCTAGATTCGCTCATGTCCTAGAAGATTTCCGTTATAGCAGAGCAGATTCAATCAGATTAATAAGTCAACTGTAAACACACTTCTTATGAACATGACTGATAAACATGATAAAAGACTTTGTGAACTTGCTTTATGGTAGGTTTCATAAATTGTGAATTAAAAGGTTTTACCAGCTTGATTTGTCAAGTTCTACAAAGAATATTGAATCAAAGAAAATAGATCGTCTATGATATACTATTAAATTGTTTCAAGAATTTAAAGTAGCAGACAGACAGATAGACAGACAGAATAGTTTATTTAAGTGTCACATGTCAATAATACAAACATGTCACAACATACCAGGGGTCTAGAATTTTTTTCAAAACTTACTTGCCACGGGCAACCCATGACGTAAAATTTACTTGCCCGATCAATAAAATCACTTGCCCATCAAAAATTACATGTAGAGTAGGCAAGGTATACTGCAACTTATTTTAAAGGCCATGTTGAAATGTGGCATATCTAGCTAAAAATTTAGTGCTTGATTCTGCAGAAATCAGAATAAATCAAAACCCTGTCTTGCCGGTAGAAGTAGGAGATAAAAAAGAAATCTGAAGAGGGAAAATAACTAAGGCCAAGAAAAAAGAAAGAATTGGTTCTCAGGCTCCACCGCATACGTGTGTTACCCCCCGGATTCAATTTTTTCAACCAAAAAAAAAAAAAAGAAAAACTAGAGAGATAGAAGTCCCAGGCTAACATATCGAATTAAAGAGAATTTACGGAATAAGGACGCCGATGCATGACGAAGCAGGCACATTGTTGAAGGAGAAAAGATAGCTAACCTTTCTCCAATCACATCTACAATGCGGACGAGACGGGTATACATTGTATAGCATTATCAGACAGACCTAGACATTCAGCACGGACATCAGTGGCGGATCCAAGGAGTTCATGGAGAAGGTGACGGTACCAGCAACGCGTAAATGACAGCTTACATGGCCAGGCAGATTCGCAAAATTCTTATGTTCCTTGACAATTGCTCAGCTCACCCGAAGGGTTCAATAAAGTGTTTTATTTCATTCAGATAAAATATTGATTTTCTCTATGACATTATTTTGTATTCCTGTTCTGCACCTGAGATTTAAATCTCTAATGTCCACTTACATCTTATCTTATCTTAATTTACATGTACTTGCGTTTGCGTTCGTCCGTAAAATTTTCATGTCATTTCAAGCGGTCATTCAATGGGTACAAATTGAAGTAATAAAACTGGACAGAAATGTCAATCACACGCTGAGGAAACAAATTACCAGCATAAAAGACACATTCTAATTTTTAGTTGTTCTGAAAATGTTTAATGAAAAAAACACCTGCCTGTCGCATATGATTTGAAAAAATTAGCATGAGAACCAACTTTTTTTTTAATTTTTATCTTGAATAGTCAGAAAGCCATGCAACCACTGCAATATATGACGTCATCATCGGACTGAAAGTTGTTGCCAGAAATAGCTGCTTTCAGTTTTGGGAATAGGTGAAAGTCTGATGGAGCAAGATTAGGTAATAAGGCGGATGCTCAATCAAAATAAAGCCACAATCAAGAATGGCAGCCATGGCAGTGACAGACTTGTGAACAGGAGCATTGTCCTGATAGAACAACACATCTTTAACTAAAGTGAGCTGTTCCAGAAGTGATAGTATGTGTGTAAGCCGATGCGGGCTTACAAGCCATACTTCGTACTTCGCGTATGTGATTAATTAATGTTCTGTATAGAAAACATCGTTTGAATTTTAACAAAGTTTATTTCACGAAACATAATTTGACAGAATCTATAGCATGCGAGAAAGTTATTCTATGACAACGAGAAAGTAAATCTAACAATTGAAAAATGACGTATTGTATTTAAACAAGGGAGGGGAATTGCACAATATGATGGACATATTTCTAGATAATTTCGTGTTCATCCCTCAAAGATAAGGTTGTCTACAACTCGTCAAAAGCATATGAAATTATGAGGGATTGTACGTAAATAAACTCAATATGCTGGTACTTCACGTGTAGAATTGACAATCATTTCTCCAACTCATAGATAAAAGCAATTTGTAATTAAGTTCTTAGCAATCTCTGGACTTTCCAAGTATTGAATAATCAATATTACAATTTAACATGTTAAAGTTGAGAAAATAGTTCCTTTCAAATCTTAAGATAAACTTATTAACTGAGATTTCTTGAATCTGTTTCTAATCTTGTTTCAAATATCTTTATGTGAATTGATATAAGCATCATCCCTCTTTCATGTAAGGGAATTAATTTACTTTCGTGTTCTGATTAATGCATCGATTCAGTTTAGAGTTATTCCTCTTTCTACAGTGTGCAAATTCCCCAACATAAAATAATAATTAACCGTAAATATTGTGGAGGAGTGGCCATATGGTTACAATACTCCCCCACTTAAGAAAATAACCAAGATTTTCACAATCAAAATAATTAATCCAATTCAAATATATTCAACTTTATAACTGACATTTTAGTAACTTTCATCATTCTTTTTCTTAACTTGAATCTATGCTTGGTTATTTTCTAAACGCATGGCCTTGACACCACAACATAGATAATTGCATCATCTTATGGGGCACCCAAACAATCATGATCAAGTGAATAAATATAAATGACATGCAGATTAAAGTCATCATCTCAAGTTTTCACTGTCTTGTGACCCAATATTCATTATCATGATAAGCTTAGAATTGTTCATTCAAAATGTTCTTGATAATCATTAAAACAGAATAAATTCATTCACAGCCAATACGTCAAATAATAGAATGATATATCAATGCTCTTGTACATCATGCAAAAATCAAACTTCATGAACTAAATATATGCAAATGAGTTAAAGAAGATCCTGACGATAATCTCAACAGCACTCACAATAGAGCACTATATTGAACATCGACGGACCCCTAGCAAGCTAGAGGTGGGATCAGGTGCCCGGGAGGAGTAAGCATCCCCTGTTGGCCAGCCGTACCCGCCGTCGATGTTAATGCACGATAAAGAACATAGTATATAAATTGCATGCACTGCCTGACCTTATGTCTATACAGAAAGTGCTATGGCGACCATGTCAGGGAAATATATTCAAAACACTTACTGTCAAACCCCCCGCGGGGAACCTTTTTACGAGCTCCACACGGCAAAGGGCATAAGTGTGACACAAATGAGTTAAAGAAGATCCTGACGATAATCTCAACAGCACTCACAATAGAGCACTATATTGAGCATCGACGGACCCCTAGCAAGCTAGAGGTGGGATCAGGTGCCCGGGAGGAGTAAGCATCCCCTGTTGGCTAGCCGCACCCGCCGTCGATGTTAATGCACGATAAAGAACACAGTATATAAATTGCATGCACTGCCTGACCTTATGTCTATATAGAAAGTGCTATGGCGACCATGTCAGGGAAATATATTCAAAACACTTACTGTCAAACCCCTCGCGGGGAACTTTTTTACGAGCTCCACACGGCAAAGGGCATAAGTGTGACACAAATGAGTTAAAGAAGATCCTGACGATAATCTCAACAGCACTCACAATAGAGCACTATATTGAACATCGACGGACCCCTAGCAAGCTAGAGGTGGGATCAGGTGCCCGGGAGGAGTAAGCATCCCCTGTTGGCCAGCCGTACCCGCCGTCGATGTTAAGTATCATCATATAACACTACAAACAACTTGTACACTTCTTTGTCTTCTTACGGTTCTTCTTAGGATCTTTAACATCGTATTGTTCCTTTCCGTCTGATTGTCCTCCTTCGTGTTCTCTGTAACCTCCGTCGAGTTAAACGAATACATGGACCTTGATTTCACCACGGAAGGAATTCTGCACCAATTGGATTTATCATCGTATGTTTGTCTATTCTTCCGAGAACTAAATCGTCCTCTCGTCATCGGCATCATCTCCCATGGAATTGAATCTCACGGTTTCTTCTAAGCAATCATTTCTTCTTCATTGGTCTACCTCTGACACATCTTGGTATTTGTGACATTACCAAGATCTTCCCGTGATCCGGATGACGCCATGCACCCAGAAAAGCGACGGGGTATAAACTTTCTCGTTCTAAAGCGTCAAATAAGGTAGTTCATTAATTGCAACTTGTCCTTTGCATTGGATTCTGCACGGATCGCACATCCCTATGGCAGATTTCACTCTACCATAATCTTCGAATGTCTCTCCGTTTGCTATCGTGACGGGCTGGTTTAACATCCGGCCACACGGGTAACATCGTGTACAGAGATACCTGACGTCACTGCTTCGGACTTCATATTTTGGCTTCCGTCTTCTGTCTATTGGATTGACCTGTACACTCTTAATTGTCTCTCTATTAACAACAGGCGACTCCGTTGTAATAGCTGCTGCTCAAAGTTCAAGGATATTCTGCATATTTACACTGTTTATCAAGCATTTTCCATCGTCATTTCTCCAAGTGATACCAGCATCTATTGTTCATTGCTATAACATATCTGCACGTCAAACTAAATTGTTCTTGGTAGTTATGACACCGGGTTTTCTCTGTACCCCTTGATTGACCAAAATTTTGAATTAAAAAAATAAATTAGGAGCCTGTTCCAAATCTCAAATAGTTCTCAAAAATTATTTTTTTTTCATTTGCAATAATTCATTCGTTCACATATATAAATACTCAACAGGCAATGTCATTAATTTTGATTCTATCAAAAATTTAACTGATCTAAATGAATAAAACAATATTTGCCAAGTTGTACTTTTTCATTGTTGTTAGACGTCGTCTGTATTTATGTCGTTTGCCAGTAAAATACCAACAAATCATTTGTCAGCTAATGCTAGAACCTGCATCATGAGACGACCGTCAATGAAATTCCAACACAGAGAAAAGGGCAACAAGGGTCAATATCATTAATGCGTTGACATGAAATAAAGTGAGGCAAGAAGTGAAATACGATCACCAGACTACATCGGAAAAATAAAACATCATGCAATAACAAAAACATGCAATTTATAGGAGTATACATATATTTACAAGGTCCATGCAAATCCTCATTTTCTTGATTCCTTTATCTTTTCAAATTAACATGAGACATTTGCTTTTCACCTTTTCCCTTCCTTTCTTTAATAAAAAAAATCTTCTTTTTTATAACCGACTTCAAAATGCCAGCACAATACATACATAAGATTATGAATACTACGATGTTCATCATAGAATCCGAAAAAAAAATCCGTGCATCCCCCAGAGCACAAAGTATATCAGATGACAGGATTGTAAATTCAACAAACCCGAACGAACCTTCAGCGTTCCCAGAAACATCGCTGGTGTCATTTCTTGGCGTTTCATCGCCATAACGCAGGACATTTTCCTCTTCGTCAAAACATGAAAAAAACTTAACTATACAGATCACATCGAAGTATCCTCTTTAAAAATGTAAAATGCCATCATTTTGAAAAATCTGGAAAATGACTCGAATAATTTTATCACCCTATACGTACGCTTTACGCCTTCTCTTGGGCGTTCTACCCAAATACCTGGGTCCGAATCCCATCTCAGAGACTATATTTGCATGAAAACTTATCGAGCCACAAACTCTACCAAAATTTGAGCTATAAGCGTCTTGACTATTTATACCTGACAACCGGAACGTCATCTTGTCATTGTAAGTCAACGTTACGAAAGTAAACTTTCCAAACAAGAAATTAACGTATTAAGCCCATCTTGCTGTACCATGAAAAAAAATAAGAAAAATGTAATTACATGGTCAATCGATTTACGGGTACGTTGAGAAAAGATATTTTGTCCTACCTCCCACTTTGAATAAGTTATGGATAAACTTCATCTTCTGGTCGTTAAAATCCATTAGTTTGTTCTTCTTTGACTCTCTTTTCCTGGTTCCAAAGTATCCAGAATATTTATGTAAGCCGATGCGGGCTTACAAGCCATACTTCGTACTTCGCGTATGTGATTAATTAATGTTCTGTATTGAAAACATCGTTTGAATTTAAAGAAAGTTTATTTCACGAAACATAATTTGACAGAATCCATAGCATGCGAGAAAGAAATTCTATGACAACGAGAAAGTAAATCTAACAATTGAAAAATGACGTATTATTTTATTTACTACCATAAATCTAGAGATTCTCTAGATTATCTGGAGATAATCTATCAGCAGGATATCTATTTAAACAAGGGAGGGGAATTGCACAATATGATGGACATATTTCTAGATAATTTCGTGTTCATCCCTCAAAGATAAGGTTGTCTACAACTCGTCAAAAGCATCTGAAATTATGAGGGATTGTACGTAAATAAACTCAATATGCTTGTACTTCATACGTAGAATTGACAATCATTTCTCCAACTCATAGATAAAAGCAATTTGTAATTAAGTTCTTATCAATCTCTGGACTTTCCAAGTATTGAATAATCAATATTACAATTTAACATGTTAAAGTTGAGAAAATAGTTCCTTTCAAATCTTAAGATAAACTTATTAACTGAGATTTCTTGAATCTGTTTCTAATCTTGTTTCAAATATCTTTATGTGAATTGATATAAGCATCATCCCTCTTTCATGTAAGGGAATTAATTTACTTTCGTGTTCTGATTAATGCATCGATTCAGTTTAGAGTTATTCCTCTTTCTACAGTGTGCAAATTCCCCAACATAAAATAATAATTAACCGTAAATATTGTGGAGGAGTGGCCATATGGTTACAATACTCCCCCACTTAAGAAAATAACCAAGATTTTCACAATCAAAATAATTAATCCAATTCAAATATATTCAACTTTATAACTGACATTTTAGTAACTTTCATCATTCTTTTTCTTAACTTGAATCTATGCTTGGTTATTTTCTAAACGCATGGCCTTGACACCACAACATAGATAATTGCATCATCTTATGGGGCACCCAAACAATCATGATCAAGTGAATAAATATAAATGACATGCAGATTAAAGTCATCATCTCAAGTTTTCACTGTCTTGTGACCCAATATTCATTATCATGATAAGCTTAGAATTGTTCATTCAAAATGTTCTTGATAATCATTAAAACAGAATAAATTCATTCACAGCCAATACGTCAAATAATAGAATGATATATCAATGCTCTTGTACATCATGCAAAAATCAAACTTCATGAACTAAATATATGCAAATGAGTTAAAGAAGATCCTGACGATAATCTCAACAGCACTCACAATAGAGCACTATATTGAACATCGACGGACCCCTAGCAAGCTAGAGGTGGGATCAGGTGCCCGGGAGGAGTAAGCATCCCCTGTTGGCCAGCCGTACCCGCCGTCGATGTTAATGCACGATAAAGAACATAGTATATAAATTGCATGCACTGCCTGACCTTATGTCTATACAGAAAGTGCTATGGCGACCATGTCAGGGAAATATATTCAAAACACTTACTGTCAAACCCCCCGCGGGGAACCTTTTTACGAGCTCCACACGGCAAAGGGCATAAGTGTGACACAAATGAGTTAAAGAAGATCCTGACGATAATCTCAACAGCACTCACAATAGAGCACTATATTGAGCATCGACGGACCCCTAGCAAGCTAGAGGTGGGATCAGGTGCCCGGGAGGAGTAAGCATCCCCTGTTGGCTAGCCGCACCCGCCGTCGATGTTAATGCACGATAAAGAACACAGTATATAAATTGCATGCACTGCCTGACCTTATGTCTATATAGAAAGTGCTATGGCGACCATGTCAGGGAAATATATTCAAAACACTTACTGTCAAACCCCTCGCGGGGAACTTTTTTACGAGCTCCACACGGCAAAGGGCATAAGTGTGACACAAATGAGTTAAAGAAGATCCTGACGATAATCTCAACAGCACTCACAATAGAGCACTATATTGAACATCGACGGACCCCTAGCAAGCTAGAGGTGGGATCAGGTGCCCGGGAGGAGTAAGCATCCCCTGTTGGCCAGCCGTACCCGCCGTCGATGTTAAGTATCATCATATAACACTACAAACAACTTGTACACTTCTTTGTCTTCTTACGGTTCTTCTTAGGATCTTTAACATCGTATTGTTCCTTTCCGTCTGATTGTCCTCCTTCGTGTTCTCTGTAACCTCCGTCGAGTTAAACGAATACATGGACCTTGATTTCACCACGGAAGGAATTCTGCACCAATTGGATTTATCATCGTATGTTTGTCTATTCTTCCGAGAACTAAATCGTCCTCTCGTCATCGGCATCATCTCCCATGGAATTGAATCTCACGGTTTCTTCTAAGCAATCATTTCTTCTTCATTGGTCTACCTCTGACACATCTTGGTATTTGTGACATTACCAAGATCTTCCCGTGATCCGGATGACGCCATGCACCCAGAAAAGCGACGGGGTATAAACTTTCTCGTTCTAAAGCGTCAAATAAGGTAGTTCATTAATTGCAACTTGTCCTTTGCATTGGATTCTGCACGGATCGCACATCCCTATGGCAGATTTCACTCTACCATAATCTTCGAATGTCTCTCCGTTTGCTATCGTGACGGGCTGGTTTAACATCCGGCCACACGGGTAACATCGTGTACAGAGATACCTGACGTCACTGCTTCGGACTTCATATTTTGGCTTCCGTCTTCTGTCTATTGGATTGACCTGTACACTCTTAATTGTCTCTCTATTAACAACAGGCGACTCCGTTGTAATAGCTGCTGCTCAAAGTTCAAGGATATTCTGCATATTTACACTGTTTATCAAGCATTTTCCATCGTCATTTCTCCAAGTGATACCAGCATCTATTGTTCATTGCTATAACATATCTGCACGTCAAACTAAATTGTTCTTGGTAGTTATGACACCGGGTTTTCTCTGTACCCCTTGATTGACCAAAATTTTGAATTAAAAAAATAAATTAGGAGCCTGTTCCAAATCTCAAATAGTTCTCAAAAATTATTTTTTTTTCATTTGCAATAATTCATTCGTTCACATATATAAATACTCAACAGGCAATGTCATTAATTTTGATTCTATCAAAAATTTAACTGATCTAAATGAATAAAACAATATTTGCCAAGTTGTACTTTTTCATTGTTGTTAGACGTCGTCTGTATTTATGTCGTTTGCCAGTAAAATACCAACAAATCATTTGTCAGCTAATGCTAGAACCTGCATCATGAGACGACCGTCAATGAAATTCCAACACAGAGAAAAGGGCAACAAGGGTCAATATCATTAATGCGTTGACATGAAATAAAGTGAGGCAAGAAGTGAAATACGATCACCAGACTACATCGGAAAAATAAAACATCATGCAATAACAAAAACATGCAATTTATAGGAGTATACATATATTTACAAGGTCCATGCAAATCCTCATTTTCTTGATTCCTTTATCTTTTCAAATTAACATGAGACATTTGCTTTTCACCTTTTCCCTTCCTTTCTTTAATAAAAAAAATCTTCTTTTTTATAACCGACTTCAAAATGCCAGCACAATACATACATAAGATTATGAATACTACGATGTTCATCATATAATCCGAAAAAAAAATCCGTGCATCCCCCAGAGCACAAAGTATATCAGATGACAGGATTGTAAATTCAACAAACCCGAACGAACCTTCAGCGTTCCCAGAAACATCGCTGGTGTCATTTCTTGGCGTTTCATCGCCATAACGCAGGACATTTTCCTCTTCGTCAAAACATGAAAAAAACTTAACTATACAGATCACATCGAAGTATCCTCTTTAAAAATGTAAAATGCCATCATTTTGAAAAATCTGGAAAATGACTCGAATAATTTTATCACCCTATACGTACGCTTTACGCCTTCTCTTGGGCGTTCTACCCAAATACCTGGGTCCGAATCCCATCTCAGAGACTATATTTGCATGAAAACTTATCGAGCCACAAACTCTACCAAAATTTGAGCTATAAGCGTCTTGACTATTTATACCTGACAACCGGAACGTCATCTTGTCATTGTAAGTCAACGTTACGAAAGTAAACTTTCCAAACAAGAAATTAACGTATTAAGCCCATCTTGCTGTACCATGAAAAAAAATAAGAAAAATGTAATTACATGGTCAATCGATTTACGGGTACGTTGAGAAAAGATATTTTGTCCTACCTCCCACTTTGAATAAGTTATGGATAAACTTCATCTTCTGGTCGTTAAAATCCATTAGTTTGTTCTTCTTTGACTCTCTTTTCCTGGTTCCAAAGTATCCAGAATATTTATGTAAGCCGATGCGGGCTTACAAGCCATACTTCGTACTTCGCGTATGTGATTAATTAATGTTCTGTATTGAAAACATCGTTTGAATTTAAAGAAAGTTTATTTCACGAAACATAATTTGACAGAATCCATAGCATGCGAGAAAGAAATTCTATGACAACGAGAAAGTAAATCTAACAATTGAAAAATGACGTATTATTTTATTTACTACCATAAATCTAGAGATTCTCTAGATTATCTGGAGATAATCTATCAGCAGGATATCTATTTAAACAAGGGAGGGGAATTGCACAATATGATGGACATATTTCTAGATAATTTCGTGTTCATCCCTCAAAGATAAGGTTGTCTACAACTCGTCAAAAGCATCTGAAATTATGAGGGATTGTACGTAAATAAACTCAATATGCTTGTACTTCATACGTAGAATTGACAATCATTTCTCCAACTCATAGATAAAAGCAATTTGTAATTAAGTTCTTATCAATCTCTGGACTTTCCAAGTATTGAATAATCAATATTACAATTTAACATGTTAAAGTTGAGAAAATAGTTCCTTTCAAATCTTAAGATAAACTTATTAACTGAGATTTCTTGAATCTGTTTCTAATCTTGTTTCAAATATCTTTATGTGAATTGATATAAGCATCATCCCTCTTTCATGTAAGGGAATTAATTTACTTTCGTGTTCTGATAAATGCATCGATTCAGTTTAGAGTTATTAATCTTTCTACAGTGTGCAAATTCCCAAACATAAAATAATAATTAACCGTAAATATTGTGGAGGAGAGGCCATGTGGTTACATGTGTCATTGATTGTTTGTCCTTTCTGGAGATAATCTATCAGCAGGATACCTTCTGCAACCAAGAAAATCGAGGCTCACAACATATCAATCAGCCCTCGTACCTTCTAGATTCGCTCATGTCCTAGACGATTTCCGTTATAGCAGAGCAGATTCAATCAGATTAATTAGTCAACTGTAAACACATTTCTTGCGAACTTGCTTTATGGTAGGTTTCATAAATTGTGAATTAAAAGGTTTTACCAGCTTGATTTGTCAAGTTCTACAAAGAATATTGAATCAAAGAAAATAGATCGTCTATGATATACTATTAAATTGTTTCAAGAATTTAAAGTAGCAGACCCATAACTAAAGAATGGATATTGCCCAAGTACCTTTTCAATCACGTTACAATTTGTTACATCGATGTCATAACAAATATTGACATCAATGTAACAAAAGTAAAGGACCGAGCGATTAGGGGAACTCCGAAAAAGTGGCACCGAAATTTTATGAATTTAATTTTTCGAGAAAACCTTATCTATGTATATATTTTTGAAATGGTCTTTCCGAGACGGTCATTAATTTGAATAAAATCGGACTTGAAACAAAAAAGTTATTAGCAAAAAGAATTTTGAAGACCAAAAGAATTTCATTATGTGTGAATTTATTTCTACGAAACGAAAATATCGCGGTGCACCGATATAACAATAAAACCGCACAGCCCTAGAGTAGTGTAGTCGTGTTTGGTATCATATAAATCAGAATAAAGTTCTGCAGATGAAAAAAATTGGAAAGAAATGGAATAAACAATTTGTATTTTACAGCTGAGTTTGTCGGCACATCAAAAGTTTGCCGATTGATCGTTGCCGACAATCAGCACACCGTTAGCATATCGTTTGTCAACGACAAAAGCGTAATTTTGAGCGGAAGTAGTATAGGCAGTTATGGGTTTACGAATGACTTACAATTCCTGGGTTCGCAACTGTTCCTATGGAAATTCTGATAATTTTGCCTTACCTTCTCGACTTTGAGACTGAATAACTGATGGGTACTTCTTCGATGTTTCTTACAATAAAATAAATCTATCTTGATTTGGAGAAATGATTTAATAACGACAAACATAATTTTCTCCGTGTTAAAATGCATCTTATCGAGACAAGTGTACGTAATATTACGTACACTAAGTCTTGTCTCGAGAAGATGGTTAAACTACCATAGTGGTTGCATAGTAACTTTGAATCATTGCAACGCCATGTCACAGTGCAGTCCTTTGTTTGTATAATATGAATTATTATTGCATGCCTTGATACTGTCAGGGACGTTTATACAGCCCGTTACTGGTCTCTCTAATAAATACTTTTTTCTTGTGAAAAAAAATAGAAGGAACTTACAAAGAAATTTAATCCTTTTCTTTTCTTTACTTTATTTGACTCGTGCATTCAATCATGCGTAATAAAAAGAAAAATAATGCAGAATTGTGTGACACCAATAATGATAATTTCATCAAATATTATGCAAAATTATTGATTTTACCAGATTACATCTTCAAATTACAGTTACAATGTACAACTTTTGCAATTTATTATTAAACAAGATAAATACTGTACATATTGCAAACCTTCAATCGAATTCATGATAAATTATTATATAATAATGGTATCTACACGGTTCCCCATCCATGTAAAGTATACAAAACATCTGCATTTATATAAATAACCCCGATGAATTCAAAATTTCATAACATGCATAAAATCTATGAATCTTCAAGTTTAATGTCAACATAGTCTGATTTATATCCAATTTATACAGTAGTTTAAATAGGCTGATTTCCCTTTAAGATGGATGACAAAACATCAGGTCAAGAGTGTTAATGTAAAACAAAGGAGGGGATCTCCAACAACACCAAGTTGCAGCACCCAAAGCAAAACCCCAAAACACCCAATGCAAAAACACAAAGCAGACAAGCACAGAAAGAGACGCATAAGGGACAAGGAACGTCAACGCACAACACAGAAACATCAAACACAAAGAACTACACATAAACCAACGAGACCAATGGGCAACCGGTGCCGACTTAGGACGACCATCTGCCACGGAAATAGCAGAAGGTGTAGTTATCCTGTAAGACTCTAAGCGTAAGACTCAAATAGTGCTTTTTAAGTGTTCCTTGTATCAAGTACAGGGTTCAAATGTAACTGGATTGATAAAGTTATAAATAAACCACTTTTGTACAATAAAATATTCCTTTGCGTGATAATGCCCGATTGTTTTCAAACATTTCGGACATCAAATATACCGTTACATTGAGCATGTACTCTATTTGGCTGGTAACCTATCCTCCATTCTAAGTTTGACACCGTACTTTGCTCTAGTTACTATTTCTGGCAACTGAACGTACTCAAAGTCGGGAACGAGGTGAATCTTGTATCTGTAAATATGTTGAACAATAAATGAATATTATTTATAAATTACAGTATATTGAACTTCAGGAAAATCATCCAAATGTTTTCTTGAAATATTACTTATGCTGTTAAACAGGGTTGCCACAGATTTTGAGAAATGAAATTCCCTGAAAATTCTATGATTTTGCCTGACTCATACAACATTTTCCCTGACAAAAAGCGCACAAAAACAATAATATTTTACACAATTTTTGTTCATGTTTATGTTATAAAAGTTACCTACCGTAAACTTACTTCGCTGTAGGAAAATGTACTTAATATAGTGTTCAAAATATTTGATTTGTTCACGGAGTCAGATAAGAGGGAGATAATTTCAGTAAACATGAAAATATATCGGGTAGCATATTTTCAGAAATTGTAGAGATGGAGGAACTGAGAGTTTTTTTTAGTAAAATGTTTTGTGATTTCTGCAAGTAGTCATAAGCAAACCCATTATCCAAACTGTTGATATCTATAGTTATATAACTGGCAAGCGAAGGCAATACATCTGCGTTTTAACTTTATGCACATTCGTTGTTCAAATACAAATGTATGTATATAATGAATGACCTTAGTCCAGTCAAAGTAATATTGAACCTTGAACTAATTGCAACACAAACTTTTTGTGTTTTATGTATTTTTATATGATAGAGTAAATATGAAATTAAAAAGTCTACCAAAAATATCGGCGTGGAACACATTGATATCCATCCTCAAAGTTTCGTTATTTGTAAATACGCTTCGGTGCTTCCATACAACATGATAAGACGGAATCCGGATATCGTACACATGTTAAAAAGTCTGTTTTCTGTACCTGATTTCTATGAATTATTTTAATTTCAGATGTGAAAATTTTCTTGACACATAATGTGTGTGGATAATTTGTTCCTTATTGGTATTTTATCTTAATAAAGAAACTTACGTTCATTTGCATTTAGTATGAAAGACATACTTCCGGTGACGACATGACTACTCGAATACAATTTTCAAATGATAATTTAATTAAGTGGACGTCTAGTTGTTCGTAATGCATTATAAAGAAAGAAATTGTATAAAACATTTAGACAAAGAGTATTATGCGATATCTTATGGAGACAATTTAAAATACCGGTTTAATATACGCCATAGCAAGTTTAAAAAATACGTGTAAGGTGGTACGTCGGGGTAATAATTCTCATTCCATCACAAGAATACAATAAAGTTACTCCTATTGATCAGGGGTTTTGTAATATTCTTAAGGATGTTTAATTATTTAATCGGACATATTTCATGAACAAATAATTTTTCTTAACACACAAAATTCGTAGCATATTACATATACACAAATGGCTGAATACCGTTCGAAAAAAAAAGGTAAAATAAATTCTTTAACGTCATTTTTATGAAATGGTTCAGAAACGTCAGTGTAAAGGTTACCGGCTCGAACCTCGCTTGTTCCATGGGTTGCCCGACGTATACTCTCCACTGTGTATACATTGTACTACGAAAAAGTTTATTATGGATACGTTTGAAAACAAAAATATGCTATGGTGTATTGAAATTATGACAATCTATTGATCTGCTGGCTGTTAACATTGGAATAGATTGAAGTCTCTACTTTCATAAGTCAGATTATAACTTTTTTTATATAAAGATTCAATTCAGTTTACTTCTCTTCGAATAATATGCTCTTGAAATACGAACTAAATATATTCTGTGTTACACTGGCGTATGTTACATGTTATATTCTGTGTACATGTAATTACGCTTTCGGGTTTGGGGCACCTTTAGAAGAGTCCACAAATGAATTGATGGATAAAATAGGAAGTAACCTGGAAGTTGAGGATCAAACCGGAGAACTACTATAGATCTATCTATACATCAAAGATTAATGTGCAGTCCAGAGAGGTTATCGGACATCCCCTTGTTTTCAACATAACATGACCTTGTAATGAAATCTATAGTGTATGTATATTTGTCAGTATTTGAAAATCACCCCCGACTCGCTACCGCTTGCCAGCTTTAAATACATGATCAATATATACAGTCTTCCGAAACATGTCCCCGATCACAAATTGTTTTCTTATCGAGACTAAAAAAAGGAAAACTGATTGCTCATGCGCTATTAGTGTCTTACATTTTTATTTGAACTTTGCGATCATGAAAAAATCAAGTATAATAATTTATTTCCAGCGTGAGGTTATAGTTAGGTTTTATTTTATATTTGCACTGACTTTCAAATGTCCCGACCCGACTTTCAAAATTTTCTATATCAGACTATTAGGAATCGTGCAGTATTTGCCCCCCCCCCCCCCCCCCCCCCCAACAAATCATATGATGTCGTGTATCTAGAGGACACTCGTGTGATTTTTACGGTGCTTATTAATTGTCTATGATGGAGTGCAGAGGGTGCAAGGTAGCATGAGTCTTCATATCGAGTCTCTTTTATGAAATAGTCCGTATGACTCGTATTGCTTAATTGACTCGGAGTCAATTCAAATAGAATGATATTTGTGATCAAGAAATGAAAGAAATGCGTCATGTGCAATTTTATAAATAAGTGGCAAAGTACTGAAGAATATACCGATAATTTCCCGGTAACTAAGTCTTTTTAAATTTGTTTTACAACACTATAAACTTGTATAAACAGTTGTAGAATTTATGCTATTGAATAATATCATGAAATGTCGGCAATTCCTTCTCGAAGATGGCCTATTTCAAACTGTTTTTGGATGAATTAATTGTCAATGTGGAGGGAATGAAGATATGTGCTCTTTTAAAAACAATCTTTACTTTTACTGTTTAAACATGCAGAAAAGGGCGGATCTAGAGGGGGGGTTAAGGGATCCTTAGGAGGGAGGGGTTCTTACATCTCCCCTGGACTTTACACAAAAACCCCTGGCCAGATTTTCCCCGTTTTTATGAATCTATCTTTTTAATCATAGACAGGATACCCCCCCCCCCCCCCGACGGGTTGCCCCCCCCCCCCCCCCCCCTCTTGAAAAAAATCTAGATCCGCCCTCGTATACATAGTGTATAAAGCAAGGCACTTGTTTATAGGTTCTTACATGTAGGCATGAAATAGAGGTGGGATCTAGCTCCGCCGAAGTTAGTTAACGTTTAAGTTCGATTTCTGAAAAGAGAAAGGGGTCAAGCCATTTATGAAGGAACACTGTTTTTATCGTTACCACCCCTAGATCCACACATGAAAGTTGGCTTAAATCAGAGTTTCAGTTAAAAAGGAAACTTGTTCCATTTTCTACATTCCAATGTATGCAAAATTAAAGATGAAAGGGAGAAATGCGTTAGAATTTTCTAAAAATATACGATAATTGCACTTTATACACATCTTCAGATCCTCGGGTTAGCTTAATAGGCCTATTCGGGTCTCAGGGTCTCAAAATTAAAAGGTTCTGTATATGAAATGTTTGTCCGTGTACCCATATTCAATTTAAGTATTAAAAAAATTATACAAATGTACCTATTATGAATACATTAAGCCATTATGTATGAAAGCTCTTTTTCCAGTTTTCAGAGATTTCATTACTAAATTTCGTCTTTTTCCCCCCAAATAACACATGAAATACAGTTTTTCAAATCATCAAATCGCTTTATGGCACAACAATTTTACGTTATTGAAACTTAGGCTTTGGTTTGGTCCAATTTGGATGAGAAATAAATGAGTAAATTGAATTTTCCAGTTTTTCGTGATTTTTAATTAATATTTTCATATTTTCCGAAAAAAAATCCAATTTCCACGGGGTTGATTTTGGTAGACAATTTCTCCTGTGAAAGTCACTACATTAAGGTAATCAAATCAACAGAAAAAGTTTGTGTTGCAATTTGTTATAGGTTGGGCCCCTATATGCTCTACTTTGACTGGACTACCTACAATTTTCATAAGTTTGATTCTAGTCCAAATGCACTGTAATCATTGTGTACCAATTTTTACAAGAAATAAGAGTTCTAGATATACATGTATGTATTGCGATGTAATTTTTCCTTTTTAAACATATACAAAGTGGTTCAAGAATGCGGGATTAAGTACGATTTCAACAGGTAGTATCTAATTCTTTAAACTTCAAAAATAAAAAATTCCCCCAGGCTGCTATTTCCCAAATTTTGTTCAAATTTCAAATTCCACGATTTTTCCTTGCAGGGAATTTTTAATAATCACTTTCCCTGTTTTCCAGAGTCTGTGGCCACCTTCTGTTATTTACATTTAACAATATTGTGATTGTATTTACGTTAGATTATAGGAAATTTACGCGTTCCTCCATGACTGCAAATAATGTTTACAAATGTTGAAATTTTTGCGTGGGGGTAATTTTCTCGTATTTCACGAATTGAAAGAGAGTTTGCGAAAATTTCACCCATGAAAAAATAATCCTGAGCACTGTATTCTTACAAAGGCAGTGACGACGTTACAAAAATGTAATACCACGGATATGTACCAAAAGCGTAAAATCTTGATGTTACAATCACGAAATTTCCTCAAGATCACGCGTCCCTCCATGACTGGAAATGAAGTAATAGACGATTTTTTGCGTGGGGTAATTTTCTCGCATTTCACGAATCAAGCGACTTTGCGAAAATCCCCCCCCCCGAAAATAAAACCGAGAAAATAATCCTGCTGCATTCTTACAGAAAGGCAGATTATTCTTGAACAAAGGCAGAGACGACGTTAATACGGTGCCGCTAACCTCAAGCGTAAAATCTTTATATCATAATCGCGAAATTTCCCCCAAGGAAAATAACCATGTTTACAGTGTACTATTTAATGAATTCGCGGATCCAGAGAGGGTATAGGGATCGTTTTATAGTCAAATCCAACCTCCAGGAGCAAGTGAAAAACATGTTCTTTTCAACATGAGATGTATCTTTTCACAATAATAGGTTAAACATCGATCTTTGTCGGACTGGAATTCCCTCTCCTTCCTAAAAAAAATTTCAATTACTTTGTACGCTGGTATGGGGATAACTTGACGTTCAGATATACATTTGAAGCATACCAAAATACACATTCATATACATGACTTTAAAAATCAGAATATTCAATTTTTACCTTAACAACCATCGTGCAAGAAACACTTTTATTTCGTCCATGGCAAAACGCTGTCCAATACAATTTCTGAATATAAAGTTTATATTAAGCATTATCATATTAAGAGTTTGTTTTTATTTATATTTTTTTCATATCGTACTTGAAAGTTACACTGACGATTCTTGTCTGACTTTACAAATTAAGGCTGCGGTCTCCATCATAAACATTCCAATGCAACATTGAAAGAAACGAAGACCACATCATGATCACAAAAAGGGACGGGCAAACAGAAACAAAAAGCTATATATACACATTCAAGAAAGCACGAATAATATCGATGAAGAGTCGAATGATATTAAAGACCTCACATAACTGACGAAATCTTCTCTTTTGTCCCAATTTATTTCAATCATTAATGCTTGCTTTTGCTTAAATCTTCTTTACTTGTTATTTTGTTATGTGTTTCGCTATTTTCAGCATGTTCAATGAGGCTTTCACATATTGTGGTTTTTTTCTCTATTTTGTTATGGAACAGTTGCAGTATTTAACCGAACATCCTTCGCACTTTTCAGTTATTATTGCATCTCGGACTAGTTTCTTCCAAAGGATTACGTTTATCACGTCATGTGATTGCCTCCTTTGAGGCCTTAGCCTACCCCCTCATCCTGATAGATTAGGCTATGGCGAGGAAAACAAGATGACTACCTTCTACATAAAGTAGACAACAAATCAGATCATGTAAAACACGAACAAGAAGACGCTCATTTACCTAAATTAATGGTTTTAGAATCACATCTTCCTTTCTTATGTCAAAACTTCATTTCTCATCGTACATCTTTTCCTTTGTCGCCTCGCCCCACGATGGTCACAGTTTACCCCCTATATTTTCATAGTAGGTCAGTTATACACCCAATAACTAATAATATACACCCAGAGGTCTTGCAGAATGCATAGCTTTGTATTTCATATTCTATTCTATATCAAAACGTACTCATTGAAACAAGACATTAAATGGAAAGTGACAAAGATACTCATAAATATATGTAAAGAATATCAAGGGAGCGAATTGCTGAGAAAATGTGTTCCAACAGGTAACAACCTACTGGACATCGGTTCCAGGAAAAAACTTTGATGAGAAACTGATCCTCTTTGATGTGATATCAGAGGATCTTCCATGGAGTCATTTAATAGTTAACTAATTAAGTTTGTTTACGATTAGTCTTTTCTATATTTGGTATTTTCATTTTAGATTTGGTGTTTAAATTTCATTCACTGATCGTAACGTCCTTTTCAAAATACCTTACAAAAACTCTGATATCGGGCATTTCGAAGGTATACAAGTTTGGAAATATCTCCATCGCAATACGTTAACGTACATGTACATTGAATTTAAGAACACTCTTACCGTGGACCTGCTGAAAAGGGCACATACGCATAAGGATCTCTTTCTTTTGACGCATCCTCCAAAAACCTTTCTGGTCGAAAAACCTGTAATGAGTGTACATGCGTAATGATTATGATAATAAACACTAATACTACATTTATGCGTATTTACACAGCCAATGGTGCCTCATATAAAATTCATGTGAAACTTACATGAACTTAACATGAGTTCACAAGTTCACATGGAATCTATGTGAAACGAGCACGAACATGAAATGTACATGAATTTTTTCACAAGAAATCCATGTGAAGATTTTTACATGGATGTTATGTGAATTCAGTTTCCTGTGAAGGTCTCTTGGAAAAATTCATGTGAAATTCATGTGAAGGAAATTTATGTGAAGTTCATGTGAAATATTTTCACATAAATCTTATGTGAAATTTATATGAATTTTACATGATCTTTCATGTGAAATTTACAAGATGCTCATTTCATATGAATTTCATGTGAGGCACAATTGGCTGTGTATAGAATTCAAAGAAAATCTTCGAGCAAATAAACAATAAGAGGGGAACAAGAGCCCCAGGGGGCACAACGCTCACCTGATACCCATGCACGCTCTAACTGACATACTGACATTGAATACTGATAGTGCCAGTACCAGGATTTTAGCCCACAACCTTTCTAAAAAGATTTTTGCCGGATGCAGAGAAGTGTTTTTTTTTCAGACAACCTTTAAAAGTACAAAAAAGAAAAAAATAGTCACATTTCAAAACAATAACTTTTTTACTGATTTGAAAAAAAAAAACCGGATAAAGTGGTCCAACGTCATATGCCCAGCTAGTATAGTTCAATTATGCAACATCAAAAATAAAATCATATTGTAAAATTCCACATAAATGTGCAGCAGAAAAAGAATAAAACAATGAAATGATTTCACAAATTAAGTTTATTTAAAATTGAACACAAAACCTTTCATTATTGATAGCTAGCATGCCAGAAATTATAAAGCCTGTGTTTGTGAAACGAGAATGCCCCCGGCGGCATCTTTGTTAGTATAAACACCATTTTCTGTTAAGTATGTGAGAGGTCAGGGTCAGCGTAATATTGGTATCAATGGAAAGATCTTGTCACAAGGAATACACATGTACAATATGAAAGCCCTATCACTATAACCATTAAATAGTTATGCCCAATGTTAAAGTTTTTGAGAAGTACGTGAAAGGTCAAGGTAATGGTCATGAGGTCAAAAATTTTGGTAAATACACATGTGAAATATGAAACCTCTATCACCAGCTTCCATTCAAAAGTTATGCCCAATGTTAAAGTTTTTCGGAAAACAGACAGACAAACAGACAGACGGACAGGCCAAAAACTTTATGCTCCCGAATCTTTTATTCCAGGGGCATAAAAACAAAGATTTTTCGGTTTTGCCTTTATTCACTGAAATCTATGAATTATGCTTTTGAGTAGTATTGATTTCATCTCAAATACATGAAACGTACAGTTAAAATCGTTTTGATCCAATATTCATCAATTCAAGTGAGTTGTGCAGAAATTGTGCCAGTTTGTTTTCCAAAAAAGCAGTGTATGTTGTATCAAACCTCATGACCCAGTGAAGCCACTTGAACAAATAATTTTCAGTAAATATGCTGAAATGCGACGCTTCTTGCCTATGCATATTTCAACAGGCGAGAAGGAGCGTCGCATTTCAGCATACGCTGTTCAACAACTCAAGTGGTTTCTCTAAGGTTTCGCAGTTTGAAACAAATTAAAAGGCCCATGAAATTGTTAAGCTTGTCCAACTAGCAGACCTACGACATCGTTATTTACTGTTAACTAATTGTTTTACCTCATCATAGGTCTGTTACACGGACAAGTTGTTAGCGGAGAGAGTTCATGAAATGTATCGGTTGCATTGGATTTGCCGACAAGAAGTTATTTGGTCCGATAAAAACTCATTATGTATCTATTATTTGAACAGATAAAAATTCCCAAATGTCTTAGCACAGGATCCTGTCGTTTTATGAGAGAAAATGTTTTATTATTCACAACCTCAGGCCTCTGTGTTCCTCTTAGAAATATTATACATACAAGATGACGAACACAGTGGCTTAAGGTTGTGAATAATAATTTATTTTCTCTATTAAAACAAGGACTTATAAACAGTTTATAAGTCCTTGATTAAAACAACAGCTTCTGTGGTCCAACATTTCATTGGAAGATTTCAGGAACTCTGAACGGAATTATTTATTTTCAAGAATTTCAGATATTAAATGTCCTATGCATTCTCAAAATCCAGAGGAAGAGATTACTCATTAGACGTTTCTTCAAGAAATCAGTCCGTAAATGACTTCATCTAAGAGAGTCTAAGACAGAGGAAATTCGAGCAAACTTTATACATGATAACAAGTATATGCAATACATGAATGATAACCATTATGAAAGTGTTCCAAGTATAAAAATCTATTCCGATTGCACTGTATCTCCTGAAATATATCGCAGTACTGCTTTGCGGTTTGTATTGCAATGAAGCGCCTAGCGGAATACGATGCGCCTTGGGGACGAAGATGAATTAATGCATATCTAGGTCATTGTCCTGTCAAATAGTTCCGATTATTTTCTTATTATTTTCAACAATTGGTGGAAAATACACACAAGGTGTATCTTGAATTGTCTTCCCGTGATTGTTTACTAGATAGATGAAATAAAATTTTGAATATAGTTTTAAAGTGTGTGAGACATCTACATGTGTGGAAGAATACGTGTGAAAATGGGTCCTCAGATCATAAAATTCGAATAATTCCGGTCCGGAACCAGGTGCATGGCTTTGAAAAAATATTAAAAAAGTTGTGTACTTTTAATCTTTACGGCATTTTTTTTTTTGTGATTCAAATAAAATTTCTTCATTCAAAAGTAGTATCAATGTGTATAACCCGGTGCGATTTGAGAATTTTTCTCCTATCTTAAAAAATATTCCTTAAAAATCCAAAAGTGGATATCTGGACAAAATTCTTTCACTTGTAGGGTACCATGCATGAGTACCTCATACCTACAAATTGTCATGACAATCTGAAGAGTGGTTATAGAAAAGAAGCAGAAAATGTATGAAAATCACCCCCCCTTCCTTTTTACATAAGAAAAAAAAATCATAAAAAATCAAAAAAATAAAATTTAAGCATAAAATACATATCAAAGCATTAAGTAAGTTAAATATGATAAATATGTAGTAAATGAGTGTGTAAAATCATACACTTATTGAGTTATTTAAAGAAAAAGTGCAAAAATGTGCATTTCTGACTAAGTCCGAAAAGACGTCAAAAACGCGTCAAAAATTAGTTATCGGATTTTAACGAAATGAACAAACTTGAATTATACATCCTTCTATATCACATAGATACAATTAGTTTTTCAATCCATTCAGTGGAACTGGAGAAGAAGATTTTTGAAGAGGGGTACCCTCCGGGGCCTATTTGACCCCGCCCTGGATCCACCCCTAAAGGGATCGAGCCGAAATGAACAAACTTGGTAGAGGACCTTTAGTACTTCATGCATACCAAGTTTCATCAAAATCCCTTTAGCCGTTTTTGAGAAGAAGTTGAAAATGTTAAAAGTTTACGAAGGACGGATGGACGACGGACGACGGACGCCACACTATGACAATAGCTCACTTGAGCCTTAGGCTCAGGTGAGCTAAAAAGGGAAAAACATTTTGTTGGGGTCCCGCCGGGGTTTGAAGCCACTCCCCATGGGTCCATTGGGCATGGAAAACATACATTATACCTATGTACAATCTTAAAAAATATTCCTTAAAAATCCAAAAGTGGATATCTGGACAAAATTCTTTCACTTGTAGCGTACCATGCATGAGTACCTCATACCTACAAATTGTCATGACAATCTGAAGAGTGGTTATAGAAAAGAAGCAGAAAATGTATGAAAATCACCCCCCCCCTTCCTTTTTACATAAGAAAAAAATTCATAAAAAATCAAAAAAAATAAAATTTAAGCATAAAATACATATCAAAGCATTAAGTAAGATAAATATGATAAATATGTAGTAAATGAGTGTGTAAAATCATACACTTATTGAGTTATTTAAAGAAAAAGTGCAAAAATGTGCATTTCTGACTAAGTCCGAAAAGACGTCAAAAAACGCGTCAAAAATTAGTTATCGGATTTTAACGAAATGAACAAACTTGAATCATACATCCTTCTAGATCACATAGATACAATTAGTTTTTCAATCCATTCAGTAGAACTGGAGAAGAAGATTTTTGAAGAGGGGTACCCTCCGGGGCCTATTTGACCCCGCCCTGGATCCATCCCTTAAGGGATCGAGCCGAAATGAACAAACTTGGTAGAGGACCTTTAGTACTTCATGCATACCAAGTTTCATCAAAATCCCTTCAGCCGTTTTTGAGAAGAAGTTGAAAATGTTAAAAGTTTACGACGGACGGACGGACGACGGACGACGGACGCCACACTATGACAATAGCTCACTTGAGCCTTTGGCTCAGGTGATCTAAAAATGAATTAAAAAGATACAAAAGGGAGTTAAATCCAAAGATAAATGAAACAAATGATACCTCAGGCTCATCCCAAACATCTGGATGATGATTGATCTGATGAATAAGGACTGCTACACGCATGCCTGCCGGGATTGTCACACCGTCAAAGTTGAAAGGTTTTGTAAGATGTCTTACAACACCGGGAACGGGCGAGGAGCTTCGCATAGATTCCTTCACAAACATTGTCAGTTGCTTGCATTCGTTGATATTCTCCCTAAAATGATTGTACATTGTAAAGTTGTTTCCGAAAATGATGTTCTTATATCCATAAAAATCTTCAAAAAACGAAATTTTGCAGTGTGCTTCTACAGAGCAGCCATATTTGCACAAAGTGCCGTCTATAACATCACACATGAAATTGATTTCGAATGTGTTCAATATATATTTTTGGCGAATGTTGCATGTTTATAGTTGATCGAACTTCGTTTTCATATCATCTTTTGTAGTGTGGATTTTTTGTCAGTGGCTATCAGAGATTGATTCTGAAGGGTTTCCACATCATTTTAATATAATAAGATAAACTGGCACGATGCATAACAAATATCAAATCTTAAATTCGAATGCTTTACAAAAAGTGCTCAGTTTATGCCTTTAAGAAATCTTTACAAAATGATTAACATTATCCGCTCATACCATGTGAAATACTCTTTTCCTTGCGTGAGCCTTTTTACTTCTTGGTACACTTCTTCTTGCATGTCAGGATGTTTACCCAAATAGTAAGCAGCCCAACTGATAGCCGAAGCTGTTGTATCGTGACCTAAAACCATACATTACGACGTTTACTGATAATCATTTACAATTTATCCTTTCCTGATTTGGATATAAATATATATGCTTGGACCATCTATGTGTAAATTAATTATACTATGTCATGCAAAAATATGATAAATATCATTCCCTTACAAATACATGATATTCTTTTACTGATAATAATATGGTAGTGTTTCAACTCTTTACCTTCCGGTAGAAAATTTCAAAACAATTTTAATGCACCAGACACGTGTGGTTCGGTTAGTAAATTTTCACCAAAGGTATGAGTAGTGGTTCGGTTAGTTAATCCTCATCAGTGGTACTCGTACTTATTAAAGGCCGAAATGATTTTCTCACACAGTCAAATGCATTTCAGTAGAACCATCTGGTTTTATTTTTTATCAGGATCGAAACGAATGGTGTTGTGATTCCTTAGGCAGTTTTTTTGGGTCCCTGTAAAGTGCGAAACGAAACAAAAACGAAACGAAACAAAACGAAACAAATCGAAACGAAACGAAACAAATCGAAACGAAACGAAACAAATCGAAACGAAACGAAACAGATCGAAACGAAACGAAACAAAACGAAACGAAACAGGTCGAAACGAAACGAAACAGATCGAAACGAAACGAAACAAAACATAAAACTTAACGAAAATGAGAAAAAGAGGAAAATCGCCGAAAACGAATATTTCAAGACAAGATCAGCATGTAATAATGCCTTAATCCAAGAGTTCTACATTTGTAACTAGTGCCGAGAGGATTTCTTGAAAGAGTCAAAGTTGACAATTAAAAAAAGTAAATGTCAAATGCCATTCATGTATTTAAGAGGAATAAAAGGGAGGGGAGAGAAAACCACGCTATGACACCGTAATGAGATCATAAAACGGGGTGGGGGCACATTTCAGGAAAAAAAATCTTATCCTTTTTCAAACGAAATGTGCCCCCAGTTTTTAATTGTTCTCATTTTTCTGATAAAATTTTCAAATACACATAATGGAACAGTTCCGTTTCCTCTGCGCTAGACTCCTCCCTGCTAAATAATATTTTTCCGTCGGTGACGAGGTTATTCATCCCAATCACTCTCCTTTAAAATGCAATTGTGCTATATACCGTATATAGTATGTTTTAATCGTCAACTTTGATTTTTTAATAAACCCTCCAGTGACAAGAACTAACGATTGAAGGCAATAATGAGGGGATGGACAGGGACAAAGGGAGTGGAAAGCAAGGGGGCGGGAGGAGGGAAGAAGGGGGCGAGAGGAGGGACAGATGATTGGGAGGGTAACAGTAACCCAACAAAATTAGGAAATTACTTTTAATATAAATAATCTTGCTCTTATGCGTTCATTTACATAATCTCAATTTTAAAAATTACCACGAAATTCATCTATATACATGTATACCTTAAAAAAATTTCCCGATCGCTTCGCTCGCCGCAATTTTCAATTCATTTTTCAAATACTTCAGGCTCGCTTCGCTCACCTTAGTTTTTCATCTAAACAGGTCTATTTCTTTTTTCAAGGTTTAAAAAGGAAATAACCCAAATAACTTCACTATTGCACCAATTTACACTTTAAAGTTTAAACATTTGTCTTGACCGCCCAAGACCCCCTCCCCCACGGGGAGGGGGGGGGTGCGGCAGGAGTAGAGTGGTACCCCCTAACCCTTCAATAAGGTCTTGTCTTTAAATACATGTAGTCGTTTTCTGCGATTTTTCCTCTTTTTCTCATTTTCTTTAAGTTTTATGTTTTGTTTCGTTTTGTTTCGATCTGTTTCGTTTCGTTTCGATCTGTTTCGTTTCGTTTTGTTTCGTTTCGTTTCGATCTGTTTCGTTTCGTTTCGATTTGTTTCGTTTCGTTTCGATTTGTTTCGTTTCGTTTCGTTTTTGTTTCGTTTCGCACTTTACAGGTACCCGTTTTTTTTGTATATTTGCATTTTCTTAGTTAAACTTTACAAAACTGATGAGCCGTTGCAGTAGGACAATGCCTAATAAATCAATCCAAATCGTCTAATTATATGAAAAGATCATAGTTTTCAATAGTTTGTCGACGAGAGAAACGTTCTTGGCCTAGCAGAACTCTTGAAGTGTTCCCAAAATATACGACTTTTCAGATATATAAAAGATATGGACTTTTTTTGTATTAGGCATTGTCCTCCTGCAACATCTGTTCAGTTTTGTGCAGTATCAGTATCACTTAAATGATGAGAACACAATCAAAAGCCTCCGTAAGGAATCACAACATCATGCGTTTCGATCTCACGCGGTGTATATGATGTCAAATTAATAAAGGGCCAAACCAAAGCTTCTTTCAGGCGACAGAGCTTGTAAGAAGTAATTATTACACCTTAAATATCCAGTTACGGGGAACAAGTTTAACTGATCAACACTACAAAATGAAAATACGGATTCATTATAATAATACAGAAGTGTTCCTACTCTTCACTTCTTGAAGAAAATTTTAAACCAATTTTCATGTATTGGATACGTATTCTGGATAGTAAATCCTGATACTTTTTAAATGCCAAAGTGATTTTCTGATACAGTCAAATGTATGTCGGTAGCACCCTATGGTTTTATTTTTTTTAATTTTTTTTAATTTAGTGCACTCAATTTGCAGAAAGTCTGCGGCTCCAAGTAAGTAATATATACCTCAAACTTTACAAATGTTATATTCAGAACATTAATTCCTATTTACGACAATTGTGACGATTTTAATTTCACCATTACAAACTTCCCAGTAATGTGCAGCAACATTCCCTCTTTGCCTGTCTATATGGTGTATTCATTTTACAACTAGTTCTATGGCATGCTTATAACAGTCTAACTGAAGCGAGCTCAATATCAATTACAAAAGAAAGTCTGACCAATTTTCAGATAGGACAGAGAATCAGGACCCAGTGTTCTCTGACGAGATTTAAACAAGGCCCGTCGTAGAGTCCCGTCATCGCGGTTGGTCAGTGAGTAACGTTAGGAGAGGCACTGGTACAATTCTGTAGATTGGTCCAGTACCATGCCCAGTGTTTTTTACCGTCAGTCATGACTGATGGTATACTGTAATCATTCGTAATCTACTTGCAAGGATAGAATACCTCTTGGCAATTTGATTGGTTGACAATTGCATAAAATGTAAATATTCGTCTAGGTTATTCAGATCTATGTATAAGATTCTCTCATCATGTAGGTTGAAGAGTCTAGATGACCTGACAAATGAAAGTCATATCGCATCAGTGTATTTTCTTCCGAAACATGCACCGAAAAGTCATTGTACCGATACGTCATATAACAATCGCAGATTGTCGGAAATTTCCATCACTTGAATCGCAAAAGCCCGGAAATGTGCGATTGGTAAATGCATTTTATTCAATTTTTTTCTAATTAGAATTTCAATATTCAAATTCAACTAACTGATGGCAAGCTTTTTGTAAAAGCTAATACTTATATGACTTTTAAATCATATCCTCGGTAAAGCAGACGACCGACTATTTTCTTACATTTGTGGTTGAAGTGTATCATTTGCGCATTTTATTAAAACAGGATGTCGTTTTAGTGCACATTACCATGGATACATGAAGCTTTAAATGATTATCTTACTACGAAAAACAGTTCATTCTCAATTCTTTTCTATGTACCTGCAAACAAGAAAGTATCAACTTCTGCTCTGATGTCCTCATCGCTCAGACCCAAACCATCTTGATCTTTAGCAGTGATCAGGATATCTAAGAAATCAAGATGGCACTTCTGCAACTGACCTTGATCTTCAGTCTGTAAAATATATTTTGAATTATTCATAATTACAGGAAACAAGGAATTAAAACGGAAAAAAGTCTACCTCTGCTTGAAGAGGTAAATTCATGAATGCACCAATGCTACGGTTCTCATTAAGATTACTTACTAAAGATTTTCGTCTAGCAGCGATGATATCCTCTGCAAATTTGTGGACATAATCACACAACCTCTTCTCGTCTTTCCCATCTTGTGTAAAATGATATATCCAATCTGGATATTTAAGAGGATTACTGTAAGGCAGGAGAGAACACTTGTATAACACATATCTTATTTATTAAGTAAAATCGTCCTGCACGAAGACAAAACGACAGGAATATGCTTTGTCAGTTGGTATGACTCGAAATTCAATTTTGAAGTTTTATCTCTTGCATAAAGAAAGGGTCTGTCTCTGCTACAAGAGATCAGCCATGTCATGCTTTTTGGCGGAAATATCTAAATTCGGTAAGCCAGACATGCATGTTTCCATGCTATTTCAGAGAAAAATGATTTATTTAAGAAAATTCTTTATCGCATACTAGTATTCGTTTTTCCAAATCATAAGAAGAAGGACAATTTTCTTTGCAAAATACTAAAACCTTCTAAATGTCTCTTCAGTTTCAAATTCGAATGCCACATGTTAATGAGTGAAGGCAAAGAAAATAGATTAGATATTTGTATATTCGGATTAAAATATCCGAAATACGAGCCTAGTTCAACAAAATTGGTACTATAGAACAAATATTTTTAATATTGACAATTCAAGTGGTATGTGCAGACGAAATTAAATAATTGACAAGTATGACATAATAATGTTTAACGTCTTCAAATTCATTAGCATCATTAACTTTAGAGCAGAAATATTTACAGCATGGACCAGACATGCACGTTTCAGTCAGTGATCCTCAATCTAAACAATGCAATATGGCCAAAAACTGTGACAATTATGACCTAAATATAACGAAAGACGTAGCAGAATGGTTGGGATATGATACTACAGGACCCGGGTTCTAGAAATGAGTTTTATAAACAGAAATTGTCAAATGCGTTTGAAGAAACGACCAACAGAAATGATCGAACTTGGCTACATGTATGCCCTTGGGGACTCCTGGCCAACCAGAAGTGACACTCACCAAGTGGTACGAATGTTTCTGACGTCCACTCCAGAGTTAATATCATTAAATGTAACTTACAAAACCCGTCTCTGATTAAGCTCAGCCAGCTTCTTAACTGCATTCACATATGGATGGGATCTGTTTTGAAAAATAAAATCAGGTTTGAATAGTGAAAAGATTCCATTGTCAATATAGAAATCGTATTAATGATTTGAATATGCCATATATATAGTTTGGGTGACTATCGTTAAGAATTTTGTCCTTTGGGACAAAAAGTGAATTGGGACAGAGGATATTTGACCCGTTTTGAAAGAATCACCTTAGAAAGAACAATATCCAGTTACCTTGTAGTCTGAACACCGTCATTGTAGGAAAATGCACACCTCAGCATAGTGTCTAATGTAGCAAGGCTCACTAAGTTGTATATTTCCACACAGTTTTTACTATCCTTACAGGAGGCGATGTTATTCTATGATACATCGATGAAGATGAAATTAGTGTTTGACTATGTGCGAGCAAAATTTACCACCTTTTTATATTTTATATCCTTTTATACTTTATAAAATTATACTTTATATCCTTTAATGTCTTGATACTCATTTTCGATCATTCCTGAAGACAGTTAAGCATGTAATGTGTACTTCATTCAAAAGGAACGGACAGATATCAAGATGTCTTTGATCTAGCAGTTCAGAGAAAGGAGGGGGTATCCAACAACACTCGATTTGCACCTTAGAAATGTCAACACGGCTGGTGGACTCGCGATTTGCTCGACTGGGAGGGATGAAACTGTGATTGCAAAGTAAATAAGAAAAGTATGAATGAATTGTTGACATCATTCAGCAGGCGAGTTGGTTCGAAAAACGGTGTCCTCTCTTTCTTTCTTTATCACAGCTCATCCGGTACGCTAGAGCATGTACTGATATTTTTGATTTTCACAGTAGAAATTTACAAATTACCAAAAAACTTTTAGGTCAAGGTTTCCGCTTTCATAAACTAGTTAAGACTTTCTGGAAATTTTACAAGAATTACAGTCAACTTCTTTTAAAATTCGGATCTATACATGCAACGGAGTACATTACTATGGGTATTACACAACCTGTCTTTTATGGTGATATGATAAACAAAATAAAAAGGATCAAAGGTAGGCAGCATAACCATCGAAAATGCGTCAGAATCATCAAACGCCTTTTATATCGTGGATATGATCCTAATGTCACCAGACGGACACTAGGCTTGGTACTTGACCAATCTACAGTCTTGTACAAGCGCATCCTTGAGACTTGCACTCTGACTGACTGTGACGACGGGACTCCATGACGGGCCCTGTCCAAACCTCTTTAGAGAAGACAGGGCCCCGACCACCTGTCCTCTCTGAATGTCAGTCAGACTCCTCGGGTGATTACATACATGAGCTCGCTACAGCCGGCAGAGCACGGACTGTATTACGCATGCCCTCTTTTTATATCCATTTACATATTCATCTGTGTCTCTGGGGCCTCTGCGTTTCGCGGTCTTGTTTGTGTGATGTCATCTTACAGTGAGGAGGTTGTTTTACACCACAATTGTACGTTCTTCGAGACCTCTGGGTAATTGGAGAAGTGAGAGGGTTGTGCGCACGTAATCCAGGATAACCACACCATTTGCTACTTGCGTGACAGATGGCCGTCCAAAGTCGGCACCGGTTGCCCATTGGTCTCGTCGGTTTATGTGTAGTCTTTTGTGTTTGATGTTTACATGTCGTATGTCTCTTTTCCGTCTCATGCTGTACTCGTCTTTTGTGTTTTTGCATCGGGTGTTTTGGTGTTTTACTGTTGATGCTGCAAAGGGGTCTTGTTGGAGATCTCCTCCCTTCTTTTTACACGGACAAGTACGTAACATAGACAAGAATAGACTGGGGTTTTCTCGCGGATAAGGTCATTTTTGGTTATATGGGGCCTTTAGAAATACACCCTCATAACTCCAAGCCTCTGTGTCTTAATTGCAAATGGTGTAGTTATCAGCATTACGTGCGCACAACCTTCCCGCTTTTCCGGGTACCCAACGGTATCGACGAAAGCAAAATAGTGATGTGAAATAATCCCATCACTGTAAGATGACCATACGAACAAGACAGCAAAACACAGCCTGGGCCTAAGCAACACATACATGGATATAAAAATAGAAGGTGTAGGAAATAGAGTCCGTGCTCTGCCGGCTGTAGCGAGCTCATGCATGTCATCACCATACCAGTCCGACCGATATTCAGAAAGGACAGGAGGTCGGGCCCCCTGTCTTCTCTAACGAGGTCTAGACAGGGTCCGTCATGACGTCCTGTCATCACCGTCAGTCAGAGTGCAATTCTTAAGAATGCGCTAGTGCAAGGCTGTAGATTGGTTATGTACCAAACCAAGTGTCCGTCTAGTGACAGCAGGATCATATCCACGCTATAAAAGGCGTTTAATGATTCTGACGTAATTTTTATAGTAATTTTGTCTACCCTTGACCTTTCCTATTTTGTTAATTATTCACCATAAAAGACAGACTGTGAAAAACCGAGGACACGTTAACAGGAAATATACAGGGCACGTAGGCTGTGAAGTATACAGGACACGTAAACTACTTATACAATCCAGTAGCAAGACAAATCAAGTAAGCTTATCCCTCCCCAGAAAGAAAAGAAAAATGTGAGTAACTTTTGTTCTTGCATATATGAAATCTTATACAAATAAAAGGAAATTACCATAAACAAGTCGGCGACATCATTATAAACCTGGATGTAAGGTTTTAAAATATCAAAATGGAATGCTGGTGTCAGAAGCCGACGGTTCCTTTCCCACTTGGGCCCGTAGCTCAGTAATAAGCCCATACCTACAAATCGCATAAACATTCGTACCATTCATATACAGTAACGTATAGCTATCATGATATGAAATTGTTCTTGACAGTAGTTAATTCAAATATTGATTATATTTTACCAAGCCAGTTCTTTATGAAAAAGTAACTGCCAGGTTCAAATACTGGCTTAGGTTCTGAAGACTTCAGTAGAAGTTTGGCTGTATCTGGATGCGTAACTGACACAAAGGGATTGAAAGGTCCCACCCAGAGGTTAAATACTTTAGCTCGTGTCCGTTTGATCGCCGCTCTCTCCTTCATGACTCTATCACTTGGATCTGAAAACTGCATGGTACAAAAACGACATAAGGTTGTATTAACATGAAACGTATATAAAATTTCGATATCATTTTTAGTTTTGTCATGTGCAGTGCATGTATTAACGTTCTTTTACTTTGATAGAATTGCATTTCAGGATAAATTTAAATTTATATGTCGATGTAAAAGACTAACATTAGAAATACCAACATCTAATGAATATGAATTTCAAATTGTACATAAAGGGTACCTGATTGAGACTGCCCATCAACCAATGAGGTTTTCCAATGGTTGGTATATTCTTTACCATTGCACATTTTGACCTCCAATTCAAGAAGAATTTCACGACCTTATAAACCAGCACAGCGATGGTAACGGTGATAAAAAATTGTCCAATCATTTTGAATCTTTATAATAAGGAAAACAGAGCAGTTGCTGTGTTATTTAAGGTCTAGAACTACATCTTTGAGGGTCCTCTTCATGGGAAGGATGGCTGTAACAATATTATGGTAAAATGATATGATCCTATTACGTACTTGGAATAGACAATAGAATAATATTTCAAAGGCAGCGGTTGAAAAAAATGTATATTAACTATAATTGCAACATAAATGCATCCATATTGTTAAAGTATTCAAAGATTCCACAGCATGAACAACTGCGTTTTCAATATATTATTATACAGTTGAAGTATACCATTGAGGGAGTTAGCATGATTCTGGTTTTCTGAGACTAGACCTTTATCGAGGCGAAGCCGGGGTAAATAGGTTTGGTCGAGGGAAACCAAATAGTTTCATCAGGCGAGTTACAGCTAGTTTTAATGAGTACCTTTTTATATGTATTCACCTACGGGGACGTTTTTTTTTTTCTTAAATGGATCCATTTATGATATGACATTAATTTTAAGACGCTTAACATTCAATCGTTCAAATTAAAACAATCAACCAAGATTAAATGCTTGGGAACGAAAATCTACTACTTACGTGTAGTACATGCGACTGTAAGAACTTCATGACCAAAATACCATTATAAGGTCAGAGATCAAGGTACTTTGTCAAAGAATTCTATATCAAAATGTACATGTTCAGTTAGATAAGCGTATGAAATATCAAAGCCTTATCACCCTTACTTATGAAATCTGCTTTAAGAACTTCATGACCAAATGATTATTCTTCTTCAAATTTCAAAATCAAAGGTAAAAAATCTTGATATTAAAATGTAGTAACCTTATTATGATTTTGTATGACAAATATGGATAATGACCATATCCCTGTATACAGCACAAAATCGATAATTCAGAAAATCAGAAACCGAAGGCATACAAAATCAGGACAAAACAGGAACCAAAGCAAACAAACAACAACGTCCACCACATGAAAAGAAGCGAACCCCCGATATGGGAGTGAGACCAGGTGCCCAGGAAGAGTAAGCATCTCCTGCTTGCATGCAACACCCGCCGCTTCAATTCAGTAGAACTGTCGCATCCGGTTACTTCCATTTCGGAAGACATAGAGTACAATCTTTGGTTGGATGGTTCAAATGGTCTATGACAAAATATCATCCACCATTCTGGGACATCATAGTGTATGACGAGTTCCCCATATCGACCGTAGAACTTCCTCAGTGACGATGTTAGTCGGTCACAAACATATCCCTGACTGAGAAGCTTATCTCCAAGACGCCTAGTTCTCAGAACAAAATCCGTATATTTGTTACTTGCTGTGGCATAGCATATTAATTGAGATATGAATACGCCATAAGCTGGAGATGAAGGGATGTTGCAACTCAGAAAAGGAAAGTTTGTAATGCTGAAATTGAAGTCGTCACGTTTGTCATAGAGTGAGGTGTTCATGTGACCATCAGTGCCGTAGGACAACATTATGTCCAAATAGGATGCTGAATTATTTGTCTCAGTAGTTTCTTTGACTTCAAGCTCTGAAGGATAGATACTGCTCAGGTAATCCGCGAATTTTGGATTATTGATGGACAACACATCGTCTATGTATCTGTAAGTGAAGTTGAAGTCAGAAGCTAAGTATCTTTTTCCCTTCGGAGATCAAAGATTGAATGAATTCAGCTTCATACGAGTAAAGGAAAATGTCGGCAAGGAGTGGGGCACAATTGGTCCCCATTGGAATTCCGACAATTTGCTGGAATACCTTTCTTCCAAACACCACAAAATGTTGTCGATCAAAAAGTTAAACATCTGAATGATATCTGTTTCAACGTACTTATTTTCAGAATCGGACTTTTCTTTTTTAAAGTAGGTTTTGTCATAGTTCACAACAATAAATTTGTATTTGCGATTACCGTTCTTACTTGTAAACATATATTGAATTTGAAAGGTCTATAATTTATAGAATGAAAGATATTTGCTTTTAAAACGTCTTGATCTTAATGCAACATATTCTCAAAGTCAAGGTCAAGATCACAAGGTCAAACTTATGATACCAAGATGCAGCGCTCTTTGTGGTAAATATGTAAATGGAATATTAAAGACCTATCATTTATAGTATAAAAGACATGTGCTTTTAAATTGTCCTAACCTTAAATGCTATAAAGGGTCAATGTCAAGGTCATAAGGTTAAACAATTTGATACTAAACTGTAGTACTCTTTGTGACAAAAGTAATGACAACAAAAGGTAGTACTCCTTATGGTGAATGTATGTTTCGGGGCTCCGTGAACATTGTTTTCGTTTTAGGGGAGCTTCACCAAATATAATGCACTTACCTCAATAAAAGTTAATACAATATGAACGGACGGGTAGACAGACAGACGAGACGGATGGACAATATACCAAATATACCCCACCTCCTTTAAACTTAAAAGAAAATCGTTGAAAAATGGATATGTTTTTAAACATTTCTGTAAAATAGCAATGCATATGAAATTGATAGGAAGAAGGGTAGGGTTAAGGGGTATGGACAAAAATTTACCGGGCATTTTGGATTTGACGTGAAGTATTCTTGAAGATGTGCCGTTATTCAAAATTAAGACTCCAGATGTAACAAATCTAATACATGTACTTAAATTTCTGTACCTCAACAACTTCATTTCCCCATCTTTCTGGGCAAAAACTGCATCAATATTTTCACGACGGCCATTTGAACTTAGTGCACGGAACTGCTCCGCTGCAGCTCTGCAGACTTCATGATCAGTACTAAAACCTACATTAAACGTTACTATGATCTACAAACATTTGTCCTCCAATTTTGATCAAACGTTCTCAAAATACCAGCTATATTCATTCTACACGCGTGGGGCTATTGGCATAATCAACACAGAGAGGGACTCGGAATGTTGCACATTTGTAATTTGATACCAATAATTCACAAGTCTATCCCCCTATTTGCTAAGATATATCATGATTGTAAATAATTAATAAATGAATCAAAAACAGTCGAAATTCTAGTGAATGAAACGATGATGTTTAGAATCTTTATTTTTTCTACAGATGACAACTCGATGATACCTGTAAAAAAAAAACGTGTTCGAAAGGACCCTGTATTGTGTAAACATGAATTTTATAAGATATTGAGATCGTGTACTGAAAATTGAAGGACAAATGGTTGTAGACCAAGAATAATTGTAACCAGGTTTAAGGTAAGGTTTGACAGTAAGTGTTTGGAATATACTTCCCTGACATTGTCGCCATAGAACTTTCTATATAGAGATAACGTCAGACAGTGCATGTATTGTATACATTTTCATTTCCATGCTTCATAAACATCTACGGCGGGTGCGGCTAGCCAACAGGGGATGCTTACTCCTCCCGGGCACCTGGTCCCACCTCTAGCTTGCTAGGGGTCCGTCGATGTTTAATGTTGTGCTCTATTGTGAGTGCTGTTGAGATTATCGTCAGGATCTTCTTTAACTCATTTGTGTCACACTTATGCCCTTTGCCGTGTGGAGCTCGTAAAAAAGTTCCCCGCGAGGGGTTTGACAGTAAGTGTTTTGAATATACTTCCCTGACATTGTCGCCATAGCACTTTCTATATAGACATAACGTCAGACAGTGCATGTATTGTATACATTTTCATTTCCATGCTTCATAAACATCGACGGCGGGTGCGGTTAGCCAACAGGGGATGTTTACTCATCCCGGGCACCTGGTACCACCTCTAGCTTGCTAGGGAACCGTCGATGTTTAATTTTGTGCTCTATTGTGAGTGCTGTTGAGATTATCGTCAGGATCTTCTTTAACTCATTATAGTTATATTCATGAATTTTTCTGTGGTGCAGCTGTGCAGTCCGGTCCAGCAATTTAAAAGTGTTAAAACAGATGGGAAAATGTAGCTATTGAGGTAGAGAATTAGTTAAAGTTGGAGTCTTTACTCAGTGTAAAGATCCAACATGGCGCATAACATTCTGCCCATACCCCTAACCATATTCCCGTATTCATCGGTCCATTGACAAATAAATGTCATTGTTTGAGATTTAACGTATCCTATGTACAAATGAAGATCTCGCGGACGTCTCGTCCATTTAAACAGTGTTAAAATTATCTCGGTAATCTTCGGCAGTGTCTCGATAGTTTCCGTGGCTTGAGCGACGGTCGGCATGCTGACCTTTGATGAAAGAGACCATTATCTATGTTGTATTAGGTATATTTAGGTAAAAATATGCCATGATTCTAACTATATAATGCACTTGATATTTATTTGTACAACGGATACCTTAAATGCTTATTTATAATAATATAAAAGTAATACAAGAACATGTGTACTTGTATCTGATCGTTTTTAAATCAAAGCGGTATGTTAAAAACTTGATATTTAAAAATTATATCTAATTTATGTTCTTCATTTGATTTGTAGTATAAATGGGTACGTACATGTACTATAACGGATTAAAATTTATTTGTCCTGTTGAAATCCATGCATCAAGAAAAGAAACGACAAACTTACCTTTCATCACAACAACAATATAGATCAACAAACAATTCGTTCTAGTTACTGACCTTGAATCAGCGGAGTCATTTTAAAAAGAGAGGGGTACCGGGGGTCTGGACCCCCCCCCTGAGATTTTCGGAGGTTGGGTCCAGTTTTGACCCATTTCAAATTGGAATGGGTCTAAAAATGCATGAAAGGGCTTTGAAACCTAAAATTTCGGCTCGCTTCGCTCGCCATTTCCAAATTCAAAAAGAGTTTTTCTGCAAAATTCCTTAATTATTTTCAATTGTTCCTACTAAGTAATTTATATAATTGTCTTGTGTCTCAGGAACTAATATTTTCAACAGTCCCTTACTTCAAAGGATGTAACTTCCTTCAAGGTTTTGTCATTTTAAGATGTCTGATTATTTAAATGACACATCTCTTTTCTATTTATTCTCATGAAATATAGACAAAATGTGAATTCATAGAAAAAACAGCGGCTCCCTCCGCACGCCGATATAAGGAGTAAATATTCAATTTTATAAAAATTCTTCATAAAAATGAATGTGAAAGGAAAGCTAACAATAATCCCTCAGAATTGCCCCCCCCCCTCCCCATTATGTGTACCGATATATATATATACCTACACGATAGGTAGACTGCCTAAAATTTTGGACCCCTTCTGACCAAAAATGCTGGATCAGCGCATGTGCTACTTGTGTGGGGTGTGATTATGTAATGTTGAGTGATATATTTCATACTTTTGACATTATATCACTTCAAAGCAGCTCGGATATCCAGTATTACTAAGTGCAATACATTAAAGTAAGCGAGTGACTGCAAACATTTTTGGACGGCACAATGAAATGTCAAACATCTCGTCCACCATAATATTAAGTTGAAAATTTGGTTAGAATCAACCATAACATCAATTGAAAGACAATTTCACCGATATTGACACTTAATTTCTACAAACAGAGGAAGCACTATTGCGCCTTCAGCGTACTGCAGCGTTTTGAACTTTTTTTCAGATATACAATATTGCCAATTTTGCTGTGATCAAAAGACAATAAAATGTTCCTAATAAACATGTCCTTTGATAAAAAATATCATCGTTTGACATTTAAGTATCATCCATTCAATGCTATTTTGGACATAAATATTTTATTTAACTGTGATACTGAATCGACCCTACAGGATATTTGGAGCCACAAAATGCGCAAATTGAAATTCAAAACTTAAAATTAGAGGGTGCTACTGAAATAAATTTGGTTATGTCTTAAAATAACTTCGGCATTTCATTTTAATTTTAATCCACCAGACACGTGTTTCGGTTGTAAATCCTCGTCAGTGATACCTAAAATCACTTCGGCATTTCATTAGGTATCACTGACGAGGATTTACAACCGAAACACGTGTCTGGTGGATTAGAATTGGTTTTAACTTTCTTCAAGAAGGTAAAGAGTTGGAACACTTCGTATTATTAAATGATAATTATTATGATTGCCATAATGCACCACACCAAAGGATTCGCCGATATTATATGAACGTAATTCAGGAAAATTAGCAAATTTCCTCTACAGTACATGTCATATAAATGTTCATCAGGGTTTTCGTTTGTACGTATCAGCTACATACAGAACGTTGTTCCTTAAAAACATCTATCGAAGAAGCGCTAACTGATCTAAGAATGAGTTTGATATTCCAGAATATCTTGCTTACATGTTCTTATATGCTGCAGTAACATATTCGTACAAAATCCAAACAAGCCATTCCGTTTTCCTACTGCTTGGAGTATTAAAAAAAAAGAATCAAAGTCTCTGAATTTAATAAAATGTATGAACAATTTTGAAAGTAGTGAGAGTTATGAGTGTATACATAGCGAAGCTGTTCATATTACTTAGATCATGGTTAGATTGTAACATGTTTGATGCAAAAACTTAATCCATGCTCTTCTTCAAAGATGCCGACGATCCTCGAAGTGTAGTCTGATTCCATTTTTGGCTCTTGTGACAATTCCAGGATCTTGCTCATACTGAAATTCATCTACCAATGAGATATTGTACCTGATAAATAGTATACAAAAGATTTGTGATTTTGAAATCCATCTACCAATGAGATCTTGTACCTGATAAATAGTATGCAAAAGATTTGTGATTTTTCAGCATCTTTATTTTTACCAAACAAATAATTACAGATAAAAGAATTAATGGCCTTTGCAACCCTGCTGGTGTATTTGGGTCTGGTTAGTAAGCATAAGTTTGCTGAAGATTTTCTCTTTATATTTCAAAAAAAGATAATTCATTGAAAATTTGGCTTTACTTGAGTCGCTCTTCAAATCAGAAAATCATACATATACATGTAAACATCAAAAAGTTACCTAAAAACTGTCCTCGCAATTAAAACTTTAAGTTGGTGCATTGCAAAATTTTGACCGATGCAGTTTCTGAAAAATGAATAGAAATGTTAACATGTTAATAGTGTTTCTGTTAATACAGAAAAGATGATCTGAAAATGCATGCGCTTATGAAATGTAACATTTTACAGAATGAAATGTCATACTATTTACAGACGTCAAACGTCTTCAAATTCAATAGCATCATTTAACATCAGATAAATTTGCAGCATGGATCGGACATGCACGTTTCGGGTATTTAACCTCGTCAGTGATCCTCAATCTAAATAATGTAATATGGCCAAACAGTGTAAAAGTTATTATGTCCAAAATATTACCGAAAGACGTAACGGGATGGATGGGATATGATGCTACAGGACCCACGTTTAAGAAATTTCAAGAAATTGCGATAGAAACATTCGAATGCGTTGAAGAGACTTTGCTTTATGTAGCCCTGGTGACTCCTGGTCCACCAGCTTGACACTCACCAAGTGATAAAAACATTTGCAGTAGGACTAAAACGCATGTTTAAGAATGAATGTGACTGTTAGTTTGTTTGTAGTTCCTAGAATCATAGGGCATCAAATGAACACAAATCATTCCACAATTACTCAATACGGAAGTGTTCGAACTCTTTACCTTCTTGAAGAGAATTTCAAGCCGATTTTAATGCAATGACACGAGCTTCGGATAGTTAATCCTCATCAGTAGTAATTATTAAATGCCGAGGTGATTTTCTGACACAGTCAAATGTATTATGTAGCGCCCCTGTTTTTATTATTTTTTTAATTAAGGTACTGCAATAGATGTGCTATATACTTATTGAATCATTCACCTATTGAAAGTAAGTTAGCTCTTATTTTCTTAAATTTTCTTTATTAAATATAGAATTCGATAGGGGAGTGGAGTAGCACCTCATCCCTTTCATAACCTGGTGTGTGAAAATGTTGTCACTGTTTTTCAAGGTCCACTATTAGAAAATATTACCTTGGGCCTGCGGAAAATGGAACATAAGCAAAACTATCTCTTTGCCTTGCTTCTGCCTCCAGAAATCTTTCCGGTCGAAAGAACTACAATTGTAATGGATTTGCTCAAATGAAGCTTGACAAACATGTTTAGACATTTTGAATGGAAATTACAATTTATGGATATCAAGAAGGAATTCATGTAGTCAGAGCATGTGTCATTTGATAATGAATCGGAATGTTATTCACAATTATTACCAGGCTGAGCTTATCTTTCGATTTGAGTATCTTAAATTGAATACCACAGACAATGTGAATTTGAGACAAACCATTTGTTTGCATGGAGGTTTTACGAACACCAAGAACTATATATTAATCTCTTGTAAGGGTATCAATTTTAACTTTGACTGAAACGTTTATTGCTGTGTAGATATCAAACGTAAGGATCGTAGCAGTAAATCACAAGTGCTTTCGAATTTGAATGCAGACGTAAACTTTTAGGATAATTGGGGAATATTAAAGCAAACAAACATTGGATACGAAATATTAATACTGAATAAATTTTTAGTACCTAATATAATAAAATTGTTTCAATTTCAATTATTTGAAAATGCAAAATACTTACTTTTAACCGATATTAATTTGGTTTGAATGATTTTATTTTACGTTCCTTTCTAATGTTAAAAGCCTTCAAATTCAATAGCATCATTAAAGAACAGATAAATTAGCAGCATGGACCAGCCATGCACGTTTCGGGTATCCTCAATGTAATATGGCCAAAGAGTATGAAAATTATGATGTCCAAAAATGTACCGAAAGACGTAGCAGCTCGTTAACACATTTCCAGCATTTAAAATCTATGTACCTCAACGTCAGACCATATTTGCGGATTATTATTGATATGGTTGATGCAAATGTCAAGGTTGGTTCCTTCTTGGAATACAACTCCTTCCAAAACGAAAGGTTTCGTCAGATATCGTGAAATGACAGATATAGGTGAAGTATGGCGAAGAGACTCTTTAATGAATAAGGACAGCTGCTGACATTGACTCATATTGCTCCTGTAACGAAATTCCAAATATACTCAAAAAGCATCATATAGTTTAAAATATTGAATGCAAATGATCCTATAGAAAGATGGTTCGTATGATATCAACGCATTTCGATACAATTTTTGACAAAGATATCAGACTATATTCGTAATCCGTATTAAAGTTTCAGATTTACTATGTGTTTAATTTTATCTAGAATTAGTACTTCTATAAAAATTTGGTATACTTGAGTAAAATGACAAATATTTTGTTTCGTAAGGGAGAAACTAAAGTCATACCAACTAAATATGCCATCGTTATCCATTAGAGTTTGTAACTCATCAAAGACCTTCCGTTGCTCGTTTGGATATTTGCCGAGATGATAGAATGCCCAACTGATTGCCGAAGCTGTAGTATCATGACCTAATATAATGGTTGTACATGTAATTATTGATCTCTTTTAGGGGTTATCACATCATTACATATGTAAAGCACCGAATAAAAAGAAGGAGACTACGTAAAAATGCATCTCATCACTGAAAAAGAAGAACACCTATTTATGATCTCACCAGAGTTTTATTTTGTACAAACGAATTGAGTGTAGGTGATACAACAGAAAACAAGAAACACTTGATATGCTTCATTACAATTTATCGAATACATACAGCCATAAGTGTAATAGTCTCCGTTTATTTAAAAAAAAAAGAACTCTAGGCATTTTGATTGCGATTCATGGACTCTGATGTTGGGTTATGTATTTCACTTGATTCACTCATTCTTCTAAATTTAAATTCAGATTTTGGGGCTACAGGAGGACGGCATTTCAATCTTTTATTCAGATTTGTACAGCGCCACACTGAGTGGCGCCACCTATAATAAGTTTTGTTCTTACATTGTACATCGTACGATGGAGATTGTTCATTAAGCATGTTAAGACGGAACTGTCATTCTTGATTTTATAGTGTTGTGTTATTGTTTCCGTCTGTTTGTCGTTTCATAACATGAGAATGCGTATTGTTTTATATTTTTTGAGAATATGTTCACCTGTTAATTGTACCAAAGAATCGCATGCTTTTTACAAGCTCTTTAAGAGCAAAGCTCAAAATACCTGTTAGCCGATATCTGGTCACATATAGAGTTTTAACGATTGTATATAACAGGGGGATTTGCTGATATCCAGTAAGTGTTTGTAAAACATCAGTATGGTTACCTTTTTCTAATGTAAAGATCAAAAATGAGGTAGAGGTACACCAGAGAAGTAAGAAGAAAACGCCTAACAGTGCTTTTAACGACGTCGCCATAGTAACGTATGACGCCACAGTAAAAACTGCAGTAAAACGTGAATTCCTTTGCCGTTTGCAGTCTTATAGATTACGCATAAGTAAAAGAAAATAAAAATAAATGTTTGATGAGAACATTCACGACATAATATCCATATAAAATACAACTTTTGGCTTAAAATAAAACTCAAAAAAGTATACTGAGATGACATTTGGACCTCTATTAAAATGTTGAAGCTATATTTCTTAGTCTATTTTACCTCCAAATAGGAAAGTATCAACTTCAGCGCGTATATCCTCATCACTGAGTCCCATGCCATTGTTGTCCTTTGCTGCCAGTAGAATATCGAGGAAATCAAGGTGATCTCGACGTAACTGACCAGGATCTTCTTTCTAGAAATTGGACAATGAAGCAGATCATCAAAAAAGACAATATTACATTGATATTGAAATACAAAATCAAGGATACCTATGTTTATACAATAATTGTGTGTATATGGAAATATCTGTGTATCCGGATAAGTGGGAGTGCTGTGCGCACGTAATCCGGATAACCACACCATTTGCTAAAAGCAGATGGCCGCCCAAAGTCGGCGCCGGTTGCACATTGGTCTCCTTCCTTTTATGTGTTGTCATCAATGTTTAATGTTTCTGTGCGTCTGTCATGATTGTTTTGTATGATGTTCTAGTGAATATTATTGTGTCTTTTTGCGATTTGGAGTTTGTATGATTCCATTTTTGTGTCACTTCCTTGTGGGTTTGTTTCACTGGGTGAATTTATGGTGGTCATGCTGGAGATCATTCCCTTTTTTCTATGAGGACGTATATCAGTCAGAATTTTCTCTTTTTCAGGTTCAAATGTATGAAAGACTATACAAAATTCAAAAACAAATGACGAGATTTCAATCTCAGCTTCCAGAGAGAGAGAGAGAGAGAGCACTGCTACATTGTCCCTTTGTCTACATATCGAAAGTTTAAGATATTTAAAGAAACACATTCAAATGGTCGCAAATTAATCATTCAAAGACTACATTTGATCAACTCAGACACTATATTTTTTATCATATATATAAACTGTGTATCTTAATGAAAAAGGTTACTTTAGCAAAATTGTGAATGGAAGCTAGATACATGTATAATGAGCATTGGAGAATTTGACTGCTTCGAAGTCATAAAAATTGCAACAAACAATGGAAAACATATGCCATATTTACAAAAATTCAAAGGGTTAGAAAACACGGCACTTAGATTTACCAAAGACTTTTTCCTCAAAGCAATGATCTCATCAGCAAACGAATGGACAAAATTAGTCAGTTTCTTATATTCTTTTCCAGAAGCTGTAAGGTCGTAGATCCAATTTCTATGAATCAACGGATTTCTGTAATGATAATTGACATGAGGATATATAAATTATGACAAACAACAATAACAATGCCGTTTGCTGTATATTATTCCTTTCGCATTGTGTCTAAGTGTTCAAATATACTTTAAAAAGAATTCTCTGTATAAATTATTTATAGCAACCGAAAAAGAGGAGTTAAAATGCTTGTTTATTTCCAACGGTATTTTGAAATGAGTTTAATGATGTAACAGCATCTATATTTCTTCCATCCCTCAATAGTATTGGACATGTGTGTAATAGAAAGAATAAAATACATTATTTGAGATACTCTTTGATCATTTCAGATAAAGGATTCCTCTTCTTCGACTTCGAACACTCTGATCTGATGAGAAATAACTTTTTGAAAAGTGCATATGGTGCACTCAAATTTATAACAGAACATAATTATATTGACGGCACACCTCCCATAAGAAAAACAACGTTCTTACTTTAAAATGCTGACTTCGTGAATACGCGTTAACTTTGCTGCTTTGATTCTGACATCATAAGAGGTAATATGATTTGTGTGTAATTGCACTAGGGTTTCTTTTCCTCTACAGACTACAAATCATACATGTACAAATCATGGACATGTAGTGAACTGTGTAATGCTTTGTCCTTCCTCTTGGACAGCATGAATGTTAGATTTGGTGAGGATCTCTACCAGCAGGTTGTAGGAATTCCTACTAATACTGGGTACTAACTGTGCGCCTCGTGATGTAGATTGATTTTATACATTTATGAAAAATCTTCAAAAGGAAAGAAAATTTGATGATTTGAAATGTTTCAGTAATACTTCTAGCTACTTGATTGATATTCTGACTGTTGACGATCCGTTTTTCGAAACATATAAGAATGAAATATACCCAAAACACACGTAACAAGGCAAACGTTACAAACACAGAAACACCATTTTTGGACCTAAATATCAAACTTATGCAAACTTATACAAGTGTGTATTACAAAAGAGATGATTTTAGATCACAGTGAATCTCATCTGGCTTGACGGTGACTGTATTTCGTCCGCTTTCCTTTTAATATCCAGTTACATTTTTATCTGCGTTCCTTATGCCATCGCGTTTTGCTGTCTCGTTTGTGTGTACATCTTACAGTGAGGAGATTATTTACACTACAATGGTGCGTTCTTCGAGATCTCTGTGTAACCGGAAAAGTTGTAGGGTTGTGCGCATGTAATCCGGATAATGGCCACATTTACTACTAATCTTCAGATTGCAGTCTTAAGTCGGCACCAGTTGCCATTGGTCTCGTTAGTTTAAGTAAATAATCTTTTGTGTTTAGAGTTTTGGTTTCGTATATGGTGTTTCTTGTCTCTTCTGCATCTCTTTCTGTGTATGTCATCTGTGTTTTCGCTTCGCGTGTTTTAGTGTTTTGCTGTGGATACTGGAACCAAGTCTTTTCGGAGATTCTTTCCTTTCATTTCAAATAATTTATTAGTAGCACTTTGTAATTGAATTTGAGATTTCATATGAAAAAAAAAACAACAACAACCGAAAACTAGATAGTACTTCAAAAACAGCAAATGCCTGTTTAGACGTAACTCTTATCAGTACATTTATTTTCAAAATTATGACAATAGACATGTTGTAAATACTTACAAATATCTTTGAACGAGAAGTGTAGTCATTCTGTTGACTGCATTGACATATGGGTGATTACTGTAACATACAGATTGCATACAAAAAGTTCTGCATATATTAGGTAATACGCATTCAATTTCTAGAATTTGTTTCTTCATCTATTGTAATAATGAAAGAGAGAAAAGAGTTATGAATGTTCGTAACTGGATGTTCATACATAAAAGAGATTTATATGTTCTATACATGAATGTTTTTTTCAATTAGTTATGGAATCCTTCTTTGTTTTGTGCTGTTTGATTTATCAAAATGAATATATGGGTTTTAAAGCTCGTCTTTATAGCAATAATACTTGATTTACTTTGTTCAATAAAGAAAACACCAGCGAATAGGAATCTCCCATGTAGAGTGCAAATTAAATTTGGAAATACCTCTCTGTTTGAATCCCGCCGTCATATGAAAATGCACATCGTAACATTGTATCAAGGGTTGCCAAGGTTACCAGGTTATATACATCAACATTTTTGTCATGGCTCATTTTCATCTTTATATTATTCTGTTAAGAAATCATTGCTCAGTATAATAGGTACATTTTCAAACAAGCACTCTGTGTGTAAATGTTACAAAAAGTACTATATCATAAAAAGAAATTGCAGTTATTAGAAAAAAAAGCAGAAATCCATGCATTGCAGAGAAATTAACATCGACAATTTGAGCAAGCATAAACAATTGTTAGTTCGTTTTTTTTTAATATATTGTATGTAAAAATGTTTCGGGAAACATACCAAGAAGACATCAGCAACCTCATTATAAGTTTTTATATAAGGTTTCAAAATATCAAAATGAAATGCTGGTGTTAAAAGTCGTCTGTTTCTTTCCCATCGTTTACCGTAGCTCAACAGCAAACCCATCCCTTTAAAGATAATATTGAATTTTAGCAAGGTTTATAGAATACGTACTTTTACATGTTTGTAATACTGACAAGGTATTATCTCACTGTATTGAATGGACTATGTACTCTTTATGTGATTTAAAAAACATAGGATATGCATAGAACGTTCAAAACATTGGACATGTATAATAAAATGGGTACCGAGCCAGCTTTTCAGAAAGGCATAACCATCCGAGTCTTTGAATATCGGTTTGGGTTCTGTAGATTTCATCAACACCTTCGCCACTTCAGGGTGTACAACTCCAATCAGGGAATGAAAAGGACCCAGCCATGTATGAACCATCTTTGCTCCTTTAAACTTGATAAGCTCCTTCTCTTTTTCAAACTTCTCTTGTAAACTTGAAAACTTAATAAATAAAACAAGATTGTTACAAAGCGAACACCCAGTCAAACGGATTGTACATTCAATCAAAAAGTACAGAAAAAGAAAAGAAAATCACATAAAAATGTATACAATGGTGGCAAACATCTTGTATGTTTATTTAACATTATCATAGATTGCTATGAGGTTTCTCTATTGACAATCGACAGCGAAAAGGTATACCATTTTGGGAGATATAAATAAATAAATCGAACAATAGTTTATATACTCAATATGTTATATGGAATTTCACTGAGGTTTCCATATTTGAAGAGCAATGTTACAAAAATGTATAAGATATGCGTTTTTATCTTCTTACTTGATTCATATGACCGAAAAGCCAGTGGGCGGAACCAATGCTTGGAATCCTGTTACATAGTTTAACATTTCTTCTCCAGTCAATAAAAAACACAGCTAGTTTGGACAAAACTATGGCAAGGACGAACGAAAGGATCATGGAAAGGATCATCTGAAGGTATGAGTGAATGGTCATAACCGTAAAAACCAATAGATACATGTAAAAATGGCTTCATTTTAAAGTGTAACAGAATCAAACAACAAAGAAGATATCTTCTGCACTTGGAACATGAGTGAAAACCAAAGATTTTGAAGAATATGGTGCTGAAATCATGTTCCTGAAAAGAGATAGTCTCCTTTGCTTGTCAATGATACTATTATTTAGACTACATGTGGTCCGCTTGATCAACAATTTAGATTGGGAAATGTGAAAATGAAAATTAATACAAACTTTCTTACAATTTCAAAACATTCATAAGTTGCATCATAAGCGCACCTAGTCTAAAAGATTTAGTATTCCGATAGGATATTTTTGTCATAGAATTGTGTAATTTTTGCTAAAATCGTTTAATTGATTGTTATCTAGCCCTCGGTGTTCTAGATATGTATTTAATAGGACATAGATCTCGATCCGTCAAATATATATGTCAGCAGCAAACACATACCTAAAAAACATATTGAATTTTGGTCTGATTTTTGGATAAAGTACTTGATTTAAGTCAAGATTAAAAATTGAAAAAAGGCGGACAAACGCGTTGATAAGCAGCATGTTCTTGTCTCGATCTGTTTGTCCAAATCTTCATCTTCTCGGGAACAATTTTTATAAGAAGTTGTAAGCTTTTTAACTTAAGTGAGATTTCGGAATCTGATTTTGGGATTTATATTTCACTCTCATTCACTGATACGATATAAACAAAGTAAGAGATGGCGACTGTCCTTTTCTTAGTATAATGCAGTATAGTGCCAGGATGTTTTGTTGTTATTGTCAAATTTCACAATTGTGATACACGTAGTTGCATTAAGTGTCATCAAAATGAAGTCTTCGGCGTCTCGTCCAATACAGGTTTTTCCGTACGGTATAGACGAGTACACACATTTTCCATCCTGTACTCAAATATAAATTAAGCATTGTTCAATGCTTAATTAACTTATGTTGGTGCATCATATGATAAATCCTTGGAATCCCATTTGTTGAGCACGCGTGAACTATGAGATACATTGTATTAGTGCATCACATGATAAATCCTTGGAATTTCATTGGTTGAGCACGTGGGGACTATGAGAAAATAGTGCATCACATGATAAATCCTTGGTATTTCATTGGTTGAGCACATGGGGACCATGAGAGATTAGTGCATCACATGAAAAATCCTTGGAATCCCATTTGTTGAGCTCGCATGTACTGTGAGCGAATAGTGTAAGGCGACCAGGCACTATATATTGCCTTTTGCTTTACAGAGTTACGTCGCTTTCAGAGCAACGCGCTATACAAAAATAATGTAGGTGTCACCACTTCTTTGTAAAACAGCTTCAGTGTAATTAGCTGGGTCGGTACTTTTAAAATTTCTATCCAGGTCATGTGATGCAGTAAACCTATTAATGTATTAGATTATATAATGAACGAAAACATAAAAATACTGAAAGTATGTGTATAAATTATTTCATATTTCGCTTTTGATGTTGCATACTCTTTTGTACCATGATGGTAGGTTTCGGAAAAAGGATTGTTTTATTAGGGTAAATTTGAGGAGTTATCTCCCCTTGAAGGAGAAAACTTTGAATATTAATTGCATATGATCCAAACGGTGAATTTGATATTTTTCTATGAAATTTGATAGATATTACTTTTTAGAATATTTCCATCCTTCCACATTTGGGCCCCCATCACTTTCTAAGAAATATGACTGAAATATTAGTTTTTTCATAGACTCTAATGTAAACTCTGAGGGCGGATAACTGATAAAGGAACTATTTATTTTTCAAAAACGAATTGGTGAACAATTTTCAATAACTATTTATATTATAACAATGTCAGAAGTTTAGATTTCAAAACTCAATAAATGGGTGAACCAAGTATCCCTCATTATACACCTAATGCTTTAATGCCCGTTTGTGTGGGTTTGTCAATATTGAAATAAATGTTCTATTCGCTCATAGTGTTGCTTTTGAAATGTAAATGGTGCCCTTGCAAAAGCAACACTTTGAGGAAATAGTACCCACACAAATGGGCATTAATAAGTAAATAATACATTAGATATCAAGTTTATACACCGTATTTCGATGTTTTTACTTTCAGTATGAAGTCAGTATAAATATAACTTTTAATATAACAAGTCATAACTAGGATTCATCCTAGCTTAGTCATCTTGCAAATTCATCAGAATCATTCATATTGACAAAACCATAATCGAAACCAGAAAACATAACTATAAAGAAAAAAACATGTCATACCTTTCTCTCTAAGAAGACGTCATTTGAATATTTTGAATGCACGTATGTGTTGTTATCTCGGCCGTTCTATTTTATCACCAAAGTTGTTGACCGTAAAATACATTCGTCAACAAACGCTCATACATGTTTCCTTATGTATTTGAACTATTCGGAGAGTATAGATAAAACTATTTTGTAACAATTGCTTTGTTTCATTGCTAATTTTCGAGGAAACGTTTACATGCAATGTTTCATATTTACATGCATATATATATAATTTGATTCCGGAGTTTGTCTGACATATCAAATGAATGGAATACGTAGTGTTGAATTATCTACTTTGTATATTTCTTTACAGAAAAGACTCTGTAGGAATTTGAGCAAATTCAATGATACAACGGGAAAACACATTTATTTTTTAATATCATATATACTGCAACAAACAAAGGGAATCCGAAATGAACAACAACGCCCGAATCGAACTTCCCCACAAACAAGAAACATGCATGCATACAACAAACAAGACCGACGGCAACGCTGAGCAGTAGGCATACATCATACAAAAACAATCTGAGCTGGAATAAAATGGTAAAGCTTGTAGCAAATTCCCTTAGCCCCCTTCATACTTCCAGGGATGGAGCCACGACTCCGTTACGACTCCAAAATGATCTATCCGTGGTGAGTCGGGACGCAAAAATGTTCGATGAACCATGAATCTACGAATCCAGTACGGATTGCTACGGGTTAATGCGAATCGAGTACGAATAGCTACGGATAGCTTAGGATTGCTACGGATATTGTCCCGACATTACTACGGATTTCTATGATACGCCTACGGATAGATACGGATTGCTACGACACGCGTACGGATAGATACGGAAATGTACGGATTGCTAAGGATGACCACGTCTCGGGTACGGATAGCCACGATTCGCACAAGAATAGCTACGACTTCAGTACGGATTGGTAAGAGTGGCTTGAATTTCTTTTGTGTTTTTAAGGTGGGTTCCTACTCGTGAATTTAACAGATGAATTTTGTATTTTAAGGTTATTTTCTATACATAAAAGTCAAAATGACATAATGAACACAGACATAGATAGGTAATTTTGTTTTCATTAAAGATACAATACATTAAAGAAAGGTACCCTAACACTTAAAAATTGAGAAATATCAAATATCCACCATATGCTTTTGAACCCTCCAAATTCAGTGATGATACGAATATGTTTATTTGTTTTGTTTTGTTTTATGATAGCAAGTCATATAGAAGAAATACAACACATAAAATGATATTGTAACATAAATCTAAGTATGATATATCTCCAAACATTAGGGTACCCCCTTATAATTTCATAACATTTTTGACCAAGAATATGTACTAAATCCAACTTTTTGCATAAAAAACAGATGAATTTTTTTCATTTTGTAATATTTCATAAAATTATGTATGTAGATGAAGAAAAATCACGTACAGGTACACAATTTTTGAAATGATCAAAGTATGGCTCCAAACATAGGGGTACCCCCGTATAATGCTATCAAATTTTCGACAACTAGTATATAGTATATCACATTTTTGTGCAAAAAACAACAGATGGAATTTTTTCAAATTGGATCATTTTATACGATAATGTATATAGAGGGTGAAAAAATCGCACACAGGTATACAATTTTATAAATGATCAAAATATGGCTACAAACATAAGGGTACCCCCTTATAATTTCATCACATTTTCAACTAAGAAATTATACTATATGATTGGTGTGGACATTGATAGATTGCACCATCTTTAGCTTCTTTTGGCACTTAAGATCTTCTGTCTGTATTTTTCAATGCGGTGGCTCGTCCCTCACCAGCCATTGTAAAACGTTGTACGCAGACTGCTGCATATAAGGAAAAAACCTATAACGGTTCGAGTAGGGAACCTCCTTAAACCATCATTATTTACTAAAACACCCAATATTTTCAAGTTGAGACGGTCTCAGTTGTTTTTTTTTTAAACAGTATTGAGGTTTTATACATATAAAATTATAAAATTAATATTTACGCAACCAAATGGCATTGTAGCGTCATAAATGTGTACCATTTACATGATTTGGGGTTGGAAAAATTCAAGCAAAAGGTATCAGTCAAAGAGGATGCTCTATGTAAAAGTTGAATGGGCAGGAAAGGGGGGGGGGTTACGAGGAGACATAACAAGAGACTCTGGACACGTGTCCAGGTGTATGTGACTGAATTTATTGTTTGTGACAGTTAGATGGGGAAAGGCATTTGACACAACCGGTGTTTAAATGTTTGATTTTGACCTGTACATCTACCCAGTACCCCGGCAACCGGCCAACGACGTGATGCCGCCCGGGGGTAAAGCTTATGAAGGTGAGGGGGTGGACAGGGTGAAAGGGAGGGGAAGGGGGCGGGAGAGAGGGACAGGGAAGAAAGGGGGCGGGAGGAGGGAGAAAGGGGGCGGGAGGGGGGAGGTAAGGGAAGGGTGAAAAGGAAAGGGAGAGGGGAGGGGGAGGTAAGGGGTGGGAGGGGGAGAGAGGTACCCCCTCCCCCGAAGGTGTACCCTGCTGACGATCAAATATCATGATAGTATTGATATACACAGTGACATTGTATCTGTGACTCTGTAATCGGAAAAAGATCATGCAGAATCTAAAAGAATGAAGAATGAAAAAAAGTCTGAAATAATTATCGTCGCGGACTCAGGACTGGTATATTTTCCTTACCTGGTTGAAACCCCCCCCCCCCCCCCCCTTCCTCCTATCGGCTTACCGTTCCTCGTTTGTAAAATATTGATCAGGCCATGAGCGTGACTGGGGTGAACTCCGTCCCCTAGAGATTCACGAGAACAATTTTCATTTTAAAGTTTGCAGGCCAGATGTATTTATTGAAATGTATGTTCAAGGATCATGACTTAATAGATACAAGAAGGTCTATCTGTGAATACGGCAAATAAAACGTTTACTTGAACTATGAGTCTCATAGGATTTAGATTTTATTTTGCGTGAAGTTTACACCCGCGAGGGTGTTGAGGCTCAAAACTCCCCTCCTCCTCAAGATGTCAGTCATTATTCTATTTCTACGCTCCCAATTTCTCAACTTCAGAGCTAGGATGAACCCCATCCTTGGAAAAATGTTTTAGATCCACGTATTATTTTTTATCTATATACAATTTGTTTTTTCATTATTCCAAGGTACCGTTTTTCAGATCTTTTTTTTTCAATTTTTTTATGTAAGACTTTTAAATTTTCCGTTCAAAGAATTTCCTGTTTTTCACTTTTTCAATATTTATTAGAATAATTATCTCTATATGATATTACTGAAAAAAAAAGTAAAATCCGATGACTTATGATTTACATTGTCATTGATGACATAAACAAATTAATGGTCAATACAAACAAAAGCAGCGATTATAATAATTTCCATATTCAAAGAAAAGTAGTTTTTCAATTTTGAGTAGATTAGATCGATTTTACACCGTTGATGTCACAATATGTGACGTTGCTAAGGTAGACCGGAAGTAACCCTACTTGACGTAATTAAGCAGGTGCGTCATAACAGTGACTAAACTGAAGGTTTATAACGGTCATTAGTTGTAACTCGAAAAGTCTATTGAATAGTTGACGCATTAACTCGTATATGGACCGAAAAACGCACAGAATACCTGTAGATTTGAAGTTGATATAAGACACAATCCGTACGTGGCTATCCATAGCGACTCATTTTCGAATCTGTGGATATCCGTAGCAATCTCTGTAGGTGAGTCGTAGCAATCCATAGGGGAATCGTAGCAATCCAAAGGAGAGTCGTAGAAATACGTAGAAGAGTCATAGCAATCCGTAGGAGAGTTGTAAGGCTATTTTTATCACAATGATCCCGGATTGCTACAGATGCGCAACGGGTTGCTACGATTCCCTTACAGATAGATACGACTCCACTACGGATTGCTAAGACTCCCCTACAACTCCGCTACGGAGTCGTAGAAAACTTTGCACATGTTATGTCTGATCCTGGATACCTACGAATTGCCAAGGATACCTACGACTTGTGCCGGATCGAGCTACCGATTGCTACGAATTGGTAAGAATTGCTACAGATAGCTACGGATGTTTTTTTTTCTCGATCCGTAGCTATCCGTGGCCCGATTCGTGAAAATGTGAAGGGGGCTTAAGTATATTTCTGTATAGAGCAGACCTACAAGTATGTGGAGCAACTAAATCTTGAAAAATAGAGAACATACAAGAATAATCACTAGGTAACACAAAAATGCGTATATTGATGACAAAATAATTGGTCAAGTGACGAATAATCCATATTAATGTTAAGATACTATTAATGAGGAATGATTATTGAAAACAAACATGTCTAGTGCACCGCTTTTATAGGGTTTGCTCCAACATGCTGCTGTCCTGCAGCAGAGGTTGATTCTTTCCGTTTGTATCTACATTGTGCCCTTTCTTGCCTCGATTATAAATTTGGAAGCAATATTCATCAGTGAATGAAAGTCAAAGAAAAACCCAAACATCAGAATCCAGAAATCACAATCCTTAAATAAATATAAAACAGTACTTGTTGATCACTCTGTCAGTATAATAGTATAAGAAATATAGACAGTGACCATATCCCAATACACAGTACAAAATTGATAAATTTAGAAAATCACAAACCAACGGCATACGAATGTTCAACGTCTTCAAATTCAATAGCATCATTCAAGAATAGATAAATTTTCAGCATGAACAAGACATGCACATTTCGGTTACTAAACCCTCGTCAGTGATCCTCAATCTAAACAATGCAATATGGCCAAAGAATGTGCCAGTTATTATGTCCAAATACATGTATGAACCGAAATACGTGGCAGGGTGGCTTGGATATGATTCTACAGGACCCACGTTTCAGAAATGTCAAGAAATGATGATCACAGAAAATTTCAAATGCGTTGAAAACAAAGGAGGGGATCTCCAACAGCACCAGGCTGCAGCACCCACAGCAAAACCCCAAAACACTCAATGAAAAAACACAAAGCAGACAAGCACAGAAAGAGACGCATAAGGGACAAGGAACGTCAACGCACAACACAGAAACATCAAACACAAAGGACTACACATAAACCAACGAGACCAATGGGCAACCGGTGCCGACTTAGGACGGCCATCTGCGACGGAAATAGCAGAAGGTGGGGTTATCCTGGATTACGTGCGCACAACCCTCCCACTTTTCCGATTACCCAGAGGTCTCGAAGAACGTACAATTGTGGTGTAAAACAACCTCCTCACTGTCAGATGACCACACACAAACAAGACCGCAGAACGCAGGGGTCCAAGCAACACAGATGAATATGTAAATAGATATAAAAAGAGGACGTACGTAATACAATCCGTGCTCTGCCGCCGCGAGCTCATGTATGTTATCACCCGAGGAGTCCGACTGACATTCAGAGAGGACAGGTGGTCGGGGCCCTGTCTTCTGTTGTCGATCAACTTAAGTTGATCGAACATGGCTACATGTGCCCTCGGGGACTTCTGGTCCACCAGCAGTGACACTCACCAAGTGGTACAAATGTTAAACGTCTTCATATTCAATAGCATTATCTAAGAACAGATGAATTTTCAGCATGGACCAGACATGCACGTTTTGGCTACTAAACCCTCGTCAGTGATCCTCGTTCCAAATCATGGAATAGGACCAAAGAGTGTGAAAGTTATTATTTCCAAAGTACTGAAATACGTGGCAGGATGGCTGGGATAAATCAGGATAAAACAGGAACCAAAGCAAACAAACAAAAACCTCCACCACATGAAAAGAAGCAAACTCCCAATTAGGATTGACAATAGGTGACCAGAAAGAGTCAATATCTCCTGCTTGCATGAAACACCCGTCTCTTCAATATCTTTTAAATTGCCAAAAATTCATATATACTGTAACCATCTGTAACTTCAAAAGATAATTAAAGAGAATCAGGGATAGAAGATATTTCACACAATGTCAAGTGATTCAATATTAGATAACATAATGTTTCTAAGGTAGAAATAAAGAGGAATAAATGCATAAAAGTAAGTTAATAACCGGTTTTACTTTGATTTTCTATACAATTGACTAATATAAATACAACTACCGACACATTACAAATAAAAGATAAACATGTTAATGAATTCGAGCAAGTATTTTCTTTGTATTGCACAAATAGAAAGTCTAAAAGCGGAAGTGAAGTTTGTTTATTCAAACATTGAGCGAAACATTCGGAAACAGGTCAATCATGACAAAAATAAAATGCAATCTGTAACATTTACCATTTAAAATTTAATCAGAATTAAAACTGAATAATTATGTTTTATATAGATAGCTTCAGTGTAGGCAAATTATGTTCGAAATGATAAAGAGAAAATATAAATACATGTAGCTCATAATTTACTAATAGATACAACACAAAAAAGAAGGACATACTTAGAGGAAACAACTATTTCTTTGAACTGTAATTATAAATGTCGACATATTTTCGTAGAACCAAGAGATGTAATATCATGAATGATCATGATTGTATTATTAAACAGAGTGCATGATATAGACATAATGAATGCACACATTATATTCTTTGTAAATGTTTTAATGTCCATGTTTCACTTCCTCTCCTCCATGTGAAGTTTGATTCCATATTTTGCCTTGGTGACCGTTAAGGGATCTTGTTCATATTCAAACCCATCTACCAATGATATCTGGTACCTTAAAGATAGATTATAACATTCAACTAAGTAATACTCTTAATGAAGTTTTGCCCCAATACAAAAGACAATCTTTGAAGATTATTGACAACTATCAAAGAGATCGTCTCTACCAAATGTTCAGATTTAATCATTTTTATCAAATAAGACTAACTGAACAACATTATAATGAGAATATATAATATTATACCGTAAAACTGTTCTTGCAATAAAAACTTTAATCTCGTGCAGTGCGAAATTCTGACCAATACAGTTTCTGCAGAAAAAAATGAGAACATTTGTTCACTAATTAAATGAGTAAGTGCAAATTTGAAAATACCTACTTTTTAAAGTTATGTCAGAAGGAAAACACAGTTTGCGACTGGCATATCCGTATTTAACGGCCACAGACATAAATACAGAGTGTAGATATTTCCATTAAAATATGAGGCAAAATGTCAAATTGATTTCGTAATGTCAGCGCCGGCCACGGCTTTCTACTTTGCATTTAAGTATAGCTATAATACTACATGTCCATGTATATTCATATGACCTAGTCTAATAAACCGTAATTAGTTAATTTACACGTTACATATAAACTATTCAAATAATTCCAATGTGAATGAAAAATCCTTAAACTATATTCTAAGCTTTTTGGCAATATAAGTGTTTGCTTAAACTAGTTTTGCAAAACTATAACACCAGAAAATTTAGGAAATCACAATTTAAATTTGTGACACACAAAATTCGGCACATTTTCATGTATATTTTGCTCAATTTAATTAATTATCGATTTAAACTTTGAACAAATAGAAAATGGAAAAAAACTATATCTTATTCTACGGCAAACAACGTAAATAATACTGCGCATTGATCTGAAATGCGGGTAAAATGTAGACAAAATTATTAATTAGCTATAGTAATATTTGTCTTATAAGGGATTTTCTGCCCAAACAATACAAGAATGCAAACTAAGCCAATATCGACAAAAGTACGCCAATATTGAAAAAAAAAACTCGGCCGATATTGAAGTCACGTGGTTATTGCGAAGTCAAATCGATAAAAGCAAGATGGCAGCATTTGAACTAAGCCAATATCAACACAACTAAGCCAATAATACAAAAGTACGCCAATATTATAAAACTCGGCCAATATAGAAGTCACGCGATAAATGCGAAGTTCAAGCGATAAAAACAAGATAGCGCCGTTCCTGTAAAAGAAAATCAGTAGACGAGAAAAGCATTGTGGCGTTGTTGATAAAGGAATACACTCAATAATGAGAGTTTTTCTAATTATCTGCAGTATTGGCTTAGTTCTATAGCATAGTGGTCGAGTTAATTAACAATACACTCATTAAATTGTGTTTTCCATATTGGCCTAGTTATTGCACTGAGGTCTGTCGTATTTGCCTGATCAGGCTTCGCCTCAGGCCAATACGACAGACCTCAGCGTAATCTATCTATATATACTGCTAGGCCCTCGTGTGAGTGTTCTAAGCAGAGTGCGCGTCTGTGCAAGTTAGTCTAAAATCGGAAGTGCAATATTAAAACCGTATATGTACATTAGTTAAAAGGTAAAAACAGACAGTGGTTTAGGGGCCTAGATGGGGGACCTGGGAGACAGCATCTCTGAAGGAGTCCAGGTCCTTGGAAGTCACTCAAGAATTTGGGAGGCTATTCCAGAGAACAACAGTGCGGGGGGAAAAAGAGAATTTGTAGTAGTCCCGATTTGTAATTATTGGATGATAGTGGAGTGAATGGTTCCTAGCAGAGGTCCTAGTGGGTATCGTGAAGTATGGGGGCATAGAGATGGCAACTAGGTTGTAAGTTATTTTATACATGAGTACTGCCCTAGCTGTGGAGCGCCTTTGTTGAAGTGTTTGCCAACCTAAGTTGACAAGCATGTCTGACACACTACTGTATGGGGAAAAGTCATTTAGACACCATCGAGCTGCACGGCGCTGAACTGCCTCTAGTTTGTTAATTTGGTCCTTAGTGTAGGGGTCCCAGCTGGTAGAGGCATATTCAAGCTGTGGCCTTACTATTGTTTTGTAGGCTAGCTCTCTGGTTTTAGTCTGGCGGGTTCTGACATTTCTTCTAAGAAATCCTAACGACCTTTGACCTTTATTTGTTATTTCATCGATATGTTTGTTCCATGAGAGGTTACTAGAGATTGTAACGCCAAGGTATTTAGCATCTGGAGTGGTTTGCAAAGTTTGATTATGGAGAGTGTAGTTTGTGTCTATGGGATGTCTTGACCTTGTAATCTGGATGACCTGACATTTTGAGGGGTTAAATTCCATATCCCATAGACGTTCCCATATTTCGAGGCTATCTAGGTCATTTTGTAACACACCTTGGCTGTTAGGGGTGTCCAAAGTTAAGTATAGTGCTGTATTATCAGCAAAGAGTCTGACCTTTGACCTTACATAGTCTGGTAGATCGTTGATGTAGATGAGGAACAGAATCGGGCCGAGCACAGACCCCTGGGGTACCCCGGAGGTTACTGGTAATAACTAGGCCAATATCGAAAACACTAATTCATAACCCTTAATTTATTATTTTGGTACCTTGAACCTGCTGAAAATGGCACATATGCAAAAGGATCCCTCTGCCTTGCTTCAGCGTCAAGAAATCTCTCAGGTCTAAATACCTACGAGGAAAAAGATTAATATTATCAATGGATACGATATGTGTACTTTATATGACAAATAAGATATAAAAGCCAAATTCAAACAGAACATACTTATTCTTGGTACCTTATAGAACTGAATAATATTCCTGTTTGTTTACAATCCATACACGTGAGAGTAACCCTTCAGAAAGGATGTTCTTTCATCTCTAATCTCTTATGGAATTGGAAAGGTAATACACATATAGTGCGCTAGCTATGATCGCATTATGATGCCTTATGATACATGTTCCTTTATCTAAACTTACCTCGTAGTCAGGCCAAATATGTGGATTGTTATTTATGTGGTTTATACAAAACCCTATTGTTGTTCCTGCAGGGAATTCAACACCATCAAGGACAAATGGCTTTGTGATGTATCTAGCAAAACCGGGAGCGGGAGACGTATGTCTGAGAGATTCTTTGACAAAGAATGATAGTTGTCGACATTGACTGACGTTTTCCCTATTGAAATGAACAATGTCATTATATAGAGAATAAGTGTCTTAATTTGTGTTTTGTTACGGGTATACAACACACAGCAAGTGCATTTATCGCACATGTAATGCGCGTTAGCGCATTTCATGCGATACATGCACTTGCTGTGTGTTGTATACCCGTAACAAAACACAAATTATGACAATTATTCTATATATATGCACCATAGTTGTCTCTTTCATTCTTGTTTTCTGAAATCGCGTTTTCTAGGTAAAAGGGTGACGTTAAAATCAGGTCACCGCGGGCTCAGTTTGCAGGTTAGAACAGCCGTAGCGGCATGTTTCTTTAGATCTTATGCATTGTGACGTCACGAGTGTTAATACACGAATTGCAGCACGTTTCTTTCAATTATAGTAACATCTCAGGGAATTACATTGGTTGTGCATATATATAAATATAAAGGCAGTATTTTCATGATCACATCAAGGTGGCCCCTTTACAGATTTGTTGGAATGAAATCGTTTTAGTCATTGTAACATTAACGTTTTAGTCATTGTAACATTAACAATGATAAAATAGATTCTCTAACATGTATCATAGTAGGTCTTTAATATTTTTTGGGAGAAAGTAGATGTATTAAGTATTCAGTTTTGTTATTCAGAATTCCGTAATAATTGTAATCGCCAATGATTTTTCTGCATCCCTTTTTTTTATTAAAATCAACCAATGTACATAATATGATTCAAAATTCAAATTCAAGTTTCTTTCTTTGACTTACCATGTGAAGAAGTCAGCTCGATCTATGGTATTTTGCACCTCTTTGTAAATTTTCTGCTGTTCGTCATGGTATTTTCCGAGGTAATAAAAAGACCAACTGATTGCAGACGCAGTGGTTTCGTGTCCTTAAAAAGAGTACATGTATATCGAGAATCATTATCCTTGAATCTTACTATATATTGGAGAATATGTAAGTGTCACATTCAGCGATGTTATTTAATGCTCTCGCTCTCATATTCGTCTGTCTTTTTCATTATCCATTTTGTGTATTCAGAGTGTATGGGTGTTTTAAAGTACAAGTGATGAGGATTTGCTAACCGAAACACGTGTCCGGTGCATTGAAATTGGTTTGAAATGTTGTCTAAAAAGATAAAAGGTTGGAACACTTCCATTTTCGTGTAATAGTTTGTAGGGGGATCATGTTGTCTGATTTTTCAAATCTCCTTTTCAAATAAATATGATTTGATGGAAAGCACTGAACGTAAATATTTACCTTGCCACGGCTATGTGGTCAAATACATTTTCCAGTAATTTGAAATGAACAACATGCTGTGTGGGAAAATATTTGTAGATGGTAGAATTTCTTTAAATGCCATGTCCTCAGAAGTTAATCAAAGATAACAAATAACAAAATGAAGAACACATTTGACAATGTACATAATCATAGTCAGGGATATGTTTGTGACCGAATAACATCGTCACTGAGGAAGTTCTACGATCGATATGGGGAACTCGTCGTACACTATGATGTCCCACTCTCCAGAATGGTGGATGATATTCTGTCATAGACCATTTGAACCATCCAACCAAAGATTGTACTCTATGTCTTCCGAAATGGAAGTAACCGAATGTGACAGTTCTACCGAATTGAAGCGGCGGGTGTTGCATGCAAGCAGGAGATGCTTACTCTTCCTGGGCACCTGGTCTCACTCCCATATCGGGAGTTCGCTTCTTTTCATATGGTGGAGGTTTTTGTTTGTTTGCTTTGATTCCTGTTTTATCCTGATTTTGTATGCCTTCGGTTTCTGATTTTCTGAATTATCGATTTTGTGCTGTATACAGGGATATGGTCATTATCCATATTTTTCCTTGTTACATGTCGCTACATTTGTACATTTAAGAATGTTTAACGTTTTCAAATTCATTAGCATCATTTTAGAGCAGATAAATCTACAGCATGGATCAGACATGCACGTTTCGGGTATTTAACCCACGTCAGTGATCCTCAATCTAAACTATAAAATATGGCAAAAATCTGTGAAATTTATGTCCTAAATATACCGAAAGACGTAGCAAGATGGCTGGGATATGATGCTACTGGAACCAGGTTTCAGAAATTTGATAAAATTTTGTAAACAGAAATTTTCAAATGCGTTTGAAGAAATGATCAACCGAAATTGATCGAACTTGGGCTACATGTGCCCTCGGGGACTACTGGTCCACCAGCAGTGACATTCACCAAGTGGTGCAAATGTTTAACTTCTTCAAATTCATTAGTATCATTTTAGAGCAGATAAATTTACAGCATGGACCAGACATGCACGTTTCGGGTATTTAACCCTCGGGTTTGAAATACCCTTCGGGTATTTAAAACAGATGTATAGTAAATGATTCAGCTATTCCAAATCCTATATGAACGTTCAAATTTTGTTCTTTATAGTTTTGCCGCATTCATCAGACGTAAAATTTCAACATGCTTCTTATGAAACAAAATATATATATATCATTAATGGAAGGTGATTTACGTATGCGGACCTGCGAGCAAGAATGTTGACACTTCAGCGCGAATGTCCTCGTCACAAAGACCCACTCCTTCATCATCTTTTGCTGATAACAGAATATCAAGAAAATCAAGTCGTCTTCTGTTTAACTGTTCAGGATCGTCTTTCTGCAGATTAAAAGAATCAATTAACAAAGATAATATGAATGAGTTAAAGAAGATCCTGACGATAATCTCAACAGCGAAAACACGTGTTTATCTCATACCTGCCCTATTCAGTTCGATACTGTCTCTTATTAAATGCGAGTCACTCGGTTTTCAGTTTCCAGTTTCTTGGTATGATTATTTATAATCAGGCGATCTATGACTTCAAGTTGACTAAAGAATACTATAACACTTTTGATTTACCAACGACTGCCTTCTCGATGCAATGATATTGTCAACAAAGGAATGGACATATTTAGTCAGCTTATTGTACTCTCTCCCTGATGCTGTGAGATTGTAGATCCAGAGTCTGTGTACTAAAGGATTGCTACAATATAGAACCAAATAACCAGTTTCTGTGTACATGTATATACAACGTCAATGTTTATGTGAATGTACATATAGAAAAAAAAACGATGCATACAGCAACATCTATTAAAGAATACTTTTCAATCGAATATTGCGTGTTGGATCAAAACCAAAAAGCATTTACAAATAAATTATTTTATTTTATTGGACGTTTAACAGAAGACAGTTATCAATGGCAGAGAATTGTTATACTAAATTTCATTCTTTAGATTCATATATACTTTAAACCAGCACGGATGAAGATTGGGGACAGGTCAAGACCCTTCCGTGTATTTTACCAAAAAGATGATTTTCCCTTATTTAAGAGTATACTTTTCAAAATCTAAAAGTTTTAAAGACCTTCCCAACATGCTCGACCCAACTTGAAAAATTCTCAAGTTCCGCCAATGGTTTCAATATCTATGATACTCACAAGTATCGCTGAACCAGCAAGGTGGACATTCTCCGCACGGCAGCAACGTAGGGATGGGAACTAAAACATCGATCAATTTGTTTCTTTATAGTTTAATCAAACACATTATAAATCTGAACCTGTTACGGACTTTGCATGAAATTAATCTTTATAAAGAAAGACAGTAAGTAAATATAAGATGCTACATTTTTGTTCTTGTCACGGGGACGACCATTTGATTCTGAGGGTGGGGCCGTCTATTTTTTTTTTTCGGGTCAGATCATTATTTGCAACGCAGAGCCGGCCGGAGTATTTATTTTCAGTAACTCGAGGTCAGATAATTTATTTTCAACCTCTAACAAATCCTGATAAGCAAAATCAAAAACAATTAGCAAAAAACACACACAAAGAAACCCCAGCAAGATACACACAGACACAATTTCATGTATTTTACTTCAACTAAATTTAATTAATTATTAAGAGACTGCAAGGCTTTTTGGGCATTGCAATTTATATGCATATGGTATGTACATGTATCACCTGCATATTCTAAATTGAGTTCCACAGCACATGGGGAGAGAGGTATAAAGATAGATTTGTTTTATAGTCATTAGTACAAGAACAGGTAGGTAGTACATAATGTACTATTCCTAGAAGACTTAAATACCAGGATAGATGTGTTAAATGAAAATTCATATTTTTTATCCTATTTTTGTAATGAAAATGCACAAATTGAAATGAAATATTAGAGAATGGAGAGCAGGTCGAGTCCGAAAAAAAGTTAAGTGTAAGGCGATCGAGGCGAGAAAAAGATTTTTGACCTTGTGTCGTGAGCGAGCAAGCTGAAAATTGTTTTGGTGAAGGGCGAGTGAAGCGGGCCGAACAAATTTTGAATTTTAGGTAATGTCAGGCCAGAATATCTATTTCAACATTCACTGGGTCAGAATATTTATTTCCAAAAAGTGCCAGCCTCCCCCTCAGGATAAAATGGTCGTCCCCAAAGAAAGTATCGGCAAAAAATGGCCTAAATTTTAATTCAATAAAAACAAAGGGAATACAGAGTACTATTTGAATAAATGACATGCGAGGTCTGATTGATATGTTGTGAGCCTCGGTTTTCTAGGATGCAGAAGGTATTCTGCTGATAGATTATCATGCATGAGCATACGCATTATGATCACATGCATGAGCTCGCTACAACCGGCAGAGTATGGACTGTATTTCGTTCGCCTTCTGTTTTTATATTTATTTACATATCCATCTGTGTGTGTCTTGGGCCCCTGCGTCATGCTTTCTGTTTGTATCTTACATTGAGGAGGTTATTTTACACCAAAATTATGCGTTCTTCGAGACATCACTGTAATCGGAAAAATGAGAGTGTTGTGCGCACGTAATCCAGGATAACCACACCGTCTGCTATTTACGTGGCAGATGGCCGTCCTTAGTCGTCACCGGTTGCCCATTGGTCTCGTTGGTTTATGTGTAGTCTTTTATGTTTCATGTTCCTATGGTGTGAGTTGGTGTTCCCTGTCCCTTTTGCGTCTCTTTCTGTGGGTGTCTGTTCTGTGTTTTTTCAATGGGTGTTTTGGGGTTTTCCTGTGGGTGCTGCAACCGAGTGTTGTTAGAGATCCCCGTCTTTCATTTATTATCTCAAAAAAGGACAAACAATCAATGGCACATACTATGTTTCACTTCTGAAATAGTTACTCGAAAAATAAAAAATATAAGCGCATCGGAAAGCTCATTAGTTAAAGGTGCGTTGTTCCATCAGGACAATGCTCCTGGTCACAAGTCTGTCACTGCCTTTTGTGCCATTCATGTGTGTATATATGCACAACCAATGTAATTCCATGAGATGTTACTATTGAAAGAAACGTGCTGCAATTCGTGTATTAACACTCGTGACGTCACAATGCATAAGATCTAAAGAAACATGCCGCGACGGCTGTTCTAACCTGCAAACTGAGCCCGCGGTGACCTGAATTTTAACGTCACCCTTTTACCAAGAAAACGGGATTCCAGAAAACAAGAATGAAATAGACAACTGTGGTGCATATATATAGAATAAATGTCATAATTTGTGTTTTGTTACGGGTATACAACACACAGCAAGTGCATTTATCGCATGAAATGCGCTAACGCGCATTACATATACGATAAATGCACTTGCTGTGTGTTGTATACCCGTAACAAAACACAAATTAAGACACTTATTCTCTATGTGCCATTCATGTGTGTGGTTTTAATTTTATTGAGCATCCGCCTTATTCACCTGATCTTGCTCCATCAGACTTTCATCTATTCCCAAAATTGAAAGCAGCTATTTCTGGCACCCACTTTCAGTCCAACGATGACGTCATATTTGCAGTGAATGACTTTCTGACCAGCCAATGTATGTTCTTTTAAGTGATATTTAGGCCCTTAAACACCGGTGGCAAAATGTATAGATACTGAAGGGAAGTATGTAGAAAAATAATGCAAGATGTCTGATAAATTCAAATCCATCAAAACGAGGCTCACAACATATTAATCAGCCCTCGTATATTTCTTAGAGCAATACCTTTCCGTTTGAATTCCGCCATTATATGAAAACGCACATCTTAACATGGTATCAAGGGTTGCCAAGGTTACCAGGTCATACATCTCAACAGTTTTTTCCTTGTCTTGATTCATCTTAATTTTGTTCTACAAATAAATCATGTTTTCTTCGAAATGAATTTTTCCATGTTTCAGAAGGAATACAATGATTATTGTGAAAAATTAGATTTAAGTAATACGACAACATGAAATAAAGAAACATTCCCTTTAAAGATCGGAACGAAAGCATACAATTATATTATGTCTACGTCATCAATCCATAATATCAATACAATAAAATTCGATAAATATGGATAAATTTATACCAAGAAAATGTCAACGACTTCATTGTAGATTTGGACGTAGGGTTTCAGGACGTCAAAGTGAAAGGCTGGTGTCAGAAGCCGTCTGTTGCGTTCCCACTTTTTACCATGGCTCAATAACAAACCCATTCCTTCAAAACACAAAAAAAATAAGGTCATCTCTCTTTTTTAAATTTTTGTTTTGTTTTGTTTCCTCTTGAAATTGAGAAAGCTACTAGCTAGCTATTGAGGAAAAAATCAACAATGTTGCAATTTCATATCATTTGACTATGAGAAATCTGAAAGACTCTTTGTTTCATTTTATTTATTACCATATCTTATTCAACAAAAGAATGAAAAATTATTAATGCAATGTCTAGGTGTATCATAATCATTGTACTAGAACTTCTATATTTTCGTTTGAAATATAAAGAATAAATTCTTTAAGTTTTCTTTAAAACGCATTTAACTTGTTGCAAATGTATTTTTATATACGTATGAAAAAGAATTTATCTAAAATCTCCGAAAGCAACGAAAATTTGATGATTTGTAATGCTTCAATAATACTTCTTGGTATCTGGATGATATTCCGAGTAATGACAATCCTGCGTTTCAATTATATAAGAATGAAATTTGTCCACAAGAATTAACACTTAACAAGGCAAACGTTACAAAGACAGAAACACCATTTTTGGACCTAAAAAGAAGGGAGGAGATCTCCAACAAGACCCCGTTGCAGCATCAACAGTAAAACACCAAAACACCCGATGCAAAAACACAAAAGACGAGTACAGCACGAGACGGAAAAGAGACACACGACATGCAAACATCAAACACGAAAGACTACACATAAACCGACGAGACCAATGGGTAACCGGTGCCGACTTTGGACGGCCATCTGTCACGCAAGTAGCAAATGGTGTGGTTATCCTGGATTACGTGCGCACAACCCTCTCACTTCTCCAATTACCCAGAGGTCTCGAAGAACGTACAATTGTGGTGTAAAACAACCTCCTCACTGTAAGATGACATCACACAAACAAGACCGCAAAACGCAGAGGCCCCAGAGACACAGATGAATATGTAAATTGATATAAAAAGAGGGCATGCGTAATACAGTCCGTGCTCTGCCGGCTGTAGCGAGCTCATGTATGTAATCACCCGAGGAGTCCGACTGAAATTCAGAGAGGACAGGTGGTCGGGGCCCCGTCTTCTCTAAAGAGGTTTGGACAGGGCCCGTCATGGAGTCCCGTCGTCACAGTCAGTCAGAGTGCAAGTCTCAAGGATGCGCTTGTACAAGACTGTAGATTGGTCAAGTACGACTATTAAAATTGTAAACGGAAATGAGTTAAAGGAGATCCATTCCAGTGTACATGACAAAAAGAACGGAAAGATTCATTCAAGTGTACATGACAAAAAGAACGGAAAGATTCATTCAAGTGTACATAACAAAAGAGATGAATCAGACTTCGAATTCAACATAGTAAATTTCCACTGGCTTGACAGTGATGTTCCAAAACTACCGCCATACGGCATATACATTTCACAGCTTATCTGGCACGCTAGAGCGTGTCCTCATATTTTGGATTTTCACAGCAGAAATTTACAAATTACGAGGAAACTTTTAGGTCAAGGTTTCCACTTTTATAATTTAAAATACTTAAGACTTTCTGGAAAGTTTACAAAAATTACAGTCAGCTTCATTAAAAATTCGGATCTATACAAGCAACAGAGTACATTAATTTGGATTTTACACAACCTGCCTTTTATGGTGGTAATATAAACATAATAAGAAGGATCAAAGGTAGATAGCATAACCATCGAAAATCTGTCAGAACCATCAAACGCCTCTTAAACCGTGGATATGGACTCTAGGCTTGGTACTTGAAAATTTTACAGTTTTGTACCAGCGCATTCTTAAAAGACTTGCACTCTGACTGACTATGACGACGGAATTCCATGACCAAACCTTTTTAGAGATGACAGGACCCCGAGCAACTGTCCTCTTTTAATGTCAATCGGACTCTTTAGATGATAACATACATGAGCTCGCTACAGCCGTCAGAGCATGGACTGTATTACGTACGCCCTATTTTTATCTCCATTTACATATTCCTCCGTGTTGCTCTGGCCCTGGTCGTCTTACTCATCTGGAGGTATTTTACACTACAATTGTGCGTTCTTCGAGACCTTCTGGTAACCGGAAAAGTGGGTGGGTATTGCGCACGTAATCCGGATATCCACATCATTTGTCACTTGCGAAGCAGATGGCCGCCCTCAATCGGCACCGGTAGCCCATTGGTCTCTTTGGTTTATGTGTAGTCTTTTGTGGTTAATGTTTCTATGTCGCGTGTCTAGCTTCGTCTTTTGCTGTTGGTATTGCAACCGGGTCTGGTTGGAGATCCCCTTCCCTTCTCGTTAAGATTGTAAGGTTTGTCGTTTTGTTATCTTGTATGACTTTGGGCTCAACCTATCAGTACAAGGATGTAAAACAGAAATAACAAATGATTGGACAAATGCCCGAATAAATAAATTTGTCTTAAAACAAGCAATACATGTTCAATTCACGCTGAATCATTGTCATAAATACAATTATATCATATCAGTTGAAGAAAGAAAAATGCAGTTCACCTAACCAGCTTTTCATGAAAGAATAACCATCCGTATCTTTGAAAACCGGTTTTGGTTCTGTGGATTTCATAATTTCTTTGGCAGCATCGGGATGAAGTACTCCTATAATAGCATGGAAAGGTCCAAGCCAAGTATGGAAGATCTTGGCTCCTTGGTTCTTTATCATTTCTCGCTCTTTTTCAACTTTGTCAGTGATACTTGTGAACTTTTGGAATATATAGAAAACAAACTAATCTTTCGGGCAACTGAAATATACAGTCGAAACAAATCTTGTCCGAGTCATATATGTACGATAAATTACTAATGAGGTAAAAATTTTTTGAACGAGGAAGAAATACTCCCACTTGGTCTTTGTTTAACAAAATTGAATTCATTGATTTAAATTGTTTTGCTTTGTATGACAAATATTGATAATGACCATATCCCTATAATTGCCTTGGATTTGTAATTCGTAATAGGGTTAAATACATACATTAAGAAAAATCAAATGAAATATTGACATGCAAAATTGAGAATTACTGAATTTAACTTATAGATTCATAATCACAGTAGCGTATCACGTGGTATGCAAATAATCTCTAGCCCGGGAATCCTCTTCGATTAAATATGGTAAATACAATCTAAATCTACTTTGTAGGAAACTATGTTAAGCCTATCATATGAGCATCACTATAATCTATATGCTGGTAATCTTTTCTGGTCAAGAATAGAGGTATATTCAAAGAACACTCCAACAGATTTTTTGTTTAATTTTGTTTACATTCTATGATATGGTGCACGTAAATGAATAAAATTTTCTGTTGAAGTTATTTATGAATGTAATTCTATTCTTGACCAGAATAGATTGGCATTATATGCATGATAATGATACTCGTATGATAGACCTAAAATAGTTCATATAAAGTATATTTAGACAGTATTTACCTGTTTAATAGGAGGTAATTCCGGGGCTAGAGATTATTTGCCTGTCACGTGATATGATATCGCGATGTCCTACTCACTTGGTTTATGTGACCCCAAAACCAATGGGCAGGTCCAATACTTGGGATCTTTCTACATAACTCTATATCTCTTCTCCATTCCATAAGGAAAAGGACAAGCTTATAAAGAATTATGCCAACGGCAGACGAAATGATAATAAAGACCAACATCTGAATAAAAATGAACATTAAATTAATATATTTAACCCTTCAGCATTATCCAACTCTATACCTGCCTGAAGAAATGTTCAAACTCATCAATTATGCAACAGACACGCGTTTCTGATATTAAATCCCCATCAGTGATGCTTCCAGCCAAAGCGACTTTTAGAAGCGGACGAAATTCATTTCCGTATCTCAAAACAAAGCTTCTTTTAGTTGACAGAGCTGGAATGAAGTAATTAATACACTTAACAAACATCTAGTCACTTGGGAACGAGTTTAATTGCTACACACTGCAAAATTAAATAAGTGTTATATCAATAATAAGTGTTCCAACTCTATACCTTCCTGCAGAAAAGTTCAAACAAATCCATTAAGCCATTCAGAAATAAACTTGAGAAAACATTGTGTTCTTATTGCCAGCATTTACATAATTGGGGGCTGACAGGGGGTACCTCTCTCCCCCTCCCACCTCTTACCTCCCCATCCCGCCCCTCCTCCCTCTCCCTCCTTTTCACACTTCCCTTCCCTACCCCTCCCACCCCTTCCTCCCTCCTCTCCCGCCCCTTCTCTCGCTCCTCCTGCCCTTTTCTCCCCATCCCTCCCCTTCCCCCCCTCCTCCCCCTCTCTCCCTCCCCCCGCCCCCTTCTTACCCCTCCTTTTCACCCTGTCCACCCCCTCCATAATGTATGCAAGGCCCCTACCTGATAAGAAACGTTTTTCTTTTCTTTTTTTTAACAAAAGCATGGCCCTCTCATAAGATTAATCATGATCAAAACTGAGATTAGTCTGCTGCTATTCAAGATGAGTTTTACTCACAATATCACCATCAATCGGAGAGAAAGGTAAAAACAAACTTGCTTTTACAAGTCATAGAGGGCTAATACTTAAAAAAAACATGACTTTGTCAACTTCAAATATGTTCTGCAAACCTCAATTTAAGCAAAAATGCAAACTTATACATATAATTTATACATCTAAGTTATATGATAGAAATTGTCGATTACATATATATAGATCTACAGAAAAGTTTTAAAAATGACAAAAGGCTTAATATCATTAATATATTTATATAATATTAATTATTAAACATAATTCACAAAATGTGTCACAAAAACAACATTGTAAATAACTGGATCTTAACCTATAAATTATCTGCACATGCTATTTACAAAAGCATTATAATTATTATCTGAATGTAAATATACATCAGTTTACCTATAATACACATGCATAACAAAAAAGTAAGCATACCTTCTCAGCTATAATGTTTATCTTCACATTCCATACAGATGCTATCGATCGTTCTACTTTGCAACCTATGCAATTAACCTCAATCGATGTTTACGTTTTGCTACTTACTTATCCAAGCATGAAGTACGTTGCAGCATGAATAAAATGAATACAGAAGTTTCTATGGAAACTAACTTCATGCAGCGTGCTCTATATAGTGTAATGAGGTTATACTGTAAATGAAGATATCGTTCGAATATAATGAGGATTTTCATTACCGCTAACAGGCTGAATCAGTTTAATCTTTTATCAAATGGAGCATTTACATGTAGTATATATGTATAGTTTCTTTTGGTTAGCGGACACGGTAGCTTTAATCCCCTACGACTCTCTATCCCAAATATCAAATTCTCATTAATTACGATTAAGATGACTGAAACAACCTCATATTTTTTATTTTTTAACCCCTACCGGCAACGGCAAAGGGAACTCTTAATTTCCTCTCAGGCTGCCTGACTTTCATCACGCTTGACCTATTTTTCAACGAGATATGCCCCACGGAGACTTGCACAGTTTGTCAGTTTTCCGGAATTTTTTTCTGCAACAAATAGAGGTATTCAGGTGAAATTTGATACACAGATGTAGTCTTAGTTACAAAGAAAATTAGACTTTCGTCATGCTTGATCTATTTTCGAGGAGTTATGCCTCTTGATGACAATTAAGTTTTTGTCAATTTTACGGACTTTTTTCTGCAACAAATAGAGATATTCAGGTGAAGTTTTATACACAACTCAGTCTTAAATTGTAACATGACAAATATGGATAATGACCATATCCCTGTATACAGCACAAAATCGATAATTCAGAAAATCAGAAACCGAAGGCATACAAAATCAGGACAAAACAGGAACCAAAGCAAACAAACAAAAACCTCCACCACATGAAAAGAAGCGAACTCCCGATATGGGATTGAGACCAGGTGCCCAGGAAGAGTAAGCATCTCCTGCTTGCATGCAACGCCCGCCGCTTCAATTCAGTAGAACTGTCAAATCCGGTTACTTCCATTTCGGAAAACATAGAGTACAATCTTTGGTTGGATGGTTCAAATGGTCTATGACAGAATATCATCCACCATTCTGGAGAGTGGGACATCATAGTGTATGACGAGTTCCCCATATCGACCGTAGAACTTCCTCAGTGACGATGTTAGTCGGTCACAAACATATCCCTGACTGAGAAGCTTATCTGCAAGACGCCTAGCTCTCAGAACAAAATCCATATATTTGGTACTTGCTCTGGCATAGCGTATTAATTGAGATATGAATACGCCATAAGCTGGAGATGAAGGGATGTTGCTACTCAGACAAGGAAAGTTTGTAATGCTGAAATTGAAGTCGTCACGTTTGTCATAAAGTGAGGTGTTCATGTGACCATCAGTGTCGTAGGACAACATTATGTCCAAATAGGATGCTGAATTATTTGTGTCAGTAGTTTCTTTGACTTCAAGCTATGAAGGATAGATACTGCTCAGGTAATCCGCGAATTTTGGATTATTGATGGACAACACATCGTCTATGTATCTGTAAGTGAAGTTGAACTCAGAAGCTAAGTATCTTTTCCCTTCAGAGACCAAAGATTGAATGAATTCAGCTTCGTACGAGTAAAGGAAAATGTCGGCAAGGAGTGGGGCACAATTGGTCCCCATTGGAATTCCGACAATTTGCTGGAATACCTTTCCTCCAAACACCATAAAAATGTTGTCGAGCAAGCTTGACTATCGCCATGCTTGACCTTTTTTTCGGGGAGTGATACCCCTTAATAGCAATTCTCTGTAAGCATTTAAACAATTTCGGCACGCATGGTCTCCGATTTTCATGAAATTTCACACATAAGTAGGGACCAATGAAATAAGGAAAATTTGACAAAAAAAATAATTCTATGTCATCTGGTTACCATGGCAACGGCCTTTAAAGTTGAGAAATTGGCAAAATTGAGCTAATTTGAAGCTCTATAATTTGATCTATATGTGACATCAATGGAAGATTTTTTATGCATCCTAAAGATTAGGACATAAATTTTTAAATAAGCTCACTAGTAGTGTCTGATTTTGTAAATAAGGCTGGTTACCATGAAAACATAATTAGCTAATTTTGATATATTGATTTCAAAATGCTGTTTGTATTTTCCAATTTTCCTTCTCTCTTGATGGGTATATGATAAAGAAATAGGATTTATTTTAACTCAAAAATATAAGTAATTTATCGTTGAATTTTGAAAAAAATGCCAAAAATACTACTTTGATAGGGTACATGTGTTGTTGCTATGGAAACATATAGATAAGACCATATACCCAACACTATTATTACTTAACTTGAAAGAGCAATGATAGGGTACTGATAATTCAGCAGTGTTTGTTTTAGATTATGCTGCATAAATTATGTATGTGACTTCAAAAACGCCCAAAAATGCATTTTTTCAGTATTCAAAGTCCGTTTCCATGGCAACCGGATGTGATATTAAGAAAATGTTTAACAAATTTTTACTTTTGGGTCAGACCCAACCTTATGTACAAATTTCATAAAAATCTGAGACATGCCGTGCCATGCGTCCTTCATAAAAGTGCAAATGCTTACAGAGAATAGCTATTAATTAATTGGTGACTTGCAAATTTAAGTGTCATACACAACTCAATCTTGGATGGTTCCATATCAAGCTTGACTATCGTGCCACTTGACCTATTTTCGAGGAGTTCTGTCCCTTGATCACTTGAAAATTCAGTTTTTTGTCAGTTTTCCAGACTATTTCCCGCAAGAAATTGTTATATTCAGTTAAAATTTGATACACAGCTTAGTCTGTGATAGATAGAGCAAATTTGACTTTTGTCACACTTGACCTATTTTTCGAGGAGTTATCTTGCGTCTCTTTCCGTGCGTGTCTGCTCTGTGTTTTTGCATTAGGTTTTTGGAGTTTTGCTGTAGGTGCTGCAGCTTATGTTGTTCGAGATCCCCTCCTTTGTTTTACAAAATTCACGAATGGCAAAATTCAGTTTGTTGGACCTTTGTTCACAAATAAGATATTCCGGTGAAATTTGATACATACCTATATAGACATAACCTCAGACAGTGCATGTATTTTACATAGTGTTTTCATTTTCGTGCATGAACATCGACGTCGGATGCGTCTAACCAACAGGGGATTCTTACTCCTCCCAGGCACCTGATCCCATATCTGGCTTGCTAGAGGTCCGTCAATGCTCAATATTGTGCTCTATTGTGAGTGTTGTTGATATTATCGTCAGGATCTTCTTTAAGTCATTTGTGTCACACTTATGCCCTTTGCCGTGTGGAGCTCGTAAAAAGTTCCCCTCGAGGGGTTTGACCGTAAGTGTTTTGAATATTTTTCCCTGGCATGGTGGCCGTTGTACTTTCTAAATAGACATAACCTCAGGCAGTGCATGTATTTTATATAGTGTTTTCATTTTCGTACATGAACACCTCTGGCTTGCAATTGCTAGGGGTCCGTCGATGCTCAATTTTGTGCTGTATTGTGAGTGCTGTTGAGATTATCGTCAGGATCTTCTTTAACTCATTGGTCTTGGATATTTAAGTTTGACATTGGGCCACGCATGACCTATTTCGTGGAGTTATGCCCCTTGATGCAAAAACAAAACTAGTTTTCCGGACTTCTTTCTGCAGCAAATAGAGTTTGATATATAGCATGGTCTTGGATGGTTATAAAGCAAGTTTGACTTATGGAGAAAGTCAACTACGTCACGCTTAGCGTACTATTGGTCGTATGGACATATAACATACACCGTTATTTACGCGAGTTCGAGATCTTTCCCCAATATCACTTTTTTTTTATCGGATAACAAGTCGATAACGGAGATCAACCCTCAGCTTTCTTATTTCTAAAGTGAGCTGCAAGGACAGTAAGTTTAAATTCATGTTTAAATTCATTGCAACTTTGCCTTGAACGCCTCGTTAAAACCACCATGGAATCCTTCCTCCTGTGAATACAAGGGTGAATAACTTGCCTCCACCCTTTAATTTCAGAATAGAGTTTCAACCTAAGACCCTTTTAACTTTCTTTTTTTTTTTTAATTTAGCTTCACAGGTATTTCTAATTCAGTAGAAAGTAGCATCTCAGAACTTCTTTATTCAAGCATCTGCTATAACAAAGATGCTTCTCAAGTCTTTTCGAGTAAGGTCACAACAATTTTTACTTATCGTCAGAAGGCTGGTAAGTTTTCAGTGTATTGTTTGAAAAAAATGTAAAAAAAAAAAAAAAAAAACAATTGTCCTTTCCATATTTCCCCATCAGTATTCGCTTTTTTTTTTCTAGACAGAAGCTTGTCCTCGTACACGTCCCAGTGGAAATTCTAATGGTTTTGCCTTGCCTTCTCGACTTTGAGACTGAATAACTGATACAGTGTAGGTACTTCTTTGATGTTTATCTCAACAATTTGTTCTGGGTATTTAGTATGTAGTAAAAACGTTAAACGTTCTTTTTTACAAGACGTTCAAAAAATGAAAACGTTCAAAACTTAAAAGAAAATAAAGCCAGTGTTTGTGAAACACGAATGCCCCCGGTGGCATCTTTGTTAGTATGAACACTATTTTCTGTTAAGTACATGTATGTGAGGTCACTGGGTTAAAAGGTCAAAGGTCAAGGTCACGAGGTCAAAAATTTTGGTATCAATGGAAAGGTCTTGTCACAAGGAATACACATGTGAAATATGAAAGCCCTATCAATTCCCATTCAAAAGTTATGCCCAATGTTAAAGTTTTTGAAAAGTAGGTCAAAGGTCAAGGTCATGAGGTCAAAAATTTTGGTATCAAAGGAAAGGTCTTGTCACAAGGAATACACATGTGAAATATGAAAGCCCTATCACTTCCCATTCAAAAGTTATGCCCAATGTTAAAGTTTTTGAAAAGTAGGTCAAAGGTCAAGGTCAAGGTCACGAGAACAAAAATTTTGGTATCAATGGAAAGGTCTTGTCACAAGGAATACACATGTGAAATATGAAAGCCCTATCACTCCCCATTCAAAAGTTATGCCCAATGTTAAAGTTTTTGAAAAGTAGGTCAAAGGTCAAGGTCAATATCAAGAGGTCAAAAATTTTGGTATCAATGGAAAGGTCTTGTCACAAGGAATACACATGTGAAATATGAAAACCCTATCACTTCCCATTCAAATGTTATGCCCAATGATACAGTTTTTGAAAAGTAGGTCAAAGGTCAAGGTCAAGGTCACGAGGTCAAAAATTTTGGTATCAATGGAAAGGTCTTGTCACAAGGAATAGACATGTGAAATATGAAAGCCCTATCACTTCCCATTCAAAAGTTATGCCCAATGTCAAAGTTTTTGAAAAGTAGGTCAAAGGTCAAGGTCAAGGTCACGAGGTCAAAAATTTTGGTATCAATGGAAAGGTCTTGTCACAAGGAATACACATGTGAAATATGAAAGCCCTATCACTTCCCATTCAAAAGTTATGCCCAATGTTAAAGTTTTTGAAAAGTAGGTCAAAGGTCAAGGTCAAGGTCACGAGGTAAAAAATTTTGGTATCAATGGAAAGGTCTTGTCACAAGGAATACACATGTGAAATATGAAAGCCCTATCACTTCCCATTCAAAAGTTATGCCCAATGTTAAAGTTTTTGAAAAGTAGGTCAAAGGTCAAGGTCAAGGTCACGAGGTAAAAAATTTTGGTATCAATGGAAAGGTCTTGTCACAAGGAATACACATGTGAAATATGAAAGCCCTATCACTTCCCATTCAAAAGTTATGTCCAATGTTAAAGTTTTTCGGACAAACAGACAAACAGACAAACAGATAAACAGACAAACAGACGGACAGGCCAAAAACTATATGCCCCCGAATCTTTGATTCCGGGGGCATAAAAAGTTACAGGATATAATAACGTGATTAATGGTTATTTTCTTCTTGTTACCTTTCATGCTCCTTATATTGTTAATAATATTTGTTCATCACCGTAAACTGTCAGTTGAATAAATCGTCTTGAGTAATCAAAATACGCAATCATTTACTCTTTAACATTATGTAATTTAACATTATAAATGGAAATACAGGACGGATGCACGTACATGTATATATAAGTATTAAGACTGATATCACTCACTGTCAATCAGTTTAGTTCTTTATGGATGATAGCTGGGTGGAAATAATGTTCGACAGTGTATTCTCGCAGTGGTATCAACCAGATGTGGATTTTAAAGAATTCGAAGGAACTTTTAGAACATCTGAAATCCACTCATTTTAGTAGAGTCCATTCGATCAAAGCCTTTGATTTTTCGACACTTTACACTACAATTCCACATTCTAAATTGAAAGAAAGACTCGCAAAAATTATAAGTAATGCGTTTACAAGTAAGAACGGTAATCGCAAATACAAATTTATTGTTGTTAACTATGACAAAACCTACTTTGTAAAAGAAAAATCCGATTCTGAAAATAAGTACACTGAAACAGACATTATTCAGATGTTAAACTTTCTGATCGACAACATTTTTGTGGTGTTTGGAGGAAAGGTCTTCCAGCAAATTGTCGGAATTCCAATGGGGACCAATTGTGCCCCACTCCTTGCCGACATTTTCCTTTACTCGTACGAAGCTGAATTCATTCAATCTTTGGTCTCTGAAGGGAAAAGATACTTAGCTTCTGACTTTAACTTCACTTACAGATACATAGACGATGTGTTGTCCATCAATAATCCAAAATTCGCGGATTACCTGAGCAGTATCTATCCTTCGGAGCTTGAAGTCAAAGAAACCACAGAGACCAATAATTCAGCATCCTATTTGGACATAATGTTGTCCTACGACACTGATGGTCACATGAACACCTCACTCTATGACAAACGTGACGACTTCAATTTCAGCATTACAAACTTTCCTTTTCTGAGTAGCAACATCCCTTCATCGCCTGCTTATGGCGTGTTCATATCTCAGTTGATACGCTATGCCAGAGCAAGTACGAAATATACGGATTTTGTTCTGAGAGCTAGGCGTCTTTCAGATAAGCTTCTCAGTCAGGGATATGTTTGTGACCGACTAACATCGTCACTGAGGAAGTTCTACGGTCGATATGGGGAACTCGTCATACACTATGATGTTCCACTCTCAAGAATGGTGGATGATATTCTGTCATAGACCATTTGGGCCATCCAACCAGGGATTGTACTCTATGTCTTCCAGAATGGAAGTAACCGGATGTGACAGTTCTACCGAATTGAAGCGACGGGTGTTGCATGCAAGCAGGAGATGCTTACTCTTCCTGGGCACCTGGTCTCACTCCCATATCGGGAGTTCGCTTCTTTTCATATGGTGGAGGTTTTTGTTTGTTTGCTTTGGTTCCTGTTTTGTCCTGATTTTGTATGCCTTCGGTTTCTGATTTTTGAATTATCGATTTTGTGCTGTATACAGGGATATGGTCATTATCCATATTTGTCACTTCTGTACATTCAAAAGAGTTTTGAAAAGTATATGCATATTTACATGCATATTTACATGTTAAAAAAAGCATATATTTTCTGCTTGCTTAATTTCCCTCTCTGTCTCGAACATTCCACTTTGAGTATTTTGACGTTGAGAATATCGGCTTCGGACAGCATCATGGCCTGAAGTAATAAAATGAATGACAATATATGTTTGTTGATTTATTATAATACAGCTCGTATACATGCATATATAAATATAAATATCAAATGTATAATACAGAAGTGTTCCAACTCTATACCTTCCTGAAGAAAATTACACTCCAATTTTCATGCACCAGACACGTTTTTCGGATATTAAATCCTCATCAGTGAAGCTTCCAGCCAAAGTTCTTTTCATAGGCCGCGAAAATTAATTTCACCAGCGCCCTCTGGTTTCATTTCTAAAATAAAAGTTTTAGAATTTAAATTTGTGCAGTTATTTTACAGAGTGTACACGGCTCCACATTTACTGTTGGCTCGATTCAGTGGCATGAGTAATTGATCGTTAATACTTATACCAGTGTAATATTGACAACTTTGTCCACACTTTGACTGTACAACTGTAATGGTAATTTGCTTACATGTTTTAAGCACATCTCTAGCTTCCAAGGTCAATGTATATTTGCATTGTGGACAAAAGGAAATCGCGTATGGCATTTTTTAATTGTATCTCTTGCCGGGTCATGGCTTAACATGGAAATATGATTCAATGTGAGTTTATAATTTATTACTTCGATGTTTATGATTATGTACACATGTGTATATACATGTATCTGTTAGTTACAAATAAGTACAATTCATTAGCTAGAAATTGTGTCGCTTCATGTACCATTGCTCCCTGTCTCTGATCAAGTTAAGTCAAATCTCACCCGAACAAAAGATGAGAACTACATTTTATTACACATATTGCACACACGTTCGCAGCTCTAAGAGTAAGTAAAGTTACATAGTGACGGACACAGGAGGTGGTGGAAGAGAGAGAGAGTTTCTCGAGTCACTTGTACCAGTTTGTGTACTCGCGCTGTAGACAGCGAGCACATGATCGTTACAGATCAAAAATTACAGAGAACGGCTCAGAGATGTATCTTACGTTACATCCCCTCCTTTCTATCATGTAACTAATCAATATGGAGAGCATCGACAGTTGAAATGACAAAATACTAAAAAAAAAAGAAATTGGTTATAGAAGGTTAATATATATACGAAGTTTGCATTTCATAAACATCATGACAATGGTTCCTAGCAGTCATTAGTTTATTTCACTGATTTCCCTTCACGTTCTTTCTTCTACGTGTAGTTTGATGCCGTTCTTCGCCCGGGTGACGGCAAGGTGTTCCTTAACATACTCAAAGCCAGGGACCAAAGATAATTTATACCTGAAACGATTAGAGTAATTAAAACGTATTATGTATAAAGTTATCTGCTTAAGCATGTTAAGAACTGATTCATTTTGTAAAGGCAAGAAGTATCTTTTTTAAATCGAACTTGCAGAAACAGACGAAAAGGAAAATGGAAAAAGAAGAAAAATCAAAGACGAAAGTAAAAACAGAATGAGAATGATTTAGTGATAAAAATAAATAACGAAAGAAATATGATCTACAATAAAATGATCGTTTTCAATTGTTTCATTACAGGTATACTATATTCGTCAAAGGAAGAGGTGATTTCAATAACTTTATTTGAGCTTTTTGGTTATCATGCGTTTTTGTAAGTAGATATATACCTTTATCTCGAATGAAACTTTTGCCTTGTGCTGCTTTGTCTTTATTTTCAATTTAGAGGGGATAAATTTACTTACATTTAAATCATAATACGTTGAATAAACATATGTCGAAAATTAAACATTCAAACAGAGAGAGAAAGAGAGACTCTGAGATGAAAAAGTCATGCAATGAAAAATTTGATACGAACCTAAGTAAAATTCTTGCAAGTATTACTTTCTGTTCGTCAAGGGTAAAATGCTGCCCGATACAGTTCCTGAAATTGTTTGAATTATGCTGTACCTATATACTGGCTGGTGACCTTTTTTTCAAACTAAATATTCAAAAAAGTACTGTAGACGAATACAACATTTATTTAGTAATAATTTTATTTCACTAAATAATGAAGATTTACCCACTTTAGTGAAAGAGGGTAAATATTGCCAAAGTCATGTAAAATGACATTGTCATCTTTTCATATAGGAACTGCAACAATACGTTATATTGTATTGGGTCGACCAGTATTGTGGTATGTTTGAGAAAGAATTTATTTCTGATGGCCATTAAAAGTATTACTGTTCCACCTATAAATTATGGGGCACTTTCTTGACTCTACTATATATTTTAAATAATATAAAAATCGTATGTCGTAGTGATACCTTGGACCTGCTGAAAATGGAACATAAGCATATGGGTCTCTTTTCTTTGATTCATCGTCTAAAAATCTCTCTGGACGGAATTCCTGAAAAGAGAACAACACTTGTAATCTTATGTATCATCATGTAACGAAATTTCTTAGCTGATTATTTTTATAATTGTGACCTCTAATTAAATTCCAATTGCTTGACAAAATTTATACCATTTTGTAGTTTCAATTTTATTTTCTATGAAATTATAAAATACAAGTACATACTTTATTGTCTGGCCATATGTCCGGCTGAATATGGAACAGATGGGTCAATACAATAATTTCTGTTCCTGCAGGAATTTCTACGCCTTCACAAACATAGGGTTTGGTCAAAAGTCTGGAAAACATGGGGGCTGGGGATGCGTGTCTAATCGACTCTTTCAGAAACAGTCTCATCTGTTTTCCTTCTGCTATGTTTTCCCTACAGGATAAACAAATTTTATTGAATTTCAATGTTTAGTGTATCATAATACGTTTCTTTTGGTTGAAATGAGGAGCCCAAAGATTTACATAAACAATTATTTCTTACCAAGTAAAAATTTCTTTTCCATCTGTTAGAGTCCGTACCTCCTCGTAAACTTTCTGTTGTTCCTCGGGATATTTTGCAAGATAATACAAAGCCCAACTTATAGAGGAAGCTGTAGTGTCATGCCCTACATGAACAAAAGAAAACCATCGTCTTAAAATAATTTGTAGAGATGTCATGCAAGACAAACCTGCAGCGATAAATATACATATACTGACGTAGCAGGTGGCCGTCCTAAGTCGGCACCAATTGCACATTTTTCTCGCTGGTTTATGTGTGGTGTTTTGTGTTAAGTGTTTTGTTGTCGTGTTTGCTGTTTGTGTAACTTGCTGTGTATGTTTTCTCTGTGTTTTAGCTTAGAGTGTTTTTATGCTTTGCTGTTTGCGCTGCAACCGGGTCTTGTTGGAGATCCCCTCCATACATACATACATACATCTATACATGTAACTGTGGAAGAGAACAGGAAAACTGGAATGATATGCTAAACATCTTCATCAGAAAACAGGAGATAGCGAGATACACAAAAACATTCATAACATTACATATGAAGCGGCGGGTGTTGCATGCAAGCAGGAGATGCTTACTCTTCCTGGGCACCTTGTCCCATTCCCATATTTGGAGTTCGCTTCTTTTCATAATGTGGAGGGTTTTGTTTGTTTGCTTTGGTTCCTGTTTTATCCTGATTTTGTATGCCTTCGGTTTCTGATTTTCTGAATTATCGATTTTGTGCTGTATAAAGGGATATGGTCATTATCCATTTTTGTCATCAGTGGAATTCCAAGGTACATGTATATAATAATGAGAATGGTAATAACAACAAGAGCCCCAGGGGGCACAACGCTCACCTGATACCCATGCACGCTCTAATTGACATACTGACATTGAATACTGATAGTGCCAGTACCAGGATTATAGCCCACAACCTTTCTAACAAGATTTTTGCCGGATGCAGACAAGTTTTTTTTCAGACAACCATTAAAAGTACAAACAAGAGAAAATAGTCACATTTCAAAACAACAACTTTTTTACTGATTTGAAAAGATGGATTATGCGATCCAAAGTCATATGCCCAGCTAGTATAGTTTGATTATGCAAATTCAAAAATAAAATCATTTTGTAAAATTCCACATTAATGTGCAACAGAAACAGAATAAAACAATGAAATGATTTCATAAATTAAGTTTATTTAAAATTGAACACCAAACCTTTCATTATTAATAGCTAGTATGCCAGAAAATAATAAAGCCTGTGTTTGTGAAACACGAATGCCCCACGGTGGCATCTTTGTTGATATAAACACCATTTTCTGTTAAGTATGTGAGAGGTCAGGGTCAGAGTAATGTTGGTATCAATGGAAAGATCTTGTCACAATGAATACACATGTACAATATGAAATCCCTATCACTAACCATTCAAGAGTTATGCCCAATGTTAAAGTTTTTGAAAAGTAGGTCAAAGGTTAAGGTCACGAGGTAAAAAATTTTGGTATCAATGGAAAGGTATTGTCACAAGGAATACACATGTGAAATATGAAAGCTGTATCACCTTCCATTCAAAAGTTATGTCCAATGTAAAGTTTTTCGGACAAACAGACAGACGGACAGGCCAAAAACTATATGCCCCGTATCTTTGATTCCGGAAGCATAAAAAACAAAGTCTTTTCGGTTTTGCCTTTATTCATATTAAATTATACAGAAATCTATGAATGAGAGCTTTTGAATAGTATTGATTTCATCTTAATACATGTAACGTACAGTCAAAATCGTGTTAATCCAATTAACACAGACAAGTTGTTAGCGGACAATATTAATTCAAGTGAGTTGTGCAGAAATTGAGCCAATTTATTTTCCAAACAGCAGTGTACGGTGTATCAAACCTCATGACCCAGTGAAGCCACTTAGACAAATTATTTTCGGTAAATATGCTGAAATGCGGCGCTTGGAAATGTATTTTTAGCATATTGAATCAATAGTCGTGATAAATTTAACTTCGAACTTGATCTTGTCTTTTATGCAATCTACAGATAGGTTTGAAAATATGCAAAATTCGGAACATTTTCGATGAGGACGCAGAGTTCCTGTAAAAAAAGTGAAATTTGCGAAAAAAAGGACATGCATGACCCCCCCCCCCCCCCCTTTTTTTCTTTACATTTTTATGCGTGCCAAAGATTCGCAATCAAAAAAGACCAATTTTACAGACTTCCGGGCATTTCAAGTCAGTCAAAATTTTTAGTGTGCACCTTTTTATTTCCTGTAGTTACCCCTACTAAAGGGGCAAGGAGGTATTGAACCAATCAAATCTGTAACACAAGATATATGGCGACTATGTTTACCATAGATACAGAAATAAAACAGAGAAAATAATCATTAAATAGGAAAAATTGTTCTGAAATATGCATGTATGAAGAAAAAGCAATCCAAGGAATGCTTGTGTCGCCTGCGTAGCGGATTTTTTTTTTTATTGAAATATCAAGGGCAAGGTCACTAGGTTAAAAATTATGGAATGTTTAGAACGGTCTTTTCATAAGGAATACAAATGTGAAATATCAAAGCCCTATCACTTACCACTCAAAAGATATAGAAAATCATAGATTTGTTGAAAAGTAGGTCAAATATATAGGGCAAGTGCACGAGGTAAAACATAGGTAATCACAGATTACGAAGCTCACCTCGTGACAGCAAAATTCAATTCAAACATATTTCTTAGTACATGTATATTGGCTTTTAAAGGCAAAACCACTCAAGCAGAAAAAGTAGGTCAAGGTCATTTTATGAAAGATTGATCAAAGATACATCCAATATGCAAGTTTGGTACATGTATCACTTATACTTTGCTCAATATTGGCTTTTGAAGGCAAAATCACTCAAGCGGAAAAACTAGGTCAAGGTCATTTTATGAAAGTTTGATCAAAGATACATCTAATATGCAAGTTTGGAACATCTAGCACTTATACTTTGCTCAATATTGGCTTTTAAAGCCAAAATCACTCAAGCGGAAAAACTAAGTCAAGGTCATTTTATGAAAGTTTGATCAAAGATACATCCAATATGCAAGTTTGGTACATGTAGCAGTTATACTCTGCTCAATATTGGCTTTATAGAGCAAAATCACTCAAATGGAAAAAGTAGGTCAGATGCTGCATCCGATGCATGGGTCCATCTCGGCATCCAAAGATGAATCACTTGTGCAAGTTTGGTTACTGTAGCATCAGTACTTTGTCAGATACTGAGCTACCCCAAACTTCTTAACCAAGTCACTCAAGCGGAAAATGTAGGTCAGATGCTGCATCCGATGCATGGGTTTACCTCAGCATCCAAAAATGAATCACTTGTGCAAGTTTGGTTACTGTAGCATCAGTACTTTGTCAGATACTGAGCTACCCCAAACTTCTTAACCAAGTCACTCAAGCGGAAAATGTAGGTCAGATGCTGCATACGATGCACGGGTTCACCTCAGCATCCAAAGATGAATCACTTGTGCAAGTTTGGTTACTGTAGCATTAGTACTTTGTCAGATACTGAGCTACCCTAAACTTCTTAACGCGTGGGGTTATAGCATAAGCTCACTCAACTTCGTCGAGGTGAGCTAAAAATGATGGTATGTGAAGAAAGGTCTTGTCACATGGAATGCACATGTGAAATATCAAAGCCTATCACTCAGCAATCAAAAGAAATAGCCAATCTAAGATTTTTTTAAAAGTAGGTCAAATATCTAGGTCTTGGTCATGAGGTCAAACGTTATGATATGTGTAGAAAGGCCTTGTCACAAGAAGGAATACAAATATGAAATATCAAAGCTCTATCACTTACCAATCAAAAGATATAGCAAATCTTAATTTTTTTGAAAAGTAGGTCAAATATCTAGGTCAAGGTCATGAGGTCAAAATTATGGTATGTGTAGAAAGGTATTGTCAAAAGGAATACACAAGAGACATATCAAAGCCCTATCGCTTGCCAATCAATAGATATAGCCAATCTTGGTTTTTTTTAAAAAGTAGGTCAAATATCTAGGTCAAGGTCATAAGGTTAAAAAATATAGTATGTAAAAAAGGGCTTGTCACAAGAAATACACATGTGAAATATCAAAGCCCTATCACTTACCAATCAAAAAATATAGCCAATCTTAGATTTTTTGAAAAGTAGGTCAAATATCTAGGTCAAGGTCACGAGGTCAAAAAATATGGTTTGCGTAGAAAGGTCTTGTCACAAAGATTACACATGTGAAATATCAAAGCCCTATCACTTGCCAATCAAGAGATATAGCCAATATTAGATTTTTAGAAAAGTAGGTCAAATATCTAGATCAAGGTCACAAGGTCAAACATTATATGTGTAGAAAGGTCTAATCACAAGGAATACACATGTGAAATATCAAAGTCTTATCACTAATCAATCAAGAGATATAGCCAATATTAGATTTTTAGAAAAGTAGGTCAAATATCTAGGTCAAGGTCACAAGGTCAAAAATTATGATATGTGTATAAAGGTCTTGTCACAAGAAATACACATGTGAAATATCAAAGCCCTATCACTTACCAATCAAAAGTTATGGGGTGTGACACCCAAGTGTGACAGACAGACGGACAGACGGAGGGACGAATGGACGGACAGACGAACAACGGACAAAGTGATCCCTAAGTATCGCTGTGCTTCGCAGGCGACACAAAAAGTCAACATCTTAAAAATAAATTCAGAGTATATTTGATAGCGTGTGTGGCCAAGTTAATTCGAAGTATGAAAATAAGTACACAAAGCCAAACTAGCTATAGCTTGTCTTATTTAAAAAATCATTAAAAATCTAAAAGTTGATATTTTGACAAAATTCTTTCACAGTTTCATTTCTAGCGATAAATATAAAAATAAAAAGAGAAAAAAAAAACTGAAAAAGGGAAAAAAATTGTTGGGGTCCCGCCGGGGTTTGAAGCTACTCCCCACGGGTCCATTTGGCATGGAAAACATACATTATACCTATGTACAATCTTAAAAAATATTCCTTAAAAATCCAAAAGTGGATATCTTGACAAAATTCTTTCACTTGTAGGGTACCATGCATGAGTACCTCATACCTACAAATTGTCATGACAATCTGAAGAGTGGTTATAGAAAAGAAGCAGAAAATGTATGAAAATCAACCCCCCCTTCCTTTTTACATAAGAAAAAAATTCATAAAAAATCAAAAAAATAAATTTTAAGCATAAAATACATATCAAAGCATTAAGTAAGTTAAATATGATAAATATGTAGTAAATGAGTGTGTAAAATCATACACTTATTGAGTTATTTAAAGAAATAGTGCAAAAATGTGCATTTCTGACAAAGTCCGAAAAGACGTCAAAAACGCGTCAAAAATTTGACTTCGAAGTGGAACCAAAAATAACAACACTTCTTAAGACATCTCTCTAGATCATCCTGATGCTTTCGGTTTGTCGATACATGCTTCGGTTCTGAAGAAGAAGTTTGTCAAAGGAGCGTACCCCCGTGACCTACTTTTGGCTGTGGTGGCGCTACCTGTTGACAGATCCGGACGAAAAACAACAACACTTGTAGGGGACCATGAGTACTTCATACCTACCAAGTTTCATCAAAATCCCTTCAGGCGTTCTGGAGAAGAAGTTGAAAATGTGAAAAGTTTACGACGGACGACGACGGACGACGGACGCCACGCTATGACAATAGCTCACTTTGAGCCTATGGCTCAGGTGAGCTAAAAATGACTCGCTTTCCAAATGTTCATTTCACACTAACAGATTAATCAGATATAAAGGTATGATCGTTTAAGTAAGCTTAATATAGTCAGTCTTCGTTTCTCTATCATTTATGAATCATGCAGGGCACTACTATACGATTTCTTAAATAGGAATTTTTATCTTTTGACACACTTGGTTAAGATATGAATTTTAACATAGTTACGTTAAACGATGTTTTTGGGTTGGTACGTTTGTTGGTCGGTCGTATAAGTGTTTGTGCAAACGTGTGGGTCCGTTCATCGGTTTTTAGAGTGAACCCAGAATGTCCGCGGTGGAAAAGCTGAGATAAGTGGGTTAGAATTTAAGATCATTATGAAGGTATTCCATAATGGTAAGTTGCATATTGTAGGATATACAGCCCCGACCAGTCGAAAGTTTAATATTTGCTTTCAATTCGTAAACGAATTGAAAGCTTTTTGAAAGCTTAGCTTTCAAAATTTCGTCAGCGATTGCTTTCAAAATTTTGAATACTCAAGAGATGACGAAATTTCGTCAGCGATTTTTCGTTAACTAATTTTCGTCAACGATTCCCTAGCTTTCAAAATTTTCGTCAGCGATAGCTTTCAAAAATTTTGAAAGCTATAGTTAACGAAATTTCGTCAGCGATTAGCTTTCAACAAATTTGAAAGCTATAGTTAACGAAATTTCGTCAGCTATAGCTTTCAAAATTTTTGAAAGCTAATCGCTGACGAAAATTTCGTTAACTATAGCTTTCAAAATTTTTGAAAGCTAATCGCTGACGAAAATTTCGTTAACTAGCTTTTAAAAGTTTTGAAAGCTTTTCTCGTAAGCTATTTTGTGTCGAGAAAACCAAGATGGCCGAAATCAAAGCAATCATCTTCATAATTTGCTTGATGAAATAGTATTAATTATGATGCTTATTCAGATTAAATTATGAAAATATATATTCCTGGATTAAATTAAATATTGTATCTTGTTTATTTTTATAAGTTTATTTGAAGATTCCGTGTTTCCCACATCGGTGTGTTCCCCATACACCTACTTGGTTAAAATAACATTATGTTAATCGGGGGTGAATGGGGCCATCAAAAGGGTATGCTTTGCACTAATTAGTTACCTGAATTTACCTGTATTTGTATTACCTGTAAAGGTATTCCATCTGAACAACTCCCATTTCATCTTAAATCTAAATGTATATATATACCAGAAAATTTACATTCGACCGGCCAAATTCTGTCTAAATGAGGGGAATTTATATCCAGTGAAACCCTGGCTTCTCTGTGACTGTCGGAAGCTTTGAAAGATATTTCACAATCGGTGAATTTTTAAAGTGCCACGCCGATAAAGAGACGGCTTCTTTCATCCTCTAAACTATGCAGAGGAAATTCGCCCGAGGCGTGCTGCAGCCATTGCAAAAACAATATGGCACCCGAGCGTTCAAAAAGCTTTCAAAACTTTCGTCAGCGATAGCTTTCAAAATTTTCGTAAGCGATTGCTTTCAAAATTTTTGAAAGCTCCGAGATGACGAAAATTTGAAAGCTCATAGCTTTTAAATCTTTCGTTAACTAAGATTAGTTAACGAAATTTTCGTCAGCGATTTTTCGAAAGCTTTTTAGAGCTTTCAAAATCTCGTCATCTCAGTAGCTTTCAAAAAATCGCTGACGAATAGATAACGAAACTTTCGAATTTAGCTTTCAAAATTTCGTCAGCTCGGCGTTAAACTTTCGACTGGTCGGGGCTGTACCTGACATATAATTTTTCAGATCCATTCACATAGAATCTGTGTTACAAGAGGCCGCTGCGTTTAACCATACCTTACAGTGAGATGTTTAATGTTTATACAACAATTGTGTGTCTGTGGAGACCTCTGTGTATCCGTATAAGTGGGAGGGTTGTGCGCACGTAATCCGGATAAATACACCATTGACTAATAGCAGATGGCCGTCCAAAGTCGGCGCCGGGTGCTCATAGTCTCCCTCCTTTTATGGGTTGTCATAAATGTTTGCAGGTGTTTCTGTACGTCTGTTACGATTATTTTGTATAATGTTCTAAAGAATGTTGTCATTTTGCGATTTGTAGTTTTGTATGATGTCATTTATGTATTGACTTTCTTGTGGGTTTGTTTCTCTGCGTGAGTGCAGGTTGGTCAATCTGGATATTATTCTCTGTCCTTGTGTAAGAACATCAGGTCACGTGACATAATTAGTCTTAATATAGCTATTTCAAAAGGCGTACCGGATTTTCCTTGAATGGCTGGACTTTATCAAGGAAAATATGAGTTTAGGTATTTTTACACATTTTTTGATTCACGCGTGTTGATTTTTTTTTTTTTTTGATTTGGCTTGAATGGAGTATAAGATAATAGTTTAAGGAAATATAAGCATTATTTCTGAATTTTTATCAGGAGATCAGACACAGTACACAGTACACAGATAAATGGCAAAATCGATGAATTTTAAGCTATTTTTACCTGTTTTGACAATCATGCGATATCTTAATATTATTTATAGCAATTTTAACATGACCTTTAGACAAGTATCATATAAAAGCTGTAGATACAACAAACAAATTGATATACTTACAATGAAAGGATGTGAAATATATAGAAATAAAATGAGATGACGCCAAATTAGGTACGACTGCGTAATATTTCTGCGCGGAAAGAGAAACTGGTAAGCGAACCCTGTGTATCGATCTTTCGGGTTCAATGTTTGAGTGGATAACTATGTTTTTTTCTCTCAGTTTCGCCTTTCTTCAAGATATTCCGTTTTATTGCAGTCTTCATTTTCATGAGTAAAATACAAAGTAAGCTTCATTTAAATACCTGCGAACGTAAACGTATCAACTTCAGCGCGGATTTCTTCGTCGCTTAACCCTGTACCACCCTCATCTCTTGCAGTTATCAGTATGTCAAGAAAATCTAAGTGTCGCTTTTTCAGCTGCTCGGGATTTTCTTCCTGCAATGAATTGATTTTTGTATAATGTTGACCTTAACGTGTATTTGATTTTTTATGTGATTTCGTTTGAATGATGGAAGGTTAACCTGATACGTACAAGTGACTTTCGTCTTGACGAAATAAGTTCCTCTGCAAAATGATGGACGTAGTCGTATTCTTTTCTGACTCTCCTTCCTGAGAGTGTACGATAAAATATGAAGTCAGAATGGACAAGGGGGTTTCTAAAACAAAGGAAATAAAAAAAATGTTTTTCAGAAAAAAAAAAACAGATGTCTTCCCCTCCCTCTAAGTTGTGTAGTCTTTTATGTTTCATGTTTCTATGTTGTGAGTTGGTGTTACTTGTACCTTTTGCGTCTCTTTCTGTGGGTGTCTGTTCTGTGTTTTTTTGCATGGGTGTTTTGGGGTTATGCTGTGGGTGCTGCAACCTGGTGTTGTTGGAGATCCCCTCCTTTCTTTACTTTGACCTTAGGCCAAGATGATGTGAAACCTTTGAGTCATGGGCAACATCATACTAAAACATGAAAGTGACTCATTGTATTGTTTGAGGTAAAGCCCAAACATGGTTAGCATATACACTTTCATTATAAGCATATTTAGTGAAATTGACTTCGGTCACATGACCTTTGATATAGGTGATCTGACACCTACATTGTATGGATCATGAGCAACAAAAAACTGAATTAGTGTTTGGATACACGGTTCAAAATATATAGCCTAAACATGATAAGCATAGACAATTACAGCCTGAACATGATTCGCATATACAATTTCATTACCAAAGTAAGAAGTGACCTTAATCATGTGACCTTGAGACAATGTGATAAGAAACATTTAGTCCTGAGAAACATCTTACTAATATATGAAAACAATTGTAAGAGGGGTTTAGGAGATATAGCCCAGACAAGATTAGTACATACAATTTCATTAAAAAGAACTAAATGATCTTGACCTTGGGCACATGACCTTGGGTCATGATTATAAGAAACCCTAGAATCCCAGCATACTAAAGTATCAGAGTGATCCAGTATATGATTCCACAGATATAGCCCAGACTCAATAGCATTGACAATTTTATTAAAAATGTAATACTTGACCTTGACCTTAGTCATATGACCTTGGATCAAGGTGGTGTGAAACCTTTGGGTCATCAGCATCATCATACTAAAATACGAAGTGATCCGATCACTGTTCAAAAGATTAAGCCTGGACATAATACACATAAAAAATACAATTTCATTTAAAATATACTAATTGACCTTGATCACATGACCTTGAGTAAACATGTGAAACCTTTAGGTGATAAGCAATAACATGCTAAAATGTGACAGTGATTTGATACATGTAAATAGTTAAAAGAGATACAGCTTAAACGGCATAGCATGCACAATTTCATTAAAATGTACTTAGTAACTTTGATCTTGATCAAATGACCACGGGTCAAGGTGAAACCTTTTGGTCATGAACAAATACATACTAAAACGTGAAAGCAATCCAGAAAGCGGTCCAAGGGATAAGCCTAGACAGGAATGTATGTAAAATTTCATTAAAAATGTAGTTAGTGACCTTGGCCTTTGTCACATGACCTTGGGTCAAGGTGATGTGAAACCTTTGGGTCATAATGAAAAACATACTAAAATAAGAAAGTAATTTGGCAAACTGTTCAAAAGATAAAGCCCGGACAGGAATGTATGTACAATTTCATTTAAATGTAGTAAGTGACCTTAACCTTGGTCACATGACCTTGGGTCAAGATGATGTGAAACCTTCGGGTCATAGGGAACAACAAACTACAATATGAAAGTGATCGGGCAAACGGTTCAAGAGATATAGCCCGGACAGAAATGCATGTACAATTTCATTTAAATGTAGTAAATGACCTTGACCTTCATAACATGACCTTAGGTCAAGATGATGTGAAACCTTCGGGTCATAAGGAACAACAAACTAAAATATGAAAGTGATCGGGCAAACGGTTCAAGAGATCTAAGTGACCTTGACCTTGGTCACATGACCTTGGGTAAAGGTGATGTGAAACGGTCATAAGCAAAAACACACTAAAATATGAAAGTGATCCGGCAAAAGGTTCAAGAGATCTAGCCCGGACAGGGATGTATGCATAATTACATTAAAATGCACTAAATGACCTTGACCTGGGGTCAAGGTGATGTGAAACCTTCGGGTCATAAGCAGCAACAACACCGCGTGGGATCGAAACGTACGGTGTTGTGATTTCTTACATAGTTTTTTGTTATTTTCTCATTTCCTAAATTAAACTTTACAAAACTGAACATCGGTTGCAGTAGGGCAACACCTAATAAATCAAGCCATATCGTCCAGGTATATGAAAAGTTCATAGTTTTCGCAAACACTTCAATAGTTTGTCGACGACAGAAAATAATTCCTTCTGACGAACTCTTCACGTGTTTGCAAAAACTACAGACTTTTCAGATATATAAATGATATGGACTTACTTATTAGACATTGCTCTACTGCAGCGTCTCATTAGTTTTGTGCAGAATCACTTAAATGATGAGAAAACATCAAAATTCTCCGTAAAGAATCACAACATCATACGTTTCGATCCCACGCGGTGAACAAACTAAAAGATGAAAGTGATCGGGCAAACGGTTCAGAAGATATAGCCCGGACACGATGTGTGACAGACGGACAGACGGACGGACGACAAAGGCAAAACCAATATGTCTCCTCCCCATGGGGGGGGGGGGGGGGAGACATAATGAAGAGTTTGATTGTGCGACATAGCATATTTCAAGAAAACTTTATTCGATTAACGCTGTTCGCTTATGTATAGGGTATTCTGCGTTTTGATGCGATTTGGTTTTGTGCAAGTTCTGCATGGTTGAGAAAGATTTTTTCTATGATCAAAAATATTTTCCAAACAAATTTAGTGCATGCTTAGCATAGCCATAACAAAACAAACTTGTAATTATAGAAACGCAACACTAAATCATCATCCTATAAATGTATGATATAATGTATAAGTATTCTTATCCTTTCCATCATAAATTACAAGTATACTAGTGACTTATTAATCGTCTAACGTCAAACGAATACCTCTTCATGATCAGACACAATGTATATATACCTTTTCTTTCAATTGAGGATTTCATACTCACAAGATTCTTGCCTGTAACAGAGTTTTCAGTGTCCTCACAGAATTTAGATAAGGATGATTACTGAAAATGAACATGCACATAATTGAAATATGTTACCCTGTGACCTCTCCCCCACAATAATTATTTTGTTTATCAATTAATGCTAATTAGTTTATTCTTTCTGATGTACTTTTATTTTGCAAATTAATTGCCATACTATACACTCAGAGAGATTTCCACTATGGACAAAGAAAGATAATTTTGAAGTATATTTTGAAAACATATTATTTCAATGTGTTAAGAAATTCAATATTCGATCACGCCAACTTTCGGTATTATTCTTTATAAGCGGATAATCCCGAGTGTAGATATGATCAAATAGGATGCAGCTGCATATATTGCGCATATCGGTAGATGTACCTGTCCTTACCTAGAGTGATAAGGTTATAATATAGTTTATGTTTCTATGCTAAGTGCTGTCAGTATCTGTCCACTGGATCCACTTTGACTGGTACTTTCGACAGATTCTGACAGTTCCTTCCCCAAATTGCGGACGTTTAGTTAATCATCATTTTTGAACACTCGTGATGCCCAGATGCTGGAATTCCCACTAAATAGTATATAATAGAGTTCCAGACTCGGCATTGTATGACTACGATTTTAGATGCTAACTTTGGTCCACTATGTTTTAACTATGCACACTTGGAATTACAATGAACGGTCTATATGTGAAAAAATTGACCATACAAGAAAAACACAACGCGGAATAAGGATCTACCCGGTTACAAATATCAGAACAAATAAATGTTAATTCGTACAGTTATACCGATTAATACAGTTAATTCATTTGTGGATAAAATTACTCGAACGTTATATGACTAGAAGTTAAATTCTAGCTTACATTTGAAATAGCATGAGAAATGGAACGTGAAACAGTATTGCAAGGACTGAACTTCTAGAAATCATATAGATCTATACCTTGACAACAAAGCCTCATACCTGTTTGTTTGAACATCAGAAGTATAAGAAAAGGCACATCGAAGCATAGTATCAAGTGTTGCCATGGAAACCAAGTTATATATTTCTACTTCATTCTTTGAATCCATGTTCTGCTTTATATTTTCCTGAAATAGCAAAGAAAGATAAATGCATTTTGAAGAAACAATTCGATGAAGAGCGTTTTGTCAATGGCAAGCAATATTTACTTCTTCTCGTTTTTTTTAAATGTTTCCTAATTCCCTTTTGTATATACGGAAGCGTATAAGTGCCAAATTATTATTTTTATTTTTTGATTTTCCGACTTTTAATCTTGGAATTTCCAACTTTATTCTTGGAATTTCCAACTTTAATCTTGGAATTTCCAACTTTAATCTTGGAATTTCCAACTTTAATCTTGGAATTTCCAACTTTAAAGTCGGAATTTCCAACTTTAATCTTGGAATTTCCAACTTTAAAGTCGGAATTTCCAACTTTAATCTTGGAATATCCAACTTTAAAGTCGGAATTTCCAACTTTAATCTTGGAATTTCCAACTTTAATCTTGGAATTTCCAACTTTAAAGTCGGAATTTCCAACTTTAAAGTCGGAATTTCCAACTTTAATCTTGGAATTTCCAACTTTAAAGTCGGAATTTCCAACTTTAATCTTGGAATTTCCAACTTTAATCTTGGAATTTCCAACTTTTTTTCAGAGATTTTACTATGTGGTCAATGCTTTTATACTAAGTGTACAATGTCATTTTGTTATCGCAACTGATTAATGATTATAGTGTTTTCTATTAGAAGTACAATTGAATATGATTTGAACGTTCTTAAATGTTTATTTTGGCGGTGAAATACATTATATGACTAGTCCGCATTTATTGTCCATTACAACCATTCAACGTGTTTGTGTATTGACACTTCAGATCTTACAGATAGATAACGACCGCTCAAGATTTTATCTGAATACAATATAAAAATAGCCAGCCCAAATCGGCAAATGTACATGCTATGACATTTAAATTCATCCAATTATAAAAGATAGATATTAAAGGATCTATTGGGAAAAAAATATCAACAAGTGCAACTCTAACGTAAGCTGCCAATCTTCCGACAGATCCATTCTTATGTTACAGCAGTAATGGCTAATAGCTAATTTCGGGAAGGTCACAGTCAAGGCAACATTGTTAAAATTTTGATACTATATGTACATTTGTACGAGAAAGATCTTGTCACAATGAAAATACATATGTTAAAATTTTTGAATATAGTCCAAGGTCAATGTCAAGGTCATGCGATAAGAAATGTTAGTACGAACAGAAAAGCTTGTCAGGCCATAGTAATTTAATATTCTGTTTTAAGTCCTGAACTTTTTCGATAATTAATATAAGGTACCCTTAATTTTTTTTTATAAAAATCACTATTATCACCTAAAATTAAAGATGGAATAGGCATTTCATATAATCAAATATCATTTACTCATTTTTAACCCAAAAAATGCATGTTTGTTAGGATGTGTGTGTGTGTTTTGTTCTGTTTTTTTTTGGGGGGGGGGGTTTGGTTTTTGATTTTTTTTGTCTGAGCAAAAGGTACCCGCCCGATGTAAAACAAGTTTTACTATGGCTTTACAAGGAATACACTTGCAAAAACTGCGAATGGTCTTCGCTAAAGTTTTTTTTTAAATGTAGGTCATTGGTCAGGATCGAAAGGTAAAAATAAAATAGTACTAAGAGAACACCCATACCAAATATGAGAGCCCTATCTCTTATGGTGATGTAGTTAAGGTCAAAGTTAAAGTTTCTCATAAGTAGGTCAAAAGGTTATTGTCAATGTCAAATGGTAAAAAAATTGACGCCACCCGAACAGTACACGAGTCAAAAATGAGTCATATATCTTATGGTGAAAAAGTTATTGCCAATTTTATTTTTTGACGGACAGGAAAACAGGGATAGACAGTCAGCCAGCCAGCCAGCCAGCCAGCCAGACCGACCGACAGACAGACTGACCGACAGACAGACAAATAGTTATTTCTTTAGGGCAACTGCCATTTGGCGGGCCCTTTTATCTGATTAATGTTAGATTTTTGACGGATAGTACTAGAGACTTTGTAATTTGCTGTGCAGAAAATAGCACTTTTTTCAGGAAGGGGACAACCCCTGAAATAGAATACATGTAATAGCATTAAGTCCCCATTCCATTTTCTTCTACCTATTTGATAAACAGTGTTAGCTAAAAAAAAAAAACATTTCGAGTTGTCACTCATGAAATGTGATGAACGGACAAAAGAAATTAGAATGAATGTGTTAAAACATTATCTTCGGTAGTTTTGTTATATATATATTTTTTTTTCTTTTCAATATCTCGTAAAAGCATCATCTGCTATCCATAAGCATCTCTTATGCACAATGAAAGTATGTCTAGATTCTAAAATAAAGTTTACTGCCACCTTGACCTTTGACCCTTGACCTTAAAAACTATTAGGGTTCATCCCTGAGGGACCATTTGTGAAAGGTGGTCTCTTGATGATCACTATGCCTTCTATTCTGTTCACAAATATCTTAAGCTTAAGCCTTTGACCTTTGACACTTGATCTTGAAAATAAATAGGTTTCTTATCTCCCCATGGAGAACATTTGTGAATGTTTTGATGTTTCTATGATAATTTCTTTGGCGTCTATGCTGTTCACAAGGTCCACGCGAAGTCCACTTTGACCTTGAACTTTGACCCCTGACCTTCAAAATCAATAGGGTTTATTCTCTTTCCATTGGAAACATCTATGAAAGGTTTGATATTTCTCTGATGTTTACTTTGTCTTCTATGCTGTTCACAAGAAAATTTTGACACACGCACCCACACCCACACCCACACACGCCCTGACGCACGGCAGCGATAGTCGGCGTTAACCGGAAAAGTTGGGCAAAGTCTTATTTGAAGTCGGAGTTAGTCGTGGTTTATCGGGGTTAATTCGGGGGAATCGAAATTCTGGTTTCAATAAACAGCTTCGCATAATCTCTAACCTAATTTAATCCGTATCTATCCGTAGGAATCCGTAGCTCGATCGTCGTGTCAAGTCGTAGCTATTCTTGGCAATCCGTAGCTATCTGGGATGAGACGGAATTTTTTTAACATGTTAAAAAATTTTCCGTGGCTCTACTATGGATAATTTTGTCGTAGGGTGTCTTGGCAACCCGTAGTAGTGTCGTAGCTATCCGTAGGGGAGTCGTAGCAACCCGTAGCGCATCCGTAGCAATCCGGGACTATTTTTTGCGATAAAAATAGCCATACGACTCTCCTACGGATTGCTACGACTCCCCTACGGATTGATACGATTGACCTACGGATTACTATACGGATAGCCACGGATTTTGTCTTATATTAACTTCAAATCTATCAGTACTCTATGCGTTTTTCGGTCAATATATGAGTTAATTCTTCAATAGGTAATGATATAAAACCTGAACACTTCTATTAAACAATTGACACTGTATCAATTTGAAAACATTGGGTGTTTTAGGAAATAATTATTGTTTAAAAGTAGACAGGAATTCAAGCCAGTCCTACAAGCGCGGATCCAGAGGGATTGGGGATCCGGACACCCCCCCCCCCCCCTTTCCGTTGGAATTTTCGAAGCATAGTTAAAAAAATACATGAATATACATTTTTTACGGTGCAACATCCGTTTTACTGGCTACGCTAGAAAAACTCAGTTTGTAACTGTAAAATCAGCATTTACCGTCCGCAAACATAACGTTAGAAGCTAGTTTAATATTCTATAAATGATGCTGCGCTTTCCTACATACACCTTGGTCAATAACCAATGGAAACTGAAAAAGACACGAATAGAGGATTTCATTCTTATTCTGAAAAAAAAAATGGCTGACTCGCTATCGCTCGCCATTTGTTGTGTTCACACATTAGAACGGACAAGCATTACATATGTAAGTAAGTACTACAATGTGAAAATTCAAAATTTTAAGCTGTTCGCCAGTTATCTGTTTTATTTATAATAAGAAACAGAACTGACTTACGTTAATCAAGGACTTTATTCATTTATGTTTTTTCTTTTATTTATTTATTATTCTTATTTATTTATTTATTTGCTCTTCAAGAAATTCTGAATTTAGGATCCCCCTGATAAAAAAATCCTGGATCCGCCCATGTCCTACCAATCCGTACTGAATTCGTAGCTATCCTTGTGCGAATCGTGGCTATCCGTACTCGAGCCGTGGTAAACCGTAGCAATCCGTACCTATCCGTATGCGTGTCGTAGCAATCCGTATCTATCCGTACGCATGTCGTGGCAATGTCAGGATGATATCCATAGCAATCCTTAGCTATCCCCGCTCGATTCGTACATGTATCAACCCGTAGCATTCCGTACTGGAGTTGTAGGTCCATGGTTCATCAAACATTTTGCGTCCCGACTCGCCACGGATATATCTTTTGTGGAGTTGAAGTGTGGAGGGGGCTTTAATCTTCATACTGTATGCATGAAAACTCAAACCATGGCAAATTATAAGGTATAAAAATCTGTAAGAAATTTGCAAGATAATGGGAAATTTTCATTTTTTGAAACGCGTGTTCATTGGCAATGAGCTGGCGCTCATTAATTCACTTATATATTTTGTTGATATAGATGCACTCTATATTTCATATAAATTTTATTCCCCAAACATTTACGAAACGATGTCGTTTCCGCTATAGAATTTGCCAAATTTCTACTATTTTCCCCTTTGTCGAGCACATTTCTAATTCTTATTCCAAGTTATTGGTATAATCTTGTGTAAGCATGATAAAGTGTTAGACTAATTCTTTTCACCGTGTATATACTTTGTTAGGTTTATATTTTATGAGAGTATTATATGACACTGGGTTTAGACTGCGCGTCAACAGTAGACGTAATGAAAAAAAAAAACAAAAAAAAACCTGTATTTTGTAACCTATGTCCGGAGGAACGTTCGATCCCGATTCTCAAGTCTGTCAGAAAACATTTTCAGTGGTTAACTAAATGATCATTTATTCATATGATTTTTCCTTGAAATAAATGTTTGATTATAAATTCAAAGTGAAGAAAAGCGAAACTGAAATCGGAGTCCCGGAAGCATGCGTAGGAGATTGTGCTTTCATAACTTATGCGACCAGAATAATGAATGTTATGCAATGGAAATCATGGAATCTGAGACATTATGATAATTTGTTATATGAGTTGTTAAAGTTAATTTGATTTTAGAATAAAGATTTTAATTTCTTTTGTGTGTGTGTGTGTGTAGGGGAGGGGGGGGGGGGCTTGAGAGAAGGAAAGTAACTTCACTCCGCTCGCCGGGTCGTAGAATAAAACTTCCATCGTAAAACTGTCCGACTCGTTACATGTGTGCTCTCCAGCTAACTGTCTTTCTGGATATTTTTATTTATTATAAAAATCTGCCATTATGACTATTTGACTAATGGCAGATTTTTATAAATAAAAATATCCAGAAAGACATAACATATGAAAATTTCAACAGTAAAGTACATCTAAAACAAAATGCATTGTATGCAATGCATTTCCTCTTCTGAATATAAATTTGAAGTCTCCAAAAATACCAAGTCCCTTGAAATGTTGTCTTGTATTATATTTAACGTAGCAAGATGCATGTACTGCTGAAATATTTTTTCCAGATACAAAATAGTATGCATGTCTCGAACATCTACAAGAGAGAGAGAGAGAGAGAGAGAGAGAGAGAGAGAGAGAGAGAGAGAGAGATCGTTCTATGCATACATGTGTTAGTTAAATTAAGTATATTGTTAACAGATTACACGAGTTTAATTAAGTTTAATACGACATTCCGAGAATACAATAGCACCCCCCCCCCCAAATTTAGTTTACTGGCATTGACAATCCAACGTAGTCTAGACTGTTGAGATCTATAAACGTAAATACAAGCTCTGTTTAATTGTGAAACATATAAATGTCCCCGGCGGCAGCTTTGAGAATACATTTGTATATTTAACCTGTTATCAAAACAGAAGGTCAAAATCATAAGTCAAAGTCACAAGGTCAAACTTTTGAGGGTCCCTGTAAAGTGCGAAACGAAACAAAAACGAAACGAAACGAAAAGAAGCGAAACAAATCGAAACAAAACAGATCGAAACGAAACGAAATAAAACGAAACGAAACAGATCGAAACGAATCGAAACAAAACATAAATCTTAAAGAACTTGAGAAAAATTAATTTTAATCCAGAGAACTAGCAAGGATATCAATATCTGCATAATATTATGTTATTGCCTTCAGCCATTAGTTCTTGTGGCTGGAGGGATTTTAATGGGTCAAAGTTGACGATTAAAACATAATAATATACTATACGGTATATAGCACAGTTGCATTTTAAAGGATGAAAGGATGAATAACCTCGTCATAGGCGAAAAAAAAAAATACATGTATTATTTAGCAGGGAGGAGTCTAGTACAGAGGAAATGAAACTGTTCCGTTATGTGTATTTGAAAACTTTATCAGAAAAATCAGAACAAATACGGGGGGGGGGGGGGCACATTTCGTTTGAAAAAGGATAAGATTTTTTTCCTGAAATGTGCCCTCCTCCAGTTTTATGATCTCATTACGGTGTCATAGCGTGGTTTTCTTTCCCCTCCCCTTTATTCCTCTTAAATACATGAATGGCATTTGACATTTACTATTTCTAATTGTCAACTTCGACTTTTTCAAGAAACCCTCTCGACACTAGTTACAAATGTAGAGCTGATCTCGTCTTCAAATATTCGTTCTTGGCGATTTTTCCTCTTTTTCTCATATTCTTTAAGTTTTATGTTTTGTTTCGTTTCGTTTCGATCTGCTCCGTTTCGTTTTGTTTCGTTTCGTTTCGATCTGTTTCGTTTCATTTCGATCTGTTTCGTTTCGTTTCGATTTGTTTCGTTTCGTTTCGTTTTTGTTTCGTTTCGCACTTTACACGGACCCAACTTTTGATACTAACAGCAATGATATTCCAAAATGAATGCATAAATGAAATACAAAGGACCTATCATTTACTATTCCAAAGTTATACCAAGTTTAAAATTTGAGAAAAGAAGATCAAATTTCAGGGTCTGTCAAAGATCATGGTCTAAGGTGAATGATCTTGTCATAAGTTATCTACATGTGAAATGTGTCAGATCTACCACTTATGGTACAAGAGATTTAGCCAACTTTTAAACTTATTAGTTTGCATCCCCTTTCCTCTCGTTGAGATAGATCTCAAAAGCATGATAAAACGTCTAAAAACCCGTTATATCTACAACATAACATATGCATCATTTGAGCTGTACAAAATTTGAGGGCAAATCACGGAGAAATAATTTTTTTAATGATTTTTCAAATGTTTTTTACAAAAAATAGGAAAAAGTATATCAAAGATCAAGAACAAGGTCAAAAGATCCAAAAATAAGTACCGAAAGATGGGTCCTCTCAAGATGTTTACACATGCAAAATATGAAAGCCATTATCATCTCTTTTTAAAATTCTATGCCCTTTCGTTGAAAGGGGGAAAGACTGACGGACGGACGGAATGACAAAAGGACGAATCCAACGCAATATGCCCCCTTGGTCTAAAGACCAGGGGCATAAAAAGTATATAAAGTTAACTATTAACAATAAAGGGAATTGTATTGAAAAAAGTTGGAATTACCAAGATTAAAGTTGGAAATTCCGACTTTTAAGTTGGAAATTCCGACTTTAAAGTTGGAAATTCCGACTTTTAAGTTGGAAATTCCGACTTTAAAGTTGGAAATTCCAAGATTAAAGTTGGAAATTCCAAGATTAAAGTTGGAAATTCCGACTTTAAAGTTGGAAATTCCGACTTTAAAGTTGGAAATTCCGACTTTAAAGTTGGAAATTCCAAGATTAAAGTTGGAAATTCCAAGATTAAAGTTGGAAATTCCGACTTTAAAGTTGGAAATTCCGACTTTAAAGTTGGAAATTCCAAGATTAAAGTTGGAAATTCCAAGATTAAAGTTGGAAATTCCGACTTTAAAGTTGGAAATTCCGACTTTAAAGTTGGAAATTCCGACTTTAAAGTTGGAAATTCCAAGATTAAAGTTGGAAATTCCGACTTTAAAGTTGAAAATTCCAAGATTAAAGTTGGAAATTCCAAGATTAAAGTTGGAAATTCCGACTTTAAAGTTGGAAATTCCGACTTTAAAGTTGGAAATTCCGACTTTAAAGTTGGAAATTCCAAGATTAAAGTTGGAAATTCCGACTTTAAAGTTGAAAATTCCAAGATTAAAGTTGGAAATTCCAAGATTAAAGTTTGAAATTCCAAGATTAAAAGTCGGAAAATCAGAAAATAAAAAATATATAATTGGCACTTATACGCTTCCGTATGTATACATGTATTGAGTTAATGATTTCTATTTCTTCCTCCGTCCATAAGTTTTTTGTTTTCATTTGCACTATCCAGTATGTGTTCATAAATAATCGCTTATGAGGAAGAAATTGTGGATTTATTGTGCAATTTCCAAAGATTTATCGTACGATAGTACGAGGGATATGAGGGCGTTGCCCTGGGGGAATATGGTTTTGCTGGGCTGAATAAATCTTCATATCCCCTCACTACCGTGCAATAAATGTAAACGTCTTCAAATTGAATAGCATCATTTAAGAACAAATAAATTGGCAACGTGGACCAGACATGCACGTTTCGGGTACTTAACCCTCATCAGTGATCCTAAATCCTTAATCTAAACAATGTAATATGCCAAAAAGTATGAAAGTTACTATGTCGAAAAAGGGTACCGAAAGACGTAGCAGGACGGGTGGGATATGATGCTACAGGACCCACTTTTTAGAAATTTCAAGAAATTTTGATAACAGAAATTTAGATTGCGTTGAAGAAACGATCAACCGAAATTGATCGAACTTGGCTACATGTGCCCTCGGGGACTCCTGGTCCACCAGCAGTGACACTCACCAAGTGGTATAAATGTAAACGTCTTCAAATTGAATAGCATCATTTAAGAACAAATAAATTGGCAACGTGGACCATGTAATGAAAATTCGAAAAGTGTGGTGTTCATCATTATTTAGACTTCTTTCAACATAAAAGCATAAAAATGCACATAATAAAAACAAAACGAATCGTCATGTTAGAATGACTGTTCTTTCGTAATGATTTAGTGCACCTTATGCGCAGTTCAACAAATAATGTATCGACAGTTTCCGGGACCGAAAAAGAACAAATCCTTATAGTGAGGAGGGATTCTAAATATTACCTAAACTGTATGTCAAAATGCATACTTAGCGCAGATATTGGCAATCACGAAGATATCCCTTAGATTTAGAATAATTTGTCAGATTAAGTATCAGATTTATACATATTTCAAGCCAGTGTAGAAGCACAATGGAACTTGCATAACGATATCCTCGGTGACTTACAGTCCTCCAAGAGTAGAGTTGGGTATTACCAGTGACAATCATATTGCGATATTTAATTTCAAATATTGCGATATATTGCAATATATTGCATGAGTGTGTAGCTATCAGAAACTAACAAAAAAAGTTTAGAAAACAACAGCAAACTACACTGAGGTTTGATTGAACGGTTATATATTATACGTATATGTTATATTAGTATTAGTCTACTATATAAAAAGAAAAATTCATGGACTCAGCATCAATGAATAAGAAGTATTAAAGGTTTTCAGTCATTTTTTTCGTTTTTGTCAAACCAAAATGTTTCCAAACATCAGCGTTTGCATTTTTGACGACCCCGTACGCCCCCTGATCCGCCTCACTGATGCAATTTTCCGGGTGAAATGTTTACTATTTTGCACAATAATTTTATAAGTAGAATGATTAAGTAATTTGTGGTCTCAACGCGGAAAGCGGTAAACGAAACGTCACGTAGTGGTTTCCAGTACTTGGTGTTTATTTGCAGACGTCGTCAAAGACCAAGGATCCTATAATCTGTTTATAAGTCCTTGTCAAAGACAAATAAAGACTACATGTGTGTACTTGTTATGCTTGAATATATCTAGTACGACATGCTGATGCTTCGTACATGTATAACAATTAAACGGCTGGAAATTTTCAGATAATCCGTAAACAATCAAATTGTTTGTCAATGAACAATTTCCACGATTCAAAAATGCATACAAAACAAAGGGGGAGGGCATGAGTGGAGAAAGGGGCGGTAATGACGGAGAAAAAGACGGCAGTGACGGAGAAATATACGGTAGCGGGTGTGTCAATTTTGTCAGAGATTTGATCATATTGATTTTCAGTTATTCTAGACAGCTTTTCGTAAAAATAAGTCTGTCCACTGTGTCCGAACGCGCGAAGTTCGCCGTCTCCACTGCCTGACTACGCGAAGGCGTTTATCCAGCGGTATTCTTTTTTATATTTCAAGCGTTTTTCTTATGTATTACGATATATCGTAAAATACCGATATTGAATTTTCATATCGCGATATATTATCGCCAAAGGTCATATCGCAATATGCCGGTATACCGGTAATATCGCACGCCTCTATCCAGGAGACATATCATCCTAGTGGTGAAGATTATCGTACTAAAATGTATGTTGTATCATTACAATTTAGAACACCGACTACACGCATTTTAACTTATGATGTATCATCAATAATAAGCTGTGATTGTGATACGCTTATGCCTCCATTGAAAATCGATATTGGATATTTAAAATTAAAATTAAAAGTCTGAATGTCAAAATTAGGGAATGAAAATAAAAAAAAAACGCAAGCCGAGACCAGATTCTAAAAACCAAAATCAAAAGGATTATGGGAAAAATACAAAACAGAAGTTTTCTTCACATGAAAATAAAAGGATAAACAGATCTAGACGGATACAATGCCACAACAGGTCGTTAACAATATAAAATGTAGCCTGAATGATTGTTTTCATCAAATATGAAAAGGACTCGCCGTTCAAATGCTGATATCAATCGTTCAATTTTCCACAATCACTTTCATCTCATCATCAAATCTTTTCAGCCGTGTATATAGGTCAAAATGAAAAAAAAACATTTCATTATAAAGGAAGACTGAAATTGCATAGTTACTTTCAAATGGCGAAGGGCATTACCCGAATTTGGTACCAGGGGTATATGTTTCCAGTAAGTCAATGCATTCGGTTCACCATAGAAACTTAACAAACGTTTTTATTTCTTATTCAGACATTTTGGATCATCTTCGTTGAGGCATACACATTCATGATAGCTAAACCAATTGTTGCCTTAAATAGCTATTCGAATATTGAGGATTTTGAATGATACCCTTTTTTTAAAGTTCAAGACATGTTTCCGACTTAGAAAAAAAAAGAACAAATCGCTGAAGTGTAAATAGATAGACTTCTACCTCTCACCATCTTTGGTCATATCAAATTGCACTGACGAGGGTTAAGTACCCAAAACTTGCATGGCTGGTCCATGCTGAAAATTTATCTCTTCTTAAATGATGCCAGTGAATAACAACGAAACTATCTTTTTGAGCTAACCTAGGGACATCTGCAGTTCTTCCTTCTTTAACCATATAGTTCTATTTTCTATATTTTTCTGGTACAAACTGAAGTTAATTGAAGTATATCTGAAGAGCATTTTTCTACAGTGTTAACATTACAACAAAAAATAATGTATTAAGATGGTACTTGCCTTGTTAAGCGTAGACCACACTACCTGATAACTTCACACCAAATTGTACTTCATTTCCTTTTAGATGTAAACACTCTACTCTTCGTTTAAAGCAATAAATAGACCGAATTTGCACGTTTACATTTTACTGTGAATGCACGTGTGCGCCTTGTCCTTATTTAAAGGTATACTGAAGTAACAGACAAGTTGGCAATGCAATACGACAATATCTCGAAATATTTCACATGTGCATATTATCTAAGTATGTAAAGAAAAACATGTTCTAAGCTAATACATTTAGTATAAAGAGTATTTAGTTCATTCTTAATAAATCTCAGAAATAACATAAATATTCCCGTATAATGTTGATTATAAAAAATGTTTATAATAATTTATATCTATAATATAGGTTATATTTTAAGTCATAAAGGACGCCCATACTTAAATGATATACATCCGACGTAAATAAAACACTTCCGTATTATACATATATATGTGTAAATAAAATACAGGTCCACGGCGATGATGGCGATGTTCCAAGATTGCCATCGTACGGCATTTACATCTCTCAGCTCATCAGATACACTAGAGCTTGTTCCCATGTTTCGGACTTCCATGACAAAATATACAAATTACAAAAAAAAGTTATCAGCCAAGGATTAAGATTTCATAATCTTGTAAAATCTGTTTTGGAAATTGTACAATAACTATTCTGAACTTCTTTCAAAATTTGGGACGACTCCGGCACCAGAGTATGTATCATTGGGAATTTCATTACCTTCATTTTACGGTGACCTTACAATCAAAATCAGAATGATCAAAGGCAGATCAAACTTCAACCAAAAATGTGAGAAAATAGTCGGTCGCTTGCGTTACCGAGGATATGATCCTAAAGTCATCAAAAAACAAAAAAAAAAAAAAAAAACCACTGAGCATTGTACTGGACAAATCTACAGTTTTGTACCAGTGTTTTTTCAAAAGTTACACACTGGTCAACCGTAACGATGGGACTCCATGCTGGGCCTTGTTGAAATCTTGATTTTCTGCCCTATCCAAAAGTTGGTCAGACCTCTCGGTTGATTGATCTTGAGCTCGCTTCATTCAGCAGAGCACAGACTGTTACACGCATGCCATAGAATGTTTTTAGATTCATATACATAGAATCTGTGTTACAAGAGGCCGCTGCTTTTAACTATCTTGTTTGTGATGTCACCTTACAGTTAAAATCTTTAGCTTATTCAACAATTGTGTGTCTATGGAGACCTCTGTGTATCTGGAGAAGTGGAAGGGTTGTGCGCACGTAATCCGGATAACCACAGTAGCCAAAGTAGATGGCCGTCCAAAGTCGCAGCCGGGTGAACATTGGTCTCCTTACTTTTATGTGTTGTCAGCAATGTTTAATGTTTCTGTACGTATGTTACGATTGTTTTGTATGATGTTCTAGTGAATATTGTGACTTTTTGCGATTTTTAGTTTTGTTTGATGTCATTTATGTGTCGTATCCAAATAAAATCCGAATTGTCGTTTACTTTACAGAGAGTGCGTCGCTCCAAATTTCCTGTAGGGTCGATTCGGTAGCATATCCAAAGTAGTTCTAAATAGCATTGGAGGGATGGTAGATGTAATTTCGATGATATTTTTGAATGAAATGACAAATATCCGAAATAGCAAAATAATATATATGGTGTCGAATTGATAAAGTACCAAAACAAAGCTTCTTTCAGGTGACATAGGTGGAAAGAGGTAATTAATACACTTAAAACATCCATGTCAGGGGGAAACTGATTTAACTGCTCCTCACTGCATCAGGAAATACCCGTTTATATTTAAGGAGGCTCAATAATCGTTTGACGTCATCAGATATCGAGTTCAGTACTTTTATATGTGTCCTTTTTTAGTTTTCGGCCTTCAAACTCCTCCGTAATTCGCTTGTTTCTTGACGGATTTCGACATGTTTGGTATCGATGGAAACAGAAAATTATCATCTACAATCTATTTAGTCAAATGTATCGTTTAATTTATATATACCAAAACATCCCGTAAGTGAGACACCCTGGCTAACACCGTAAACGTATCGTTTTAGAACGTCATCGGCGGAAATTCAACCGCCTGTTGCCTTTGAACAAATTAAAGAAGGTATACTTAAGTTCATGATAAAACAAGATATTTCTTGGAGATTTTAGCGATATTTCAAGTTTGGTTTCTCTAATAATCTTTGGTTTAAAGAATTTTTCTTCAATTTTGTCAACTTTCGTACTTTGCAACAAGATGTTATCGAATCAAGTTTCCCTATTTGAAAAAATTAAGCGAATAAATTTTAGTTTTAACCCTGCTTTGTTCAAAGATATATCCATTTCACAGATATCTACACGCATTATCGAGAACGAGAGAGGGGACTGACGTCCACTTATTGATCTTGAACGTCAATATGTTTAAAAACGCTTCCGTTTACTTTAGTTCTATTTCTCTTATATATATTTCCGTATCTCTAAATAGATTGATGGAATCAGATATGAAATTTTGAACAAAACATTTTTTTAAGCTTTGACTTGAACTTGAACTTTATTTGATAAAACTCATTCAACTGACACTAACAAAACATGAAAGGTGAGTTTTTAAAAGAAAAGGTCGAATAACGCTTTGCCAAGGATATTTAGAAGTACACATCTTACTTTCCTTTTCTTGTTTATTTTTTCGACAAATCATTTGTAAAATTGACTATTCTTATTTAATTTCGATGATAAATGATAATTGTGTAAGTATTCTTCTTTGTATCAGAATTTGAAACTTTCACTGAATGTTGGGAAAGAATAATCTTGACTCGGAGTGTCTGATTTTTAGCTCACCTGAACTATTGTCATAGCGCGCCGTCCGTCCGTCGTCTGTCGTCCGTCCGGCATAGACCAAGTAGATTTTTACAATATGGAAACAAGGTAAAACGGAATGTCTTGTAACTTTGTTAAAAGATTAGAGTCTGATCTTGAAAAATATGTCAATTATAACCGTTTTTAATAAATATTTTCATCGTTATAATGTCAACTAAGGGAACAGGGCATTTTGATTTGACTTGTTGCGAATTGTTACAAAATCGTTACTATGACAACAAAATATTTTAAATCAGAATGAGCGATAACATGTACTTTTTTGTATTTCTTTTTGAAGGACAGAGTTTGTCGTTGAGAAATATGTAAAAGAAAATAACTTCTGACAAAGACTTCTTATCACTTAGATGTCAAATAAGGGTACTGAGTACATTTTTTTAGATTCTCATTTTGGGGTGGGGGGTACCCAAAATGTACTTTTCTAGAACAGTTTTAGCTATTTCACTCTTTGAAAGCATTATCTATAAAGAAATATACATATATGATGATATTATGGTGAAAATGATCACAAGAATGGTTTCAATCTGGAATCATTATCAATATATCATGTTTTTATCTATCAAAATTCATTGTTTTCGACATATCTCGGGGTTGGTTTACATATGTATATTCAGAGAACCACTGGTCAGTCAAATGGTTGATGATATGTAATCTTAATTACAAATATAAATCATCAGATATCAATGTTAAATAAACAGAATATTTTTTCTCCTCTGACAAAGAAATCTTGGATTATTGAGCCACCTTAATAGTACGGAAATGTTCCAACTCTATATCTCTATTGTGATAATTTGGAAGGTTGTCGATTTGCGAATAACCAATGAATAAGCTACACGTATTATGGATGTCCATTCTCCCGCTGTGAACACATTTGCCTTCCTAAATAGATGTATTACATTCATATTTTCACGTTTCAGCTTGACCATGGCTTATTTGATTTGTGGATTGCTTATTTCTTGTTTGTGTCGTTGTATGACAAATATAGAAAATGACCATATCCCTGTATACAACACAAAATCGATAATTCAGAAAATCAGAAACCGAAGGCATACACAATCAGGATAAAACAGGATCCAAAGCAAACAAACAAAAACCTCCACAATATGAAAAGAAGCGAACTCCCGATATGTATGTCTAGCTGTCCCTCTGGTTTGCCTCACTTACTTTTTCTGACGTCCGTTTATATCTGCAATAATGCATGTGTCTGTATGTTTACACCTTCACTAAATCCCTCAATAGTGTCTCCTCTATCAGATGATCAGCAATAAATGGAACATTGTTGATACATTCCTTGTTGAAATGATCATATGGTAACTAAATTGTAACGACAGAACATATAATACAATAGAATATTTTGATATATCTGCTGTTAGTCCCAGAGGATACCGTTCGCCTAGTATTACTTTGCTTCTGCATTGACTTAAAATATATTTGTAAATTTTCTTATACTTAATTTGACAATGACAATGACAAATATGGACATTGATCATATCTCGATACACAGTACAAATCGAAGGCGTACAAAATCAGAATAAAACAGAAACCAAAGCAAACAAACAAAAACGTCCACCACATGAAAAGGAGCAAACTCCAAATTTAGGAGTGAGACCAGGTGCCAAGGAAGACTCAACATGTCCTGCTTGCATGCAACACCCTCGCTTCAATTCGGTAGAAATATCACATCCGGTTATCTATATGCAACACCGGTTGCTTCAATTCGATATCACATTCGGTTAATTCCATTTTGGAAGATACAAATGTACGAAAGCCGATTGGGCTCATTTTAAGTGGTAGTGGGAAAAATATTTTCTCGTAATTACGAGAAAAAAAGTCGTTATTACGAGAAAAAAAGTCGTAATAACGAGAAACTTTCTCGTAATGACGAGAAAAAAAGTCGTTATTACGAGAAACTTTCTCGTAATAACGAGAAAAAAAGTCGTAATAACGAGAAACTTTCTCGTAATTACGAGAAAAAAAGTCGTTATTACGAGAAAGTTTCTCGTAATTACGAGAAAAAAAGTCGTAATAACGAGAAACTTTCTCGTAATTACGAGAAAAAAAGTCGTAATAACGAGAAACTTTCTCGTTATTACGAGAAAAAAAGTCGTTATTACGAGAAACTTTCTCGTAATTACGAGAAAAAAAGTCATTATGACGAGAAAAAAAGTCGTAATAACGAGAAACTTTCTCGTAATTACGACTTTTTTTCTCGGTAGTGACCAGTCGAGTTTAAGCGATACCATGTTGTCCGGTATCCGTCCGTTTGTCTGTCCATCTGTCCTTAAACTATTCTTATGAGGGCAGCTTTTTTAAATAAATGATAGAGCAACGAAGACATAACATTGCGTATATTCGCAATAGTATTGCGTATATTCGCAATAGAATTGCGTATATTCGTAATAGAATTGCGTATATTCGCAATAGTATTGCGAGTATTCGCAATAATTATTGCGTATATTCGCAGTAACTATTGCGTATATTCGCAATAATTATTGCGTATATTCACAATAATTTTGCGTATATACGCAATAAATTGAATGTTCTTGCGGCTCTTAATGATCATCTTGTGAATTCTCTGTTTAAAAAATATCATATTATCGTCTACTGAAGTACAATGTTCTTCTACAGATCAAGTTTGACTTTACTTTAGATTGACATATTTTTACAAGAGTAATGGCCCTTGGACTTGTCAAATTTCGTGAATTCGGTTTCCCAGACTTTTCTTGGCTGTTGTTGCAGATAATGAACTAAAGAACAGTGATGCAGGACATAAATTTATGCCGCCGGTAGGGGACTTATATCGCACAACGATCGTTACTTTTTTATTACATGTGTTGTTTCAATTCAAAACCACAGACTGACACACACACCCCTCTCCCTCTCCCCATCCGCTTGCTTTGATTACCCTTACAAAATTATAGATCCATTCATGTTGACCCCAAGAATGTCCTTATTAACTATATATGTAGAATTCCAATAATTGCGTATATTCGCAATACTATTGCGTATATAGCATATATATTATATGCAAAAACTATAGTATTGTCTTTATGCCAGTGTGTTTCTCTTTGTCTGCTTGTGGATTGCGTCTGTATGTGAATGTCTGTTCCTCTGTGAGTAGATCTGTCTGTCTTTTTTGACGGAAACAAATGACGGCGTGGGAGGATGAATGTCTTATCGAAATAAAGCATAAGGTATTTATCATAGGACTATGAAAAGGGTGTTTGTGATTTGAGGATTATATTGGTATTTTTGCATCATGGAAGCTAAGAGTTCAATTCCGGAATCCTCTCTAGAGGGTGGGCGACTACATAGCAGTTTTCAGTGGCGGATCTAGGATTTTAAGGGGGGGGGGGGGGTTTCCAGCTTCAAAGAAAATTGTTCACAGAAAGTTTTTCTACAAGTAAAGAGATAAAAAGGGTATTCTGAATCAATAAGAGCCCATGTATTTTCCACGGGGGAAATTACTTAATTATGAGAGAAAGTCCACTAAATAGCAGAATTTCAACCCGTGGGAAAACGACTGGACAGAAGATTTTCCGGGGAACCGCTATATAGTCATTTTTCGGGGAGAAGGGGATGGATTGAAAGAAAGACTACAACATAACATCGACAGAAATCTAAGTCCAGCAACTGTACCTAGAATACTTAAAAAAAATTGAACATAAACTTGATCTCTGTTACATCTCCTAATCTTATGAATCATTTGCACTTTGCCTTGAAACTTCGACCTTGGTTCAATGTCAACCTTTTGTCCTCATTAAGTCTATGACATATTGAAATCAATCCAAGCAGTGAAAAGTTTTTGTCAGATTTTTTAACCCCCAAGTACTTTGACCTTGTATCTTGACTTATGACCTTGTAATAAAGCCATGCACACCCTAGGGTTCTGCGGGTAACAATTTTGTGAAATATGTAAATCCATGCAGGCGGTGAAAAGTTACGTCCCGGCCAAGATAAGTCTGCATTGGCAAATTTAAGGAGGGAGGGGGGGCGTATCCCCCCCCCTGAAATTTGCAGGTCATAGGTTACAGTCGATCATATTCCATCTTCATGAAGATTAAATAATTGACCTCTTGATTTAATTTTCAAATAAAATCTGTCACTTAATTTAATTGTCAAATACTAATTTCTCTTCTTTAATAAATCAATTAATTCCGCGATTCCTAAGTCTTGAAAATATAGGTCATGAAAAGGTTGAAATTCAGAAGGTCCCCAGAACCATCGCCACCCCCCCCCCCTTTCAACTTAAAAGCTGGGTCCGCCCCTGGTCGGACCGACAGGCAGGCAGATAAAGAGGAAACCTATTGTCCTCTCCGGCTTCACCGGCAGGAGACTAATGAGATGATAATGGGTCTGTGGTCTACTTGTGAACCTATTTTGTTTAAACCCCTACGTACGAGGTCATAAGATGGATGTGGTCATTGTGCCTATGTATACATGTATGGTGAAACTCGATCTGTATAATCTTGTGAACAGAGAGGCAATCTATGGTTTTATTGTGCAACTGATACATCATACAAAATAAATATGAAGATATCCCCGCCAATAATCCTGTTATAATAACCAGAAGCAATAAGAATTGCTTCTGTCTCATCAGACAGTTTCTCGTTATTACGACTTTTTCTCGTAATTACGAGAAATCTATTTTTAAGTTTCTCGTTATTACGACTTTTTTTCTCGTAATTACGAGAAAGTTTCTCGTTATTACGACTTTTTCTCGACTTTTTTTCTCGTAATTACGAGAAAGTTTCTCGTTATTACTACTTTTTTTCTCGTAATTACGAGAAAGTTTCTCGTTATTACGACTTTTTTCTCGTAATAACGACTTTTGTTCTCGTAATTTCGAGAAGATTTCTTGTAATAACGACTTTTTCCTCGTAATTACGAGAAAGTTTCTCGTAATAACGACTTTTTTCTCGTAATTACGAGAAAGTTTCTCGTAATTACGAGAAAATATTTTTCCCACTACCACTTAAAATGAGCCCAATCGGCTTTCGTACAAATGAGTTAAAGAAGATATTTAAGTATATTCTGTGGTTAGATGGTTCAAATGGTATAAGAATAGATTATCGAAGAAAGGAGGGGATCTCCAACAACACTCAGTTGCAGCACCAACAGCAAAACCTAAAAACACCCAATGCAAAAACACGAAGTTGTCACGCACAGAATGAGACGCAAATAGTACAATTAACGCCAAAATCATATAGAAACGACTACACATAAACCAACGAGACGAATGGGCAATCGGTGCCGTTTTAGGACAGCTATCTGCCACGTCAGTAGCACACGGTGTGGTTATCCACTTTTCCGATTACTCGGAGGTCTAGAAGTACGTACAGTGTTGGTGTAAAATAACCTCCTCACTTGTGCTGTATATTGATATTAGAATATTGAAGAGTATCGATATATTGAGATTTTCAATACGCATCGATACACAAATGCTGAGTATCGATACTTTCAATACATTTGATAAAAAATATAAATTTTAATCCTTAACTTTTAATTCGTTTTTGGTTCTTAATTTTATATTTCTTATTTTTAAATCTCTGTGATCATTTATACAACTTGGTGAGTGTCACTGCTGGTGGACCAGGAGTCCCCGAGGCGCATTTAGCCAAGTTCGATCAATTTCGGTTGATTGTTTCTTCAACGCATTCTAAATTTCTGTTTTCAAAATTTCTTGAAATTTCTAAAAAGTGGGTCCTGTAGCATCATATCCCACCCATCCTGCTACGTCTTTCGGTACGAGTTTTCGACATAGTTACTTTCATACTTTTTTTGTATATTACATTGTTTAGATTTTAGGATCACTGATGAGGGTTAAGTACCCGAAACGTGCATGTCTGGTCCAAGTTGCCAATTTATATGTTCTTAAATAATACTATTCAATTTGAAGACGTTTTCATGCAAACAGGAGACGCTGACTCTCCCCGGGTTCCTGGTCTCACTTTGGAATGTTATTCATTCAGAGGTTCGCAACTGGAAATTCTAATGATTTTGTCTTGCCTTCTCCACTTTGAAACTGAATAACTGTCAGGAATTACATTGATGTTTATTATTATTTCATATTGTACAGCATATACGTATCCTCGTTGTGTCATCATATGATCTCGAGTTGTAAATAAAGGTCTGCTCTGTTCTGATCATTGTTGCTGTAACAGTTGAAGACAATTCTTTTTTATTAGCTCACCTGAGCGAAGCTCAAGTGAGCTATTGTCATAGCAAGCCGTCCGTCGTCCGTCTGTCGTCCGTCGTCCGTCGTCGTCGTCGTCGTCGTCCGTCTGGCGTAAACTTTTAACATTTTCGACATCTCCTCTGCAACCGCTGCACAGAATTTCATGAAACTTTACGGGAAGGAAGTACTCAAGGTCCTGTACCAAGTTTGTGTTTTTCGTGCCGATCTGTCAAAAAATATGGCCGCCGAAGGCTTTGATTGGCTGACACATTTTCGACATCTCCTCTGCAACCGCTGCACAGAATTTCATGAAACTTTACAGGAAGGAAGTACTCAAGGTCCTCTGCCAAGTTTGTGTTTTTCGTGCCGATCGGTCAACAAATATGGCCGCCAAGGGCTCTGATTGGCCGACACATTTTCGACATCTCCTCTGCAACCGCTGCACAGAATTTCATGAAACTTTACAGGAAGGAAGTACTCAAGGTCCTCTACCAAGTTTGTGTTTTTCGTGCCGATCGGTCAACAAATATGGCCGCCGAGGGCTCTGAATGGCCGACACATTTTCGACATCTCCTCTGCAACCGCTGCACAGAATTTCATGAAACTTTACAGGAAGGAAGTATTCAAGATCCTCCAACACTTTTGTGTTTTTCGTGCTTATTGGTCAACAAATATGGCCGCCAAGGGCTCTGATTGGCTGACACATTTTCGACATCTCCTCTGCAACCGCTGCACAGAATTTCATGAAACTTTACAGGAAGGAAGTACTCAAGGTCCTCTACCAAGTTTGTGTTTTTCGTGCCGATCGGTCAACAAATATGGCCGCCGAGGGCTCTGATTGGCTGACACATTTTCGACATCTCCTCTGCAACCATTGCACAGAATTTCAGGAAACCTTGCAGCAAGCAAGTACTCAAGGTCCTCTACCAAGTTTGTGTTTTTCGTGCCGATCTGTCAACAAATATGGCCGCCAAGGGCTCTGATTGGCTGATACATTTTAGACATCTCCTCTGCAACCGCTGCACAGAATTTCATGAAACTTTACAGGAAGGAAGTACTCAAGGTCCTCTACCAAGTTTGTGTTTTTCATGCCTATCTGTCAACAAATATGGCCATCGAGGGCCCTGATTGGCTGACACATTTTCGACATCTCCTCTGCAACAGCTGCACAGAATTTCATGAAACTTTACAGGAAGGAAGTACTCAAGGTCCTCTATCAAGTTTGTGTTTTTCATGCCGATCGGTCAACAAATATGGCCGCTGAGGGCTCTGATTGGCTGATGGATTTTCGACATCTCCTCTGCAACTGCTGCACAGAATTTCATGAAACTTTACAGGAAGGAAGTACTCAAGGTCCTTTACCAAGTTTGTGTTTTTCGTGCCGATCATTCAACAAATATGGACGCCGAGGGCTCTGATTGGCTGACACATTTTCGACATCTCCTCTGCAACCGCTGCACAGAATTTCATGAAACTTTACAGGAAGGAAGTGCTCAAGGTCCTCTACCAAGTTTGTGTTTTTCGTGCCGATCGGTCAACAAATATGGCCGCCGGGGGCTCTGATTGGCTGACACATTTTCGACATCTCCTCTGCAACAATTGCACAGAATTTCAGGAAACCTTGCAGCAAGCAAGTACTCAAGGTCCTCTGCCAAGTTTGTGTTTTTCTTGTCGATAGGTCAACAAATATGGCTGTCAAGGGCTTTGATCTGTAGAAGTATTTTTGTGACTTTTAACCCTTTGTCTGCAACTCAGGTGAGCGATGTGGCCCCCTTGGGCCTCTTGTTTAATCTTTAATATGGATTCATTGTACAAAGAGTCGAAAAGTAAAATATTCTAATAGAATTAAAATAAATAAAATGATTGAAATTTACGAATCACATGAGTCATGAAAATTCCGTTGAATTGTTCAATGAATATATTTGCACAATTTTACTTTTTTTCATTATAATGTTATACGTCTTCAAATTCAATACTTTTAAATATAGTTTTAATAATGATTCAACTTGATATCACAGAGTCACTATTCAGAACAAGATTTTATTGCAAAATTATTTTAATATACATGTATTTTATTTCATACAAATTTGTATTTTACACTGCCATCCGTAAATTAGTATACACTATTTCTATCAATGTTGCTGTTAAAAAATGAACAGTTTCGAATCCATTGCTGTTTAACTCTGAAGATGAACCTTATAGAAATCATTTGCAACAAACTTGACCCAAATATTTACATTTCTTGAATTTTCATTATTTTTTACATAAAAATGACAATTTTTGTAAAAAAGTTGTGCGATGAAAAAAGTTTCTGTTTTACATGTACATTTTCTTTATCACAATTCACAATTTTGAATTATGTGAAGCCAATTATTATGATTCTTTCAGGTTCAGAATGGAAAAATTAGGATTTAGCTAATATTGAATTTAGAATGATTTCCTTGTTTGTATAGTTATTTATGGATGGCAGTGTTTAACATGGATTATACATCTACAGCATATATACATGTACGTAATTTAATTCATTATGATACTCGACAAACTTCTAATCTAACAATATGTGTTTATGAAGTGTAAACCGATATAAAATCCAAACGAAAATTAATTGCATAATAGTCTCAAAATATTTGTGTTAGAATTTGTTTAAAACTTCAACAGATTATTTTCCTTTAATTTCGAATATACATAAAGAATACATATTAGATTCATTTCTGTAATGAAAAATTATGATTTGAAAAATATGCAATCTATATTGAAGAGGCATCGTAGGAAACAAATGGCCCCTTCTCAACTACGCTAGATAAGAGGTCTTGAGTTATTATGAAAGCTTTTATTATGAAAACTTCGTTTTAGATTACTCGTACTTTAATTCAATCATTACAATGTAAGCAAAGGGATGGAACTTGTTTCGTTTCATAAACAGATATAAATTAGATATCTAAAACAGAATTCGCATTCATGTTAAAAATGCAGATGTTTCCGTCTTCAACGTATGATTTTTTGAAATAATACGTTGAATTCTACCTTGCTTGAATCTCATTCTCCTCCCATTTTTTTAAAGAACAATGTCGTATTGATATATGTTCAATTTCTTGGGTGTTTTGGTGATTTGCTATTGGTACTGCAACCGGGTCTGGTTGGAGATCCCATCCCTTCTTATAACTGTTGAGATCATTCAAAAACTGCACATTCTTTTCTTACAACAAGTACACTGTTGGGAAAATGTTTAAACGACAATTCTGTGTCGGGTAAGCCCATGGGCTGACACTAAAACAATCTGTTAACCGACATGACAAAACATAAGACACATCGAAAGAAAAAAAATGCCTTCCATGCTGAAGTTTACTGATAAATCTAGAGGTATTTAACCAAATTAAGACAGGTCATCTAATAATACCAAGATTTAATCAGAACTAAGTGGAATTATAAATAATGGAACTCATGACAGACTGAGAACGATGGATTAAAAAGAAAAAAATGTGTAAAAATCTTTATCAAAATAGTTATTGTGACCTACCATATCTTATCATACATGTATAGATAGAACATATGACAATATTGACAGCTAAATAAATATAGATAATTATTTTTCGAGGGATGTGACATAAACAGTGTGATATCACTCACTCTGCCTTTCCTTCATAATGAGTTTTATTCCATTTTTCGCTCTTGTGATTCCCTCGAAATCCTGAATGTACTCAAAATCTCGCACCAGAGAAATTTTATATCTGAAATGATATTATACAATTATTGCACAGTGATGAGGTCGATATGATGATAAAGGACACATGGGATCAATCAGATTGCGATAAGAGATGTCAACCGTACAGCGGTTGACAGGAAATGACAGGAAATATACCTGTCTTCTTTTATACATGTAGTCTAAACCCGGCCTTTAAGAATGTTTGAAATATATTTGAGACGGTTCTCTCCTCAACTGCAGCTGCATATGAATGTTATCTTTTTTTCGAACTGTCGCGTTGTGAAGAAGTTTTATTCTCAATTTTAGGGGTCACATATAAATAAGTATACACACCTGAGAAGTGTTCGAGCAATCAATACTTTCATCTCATCCATTGCAAAATGTTGACCGATACAATTTCTGAATATTAAATGTAGGCTTTTGAGAAATTCTATATGATCAATCAATTATGCAAAATTAAAACAAATTTTGAATACGTATTTAATATAAATCTTCTGTTCGATGTACATGTCATATTTAAGTTAGTCTAGTAGTTGTACTAAAGTGCAAATTCGACTTTTCAAATTATTTTAAGATGTTTGAATGAATATTATGTACCGTAACACTAAATTTGGAATTACCTCGGACCCGCTGAAAATGGTACATATGCATAAGAATCTCTTTTCCTGGCCTCTTCATCTAGAAACCTTTCCGGACGGAAAACCTAAACATAAATATCTTTGTATAAATCTAAGAAAAAATATATTTACCTCCTTCAAAAGATATTTGGAACGTAAAATAATCAGAGCGGACAATTCACATCTAGTCATAAGAATTTAAAAGAACGTGTATTTTGAATTTATTTACAGTTCATTCATAGGAAGAAGCAATTACTTAGAGCCTAAAGATAGACAAAATCAGAAACCTGAAATAATTGTACAATGCATTTGCATAAAAAAACCCCAAACGAAACAAAAACAAGAAGGATGGAAGTCACCAAGGCTAACATCAAAGGGAAACATTTTGTCGAAAGGAGAAGAAAAGAACAAAAAGACGGGGTGTTACATTATGCCATCGAGTCAGCACTACTTTTATGAATCATCTTCTGAATCACCGATACCAATGTAAGAATTACAGAATTTAAATTTGTAGGAAAATATGAGAGAAATGTACAATTTTTATTCAAATTAAGGGTGTCAAGTCTACCTCGAACTTTCGCTTGATGCGCATGTGTTGAAAATTTTGGTAGCCGAACGCGAGCAAATAAGATTGGGCAAAAACGTTCAAAGGGAACCCGTCATGACAAGTGTAACTCTTCTTTAACTCATCTGTCATTGATATAATACGTTATCCACATTAGGGATTGGTCTAGAATTCATGAAAATGAACAGCCGTTATTTTACAATTACTTACAAATTTAACGAATTGTAAGTTTAGTTCTCTCAGATTTATAACCTTTACACGGGATGTAGATATGCTAAGTATTGAACACGTTTGTCTGTTTCTAATGTTTATTTGTACCCATAAGAGTAAAAACAAACCAAAACCCATATCAACAAGCACAGCACACATATGTGAGAACACAGTGTACGCAAATATATAATTATTATGTCTTTACCTCAGGGTTTGGCCATACATCCGGGTGGTTATTTAAGTGATGAATCAGAATGTTGATTTCAACTCCAGCAGGTATTTCAACACCGTCAAATACATACGGTTTGGTAAGCTGCCGTGATATTATGCTTACTGGCGATGATTGCCTGTTCGATTCTTTTAAAAACAATGTAAGCAGTTGGCATGCATTTATGTTTTCCCTGCAATCATAATAAGTTAATCATAATTCGTCCCTCAAAATACGTTGCAAAACCTAACCGTAAGATTAATAACACGATTTTAAAAATTACAATGCAATGTATTTATATTGATTTACATGTAGCTTACTTAGTTGTAAAGGAGTAGAATTATCTTAAAAACAGACATAGAATATTCTATATTTACCAATCGTATTATAAATATTATACCATGTGAAATTATCCTTTCCATCAGTAAGATTGATCACTTCTTGATATACTTTTTCCTGTTGTTCGGGATATTTACCAAAGTAATACAAAGCCCAGCTAATAGCGGAACACGTTGTGTCGTGGCCTAAAATGTATGAACTAGAATTATTTATTTACGCTGAGGAATTCAAATGACAAGAAAAACTTACATTTACTGTAGTTATTTCACATACTAGATCATAAACTATAGAAGGAATTTATGGAAACGAGTTTCAGCGCATCTGGAAGACATTTGACATATTTAAAAGGGAAATCTTGAGCATCATTTAGCACTTCAAAGGATTAACACCCCTTTCATTTCTGTCATTCGAATATAAAACCCCAAAGAAACAAAGTCGTCTGATAATGAAAGAAAAAACCAAGAGTGTTAAGGACAAGAAAGCAAATCTCAATATTTTCGCACGTAGTTATATGGTCACAACACGGTTCATTCTTTTTGGCAGTCTACATCGTCATAGCCCATCATCTAGTTTGAAGTGTGAATTATGAATAAAGATGTATTTATAAAAGAAATTGTCTTTATACATATGTACTTAAATTGTTGATGAAGCGAGATAACGCTGACATAATATCAGAAATGTTCTTTTTTATCAAATACATTTTGCTGATTAAGGCGAATTTTTACTTCATTCTGACTTAGGATATAAACAGTTCAACTTAACTTCAAAAAGAAAGGTGTCGACTTCAGCCCGTATATCCTCGTCGCTAAGGCCAGTTCCGTCAACATCCTTTGCTGTAATTAAAATGTCCAGGAAATCCAAATGTCGTTTCTTTATTTGATCTGGATTTTCTTTCTGAAAAGAACATAGTATCTTTTGTGTGAGGGATAAAATAACAACGATACACCAAATACTTATCTAAATAGAGCTAAGATTAAACAATATAAGATGTATATTAATGTTATTGATTTTTAATGAGTTTGTTGGACATTTTCCAATTTGACGTACTTCGTACTTCAGGCTTCGATCGTTAAGGGTCATATAAAAGAAATCATGTGCGAAAAGTACAATTTTAACTCAAAATGCATGAAATAACAATAGAACGATTTAAATATGTATTTCACACATGAAAATAAATAATTTCTGAACTTAGAGTATTCTAAGTTCATTGGAATAGAATCAACATTTTGCCTTTGCGACACAGCCCCTACGCAGTGCGTTGTCCGAAGTTTATCTGTTCTAAAATGATGCTATTGAATTTGAAAACGTTTCACATTTGAACCACTTGGTGAGTGTCACTGCTGGTGGACCAGGAGTCCCCGAGGGCACATGTAGCCAAGTTCGATCAACAGTTGATCGCCCCTTCAACGCATTTGAAAATTTCTGTTATCAAATTTTTTTGAAATTTCTAAAACGTGGGTCCTGTAGCATCTTGCTATGTCTTTCGGTGAATTTGGACAAAATAATTTTATCACTCTTTGGCAATATTACATTGTTTAGACTGAGGATCACTGACGAGGGTTAAGTACCCGAAACGTGCATGTCTGGTCCATGCTGAAATTTTATCTGTTCCAAAATGATGCTATTGAATTTGAAGACTTTTAACATTTGAAGTCCATGAACATGACAAATGTGTATTATGATGAATTTTTACCAAGGACTTTCGTCTTGCCGATATCAGCTCCTCTGCAAATCCATGAACATAATCAGTCTGTCGTTTTACTTCTTTTCCAAGAGGTGTAAGGTTAAATATGAAATCGGAATGAAGGATTGGATTTCTGTAAGTAAGACAGTATTATTAAGATGTCGATGGACTGTATTATAGTTCGTTCTTTCCCAATTTTGATTTGGACGATAAAAATAGTGTTGTATGAAATTTTTATGCAATGCCTTTTGCCCTGAAATAATTAGAGAAATCACTTGAATAAATCTTCATTTTCTTATAGATTATGTGTTTCTCATTGACTAAATAGTAAAGTATTGAGATATATGTGCCCGTACGTTGTGACGGTGTGTAGATGGGTACGTCGGATATATGTGTTTTCTTACATTGGTTTAGTCTGTGGTTGGGAAGGTTGGACATATGCTACGTATGGCATATGTTCACTTCATCTACATGTTGATCATGTATTAGACATAACAGATTTCTGCTAACCATCAGTAATCTATTAAAATATAGATACTCACAGGATCCTCTTTGACATGGATTCCGCAAGTGTCTTCACAGCATGGGCATAAGGATGGTCACTGGAATTAGATTTTAAGTGATAGCAGAATCTTTAATTCTTATGACATCTACAATCCAAACACTTCCCATCTTCTTGAAGACTGCGGAAGAATAATGTGAAAGAGAAACCACATGCATACATATACAGCAAATAATGATGCTAGAGAATTGCTTTGAATAATCATACATGTACGAGGGTTGTTCGAAAAGTTCGTAGACAACCGCAATATTTCAGAAATGCGTGACAGTAACCTTACAATTTTCTTTCAATACATTGATGAGGGTTATCATAATCAATTCATACAATATCATGGTGATTTAAATATTATGTCATTTAAATCATTTTCTCAAATTATGTGTTGTATCGTATAGCGGCGCAGTACGAAAATTGAGATATCGAAATCGTGTACACACGTTCATAATTCCTTTATTATTTCTAACTGCGGACACCAAGAAAGTCGATAGGGCTGAGCGGTTTTATCGCGGCAACGGTATATTGCGATACGAGGCTTCGCAATACATACCACGGTATTCGATTTCAAAAACCGGTTATTGACGATATTTTTAATCTTCATATTTTAAGTTTTTTTTTTAAATTATGAGAGAACTAATTCCAACTCAAAATACAACAATAGGATAATTCAAATTCTCAACAGTGGATATAATTTCAAAGGTGGATATAATTTTTATCTCCATGTCGTTATGATAGGCATTTAAGATACATGTATGACCTCTAAGTTAGAACGTCGTGAATTTCATCGTGCGCATTGAATCCATTCCACCTCATATTTTTAATTTTTCGTCCGATAACAGCGATGATAAAACCTACAATTTTCTGACTAGCCACGTTTATACACAACTAATTCAAAAAAGATGCTTCAGTACTTTGCTGCCCAGCCTAATACTATAGATACCAAGGAATTTGTTCGACCTTTAAAATTCAAATGCCAACACACTGCACATCCCCTCCTTTGTTTAATGTCAATGAGAAAAGTAAATCTTTTTACTTTTAATGTTAAAGAAGGACTGTCAAATTTTTCTGCACGTCTTTTCCATCATTGGCATTTTCATATTTTTAATGAAATTTTGAAAACAAATTGAAGTTGGAAAGTGAAAATCATAAGGAATCTCAATGTTATAAAATATTGCAATGTATCGCAATACAAATTTGAGCCGCGATACTCATTGACATATATTAAACTTGTCTACGAATTTATCGAACAGCTCTCGTGTAAAGGGATATGGTCATTATCCATATTTGTCATCAGATATGTTCATGTATCAGTGAGCATGTAGTTTCAAACGTTTAGTAGAAAATTGTTCTTTGATAAATCTGATTTCATTCGATTATTTGTTTTTCAATCTGTAATTGGACTAAATTATCCTTCAGATCTTTAAATACTAAAAGTATATCTTGCTGATAGTCCTTCTATACAAACAGATAAAACACGGACTTGTACAGACGGCGAACAAATTACATAGGACCATTGTTAGATACCTCAAAATGTCCGAGTCAATATCTTTTGACGTTAACGGTTGTATTAATCATGACATCGTTATTCAACGACGACATCGATAACGACGTTACAATAAAAAATAGCAATAAGATCTTACTTAATTGATAATTTGAGTTACAATAATGTCGAAGGGTTTTAAATCTGTACCTTCTTGAAGAGAATCCCAAACCAATTATCATGCACCAGACACTTGTTTCGAATCCATCAAAAATAATTGAAGTAGAGCCCTCTTTTATTTTTTGAATTTTGATTTTTAGTCATGAACTAGTGAGTCATAAACGAACGAGTGAGCCATAAACGAATACAGAATCAAAAACCAGAATCAATGGCAATAACAAACACAACTAATAAGACCTGTGGTATATAGATATTTGCAAAGTGAATAAGCAGTTTCTACTACTGCGTGAGGGTACGTGAAGGTTCGAACTAAGATCAGTTGTCAGCGAAAGTACATTTGCTGCCGTGGTGGAAAATATACTATTCAAAATTCCTAACCAAACACATCAGTTAATTTACTGTATTGTATTTACATTCGATTCAAACTTCTTGACAGATCTTGTGATTTTCATCATTATTTTGTAATTCAAAAAAAAAAAAAAAAAAATACTAATAATAATTCATCAATGTGTCCCCTCCAAAAATACCATGAATTTCGCACTTCCCGTCGAAATACATTTCCCGCTGCATTTATACGTTACTTAAGTCACATTTGTGTCACACTTATGCCCTTTGCCGTGTGGAGCTCGTAAAAACGTTCCCCGCGAGGGGTTTGACAGTAAGTGTTTTGCATATATTTCGCTGACATTGTCGCCATAACACTTTCTATATTGATATAACGTGAGACAATGCATGTATTTTGTATGTTCTTTTCGTTTTCGTGCTTGGGCATCAACGGCGGGTGAGGCTAGCCAACAGGGGATGCTTACTCCTCCCGGGCACCTGGTCCCACCTCTAGCTTGCCAGGGGTCCGTCGATGCTTAATTTTGTTCTCTATTGTGAGTGCTGTTGAGATTGTCGTCAGGATCTTCTTTAACTCATTTGTGTCACACTTATGCCCTTTGCCGTAGGGAGCTCGTTAAAATGTTCCCCAAAGGTTTGACAGTAAGTGTTTTGAATATATTTCCCTGACATTGTCGCCATAGCACTTTCTATATAGATATTACGTCAGACAATGCATGAATTTTGCATGTTCTTTTCGTTTTCGTGCTTTGGCATCGACGGCGGGTGCGGCTAGCCAACAGGGGATGCTTACTCCTCCCGGGCACCTGGTCCCACCTGTAGCTTGCTAATGGTCTGTCGATGCTTAATTTTGTGCTCTATTGTGAGTGCTGTTGAGATTGTCGTCAAGATCTTCTTTAACTAATTTGGCTTGTTCCTCTATATATCCTTGCTTTCTTGAGGATATTTGATCGAAATGAATAAATAGTCTGGTTTCTTTACATTCAGCAAATTTAATTATCGAAAATTTCTCCGTGATTAGAATAAAACTTCGCCCCGGCTTGAAAGACAGACTCGGAATTTCAGAGAGCACGCTCTGTTTTTCACTTCCGTCGTATCAAAAATCTCAAGTTATCTGTTTTTCCTGTATGGAATGCTTATCTTATGAGTGTTTGAAGCAAAATGTGTATTCTTTAACTCATTTATAGGAAACTTTCATTTTTTCCGAAAATATTCATTTTCGTAAACTTCATCACACGTTGGTAACAAAACTTATTCAAAATGAAAGTGAAGAATAAGCACAATCTTTTGTATACGATTAACTAATCAAAACTAGTACTTATCATTTATGCAAATTCAAGATTAGAAAATGTTTCCTTAGAAATTTTGATAAGTATGCATCTAATCATTCCGGTCGAAAATTATCATTTACAGTAAATCTTTTCACTCTGTTGTAATAAAGCTAATGCAGTGATCCAATGATCAAAGTGCTTTTTTATACCGAATAAAATGTCTTAATTGCAACAAACCTCTTTGTTTGAATATCAGATTCGTAGGAGAAAGCACATCGCAGCATTGTGTCCAATGTTGCTACACCAACGAGACTATAGATATCCACGATGTGGTTAGAATCCATGTTTTGTTTTATATTACTCTGAAATACATATTTATTTCACAATGATGTATGTGATCGGTGTATTCAAAATTATCTTTTTCAAGCAGATTAATACTGTTAACGATGACTAGAAATTATTTTATAGCACTTACTATAAAGAAACAATTACTTTCATTTTTGGAGCGTATACATGTAATAATCTGAATACATTAAGTAAAACAATTTCAGACTCCATTTTAAATAATCTTTTTAAAGATATATGTAAATTGAACGCTTATGAATACGTAATCCGGATAACCACATCATTCACTACTAAACGTATATAACGTATGACTGTATAAATATGAATCCGCGTGGTGCACATTATGCATCCTCAATTTAAGTCGTTATTTGATTTTATGTTTATATTTCATTGAGTTCTCTTTTACTGTTTGTCTGTCCATTTTTATGCTGGAGTTTGAGGAGCTACGTGCTTATTAAGGCATGTCATTTCTGAATGACGGAATTTAAACGATTTAATGATAACCATATGAAAATATAGTATTCATGTCACTTAATCATTTTATGAAGGAACATTAATAGGTCCGTGATGAAAATCAAGATTTATGCTTATTTGAAAACTGGGTAAAAAAGCCGGAAATTTGTTGCTAAAAATAGCACATTTGTAAAGAAAATACAAAAAGTGTTTAAATGCATTCATTTGATTTTTATTTTACTTTTCTTTGTTATTATACAATAAAACAGGTTAGAAGCTTTGTATAAAAGCAGACTTTGATAAATTGCTACCTTATGTACCAACTTCACCGATAATTTAAAAAATTATAGATTTTACACAAAAATAACGAAAATCATCCAAGTAAAGGTCAAAAGTTCAGAGTTACCGAATTTCAACGATTTTTACAAACACAGTAACACGTGCTCCTAGGGAAGACTTTTCAAAATATTGAAGAAAAAGTATATGTCCGTGATCAAATAAGAGAGACCAGACGCTCACAAATAGTATCATTTTGTGGTTTTCTTGAAAAAGTGTCAGAGCTGAAAATTTGCCTTATTTTTGGTGGAATTTAAACAATTTATAATTTTTCGGTATTCATCAGCTGTACCTTATAAAAACGCTTAAATCAATAATAATCCATGCGTAGAATAAAATTCATGGGTAATTACTAACGTAAAAGAAATCCGAACAGTTAAAAATAAGCACCTCCCGTCAATTTTTACGGAAATTACCACGAAGCATTTTCTGACGCATACTTCATTCATTTTAGATCAAATTTTTCAAACTTGGCCGCGTTAATGTGTCTAATGAATTAAAGTCTTAAAAAGAGTAAGACATGATATATTGGCCATAATAAATTGAAATATCTATAAAAGTCAAGCTCAATGAGTGCTAAAACAGGAGATGCGCAAGAATAGTCCAGAATCGTGACAAATGACGCATCCTAACGGCAACGTCATGCTTTAACGTCAATGTTCCGTTCTGTGGGTGAAATGAATTTTAGTCAGTGTAATACTAGATCTCATCTATATTCATAGACATAGTCATTTTGGTTCAGGATTCTTACCAAAAATGCGTCAGCAACCTCATTATAAATAGTAACGTATGGTCTTAAGATATCGAAATGGAATGCTGGTGTAAGAAGTCTTCTGTTTCGTTCCCATCTCTTCCCGTAGCTTAAGAGTAAACCCATTCCTACAAATTGAAAATCATGGTGTGTTATATGATCAACTAGAAACATTCAACATTGACTAATTTATGTTTAACATACTTTCAACTCACACCATGGAAACATGAATCACAAAAGACCACACATAAACCAAAGAGACAAATGGGAAACCGGTGCCGAAGACGTAAAGACGTAAGTAGCAGACGGCGTAGTTATCCTGGATTACGTGCGCACAACCCTTCTACTATTCTTATTACCCAGAGAACGCACTGTCTTCTCTAAAGAGGTTTTGACAGGGCCGGCTACGGAGTCCCGTCGTCACAGTCAGTCAGAGTGCAAGTCTAAAAATGCGTTAGTACAAGACTGAAGGTTGGTCAAGTACTTTCAACATTTTCAAATTCAATAGCATCATTTAAGACCAGATAAATTAACAGCCTGGACCAGACATGCATGTTTCGGGTACTAAACCCTCGTCAGTGATCCTCAATCTAAACAATGTAATATGGCTAAAAAGTGTGAAAATTATTATGTCCAAAAATGTACCAAAAGACGTAGCAGAATGGTTGGGATATGATGCTACAGGACCCATGTTTTAGAAATTTCAAGAAATTTTGTAACAGAAAATTTCAAATGCGTTGAAGAGACAGACGATCGACCGAAGTTGATCGAAATTGGTTACATGTGCCCTCGGGACTCTTTGTCCTCCAGCGGTGACACTCACCAAGTAGTTCAAATTCAACAGCATCATTTAAGAAGTCTAGTTACATTAGGATCATATCCACGAAATTGTCGAGGATTATGATGTCTATACCTTTGATCCCTCTTATTTAACGAGGCTCACAACATATCAATCAGCCTTCGTATATCCCCTTCTGTTTCAAACAATTGTAAAAATGCGGATTTTTTTTAAAAAGACACTTTAATCATGGTGTCACAGAAACACATAATGTCAATTTGACGAATGAATAGGATTAAATGTTATTTGACATTGATATGTTCGCGGACTTCAAACTACGGAGATCGCACTTCGAAGGGACTGTGTTTCATGTATAAAAGCAAAATGTTGATTCTATTATAATGAACTTAGTATACTTTGTGTGAATAATTTATTTGCGTTGATGTGTGAAATAAATATTTAAAGCTCTCCGTTGGCATTTTTTATATTTTGAATTCAGATTTTACTTTTCGAGTTCCTTTAGATGACCCCTGAAGTCCGAAATCCGAAGTGTGATATCCGAAGTACGTCAACTTGAAAAATGTCCAATAAAAACAAATGCTCTAATTGTCATTGTGTTTTCGACAGTAAATATTTCAAAAACTAAGAGGGTCATTAAATCTTTAGACATACCAAGCCATTCCTTAACGAAAAAGTATCCACCTGGGGCCTTGAACATTGGCTTTGGTTCCGTGGATTTAAAAAGTATCTTGGCTGTGTCCGGATGGACAACTGCAAAAAGGGGATAAAAAGGTCCTAGCCATATATACGTCATCTTGGCACCCGTTCTTTTTATCAAAGCTCTTTCTTTATGCGCCTTCTCGATAGTCGATGACACCTACACAATATTTCATTATAAAAGGTAAAGATAAACGATTAAAGATAAATTACCTTACATTACAACGTGTTCACATTTTTTCACTTCTGGCAACTTTTATGTGAAAATATACAGATTATAAATTACAGTAAATGACTGGCTGGATATGTAAGTGCCGCAAATGGTAATTGATTCAACAAATTATAAAAAAAATCATCAATGATGTTTGAGATTTTCATTTTTGTTTTCATTATACATTTCCCAATCATGAAACAAGAACATGTAAAAATATTCGGTGATAAGTTTATCCTTTTTATTAAGTGAAACTAAGACTAAATCGTTACCTGCTTGACATGACCCCATAGCCAATGTGCCTGACCGATAGTTGGAAATTTCCGACAAACAAGTATAAGTTTCCTCCATTCCAACAGAAACAGAATCACTTTATACGTGACAACAGCGAGAAAAGCAGTAAAAATCAATAGTACTATCATCTGCAATGAAAGTTAAGCTTGTTCAAAGGCAAAGTCAGACTAATAAGTCAGAGTCAAATCAAAGACAAAGGAAACTATAAAAATGTAAACAATCCATTCCAAATTTAATGCTTAATTCATCCTTATTTTACCAAAATGACATAAGCATTGTAACAATAATATATGTTTACATAACTAGTAGATTCCCAATGTTAAGCGCCCATTATGCAACTATAATTATATTACAGTAACTTGGGTTGCTATTGTGACGTCAGGATCACGTTTTGCGTGTAGGGAGAATTTACCAACGTTAAAATACATTTGACATTGTTACGGACAGAATGTGCGATGCGCGTGCAAATAAAATTACAATAAATGTAAATATACGTAATGGGTGTATAATTCTGGTTGATCACGTATAAATTTTCCGAGAATCGCGAATTTGCATCTGACCAACAAGAATTATCCACCCATGAACACCAAAAGTAAGACAGTAATTTCTTAACCGACAATTCTTCAAGCATTACATACATTCACAAATGTGAACAACGGACTAAAGGACGGGTTCAGGTTGTTATGGGTCAGAATACCCCAAAACGCCAGCAAAAATCAGACAAAGACAATATAAATTTACAAGTTTAATTATGTACAAAATATATATATTTACAATGATTACAACTTACAATACAATGTCCGGATCAAAGTGTCCGTTACGGTCCACAAAGTCTATCAAAGGTATGGTTTCCGGTGATCACAAACGTTCTCGAAAGATCGGTGTCCAAACGTTGTTAAATGGATTAAAGTCTCAACAAATAAAGTGTCCCAGTATATCAGAATAGATGAATGAATCGTGTCTACGAATGTGTACGAATGTCTACTCAACACAGTTCCTCAGAGGTATTTATACTTAATACCAATGAATTAACCAGAAGCTTCTAGAACAATGACTCATTACAAATGATTAACAATAGAGTAAATTCTAGAAATCACAGTCATGTGATGATAATGATGTAACAAAGAACATACTGGAATATTCTCTAATGAAATAAACATGACATAGTAAAATCTAGAAAGAATTATTATGAAATCATAATACAACATGACGAAGTACATGTGTACCTAGACATAAAGCAAAACTAAAATAATACATGACCCACAACACCTCCCCCCTTAAAAAAAGTTTGAATGTCAATGAAAACTTAGGTGGTAAATTCTGCAAAAATCACTCATGAAACTCTCGATAGTGCATCTGCAATCACATTGTCTTTGCCCTTGATATGGTTAATAATGATATTGTACTCTTGCAACAATAAACTCCACCTTGTAAGTCTTTGATTCTTGTTTGACATTTTGTGCAAAAATGTGAGAGGGTTGTGGTCAGTATATACAAGAATGGGATGTAAAGTAACATTCAAATAAACATCAAAATGTTGTAAAGCTAACAATAATGCAAGACACTCTTTTTCAATAGTAGAGTAATTCTTTTGACATTTTGTCAATTTCTTTGAAAAATAACAAACAACTCTATCTACACCATCATCATTTTCTTGAAACAAAGCAGCCCCGATTCCTACGTCACTGGCATCAACAGTAAGCTTAAATTGCTTATCAAAATTTGGAGCTGACAGGACAGGACTATTCATAAGAACACATTTGATTTTCTTAAAAGATTCGTCACAGTCATTGGTCCACGCAAAATTCACTCTCTTTTGTAACAGATTGGTAAGTGGACCAACAACTGACGAGAAATTTGGACAAAATTTTCTGTAGAATCCTGCCATTCCCAAAAATCTCATTACCTCTTTCTTATTGGTAGGAATCGGGAACTTTGAAATAGCTTCCACCTTGGCCATGATAGGAGTAACAACACCTTGACCTACTTTGTGACCCAAATATTCTACAGTCGCATGACAAAATTCACTTTTCGCAAGGTTCACTGTGAGGTTTGCTTTCGCCAGTATGTCGAAGAAGGTACGCATGATGCGGAGATGATTATCCCAGGTGTCGCTGAAGATGATGACGTCATCGATGTACGCCTCGCATCCTTCGATATGATTTAGGAGCGAATGAATCATCCTCTGGAATGTGGCTGGTGCGTTTTTCATACCAAAGGGCATTACTTTATATTGGTATAGCCCATCTGGAGTCGCAAATGCCGATATTTCTCTGGCTCTCTCGGTAAGCGGGACCTGCCAATAGCCTTTAAGCAAGTCAAATTTACTGACAAATTTTGCACTGCCAATTTTATCGATACAGTCATCGATTCTTGGGATCGGATAAGAGTCAGTTTTGGTGACTGAATTGACTTTTCTAAAGTCCGTACACAATCGGTAAGTTCCGTCTGGCTTCGGAACCAGAATACATGGGGAACTCCAATCACTATTGCTGGGTTCAATAATGTCATTTTCAAGCATGTATTGAATTTCTTTCCGCATGTATTGAAGCTTTATCGGGTTTAACCGATAGGGATGCTGTTTGATAGGTGACGCATCACCCACAATGACGTCATGATGAGATGCATTCGTCTTTTTTGGAACGTCCGGAAAGATGGTCGTATATTCCCGCATTAATTGGTGCACTTCCTCTTTTTGATGCACGGTCAGATGTCCGAGTTTCACTTCCGGAATTGTCAGAATTTCGGAATTCTTCAAACGGACACTTTGAGCGAAGTCTTTTTCGACAGTCTCTTCATTACATTCAGGTTCAACACAATTTTCTAATGTATTTACATTGGCCAAAGTGGAAACTGGTTTTACAAAATTTCGGTCACTTCTATCAAAATACTCTTTCAACATGTTAACATGACACACTCTTTTTTCTTTTCGCCGACCTGGTGTCTTAACCACATAGTTAACATCACTAATTTTACTCTCAATCTCATAAGGACCGAAATATCTAGCTTGCAAAGGATGACCAGGGATTGGCAAAAATACAAGAACTTTATCGCCTGGTTTAAAGACTCTGTTTCTAGCATCTTTGTCATACCATGTTTTCATTTTCATTTGAGATGTTTTGAGATTTTCTTGAGCCAATTTGCAAGCACTATATAATTTCTCTTTGAAATTAGACACGTAGTCTAAGAGATTCAAATCGCTAGTCTCAGTCAACCATTTTTCCTTCAATAACTTCAATGGCCCCCTGACCATATGCCCAAAAACTAGCTCAAAGGGACTGAACCCCAGGGACTCCTGCACCGCTTCCCGGCCGACGCACCAGTCCTAGGCAAAGGACCTACACAATCAACTAAAACCCTACTAAAAGGTTCCTCAAAGGCTGGAATGGGTTGGAGGGGAGCAGGTGGTATAACTTGATTGGGTTTACCTACCATCTGACAACTATGACAAGACTTACAAAACTCAGACACATCTTTTCTCAACTTAGGCCAGTAAAAGTGACTTAAAATCCTATTATAAGTCTTATTGACACCTAAATGACCTGCCATGGGTGTGTCGTGAGCTAAACTCATGATATCCCCGCGATACGCTACTGGAACCACTATCTGGTGAACGACCCGCCACACTTCATTAGGGGGTGCATCGGGTGGTCTCCATTTCCGCATAAGGATGCCATCTTGTATGTAGAAGCACTCTCCGACTTTGTCCGCTTCTTCACGGGGAAGGGCCCTCTTACTTAGTCGGATGATCTCCGGATCTTTAGTTTGCTCGGAGAGGAGCTGCTCACGGCTTAAGGCATCTGTATCTCTGTCTAATGGCGGATGGGAATCATCACTAGGTAACGTCGGAGACTTGTCAACATGAAGTGGTACTGACGTCTCAGGTACGCTGTCATCAATGGTAGACATGAATGTGTCAGAAAGGTCTATATTTTCGGAGGGATGGTCCTCGTTAAGTGCAGAAGTACTCTCAGCCTCTTTAAGTCTGTTCCTGGCCATCGCCCTGGTAACTGCGCAGGCTGGGTACAAGTCGTCGTCTTCATCATCGGACACGACATCGGACGTGATTTTCTCACAAACAATCGGATCGGCTACAACTTTGCCGCCAGCTAAATCGTTGCCAAGCAACAAGGAAACGCCTTGAACGGGAAGAGTAGGTCGAACACCTACGATAACAGGTCCAGTAATTAAGTCTGACTTCAAATAAATTTTATGAAGGGGAACATCAATGACGCCTAGCTCCACACCCTGTAATAAAACTGACCTACCAATAAAAGTGTGCTCAGACAAAGGCAATGAACCCTCTAACAATAAAGTCTGGGCAGCACCAGTATCTCTCAAAATCTGAACAGGCAACGCTTCGCTAGAATCACTGAGTGAAACAAATCCCTGTGACAAAAAGGGCTTATAATGATCCTCCACAAAATCATCAGAACTGGACTTAGAACCCTGAATCTCAGGAGTGTCAGAACAAATCGAATCTAAGGCTTTCCTATCATTTCTAACAGACGCACAGGCCTGTGACTTAAGTTCTTTTTTCTTCTTAAGCTTCAAACACTCACCAATGACATGACCTTTTTTCTTACAATAATTGCATGTAGGAAGCGACCCCACCCCTGGGGATGCCTCAGAACGCTCGGACCTAGGACCGGACGTAGAACCACCTTGAGATGGTGACTGGGAACTAATGGACGACTGAGACTCTTGTAAATTTTTCTTTGGAACATCTGACGTTTTTGCGCTATCGCTAGATTGAGTTTTTGACACAAAATTTTTCTTATGAGTGAGAGCATACGTATCAGACAAAACAGCGGCTTCTTCAAGAGTTTTAACATTTTTGTCTTCCAAATGAGGTCTTAAATCTTGATGTACACACTCTTTGAACTCTTCTATCAGAATTATTTGACGCAAATTGTCAAATGAATTGGGAATTTTCTTAGATCGAAACCACTGATCAAATAAATCTTCTTTTTCTCGAGCAAATTCAACATATGTTTGATTTTCAAACTTTTTGTACTTTCTAAACTTTTGTCTGTACGCCTCAGGTACTAACTGATATGCTCTCAAAATCGTGTCCTTGACCTTGTCATAGTCTGAACTCTCAGCAATACTGAGCGCCGAGTACACTTCAGCCGCTTTGCCAATAAGTACGCTTTGTAATAAAGTTGGCCAAAAATCGCGTGGCCACTTCAGATTGGCCGCGATTTTCTCAAAATGTGGAAAATATTTGTCCACGGACTTTTCTTGAAATTTTGGTACTAATCTGATGTTTTTGGCGGCATCGAATTCAGACTTGACAGGCGAAGGAACAGGATTTTCCTTAGCGCCTTTCTCTAACTTTAATTTTTCTAACTCAAACTGGAGTTCTTTCTCGTGCATACGTTCCTGTTTCTCTCTTTCTTCCTTTTCTCTTTCAAATTGTCTTATTTTTTCTTCTTTTTCAAATTGTCTTTCTTTTTCTTCTCTTTCAATTTGAAATTGTCTTTCTTTTTCTTCTTTTTCAATTTGAAATTGTCTTTCTTTTTCTTCTTTTTCAATTTGAAATTGTCTTTCTTTTTCTTCTTTTTCAAATTGTAATTGTATTTTCATTTTCTCTAATTCAAACTCATATTTTGACATTTTGGTTTCGCTTGAAACAGGTTCAACAGGAAAATCGTATGACGAAAAGATTTCCCTAGCTAAAAGCTCTTTAGCCACAATATTTCTAATTTCTTGTTTTCTCATAGAAGATTTTACATCTAACTTCAAGTGAAGACCTAAACCAATCAAATCATCTTTTTTCAATGATTCGAACTCATCTACAGTCGGCGATTTCAAAAATTCAGTGACCGAAAATACCATGATTGATTTCTGCTGGCAAAAGTTTTGAGAATTTTCTTTTTTTTTCAAAAAACGAACTTTACGTAAAAAATGCAAATATGCAGAGATTACTATCCCGGACGAGCCCCCAATTCTGTTATGGGTCAGAATACCCCAAAACGCCAGCAAAAATCAGACAAAGACAATATAAATTTACAAGTTTAATTATGTACAAAATATATATATTTACAATGATTACAACTTACAATACAATGTCCGGATCAAAGTGTCCGTTACGGTCCACAAAGTCTATCAAAGGTATGGTTTCCGGTGATCACAAACGTTCTCGAAAGATCGGTGTCCAAACGTTGTTAAATGGATTAAAGTCTCAACAAATAAAGTGTCCCAGTATATCAGAATAGATGAATGAATCGTGTCTACGAATGTGTACGAATGTCTACTCAACACAGTTCCTCAGAGGTATTTATACTTAATACCAATGAATTAACCAGAAGCTTCTAGAACAATGACTCATTACAAATGATTAACAATAGAGTAAATTCTAGAAATCACAGTCATGTGATGATAATGATGTAACAAAGAACATACTGGAATATTCTCTAATGAAATAAACATGACATAGTAAAATCTAGAAAGAATTATTATGAAATCATAATACAACATGACGAAGTACATGTGTACCTAGACATAAAGCAAAACTAAAATAATACATGACCCACAACAAGGTCAATATCGTCAGAGAATACTTGGTTCTGATCCTTTAATCAGATTAATCTGAGCGTTCCTCTTGGTTCTGATCCTTTAATTAGATTAATCTGAGCGCTCCACCTTTTTTTGTAGTCAAAAGTCTAAATACCACTTTTAAACAACTCCTCATCTTGACTTTGACCATCCACTGCAAGTTAATTTCATTATCGGATTGACAGAGGGTGCCAGAAATAGCTGCTTTCACTTTTAGGAAGATATGAAAGTCTGATGGAGTAAGATCTGGTGAATAAGGCCGGTGCTAAATCAAATGCAAACCTTTATCATGGATGGCAGCCATGGCAGTGACAGACTTGTGAACAGGAGCATTGTCCGGATGAAACATCACACCTTTAACCAGTGAGCTGTCCGCGGTGCTTAAGTTTAATATTTCCCGTAACTGTATTTTATTACCCTGTTTTGAATTATTTTTGGTCGTACGTGCACCTACTGTGACAAAATGCCCATTAAAACATGATAACAGAAATACCCAATCTTCTTTACTCTTCACTGTCATTGATATGTTTTTATGTGTAAACGCTTTGTATATGCATACACAATCCTTCAAATAAACCGATGAATTCGTCTTTCTCAAACAAAATCTAACAGATGATTTTTGAAATCACAAAATATAAAAGCATATTCTGTATAATATCACAACGTACGTAACACAATATAAAGGTCAAACTGGTAAATCTTACATTTTAACTTAATTTCTTTGATGTTACCGTAACTGTGTCAGTAGTGAAGCATGGTATGTATCATTGACTGTTTGTCCTTTTTGGAGATGATCTATCAGCAGAATACTTCCTGCATCCCAGAAAACTGCGGCTCAATATATATCAATCAGCCCTCGTAAATACAAATTATAACCTTTTTCTATATAATGTAAATTGGTAAATTTTACACATTTTAAAATTTTAAAAAAAATCTGTACAATTTACACTTGTTTCTTCACTTAAGACTTTGTCATCAAATGGTGAAAGTCTTCATAGCGTCACCTTAGAAAAAAAGTTTTCTATTTCCTCTTCTTAAATCACCGAAAAGAGTGTTTATAACACCTGTTTGCATTTTAATGATCAGTGGATGAAACCAAAATCAGACTTTTTTTCATAAATTTTGTCCTCACTTAAGAGAGCACCTTTTGTATTGTGAAAAATACATACCTTTTTAAACTTGTATTATTTGAACACGTTATGATCCAAATGGAAACTCTATTTGTCCTTTCATTCATTAATACTTCTTTGTAGGTCGAGCATTGACTTCTTGCTTGTCACAAGATCACTGATCTTTTCTGCATCGATGACCTAGACTACTTTAGAATGTGTATCTTGTTACGCTGTTTTTGCTTTACTTAGGTCGTAAGTTCACCTACTGAGGTAAAGTGCACATTAAAAACATTATAGAAATACACAACCTTATTTACTCTTCGCTGACTTCGTACGTCATTGATAGGTCGTAATGTATAAACGCCTTGTATATACACATATCATCCTTCAAATAAAAGCGATGAATTCGTCTAACTCAAAAAATGTAACAGATATTTGAAATCACAAAATATAAATTTAAAGCATATTCTGCATAATATTACAACGTACGTAACATAATATAATGGTCAGGCTGGTTAATCTTATCTTAAAACTAAATGCATTTTTGTTTTTATCTCTAATATAAAACATAGAGTATGATAGAGAAGAAAATACCAATTGTAGTTAAGGAGTCTAAATCCAGGGGAATATGATATAATTGTGAGAGTCTCCATTAACAGGCAGTCCTCAACTGGAGGCAACACAAGGTGTGATCTTTGATATTTGGATTATTGTTCCATCATCAATTCTTGATGTTTTTTTTTCAATTCAATTAGTCATTGAAATGACATGATATTCGGTATATACTTCTAGGTCATGTGACATTCAATTTACTGGGAATGTTAGAATTTTGAAAGCAGAATGAGAAATATTTGGTAGTGCGTCCGAATGTGTTACTTTAATATAAATCTTTTCTTTCTACATTTGTACACTGTTGAAGTTGTCTCCTTGCAAGACAAAACAATATCTCTAGAAGACTTCTAGGCATAGCTGAAGGACTTCAATTATATCGATAGGGGTATTGCTCGACTGTTAAATACTTGTTTTAGGTAGTATGCTCCCCCTCATTCATCCTTATTATCTGATCATTTCTGCATTGATTGAGGATAGATGTTTGGCCATTTGCAGAATGATTATTTTATTAAGTATAACTTAAAATTTTGTAGTCCTATGTATTATGTGTAGTCCTTTGTGTTTCACGTTTCTGTGTTGTGCGTTTGTGTTCCCTGTCCCTTTTTCGTCTTTTTCTGTTCGTGTCTGCTCTGTGTTTTTGCATTAGATGTTTTAGGGTTATGGTGCGGGTGATGCAACATGGTGTTGTTCGAGATCCCCTCTTTTATTTGACTTCATAACTTATTTGTCTTTAATGGAAACATATGTGAAAATATAGTTTACTTTCACGATAACAGGCTTCCATTACAGGATTGCATGAACTCAAAAATATTTTAATTATTGCTACATCTAAGATGATGTGGTACAGAAAGAAATGATTTGTAAAATATGATAGCGAATATAGAACAAAATAGCATTGTACGTATTGTACTGTCATCTAACAGTGAGGAGGTTGTTTTACACCACAATTGTACGTTCTTCGAGTTCTCTGGGTAATTGGAGAAGTGAGAGGGTTGCGCGCACGTTATCCAGGATAACCACACCATTTGCTACATTTTTGTACTTGCGTGACAAATGGCCGTCTGCACCGGTTGCCCATTGGTCTCGTCGGTTTATGTGTATTTGTTTTGTGTTTGATGTATACATGTCGTGTGTCTCTTTTCCGTCTCGTGCTGTACTCGTCTCTTTGTGTTTTTGCATCGGGTGTTTTGGTGTTTTACTGTTGATGCTGCGACGGTGTCTTGTTGGAGATCTCCTCCCTTCTTGTTTAAGGACTATATCGCTAAAAGTATGATCTCTGCAATGAACAACGTTTTCTTCATATGCATAAACAAGAGATTATGTCGTCCTTGAGTACTTATTAACGCTGTCAAATATATCAGAAAATAATTTACAGCTTCGAATTCCAGTACTATCTTACGATATCCATTGAGGAGATTTATAAGAAATACATATAAGCGAAATTTAGTCGATCATCACATAATTCGAATATAGAGTCTGGTAGACATACAAACGAATTTGTATATATAACACTAATGCATTGGTGTATGCTGAAAGTTTATGAATCTGGCTAATGAACATTACGTCAAGCAGTCAAAATGTTGACTGTTAAAATGTATCAAGAAACCTGTATTATGTTAAATTTTATACAATATTAAGTCGCGAACATGTTGATGCATGTACATGTAAATAGCTGATTTATATTATGCCAATGTCATGATCTGTCTGTAAGCAGAATCAATGTCTTTCTTCAATTTTTAGCTTTATCCCATTTTTCGCTCTTGTAATTGCCTCATGGTCTTGAATATACTCAAAGTCTGGCACAAGAGACATCTTATATCTGGAATAAAGATATAAATCGAAATTATATGAATCTTTGTTATCAAACGTCATTTGATTTAAGTTTCAAATCGATATGCGATCTGTATTAGAAGAAGTTTGTTTTAAACATGTCGTTTTAAACATCTCTTCTACAATTCCTTTAGATTTATCAATTGTAAAGGAATGCATGTATTATGACGTAATTGGAAACTGCATTGCAATTTTTTTCATGTATTTCGGCACATCTGCAACGAATAACTTAATATTGCAAGGATAACTGAGTTACACCCATAATGAAAAAGGGACGGGGATAAATGATGCGGAATTGTCCCAACTTTATAACTTCTTATTTTCAAAGCAATGTATTATGTACCAGATTCTTGTTTTGGATAATAAATCCTCATCAGTGATTCTTCCAGCTAAAGTGATTTTTAGATACAGCCACAATTCATTACAGTGTTACCATCGCGTTATATTCTTTAAATTTAATTTGTGCATTTACTTTGCAGAGAGTACGCGGCTCCAAACTGGTAGAGTCACGGAGTCCGATATTGGCCCTTATTTTTAACTGCGAGTTGACATTTTGATTGACTCTCTGCTGAACAATGAATCTATTTCTTGTCATTAATGCGTTTATCATTTTGCCAAGGCCTGTAGAAACACCAAAATCGGCAATATTCCTCGAAATTACTGCAAAGTTTACATTTTCTATTAGTATAGCAGTGGCCGCATGCATTAACTAACATGAAAAAATATATGTAAAAGACTATCATCATATCTTGTCATTAACTCTCTGCTGAACAATGAATCTATTTCTTGTCATTAATGCGTTTATCATTTTGCCAAGGCCTGTAGAAACACCAAAATCGGCAATATTCCTCGAAATTACTGCAAAGTTTACATTTTCTATTAGTATAGCAGTGGCCGCATGCATTAACTAACATGAAAAAATATATGTAAAAGACTATCATCATATCTTGTCATTAACTCTCTGCTGAACAATGAATCTATTTCTTGTCATTAATGCGTTTATCATTTTGCCAAGGCCTGTAGAAACACCAAAATCGGCAATATTCCTCGAAATTACTGCAAAGTTTACATTTTCTATTAGTATAGCAGTGGCCGCATGCATTAACTAACATGAAAAATATATGTAAAAGACTATCATCATATCTTCTTGTCATTAAAGTTTTATGCATAGTTTACGCATGTGGTCACATCAAATTCGTCCAATAAAGATACATTTCCCTACAAGTTCTGCTATAATTTGTCAAAACCTTAAATTACGTCCATTGGCACTTTGTTTGGTGATCTTTTTCTTTCATAAAAAGCAGTAAATATTCGTGGGTTTTCATAAGATATATTAAGAATTCCTTATGGAATTCAATTCTACGGGAACATGGAGGGCCTGTATAGGGGTCTCGTTGCCCTAGTCATTTCCTCTAGGGTCGATTCAGAAGCTTATCCAAATAAAATCTAAAATTCCAATATGAAATAAATGCACATTTCTCTGTCTTAAAAAGATAAACTATCATAGTTGACTGGTTTTACAAATGATTTGTGAAAATATCGTTCGAGAAACGTCTATCTTTTTTCAATAATAGGGGATTTTCAGTTTTAATCCGAGTGAAAGTATGCTTCATAAAGACATTTTATATCATTTAGTTTTCAACTGCAATTCAGCAATTTACACAGACAGTGCATTATTGTACATGTAATGCCCCTAACAAGAATCAAATTAATACACCCATTCTTTTTATAAATCGACATACATACCTGAGAAGTGTTCTTGCAATCAATACTTTCTGCTCATCAAGGGCAAAATGTTGACCAATACAGTTTCTGAAAAAAAAGTTTTTGATAAATAAATAAAAGTCCCAAGTTAGACAAAAGCTCTTTTGACCCATTTGCTAATAAGAAAAAGGTACTAAAGCAACTATTCTTTTTTCCATCTTCTATATTCGGATTTTAGCAATTCAGTTCGAATCCGAGGAAGGTCTAATAAGGAAGTCCGTCTGTTGCTTGCAATGGTAGACATCTAGTTACACCTCCTTTTTAAATGAATGCCAACCCATATTGATTTCTAGCTCAAGGTATAAGTCTGAAATGTCTGTCTTCATGTAATGTTTGTCATTCAATTATGGAGATTACATCATTGTATATATGACATCATAACATAAAAAAATTAAACAGAAGACAACAATGCTGTCTTAGGATGATGACACATGGAGTACGCCTCCTGATGCACATACACATGGAGAATTCACCCTTTTTGGTGCTGTCCTTAACATTTCAAATGGCAGTGTTCCCCATCCTTAATCTTCTCTGTCTTTACGTTTTTGCGTTTTGTGCGTCTATTCAGGTTGGTTTGTGAGAGAAAACCAAATCAGCAAATTTAAAATCAGTTTATGATATGGGGATACGGTCGATATGGGGAACTCGTCATACACTATGATGTCCCTTTCTCCAGAATGGTGGATGATATTCTGTCATAGACCATTTGAACCATCCAACCAGAGATTGTACTCTATGTCTTCCGAAATGGAAGTAACCGGATGTGACAGTTCTACCGAATTGAAGCGACGGGTGTTGCATGCAAGCAGGAGATGCTTACTCTTCCTGGGCACCTGGTCTCACTCCCATATCGGGAGTTCGCTTCTTTTCATATGGTGGAGGTTTTTGTTTGTTTACTTTGGTTCCTGTTTTATCCTGATTTTGTATGCCTTCGGTTTCTGATTTTCTGAATTATCGATTTTGTGCTGTAAACAGGGATATGGTCATTATCCATATTTGTCATATACTTGTACGATTTCATCTTTTTATTTCTAATTTCTGATGGAAGAAAGAATGAGATCTCAAACAAGATTCTTTGAGGCAATATCACCAGTAAAATACCGAAAAACCTCAAAAGGAACAAGATCGGTTTGACATTAAGCATAGAAAAGGATATAAAAACATTTAAACCAAAATATAACATATAATCCAACGTGACCTATCAGCAACTGGTGCTGACTAAGCACAGCGTTCTTCCAAAACTTTCTTGGAAACCTTCTACCATGAGAATAGAAGTGGTAGAATCATGGACTAGCACGATGGACTATGTATCCACAGGTTAATGTAAGTTGATTGAATCTAATCGTAACCCGTAATTAAATACAATGATCAAGACTTTCTGCAAATTGCTATACATATCATTATTCTACTCCCATCTAGGATCACTACCCTGTATTAGATAAGACTTACTTCCCATGCAGGGAAACAGTCCTTTACTTTGAGAAATGAGGACGAGTACAAAATTGACTTCACCAAACCATTTTCCTGAAGTCATAATTCTTGTACATCAGTTACTCGGAAAAATGATGTATTCCACAAAGTAGACGTGACATGTGATTTGGACGTTAAACTTTAAATATACGTCCTTAATACTCAATATATATAATTTTTAGAATTTGACTTAACAGTTGTCGCGATAGAGATATTGACTCCTCTGAATAGACTCTCCTTAAAATAAGCGTCCCCCCCTCTCTCCCACTCGCTTGACGAAATTTTAATGTAGATGTAGTCGTCATTTGAGCTTCATGGAATGATTTTGGCTTACTGAGGATTCATCTTTCGAGGCATGTACATGTATGGTGCACTGCATTTGATTTTTCGAACCTACCTCGGACCGGCAGAAAATGGCACATATGCATACGGATCTCTCTTTCTCGCTTCCTCATCAAGAAATCTTTCTGGACGAAAAACCTGAAATGAAATTTGTTAATTTTTTCCCTCACAAATAAATATAGAAGAAAAACCTTATTGTTATTCAGTCTCAAAGCCTAGAAGGCAAGGCAAAATCATAAGGCTTAGCATTTCCATTACAAAAGTTGTGAAAGAAATATCTCATTTTTGTTTGATTTTCATTCATAAGAAGTAACTTTGATGAAACGCTCACGAACGAAAAGCAACAATATGTTTAAATATATGTGGTATATTTTTGTGAATTTGGGGTTTGATGTACATGTTTATGCAGTTATAATGCAAAGAAAATGGGATTTCTCCAACAAAAGTTGATAGTAGTATTGACAACAAAACATGACCCTCCTAAGTAAGAATAGGCAAGCACATTTTCCTTATATTTTCTAAGGTTGAATAAGAATTCAAAGTAAAAAAAAAATCAGCATTTCATAACAAGCATGCCATACTGTCTCTATTGACTCACGTCATAATCTGGCCACACATCAGGGTGGTTGTTGATATGATGAATCTGTATGTTAACCTCTACGCCAGCCGGAATTTCAAATCCGTCAAATACAAAGGGTTTCGTAAGTATGCGAGACACAAGGGGAACAGGCGAAGCCTGTCGATTTGATTCCTTAATGAATAAGTTTAGGTGTCGGCATGCATTAATATTCTCCCTGTAAAGGTATCAGTTGATTTGCGGTGCATAAAAAGTCAAAAAGTATGATAAGTTGTAAAGGTATATTAGATGTTTAAATTGAAACATGATTGTGGAAAAATTTTAAAAGTTTCATTATAATTGATAAGTTTTGTTGCAGATCACAATGTATTGAACTTGTGACAAGAAAAATATATACTTTTACCATGTGAAATTTTCTTCTCCATCTGTAAGACCCCGGACCTCATCATAAACCTTTTGTTGTTCATCCGGGTACTTTGCGAGGTGATACAATGACCAGCTGACTGCTGATGCTGTAGTGTCGTGGCCTAAAAACAGGAATTTATTGAATCAACATGACAAAGACTCTATTGAGCTTGTACAATAATACCTTGAAATGATTACCCTACCAGCTTCCCGTACATTTGAACCTCGACGAAAAGACAGACCCTGTGGCATGTGAAAGTGAAGCATTGTTTACAATAAAAGGATTAATTATCTCATGTTTGCTGTACGTCAATTCAACGGATATAATTGTATTTCCTTTAGATTAGAATTTCTAACAGTTATTTCTATTTGAGTCATTATTTTTACATTTATGTGTCATGTAATATGTGCGATATTCTTCGTACCAACAGCACAAATACAAGGATACTCTTCTATATAAAGTATTCCATGTAACTTTTGCATTAAGTAAAGAATGGAATTTAATTTTACTATCGATATTTTTTGTGTATTATTACTACATTATGACGATTTGGAGGCTGACGTCGTCGTTTTTTATCTATAGACACAACTGAGGATATTGGTTTAAAAAAAGGAAAAAAAAAAGAAAAAAAAAAAAAAACGTTAAACACCATAAATACATAATTATTTGTATAAAACTTCAAATACAATTGTCCCTCAAAATTGAAATTACTCATTTGTAGTATTTTACATTAAAATACCTCTAGCAAGTTTCATTAAACGTATACATTTGTAATCAACCATAATGAATAATGTGAATCATTTGAATGATACATAGATTTAATTTCACTTAACTTCAAATAGGAATGTATCAACCTCCGCCCGTATGTCCTCGTCACTAAGGCCCGTGCCGTCTGTATCCTTTGCTGTGATCAAGATGTCAAGAAAATCTAAGTGTCTCTTCTTTATTTGATCTGGATCATCTTTCTGAATTGCATGAAAAAAAAAACGTTTTTCCTCTTACTTCTTACTCAATTTTCTAACAGTTTGCCATAAAGTTAATTAGGCAAAACAGAAATATAAACACACATATATATTAGTAGAATATTGATAATTACATCTACATATATAGTAGGAATATAAATAATAATACTATTAGATTCATAATATATTATACTAATAGTATATGCCAAATGTTGAAAAAAAACCCGCATTATTTCTTTTAATGTTCGCTCGTCCTTCATGTTATTTTTTTTCTTTTGTGTTTTATAGATGACATCTTACCAATGACTTCCGCCTTGCAGAAATCAGTTCCTCAGCGAATCGATGAACATAATTTGACTGTCGTTTAACCTCTCTTCCAATAGGCGAAAGGTTATACATGAAGTCCGAATGTAAAAGTGGACTACTGCAAAGAAACGATTTTTCAAAGCACGGTTACCAGGATGTATACTTTTAATCTAAAATCCATGGATTAAGACAACACATAAGAATATAGAATATAGAAGAACATATATTTCAATATTGACAATTTAACGCTTTTTTGTATTCCTAGACAAATGTGCAATTATAGTAAGTGGATAGAAAACATTCGATCTGAAGAAAATCAGAGCTTATCTACTACTTTGTAACTCGTGCGAACGAGAGAATGAACTAATCGATAACTAATTCGGACACTCTCCAACCCGCTCCGCTTATCTGTTTGCGGAGACATAATAAAGTTCGTAAGGGGGATAAACTATTGCAGTGTTCAACCTCCCCCGCCATCACATATGACCATCATCAGTACAGAGGTGCGTCGATCAGGGAAAAGAGGTCAAATTCTAGAGGGTGAATCTAAGTTCACGTAATTGCTCGGCTTGACTGTTCACTTCCAAAATTACAATTATAATGGAGCAGTGAAACTGTAATATGAGAATCTGGAGATAAATTAAAGGGTGTCAAGCCAACCTTCGGGTCTAATTCCAGGGTCGGGACTGATTCCCTATAATTCCACTAGCTTCGCATTGGAACAGAGAAATTTTCCAGATAATAGAGGGTCCGACAAGACCAGCAATTGTCTTATACATGTATTCGTATTTACAGTCTTTGGTTCTCACAAAAAATATGGAAAAATGATTGTTCACCTTTTTTACAAAATCGAGGGAAAATCAGTCCTCGCCTCTACTAGATCGACACATTAGAAGTAGTATAAAGAAAAGAATGGAAAGGATTGGGTGCTAAACACTGCAATTATGTCTCGTCCTATTACTTGCCGACTGAATCTGGAATCGCCACACTTATTCTTGTTAATATGCTGAATATCAATTGACAAAACTATAAAGTTAAAATATATTTCATTCCAATAAAATAGAAATGGGATTGGCTACAAGTTTGCACAACATTTTATAAGCCCTTTTCCTACAATACTTACAATATCTTGAATGGCATATCTTGTTAATTTGTGAACTATTATTGGCCCTTTCTTGTGTATATTGCGTTGCCCAGCCTAGGAGGATGGGGGACTTAGTAAAATTATTGTAATTAGATGAATATTGTTATCTGATTAATGTATTTACGTTTTAACAAGAACACGAAGGATTTTCAAAAGTAGTAACTTTAAAGAAGTCTTGACTGAATCAGTTTTGATATTCAAAATTATTATTATTCGTCTCAATTTTACTTAATTGTATTTTTCTATTGGTCTATAATCTCGTTTGTACGGGTTACAAAGTCGTGAGCACTAGATAATTGGCCAATGGAATGAAATACAAAAGACATTTACATAAGTAACCAAGCCATGGACAACAGTTGAGACGTGCACATGAGGTACTAAGTCGCGCGAACGAGTTTCTAAGTCGTGCTTACGAGAAAAATATTGTCCCTTCCATGCTTCTGTAGATTACAGCAATTTATTGTATCATAAATTAATATCGATAAATTAATTCCATATGGTATGACGAAATAGATATATTAGAAATACACATTTTATCTAAGAAACCAAATTTTCTTTAAAATGAATTCCCCAAGAATCTTACTGATCTGTAATTTTCATGAACTTACAATACTCTGGCTTGAAGTGCAATGACCATTGTCTTCACGGCATGAAGGTAGGGGTGGTTGCTATAAATAGAAAGAAGAATAATTATTACTTTTCCACGACTGGAGAGGCCAAATGATGTTAACGATCATATCTATTCCAAAATATATCTCCAGGACTATTTTGAAATATATGGCATTTCATCTTAATTGTAGTATATCATACGTGCACTTCAAACAGTAAAATGTAAAGTCTCAGCACTGATACTAGAAGTCAAAACAAAGAACAGCCATATAGCGAATATAAAACATGACCTTAAGGTCAGCTCACACTTCGCTTTACGGCTTGGTCACGGCCATAACACATCCAAAAAAGGTATCCTGTGAAGCAGACGTTGTTGTTCGCTTTTGAGACGCGCTACAAACGATCTGTAGACGTGGTAGGACGCGGTTAAAAAAATCTGAACGGCGTTTAACGCGAAAAGTAGTTTTGAACTTTTCAAAATCTTATTCCGCGGACAACCACGGACGGTATACGTGTAACTCAGAATAATAAGACGTGGTAAGACGCGAAAACTTAAGCGATCTGTGAAGGCCCATTCGGATACCCTCGCCCTTTATTTGTAACGGCATAAAAAGACTCGGATGCCAATGGTGGAAGGTTTTACATCAAATCGATGTAAAAGTAAAAAGGCACTTTTTCAACATTCAAAATTCTTCAACTTGAGTAAGTGATGTTGTGAGTAACATATTTTTCAGTTACGATCCAGTGTTGGAATCTGTATTTTGTGATAGATTATAACAAAACTAATAGATCAACGGGGAACTATCTTTAAAATGGCGCCGTCTGACGTCCGAGTCTTTTTTCGAAGGAAAAGGTCGAGGCTTATCCGAATGGTGAAGGCCATATTACGGTCATTGCTCGGGTGTTCCGCGTTGGTATTACGGGTACAAAGCGTGTGTATAGCGTCTTGTGACGAACGCGTTTATCTTTAGACGTGGTTGGACGTGGTAAGCCGTGCTCATGCGGTATTTCAGCAGTGAAACAGCTGCCGGTGGTCATACCCCGTACAAAGCACATCCATGGCAAAAATTACAACGTATTTACCACGTCCAGCAGATTTTTGAAAGTGATTTGAACGGGGAGTGCAGTCTGGCCGGGGCTTAAGAGTTCTATAAATGAACCTGTTAGGACACGGGCCGTTAGTTTTACGTTGGTTAAATAAAGGAGTAGGTGTTGTAACCTGCCATTTTGGCCCTATTTTCAAAGTGGTTCATATATCCATAATATTCTAGTTCATGAAATGCCAAATGTATGGTGAATCCAAATTATGAAAGCCTGTTTCGATTTCATAGTCCCATACTGAATAATACGTCAATCAGAACGTCAAAAAACCGTTGAAATCCTTGAAAATATCAATAAATGAGCGATATTTCAATGATGATCCAGGCCTTACCCATGATATTTTTTGTACCAATCGATTGATTTCTGATCGGTCTTTTAATTTGCATTAAATATTACGTTGGTAAGGCCTGGAGCGTAGATGAATTTTGAAGATTTTTGTGTAAAATACGATGCTTTTCCTTTGTTTTGCGTCATTTAGGGCAAATGACGTCAACACATGACGTCATACATCACGCGCGTGACGTTACGAATATTCAAAATTATGACGCCGTATTTTCTCTGACATTCAACATTGCATACATTTTGAATGTTTAATTTAAGACTCGAAAGGGCATTCTAAAACAGGTAAAAATGGTAAATATGAATAACTATTAAGTAACTAAAGGATCTTTTAAGGCCATGTATGCACATTTGGCAATTTTCACGATCGTTCCACTTCATATGTATGTCTGCATCTATTCAACGAACCATTCACGCATTAAACACGCATACATTACAGATGTATCACTTATATATAGCGTATACCACTACGAACTACACACACACTCTGCATGCATCACTCATAATATAACACATTACATACGTTAGATTTTCGGTAGAATTATGCATGTTTCACGCAGGAAACGCGTATGGGGAGAATTAAGAAGTATAAACCGCTTGATTTCGGACCACTGCATCAGTCTAAATCAAGCTGTCAATGAAAAGTAACTGTTATACTACAAGTCTTTGAACAATATGAATATAAACTACAACAAAAGTTGTTTTACAGAGTATTGGTCATCAGCAGGTTGTGCCGGAAGTCAGCGTAGTGGTACACATATTGCAGACGCGATAGAAAGTCCAAGCGGAGAATGTGAGAAACATGAGCGAATAATGTGTGATACATATTACGCGATCAATATGCGGAACATGCATTATTTTAAAACTCCTGCTTTGTGGTACCTGTAATCATGCATAAACCACACGAAGTTCTTTCGTAATGAATACTTCGAAGTTATCTAACAAATTAGTTCTTCATGTGTTCTTTGCGCAGTTTATTCGTGTTTCATGCGGGGTTTTTTTTTTTCTGTCGTTCTCGCTATATTAATCAGTTCACGCATAACCACTAACTTTTTCTATTTTTTCTCCACTAATTCCAGCGTATAAATCCAGATTATCATATTATACGTAAATTAAGCGAAATTTATACGCAAAGTGCTGCGTGGCACGGTCTTTCACTGTAAGAATTGAATCTTTAGTTAGTTTTATCATTCATTTTACCGATGAGGATGACTTGGGATTAACTACTAACGATAGATTCGAATTCACTCTTTTTACTTTTAAAACTTATGTTGGTAAAAATCTGAAGAAGAATATAAACCAATTCACCTATTCGTTTGAACATCAGACTTGTACGAAAACGCACATCGCAACATTGTGTCCAATGTTGCCATGCCAACAAGATAATAAATTTCCACAGTTCTCTCTGAATCCATGTGTTGTTTTATGTTACTCTGCAATAAAAATGTATTTTACTTTACTCTCTCCTCTGAAGGAAAAGAGGAGGGTATTAAATGAAAAAAAGTCTTAGATTCCATTTTTAAGATGATAATTGTACGTCGTTTTATAACATTATCAAACAAAATTTCGTTATCATGGCAAATCATATTTTCAATTCAAAAATTATTTGTTAGATATAAAAAATGTATGATTTTAGAATGTTGATGTGGAGCATATTTAAATAATAGGTTAAACTTACTTAAAAGTGCCTTATAACATCCTATTCATTTTCACACTAAGAGTACATACTGCATTACTATGAAATTTCAAAACCCCTTTTTTATGATGACTTTTAGAATAAGTAAAATAAGGAGGATCAAAGCTTGACATCGAAAATGCATAAGAATTTTCAATAATCTAAAATCAGCTTCTATACCGCGGCTACGATCGTGGAGTCACCACAAGTTCACACTTCATGATACATGACCGTCTTCTTCTGGAGATCCACTCATTACCAGATAGTTGTACGTACCACAAATTTGTCAGCTACTTCATTATAAATATTCACATAAGGTTTTAAGATGTCGAAATGGAATGCTGGAGTAAGTAGTCGCCTGTTCCTTTCCCATTTCTTCCCATAGCTCAACAATAGGCCCATTCCTGTATAGAGAATATTCTTCTTTAACCTTACTTTCAACTAGTGATGTTGCTTCTATGTTTCAGATGAAATGTGATAAATGTGTTATTGTGACATGGTTTCAAAAATATACCTAGCCAATCCTTCAGGAAAAAGTAACCACCGGGGGCTTTGAAAACTGGTTTTGGTTCCGTTGATTTAAATAGTAATTTTGCTGTTTCTGCATGACATACTCCCAAGAGAGGATAAAATGGTCCAAGCCATGTACAGTTTATCTTTGCTCCCGTCTTTTTTATCAAAGCTCTTTCCTTTTCTGCCTTCTCAAATGTCGAAGAAAACTAATAAAGATAATAATGATTACAAATATTTTCCGTAAAAGGAAAATTGAAAATAATATCTGATCCTCTATTGTTATATGCACCCCATGATATTTTCTACCAAAAATAAATGTATGACTAAATATGCCACCGTTCTGTCAACAAGAAAATACGCATGCGTTTACAAACTTATCAATGAACTTATACCCTGAAAATAAGGCCATTGATAAGTTGAGTTGGTCGTTTTCGTTGACTTGTATTAAAGAAAATCATATGTAATTGAATCAATGTCACCCACTATATTACCAAAGTCATAAAACTTTAAGTGTCCAGATTTAATGAAACATCCTGAGTTTCATAAAATGAAACTTGAGATATTGAACTAAACAGTCACATGTCATAAAATGATTAATTTGACACTAATCTCCCAGAAATATTGATAAAATTTCTGCATATCTCAGAATTTCTTAATTCTTGGCGAGTATTTTAATAAAAAAAAGGAATGAAATTTGTATTTTGATGTTTTTTGACAGAAAAATATTTTCCACCTAAATTACTACAATTGAATTTACTACAGTATTTTTTCTTTTTTAATAAATACTAGTATGACCTATTAAATTATTCAAATAAAATCTCATTATAATTGATAAATTCAATATGCGTTTCAACATTTGCGTCGCAAAGTAGAAATGACCTTGAACACCAAGTCAATAACCGTCAACATCTTAATTGTTGTTAGGTGAAAGAATTAAGCCATATCTATCCATGCATATATTTTGGTGGAACATTTTGAGGAACCAGCGATGAAACGTTGTTTGTACGGCTTCTTATGCATTTTAGGTATGCAGTATACGTATGGCAAATCTAAATTGTTAGTGTCGAAGCCAAAGGAAGCAAGAGCTGATTTGTGGTTATCTATTATTTCTTAGGCAGAATTAGGGTGTCTTCATTTTCGCGAGTACATTTTTTCGCCATTCCTAAATGATTCGGTAAATGCAGATATTTAAATTTATATCAAAAAAATGTTATGATCGCTGAGCGTATAAGTCCCCTACCGGCGGCATATATTTATGTCCTGCAACTCTTCCTATGAATTACTCTTCAATTAAACATGAGTTTTAATTAAACTTACTGTCTGTGCAGCTCAGTTCTGAGGTTGTATCTGCTTTATCGATTCGAAAAAGAGGTCAAGCGTGACGAAAGTTGAACTTGCTCTGTAACTATCCAAGACTAAGCTGAGTGTCAAATTTTACCTGAATATCACTATTTGTTGCAGAAAAAAGTCTGGAAAACTGACAAAACTGAATTGTGCAAGTCATCAAGGGGCATAACTCCTCGAAAAATAGGTCAAGCGTGACAAAAGTCGAACTTGCCCTGTAACTATCCGAGACTAAGCTGAGTATCAAATTTCACCTGAATATCTCTCTTTGTTGCAGAAAAAAGTCTGGAAAACTGACAAAACTGAATTGTGCAAGTCATCAAGGGGCATAACTCCTCGAAAAATAGGTCAAGCGTGACAAAAGTCGAACTTGCCCTGTAACTATCCGAGACTAAGCTGAGTATCAAATTTCACCTGAATATCTCTCTTTGTTGCGGGAAAAAGTCCGGAAAACTGACAAAAATTGAATTTTCCAAGACATCAAGGGACATAACTCCTCGAAAAATAGGTCAAGCGTGACGAAAGTTAAACTTGCTCTGTAACTATCCAAGACCAAGCTATGTATCAAATTTTCACCTGAATATTTCTATATGTCGCAGACAAAAGTCCGGAAAACTGACAAAAACTGAATTTTCCAAGTCATCAAGGGACATAACTCCTCAAAAAAAGGTTAAAGGTGACGACTGTCAAACTTGCTCTGTAACTATCCAAGACCAAGCTGTGTATTAAATTTCGACTGAATATCTCCATCTGTTGCAGAAAAAAGTCCGGAAAACTGACAAAAACTGAATTTTCCAAGACATCACGGGGCATAACTCCTCGAAGAATGGGTCAAGCGTGACGAAAGTCAAATCCGCTCTGTAACTATCAAAGACCAAGCTGTATATCATATTTCATCTGAATATCTCCATCTGTTGCAGAAAAAAGTCCGGAAAACTGACCAAAACAGAATTTTCCAAGTCATCAAGGGGCATAACTCCTCAAAAAATAGGTCAAGCGTCACGAAAGTCAAACTTGCTCTGTAACTATCCAAGACCAAGCTGTGTATCAAATTTCATCTCAATATCTCCATCCGTTGCAGAAAAAAGTCCGGAAAACTGACCAAAACAGAATTTTCCAAGTCATCAAGGGGCATAACTCCTCAAAAAATAGGTCAAGCGTCACGAAAGTCAAACTTGCTCTGTAACTATCCAAGACCAAGCTGTGTATCAAATTTCATCTCAATATCTCCATCCGTTGCAGAAAAAAGTCCGGAAAACTGACAAAAACTGAATTTTCCAAGACATCACGGGGCATAACTCCTCGAAGAATGGGTCAAGCGTGACGAAAGTCAAATCCGCTCTGTAACTATCCAAGACCAAGCTGTATATCATATTTCATCTGAATATCTCCATCTGTTGCAGAAAAAAGTCCGGAAAACTGACCAAAACAGAATTTTCCAAGTCATCAAGGGGCATAACTCCTCAAAAAATAGGTCAAGCGTCACGAAAGTCAAACTTGCTCTGTAACTATCCAAGACCAAGCTGTGTATCAAATTTCATCTCAATATCTCCATCCGTTGCAGAAAAAAGTTCGGAAAACTGACAAAAACTGAATTTTCAAAGTCATCAAGGGGCATAACTCCACGAAAAATAGGTCAAGCGTGACGGAAGTCTAACTTGCTCTGTAACTATCCAAGACCAAGCTGTGTATCAAATTTCATCTCAATATCTCTATCCGTTGCAGAAAAAAGTCCGGAAAACTGATATTCGGACAGACGGACAGACTGACGGACGGACGGACAGACAGACCGAGAGGAAACTAAGAGTCCCCTTCGGCGTTGCCGGTAGGGGACTAATAAAGCCACAGGGCGCGCTAATGAAATGAATTTTGTCGGCTTATGAAAAGCACTTTGTCTGGAAGCATCACTGATGAGGATTTAAGATCCCAAACACGTGTCTGGTGCCTGAAAGTTCGTTTGAAAAGAAGATATAGAGTTGGTACACTTCCGTATTATTATTTTTACAATGTTCAATACTGAAATTATTTGTTCTTGACGTATAATAAGATTATAGTGCACCATATGCGCATTTCAAGAGGTTTTATCTCATCAGTGAAATCGAAAAAAATCGAAAATCGAAAAAGAGGACATCACAAAATTTGAAATAATGAAGAGATAAAACCTAAACATGAAGTCGGCACCGTGGTCTAGTGGTTAAGGCGTCAGGCCAGTGACCGAAAGAATGGTCGCTGGTTCGAGTCTCACTAGGACCACGGGTCGGCCGACATATACTCTTCTATGTTCTGTGTTATATAGAAAAAAGTCATTGTCTGTGTATTGTTTACATGTATGTGGTGTTTAAAAAAAACTAAACATGACCTAAATGTCTGCAAAAGATCCTGGTAAGGACACAGCTATGGCTCAGGAAGATACCCCTTAGTTTGAGAAAATTCTATTAAATTTTATGACGGATTATTTGCAACTATATTTCAAATCTAATGCCGAAACACTGTGAAACTAGGCAAACGATATCACCGAGACTAAAAATCAACAAGGGGAGAAATCATCTTAGCGGTTGAAGTGATGACGATAAGGAGGAGATGAAGAATGAATAAATGCACATACAAATTGGACCTGCCTATGGGTTTGGATTCTGGTTTTGGTTGCTGTGTTTGACTTTAATTCTCTCCCTTTTGTGAGTTGTATATTTACGTGCATTTTTTTTTTGTTTTGTTTATTGATATGGATATATCAGATAAAAAGACCTGTGACATGTAACCGTTGTCCTTACCTGGTTCACATGACCCCAAAACCAATGCGCAGGACCAATGCTAGGGATCTTTTGGCAGATAAGAATAAGTTTCCTCCATTCCAACAAAAATGTTATGGCTTTGTACAGGAAAACTGCGAAAACACATGTACCTATCAGTTGCCACAGCATCTGTAATGAGAATGACATATGACTAGTCTTATGTAAATGCAGTACGCAAGAAAGTCGAAAAAAAAATTCATCCTTTGTCTATACAGCAGTAATGTATGAGACTGACCGTGCTCGTGAATAAAGACTATATAGTTCAGAAATGTACTATCACAATATAATGTGTCATATGCGCTGCGCATTTCAACAAATGTCTTATCAATGACATAAGCAAATGAAATTTACATTCCATTAAATGACCTCTGGTAGATACCAATCGGTTACAGACAGGACTACGTTAGGGAAACTCCTTCAGAAGGTTAAATGAAGTATTCCTGACTTAAAATGAATAAAGGAATACTGAGAAAACTAGTTTGCACTCCTTTGCTGGTTTGCTGCTCTACTTTAGCCTGGCTTCCACTGTCGCGAATGTAGAGAAGAATGAGCTACGATCAGAGGCAAATAAATATTCTTGTCACATTCTTGTCTTTTCTCATGAAGTATTTCTTGGCGCGATAGGCACACGATAGTGCCGCGAATGCAACAGAAATATGCTACGCGTCCGCTACGATAGTGAGGCGAGTGTGAAAAGAATAGAGAAGAATGCGACATGAATATGCAACGATAAAAAGACACTGATGCAAATGAGAGGCGAATGCAGGAGATTGAGACACGACTTTAACCCGATAGCGCTGCGATCATGAGAAGAATGTGACATGAGCAAAATCAAAATAATTTGACATATCCAAGAGCATCAACACCCTTTGTTGACTTTGACCTCTTTCCAGTTTGTTTTCACTTGAAAGGCATTGTCAAAGTTTTCAAAATATTGATCCGCATACTTTTACGTCAACTCTGAGATAATTATTATTGTCACTGTCGTGTGTGTATGTAGTACTATCGAAGCAATATCGTGTCAAGATTGTGGCTGATTCGCGTTGATTTTTCATTCGTGTCACATTCTCGGACCATTCGAATCACATTCGTGTCAGACTTTTTCTTGTCGGTGCTCTATTGTGGCTCTTTCGTGGTTCATTCTCCTCCACCTTGGGAACAAGAATACACACGAATGTGAGGAGAACGCGCTGCGAATGGAGGAGGATGCACATTGAATGCGCTGTGCATGTGCCGCGAGTGTGAGGCGAATACGAATACGAACGTGACACGATGAGTCGAGAATGCCCGTGATTGAGAGGAGAATGCGCTACGATTCAACAAAATCACCTAATCGTAGCTCTATCGCATCTGCATTCGCGACAGTGGAAGCCCGGCTTTAAGAAGGTGTATACCTTTCCCAATGTGCTTACGTGATATTTTTCTCGTAATGTGTTATGAACATTTATCGTGTAATTCATGTGAGCAGAACTGTAAACAATGTCAGTTTTCTTTCTGGCTTAAAATGAAATAAATAGATAAATAAAAAAAAAAAACACTTGCCTTTTATGTATAATCTCCCTGTGCTTCAAATTCAGTTTAACGAACGCACCACGATTTCTGGCGCAATGTCTACAACACAATACCGGTATAAATAGCATAACCTGGTTTACTCTACGTTGACAGAGTCCTTGAGTTGACAAAACAAACATTTCCTCTTATCATGGGTTCAATATCCGAATCCATTCAGTTTTGTTTATTTCAGATTTTCGGATTGGTCTACACATCGGATAAACGTTATTATTATGCCAAAATTATGCAGAAGTATATAGTAAGTAAGTTGTAAAGGAAACGGGATTTAGTATAACATGCACGCTCGAATATATGTTTTCTAATCAATTCTTATATAATAGCCTTTGTGAAATTCCAGTACATGTAAATCGTAAGAAAAAGTGTCTCATTGCTAACAAGTCCATAGCGTAATTGAATTTCCGTATACTCCGTCATTGGGATTCAAAAGTGTCATCCTTTTGTTAGTCCTGCTTGCCCTCAGAGTGAAGTCGATGACGTTTGATCTTGTTCTGTAATAGCGTATCGGTTGCTTTATGAATACAAAACAGACAAGGGAAAAACAAATGTTACAACTTAGGAAAGGGTATTTTTCCAATTTTGAAGATGAAAACAATCACGTATGTAATTACTGATAGTTATTTCTTTGATATTTATTTTTATATATTTAGGTCTCTATTGACAAAAGATAACATGCGATCTAAATATGAAGTCGAGTTTATGCTTTCGGTGTTTTTTACGTTCAGTTGAAACAAATAGATTGTGCAAATGCGATCAGCAAAGTGTTTATTATTAACTGAGAGTACATTATCGATACAAATTTGTGAATAAATCGAAATGGGATGCTTTGTGTTTCTTTCCATGAAAGACCAAGTACTGAACAAATTTTGCTTTATTTGAGTATAGAAAAACGTACGCAAATGAGTCAAAGGAGATCCTGACGATACTCTCAACAGCACTCACAATAAAGCACCAAACTGAGCATCGACGGACCCCTAGCAAGATAGAGGTGGGACCAGGTGGGACCGGGAGGAGTAAGCATCCCCTGTTGGTTAGCCGCACCCGCCGTCGATGTTCACGCACGAAAATGAAACAACATATAAAATACATGCGCTGTATGAGGTTATGTCAATATAGAAAGTGCTATGGCGACAATGTCAGGGAAAAATATTCAAAACACTTACTGTCAAACCCCTAGCGGGGAACTTTTCACGAGCACCACACGGCAAAGGGCATAAGTGTGACACAAATGAGTTAAAGAAGATCCCGACGATAATCCCAACAACACTCACAATGGAGCACCAAATTGAGCATCGACGGACCCCTAGCAAGCTAGAGGTAATACCCGGGAGGAGTAGGCATCCCCTGTTGGCTAGCTGCACCCGCCGTCGATGTTCACGCACGAAAATGAAACAATATATAAAATACATGCACTGTCTGCAAGATTCGGAACAAAATTGGATGGGAATTCCCACAATGTGCGAAAATTTTTCCAACATTCCATTCCTACAAACAACGAAATTATGTTATGTATCATAAGCTAGTGATGAACCAATTGTCGCTGACAATCGAAGGTTGCTAAAAGTTATTACATGTAGGATTATCGATTCTGATTCTTCACATCTGATTGTCACTGGAAGGAATTTGGATACCTTTCAGCTTTAAGCATCTATTTCCCTCTTGTTCAATGTTTAACGTCTTCAAATTCATTAGCATCATTTTAGAGCAGATAAATTTACAGCAGGGACCAGATATGCTCGTTCCGGATAATAAACCCTCGTCAGTGATTCTCAATCTAAACAATGTAATATGACCAAAATCTGGAAAATTATGTCCTAAATATACCGAAAGACGTAGCAAAATGGCTGGGATATGATGCTACAGGACCCAGGTTTTACAAATTTGAGAGAATTTTGTAAACATAAATTTCCAAATACGGTTGAGAAAACGACCAACCGAAATTGATCGAACTTGGCAATATGTGCCCTCGGGGACTCTTGGCCCAACAGCAGTGACACTCACCAAATGGTAAAAATCTTAAACCTCTTCAAATTTATCAGCATCATTTTAGAGAAGATGAATTTACAGCATATACCAGACATGCACGTTTCGGGTAAAAAAAATTTCGTCAGTGATCCTCAATCTTAAAGGTACAAATAGTCTAACAGGGATAAAACTGTCAATAATGAAGTTTTACCGTAAATAGCTTTTAAGTACTACCATTTGAACATCTATATATTACTTACATACTGACAAATATGGATAATGACCATATCCCTGTATACAGCACAAAATCGATAATTCAGAAAATCAGAAACCGAAGGCATACGAAATCAGGATAAAACAGGAACCAAAGCAAACAAACAAAAACCTCCACCACATGAAAAGAAGCGAACCCCCGATATGGGAGTGAGACCAGGTGCCCAGGAAGAGAAAGCATCTCCTGCTTGCATGCAACACCCGCCGCTTCAATTCTGTAGAACTGTCACATCCGGTTTCTTCCATTTCGGAAGACATAGAGTACAATCTTTGGTTGGATGGTTCAAATGGTCTATGATAGAATATCATCCACCTTTCTGGAGAGTGGGACATCATAGTGTATGACGAGTTATAAAATATCTCTCACATTTTTGTTTTATAGACGTTTTTACTCTCTGGGACACACGATTTCGGTTAACTTCGGAAATTGTTATTTGCATAATATACAGTATGTAGAAATGTGTCACGTTTACCAAAGTCAAAGTGAACATGCTACCACGATCAGCCTATCGCTTGAATGAACTTCACATCGTGGGATTTCTACGAAACATGTAGTTAACTACGTATACAGTATTTTTGAAATCCTCTCTAAAAAACCAACTCACTAATATTTCATTAATTGCAAATGCAAGGTTGATATCATGTAAACATATCATGTTCCATTCAAATCACCATTTTGAACGTGGAAAATCTGACACTTTCAAATGACTAACAACGTGTAATAGTGTATGACGGCTTGAATTGGAGGCAGGTGTTGTCTATACACATGTGCGTTTGTTTACCAAATCCTGGATGAAAATTAACCTTTATTAAGTTTTTTTTTGTTCGTTTTTTAATATTTGATTTAGACCGTGAATATATATATTATATATACTGTACACATATCAAAATTACTGTGGATATATCTACACGTCAAACTTATATATATATACTTCTCATAGATAAAAATAAACGAGAACTATACATGTACATATACACTGTAGATCCCTTTAGCTAATTTTCCCTCAGACTTGTCAGAGTTTTAATTTCACGGTCGTCCTTTAAGCTACGTCTTTATAACTTTCAAATACCAAGCCGATACTATTTGTTTATCACATTTCTCAGATTTTGATACCACCGATTGTCGATTCATTTTCGTCCCACGTGTTATCCGTCGGCCATTTTGTTTTGTTTTGATACAGTGACAAATATGGATAATGACCATATCCCTGTCTAGCCTTATGCAAATAAGTGCTTACGCGTGTTCGCAATCGGTCTTCTACGGAGAAAAGTAGGTTATATTAAGGTACCCATTTTATAAGCAATAATTGATCATAGCTCGGTAGTGAGGGCATATGTGACTATTGTAACCAGCCAGTTTCTAATTTCTAAGCATGATAGACTCGATTGCGTTAAACTTTTGACAAAAATTGTTGATTCATGGTTTGATCTTGGCGAGACCTTTTGTACCTTTAACAATGACCGAATTCTGTGAAAATTATGTCCTTAATATTTTACCTATTCAGTTAGTTGTTGTTTCGCCAGTAAAGATGGTAAAATGCCAGACAATCTTATTAATAAATTGAATTATATATGTATTGTTTCAAAAAATTTCTTTTTTGCAGAAAAATAAACCTTTCTTTCTTTAATGCTGCATGTTTCTTATCAATGCTGTTTTTATTAAACTTTGTTAAATTGATCCTCAAACCGTTACCCTTTCCGATTATTTTCCGATTTCTAAATTTCCGATGTACAACACTATAAAAAAATCAATTGTTAGATTGCACAGTGACATGATATCATTCATATTATTCATCCAAAAATATAATCGAAATTAAAGGAGTTCAGCATCATAATACCATCCCTCCACGGCTATTTTGAACATAGATTGTACTTGGATATGCTACTGAATCGACCCTAGAGGAAATTTGGAACAGCGTACTCGCTGTAAAGTAAATACATAAATTTAAATTCTTAAAATAAATCAGAGGGCGGTAGTGAAATGAATTTTGGAAGCATCACTGATTGAATTAAATATGCGAAACACGTCTGGTGCATTATAAATTGGTTTAAAATTTTCATAGAGTTGGAACCTTTCCGCATTATGAAAGCAATCTCTCTCTTTCTATTTAAAACTGTTTTATATTGAAAAAATATATGCCACTTTACGTACATGTACTTTGTAAAAATACTTAATTATTATATATACCCCGGTTTAAACCCGTTCTCTGTCCTATAAAGTAACGAGAAGTATTGACAAGCAAGAAATTCTTACTCACCCCGGGAACCTTATCTCAATTTCATTTGAAATTCTCTTTGGCTCCGTTTAAGAATGTTGTGTCTGTATTTCTTTTCGATTTGCATCTTTATCTGGTATCTTTTACATATCAATTGCTGATTTTTATTTCATGTTTGACTTCCTACCGATTTCTTGTTTGATTACTGGATAATTATTCAGCACAGCAAATGGAGCCAAGAAAACTGAATTGCTCCGCGTGTGATAAAGACGATATTTCTAATGTTCAAACTATTTTACCATAATTCTTCTTTTGCTATTACCTACAGTCTTTGGTACATGCAATATAAGGCATATTACTTCATAATAATTCGCAGGTAATAACATTTCAAAGGGAATGAATATCGAAAAATGTAAACTTTTTTCCTTCAAAACATCTATAATTATTGATTGATAAGGTTAGACGGAATGAACACAGAATTCAAAAAATCATCCTTTTCTTTCTCCAGACGAATTTGTTCAAGCGACAAAGTTCAAGAGGTAAAGTCTTTGTGACATAAGTATTAAGAGTGAAAGGGTTGTGCGAACTTAATCAGTATGACTACATCATTTGCTACTAGCGTGGCGTGTAGCCGACCGTAGTCAGCAGCACCGACTTTCCATTAATCTCTCGGTTATAAATGTGTAATCTTTTGTTTTTCGTGTTTTGATGTTAGTAGCTTTCGGGGTTTATTAATAGCCATTCTCGGTAAGGACCAAAGTCGAGTGGCACGGCATGTCATGGATTTTGATGATTTTCAGTAAAATGGGTATATATTAAGTACTGACAATGAAAATAATACTTTTCGATCAATATGACCTGTGGTTGCCATAGTAACGAGGTCAATCTATTTATAGCACTTTTGAGACCATGAAATGAACCAGCTTCGGATACTGCATTGCCATGGATAGCACTGTAATAGCTTTTTCATTTTTACATATTAATTTGTTCTTCCTTACTTCCATTCTTACTTAGTACACTTAGTTATGTGATATATATTACAGGAGGTTTATTGTATTAGTCCAAAATCAGTTAAAACGAAGGGGAAAATAGGTGAAAATAAGGGCAAATTTAGTATGATTTTAGCCATTTTCAATCTAAGATATCACAAAATGCACCAATAGGAGACAGACAAGTGATTTTCATCAAAGGAAATATATGTTTATTGACAAATAAAGTGAACAGAAAATTGTAGTGGGCTTTTCAGGGGTTTTACCTAAATTTTGTCGTCAAAAAAGGTTGCTATGGCAACATTAGTCCTTTTTTACTTTATATTTTTCTTGAAATTTATTTTATTCCTCTTTAGAGTTACGTAGGATTGTCAAAATGTATGCATGGATAGATATGACTCAATCTTTTCATCTAATAACAATTAAAATGTTCAATGTCATACACTTGATGTTCAAGGTCATTTCTACTTTGAAACTCAAATATTGCAATAAGAATTGAATTTTGCAAGTTTTTGTTATCAATTTTTTATGAAATTTTATTTGAATATTTTCATAGGTCATATCTATGATGAAAGCTCATGAATATCTTAGAATCTATTGTACTGTAATAATTTAGTAGGAAATTTTTCTCTGTCAAAAAACAAGAAATTACAGATTTCGTTCCCTTCTTTATCAAAATACTCACCAAGAATTTAGAAATTCAAAGATGTGAAGAAACTTTATCAATAGTTCTAGGAATTAGGTATTAGATTAATTATTTTATTGCATGTGTCTGTTAAGTTCAGCATCTCAATGTTACTGAAATATTTGCGCCTTCATTTTATGAAAAATCAGTATTTTTCATCAAATCTGGCCACTTATAGATTAATGACCTTGGAAATGTAGTGGGTGACATTGAAATATTTTCGAGGTCATCTTTATATTCAAACGTCACCGTTAGATGTATAGAATATATGCTGTTCCAATATTATGCGTGGATAGTTTGATATGGATTGTGTTTAAATTTATCGTACTGAAACTTTTTAGCCTATTGTTGCCATAGCAACCACATTTGAAGCTGTTTTGCATATAAAAGGACAAATTTATCCAATCAAATTTTTATATTCATGCATAGTTCAAAGATGATACTCATTAGATAACTAAATTTTGGACTTCAAAAATGGGTGCTTTTATGACATTTTTAACCTTGTAAAACAGTAAAAAAGGGCCTTTCAATGCCCAATAGAGAGCCTTTTGATACCCTGATTAGGCCCAATTTTTCGTTTTGAATAAAAATGGCATCCGAGATTAATGTAAAAAGCTTTACAAATATGTATAATAAAAATGATTGAAAGAAAATAATCAAAGTAATTTCAAATAAAAAATGTACCCGTTTCCACGGCATCCTACAATCATGCCTCTATCTACGAATTCTTCTGATTTTTGAAACTTCAGACAAGGTTACCATGGCAACGACAACCTTTTTGAAAAAAATGGGGTTGATTTACATACTAGTACTTCATAATGTACGTCCATACCAAAAATCTTTAAAATCCATGATATGCCTTGCCAAAATGTTTTGAAATTCTTTGGTTCTTAAAGAGAATTTTTGTTAAGTATATCTTTCTGTGCATGTCTTGTCCGTATTTTCACATGAAGTATTTCGGTGTTTGCTGCAAACGTGTTGTTGGGGATCCCATCTTTTTCGAAATATGTAAAAATTATTTATTCTAGGGAAATGAATCAAATATACAATGAAGCCTCCTTGAACTTCTTTGTAAAACTAATTTTCAAAAAAAAACTTGTATCGAAAAATACGACTAAGTCAGCTGGTGACCTTGTACGGGTGATATAGTATCATCCCGTACCAGGTCACCAGATGACTAGGTAACGAATTTCCCCCACCGATGACCTATTTTCACAATTTTCATGAAGTAATAGACGTCATTGTCTTTTTACGCTACGACGTCAACATGAAGGATAACGTTGTGACGTCACAAGGGGCCTGGTATTAAGGCAAGGTACCCAGTATATTAGCCAATCGCTACCCGGGATTTCAAGGCAAACTTGTCAGAGGTGGGGTAAAAGCTGATTTCACAGTAGTAATGACAAATATGGATAATGACCATATCCCTGTATACAGCACAAAATCGACAATTCAGAAAATCATAAACCGAAGGCATACAAAATCAGAATAAAACAGGAACCAAAGCAAACGAACAAAACCTCCACCATATGAAAAGAAGCGAACTCCCGATAAGTATTTACCAGCAGAAAAAAAACGTCATGATGAAGTAATTCCAATCCTAGCTAGTGCAACCTTCTTTTTTTGTTTAATACGGTATAAGGCTTTATATGACTTCAGTAATACGTAGGATGAGTATGTTTGCTTTTTACAGCCGTTATAAAAGAGGGGAACTCCAACAACACTCGGTTGCAGCATCCACAACAAAATTCCAAAACAACCAAAATGATGCAAAAACACACAGCAGACATTCACAAAAAGAGACAAAAAAGGGACAAGAAACACCACCTCACACCATAGAAACATGAAACACAAAAGTCCACACATAAACCAACGAGACCAATGTTAAATGTCTTCAAATTCATTCGCATAATTTAAAAGCAGATAAATTAACAGCATAAACACTCACATCATAGAAAGATGTAAAATTTGACATTGAATGGGAACGATATATTGTAGATATTAAAAGATTTCAGTGAACGTTTATCTGACGGACAATGTCAAGGATATCATTTATGAAATGTGTATTATGCTAAAAAAGAAATTGTTTATAACATATCATCGAAACTAACATGGCAACGAATTGTAAGTGACATTAACAAGTACAATATTCACAACTCCATACCATTTAAATGTATAATGGATTTACACTAATTGTCTTGTAAAAACACAATTCTTTCAATCTACTAAATATTTCATTGCATAAAGCTAATTGATTAGAAAGTTATTGAAAACAAACATTTCTTCCTCAGTTCCTTTCCTCCAAGCGAAGTTTTATACCATTTTTGGCCCTAGTTACCAACTCATGCTCTGGTATATATTCAAAATCGGGCACAAGTGAGATCTTATACCTGAAAGTAAAGAAATATAATATTACATTGCTTGAGAGTTGTTTCAATTCAAACCATGCAATATCCATTCTCTAAACACATAGCAATGTCAGATGACAAAATCATGTACATGTAAAAAGAACTCCATGATATTCTCAATAATCGGTCCATTTGATGCATTGAATTGACAAGTGAATATTTCGGAAAATGACATTTCCGGTTTACAGTGGAAAACAAATTTCTAAATTTAAACTCAATGGGTGAGAAGCACTATATTTGTACTTTTTGTTACCAAAGAAACCATCGTCATCATAGTCATCATGTTGCCTTATATGCACGAACAGCGTTTACTACTCTATACTGGTAGCTTAGAAATACTAAGTTTAATGATTTTAATGATAATAATATGAAATGACTGACAATACATATTTATAGAATAACTGTCTTTTGGAATGTGATTATACTGTGGTAACCTACAATGGATCCAGGAATTATGAGAAACATAATTCCTGGATCCATTGTAGGTTATCACAGTATAATCACATTCCAAAAGACAGTTATTATATATATTTACATTCCAGTTTTTCACGCTTTAATGACATTAAAATACGTTTACAACTACGTTGCTAAGGCTCTGTTACTATGTACCGTCAAGGTTCAAATCAAGCCAACTTACTATGACGTCATAGTTCAAATCACGCCACTGCGGTTTTACTCCTATAATCACAGAGTAAATTCTATACAAATGAATGGGCATAAGTAAATATTCAAAAATACTCAGAATGCGGCACTGATTAGAAACAAACATTTTGACCCTTGTAGTCTGATATCCACTTTTACAAATACAAAATAAAATGCGGAGGGTTCCAACTCTATTGCTAAGAAAAAAAAATTCAAACCAATTTACATATTTATACTTAAATGAATTCAAAAACAACATTGGCCTCGTTCATACAAAATATAACGTGAGAAGGAAAACCATTCGAAACATTTAAAGGACATTTAAATCACGATTAACATTTAAAGGAAGAATATAGTTCTATTATAGAATATAATTTTCCTTATTTTGATAGTCCAAAAATCCAATGACTGATTTCAATCTGAAGCCAAAAACAAGTTCTGCTTTGAAAAGCATTGGTTTCCACTATGGTGTGCCTTTCAATGACATAAGTTGCAACGGGGAAACAAAATGTAAACGTTCTTTACTCTGTAGCTTTCAAATTTGTAGAGATCATTCACTCTAATGTCAATGACATATCCAAATCATATTTAAATTCAACTGATACAGTCTACTTTCAGTCATTCAAAACAAAAACTAAATTGTAAGATACATGTAGTTTGAATTTTCAAATATCGCCATACCTTAGCACAAGTCGAGCGATCATCACCTTCTCTTCGTCTTGGGCAAACTTCTGTCCGATGCAATTTCTGAAATGTAGGTGGAGGTTTTTGTTTGTTTGCTTTGGTTCCTGGTTTCTCCTGATTTTGTATGCCTTCGGTTTCTGATTTTCTGAATTATCGATTTTGTGCTGTATACAGGGATATGGTCATTATCCATATTTGTCATATAAGTACATCATTGAATTATTAATCTCAAAGGGCAAACAATTAATTGTGATTACAGAAAACCAACAGCTTAATATAATTATGTTTCTTTCAATCAGTTATGATTACATTTATCAAAACACTGTCAGTTTAAAATTAAAAGAAAATGTATATTGTTCTCGTATTATCGATACTTTTGTAGTTAAAAACTGAATATAAAAGATAATCCGAATGCACATGTACCTGGATCCGGCTGAAAACGGGACATATGCGAAAGGATCTCTTTTCCTTACTTCACTCTCTAAAAACCTCTCCGGTCGGAATGCCTGTAAAATTGAAAAGACAGTTCTTCTTCCATACTCCAATTCTATCAAACCTCCCAAACGAAATTCATATATTCATCAATTGCAAGGTCACAAGGATAATACAATCAACCAGTACATGCAGGTGTCGTTTCATTTTCTTTCTGTGGGTGGGTTTTACATGTGAATGTATACCTGTTACTTGTGTCTACATGCATAAATACATGTAATAATAAATTTTGAATTCTCTTCACACAATTGAATATCGGACAAACTGAAGTCTCACCTCGTAGTCTGGCCATACATCCGGGTGATTGTTTACGTGATGAATTAGTACATTAACAGAATTCCCGGCGGGTATTTCAACTCCATCAAAAACAAACGGTTTTGTAAGGTACCTGGCGACACCTGGTACAGGAGAGCTTAAACGCATTGCTTCCTTAAGGAAGAGAGATAGATGGCGACATGCTTGTATGTTTTCCCTGCAAAATAAAGAATATCTCTAAAATATCACAACGAAACGCGAACTTCAGACTGTTATACGCATGTCATATATATTTTTTAGATTTAGTGGCATAGAATCTGTAATATAAAAGGCCGCTGCTTTTATCTATCTCGATTGTGATGGTACCTTACAATGAGAAGTTTTTGGTTTATAAAACAATTGTGCGTCTGTGAAGGCTTCTGTGTATCCGGATAAGTGGGAGGTTGTTCGCACGTAATCCGGATAACCACACCATTTGCTAACAGTAGATGGCTATCCAATGTCGGCTCCGGGTGCACATTGGTCTCCTTCCTTTCATCTGATGTTATTAACGTTTGATGTTTCTGTGCGTCTGTGTTTCAATCGTTTTGCATGATATTCTAGAGAACATCGTTGTCTCTTTTTTGTTTATAATTTTGTCTGATGTCATTTTTGTGTCGCTTTCTTGTGGGTTTGCTTCGCTCGCTCGGTAAATGCAGGGTGGTCACGCTGGAGATACTTTCCCTATCTTCAATCTACAAATGTAAGATAGAACTCAGAAGTGGATCTCCAACAACACTCGGTTGCAGCACTCACAACAAAACACCAGCACACCTCACGTAAGACGCAAAAGGGACAACAAACACCAAAACACAACATATAATCATCAAACACAAAAAACTATTAATAAAGCAACGAGACCAACGGGCAACCGGCGCTGATTTAGGAAGTCCATCTGCTACGCCAGTAGAAATTGGTTGTGGTTATCCGGAATACGTGCGCATAACACTCCCCCTTTTCGTTTATCGAAGAAAAATAACATCATCATACAATTAAGACAGCATAACGCAGGGGGGTCAAGCAACACACAGACGGATATGTAACTAGCTGATGCCAGTTATCACTCGAGGAGTCTAACCGACAATCAGAGAGGACAGACAGTCGGGTCCTTGTCTTCTCTAAAAGGGTTTGGAAGTTCCTGTCATGGAGTCCTATCGTATCAGTCATTCAAAATGCAATTCTAAAGAATGTGCTGTACATTGGCAAGTACAGAACAATGTGTCCGTCTGGTGACATCAGGATCTTATCCACGGTATAAAAGACGTTTGATTTCGATGGTATCTCTGTCTGTCTCTGATCCCTCTTATTTTGTTCCTTGTGAAATACCGATAGTAATATACTCTGTTGCTTGTATGGACTCGAATTTCCAATCGCAGATTTGCTTCAATTCTTTCAAAAGTTCTAAATGATTTATATTTGGATATAATACTAACCATGTGAAATTGTCTTCGCCATTGGTGAGATTACAAACTTCATCGTACACCTTTTGTTGTTCATCGGGGTATTTACCTAGATAGTAAGCAGCCCAGCTGATGGCTGACGCTGTCGTGTCGTGCCCTAATGGTATTAAAACAAGATGAGACTTATCTTTATTTTATGACAAAACGAAAACCAATGCTATGGAAAGTTTTAAAATCGATCAATCAAACTATGATTCTTGCCTAACAACCTAAAAACAATGAAATATCCTCCCATCTTTCGCTAAAAAAACTGTCGGCATTAACATCGTAATCTTGAATAAGAAAACTACACTAACCTCCAAATAAGAAAGTATCCACTTCAGCCCGAATGTCCTCATCACTTAGTCCACTACCGTCACTATCTTTAGCAGTAATCAAAATATCAAGGAAATCAAGATGGCGTTTATTTACTTGGTTTGGATCCTCTTTCTGAAATACAATGTATAAGGACATTAAAAATATTTGTATCAACAATTATTTCTCATAGTTACTTCGAACTTTATTACAAAGAATTATTTAATTTTTGAAAAATATTTGGTACTTGACCGATCTTCAGTCTTGTACCAGCGCATTCTTAAAACTTAAACTCTGATTGACTGTGACGATGGGACTCCATGACAGGCCCTGTCCAAACCTCTTTAGAGAAGACAGGGCCCCGGCCACCTGTCCTCTCTGTATGTCAGTCGGACTCCTCGGGTGATAACATACATGCGGGTTGTATTACGTACGCCCTATTTTGATGTTAATTTACATTTTCATCTGTGTTGCATGGGCCCCTGCGTTTTGCGATCTTGTTTGTGTGTGGTCGTCTGACAGTGAGGAGGTTGTTTTACACCCCAATTGTACGTTCTTCGAGAGCTCTGGGTAATCGGAAAAGTGGGAGGATTGTGCGCACGTAATCCATGATATCCACATTAATTTTTCTGTTATTTCCTTTGCAGATGGCCGTCCTAAGTCCGCCCCGGTTGCCCATTAGTCTCGTTGGTTTATGTGTAGTCCTTTGTGTTTGATGTTTCTGTGTCGTGCGATGCGTTCCTTGTCCCTTTTGCGTCTCTTCCTGTGCTTGTCTGCTCTTTGTTTTTGCATTGGGTGTTTTGGGGTTTTGCTGTTGGTGCTGCAACCTGGTGTTGTTGGAGATCCCCTCCTTTGTTTTGCTTTTTTTAATTTGTGTTACTTTCATTATTAATAAGATTAAATAGTGATTTGTAAAAGTGTGCATTTTGTCATCGGGAAACATTAAAAGAAGCAATGAAATAATAAGAAAATTGATATAATCGTTCGTGCTCCAAAAAAGAAACCTTCCATCTACAAAATAAACCAAAATTCGAGAGATGTTTCTCGCCACATACCAGAGATTTCCGTCTAGCGGCAATGATTTCCTCAGCAAACTTATGGACATAATCTGTGATAATTTTGCACTCTCTTCCATTGGCAGTGAGATAGTACATCAAGTCCGAATGTACCAGGGGATTGCTAAATCACAGAATGTTATAATAAGTTCATTACTAGTATTGCTCATACGATATCATATAATCAAACAAAATCAATTTTACCTATGCTTGTAGCCAAATAAAAGGCAACTGTGCTTTTTCTCAAGGTGATTTATATTCATATACTAAAGAACCGTAAAATCATCTGTATTCAGAATAATACCTACAAAAACCGTTGTCGAAGTAGCATTGCCAACCTTTTTACTGCAGAACCATAGGGATGGGACCTAGAAAAGAAACACGACATGGCGAACATCAAAACAAGCATTGAATTGAGGACAGGTACACGCTCTTCTCTTTTTTTTTTCTGTTCGTGCAAATTCAACGATACAAATTGAAAACTAAACAATATGAATGAAATAAACCGCCATCCACCTAAGCTTATTACACGTACGGTGCATTTGAACTTTCAATTTGATATTTCTCCTTCTTTTTAATTTTCTCTCAATATCCATTTTTCGAATGAATATTATTTATAAACCTTGTATATATACCGGTATATATATGACGAATGTGAAATCAATCAAACTCGGTATTCGTAGAAAGAAGAAATATCATCGTTTCAAAAAGCTATTCTTCCTTGTTTTTATTTTCTTGAAAATCTTTACCTGCAAAAGAAACATGGGTTTTTAACAAAAGCCGTATATTTAATTGACCTTTATTGTATCGTTACATTAACAAGAACTAGTAATAGAGAGATAGATTACTTTTGAGTTTGGATGCCTCCTTCATATGAAAAAGCACATTGTAACATGGTGTCCAAGGTTGCAAGAGTTACAAGGTTATAAATTTCCACTGTCTTTTCCGAATCCAAATTGTTATGAATATTTTTCTGAAAAGCAAATAAAACTAATGTTTACATTTTACAGGCGAAGTAACGCAGTCTTTTATCGAACTTAATTGGGGATATAGAAATCGTTAAATTCGATATGATGTGATGCTACAATGAGTGTTATACAATTATGGACCTTTATCTCAGTGTATATGATGTTATATTTTCATAGAAAGTCAGTATCAGGTCATATAAACAGACTTAAAAGTTCGTAACTGTTTTATTCCATAATCTTATATATGATTCACTATAAACAACCACACCATTTGCAGAAGTTAGTGCAGTTTATCAGGTCTATTTTTAAACTGTGGTATACGGTGATTTATTCAGGAGCGTCGATGACGTTATCAGCCTATCAGAAAGTCACTATTCATAGTTTATAGAATAACTACTATTATAGAATAATATGGGAAAGACATCGAAGCATCAATCCTTGTGCAGTTGATTTTTATCAAAATATCTTCAACCTACTGTCTCTGTTTTATTCGCAGATATCACAAGAAAAAAGATTGCAAAAAGTGCATAAACCTATCTCCCGTCCAAACATTACTCCGTACGGCAAAACAATGTTTTTCACATGTACATGCACTGCACCTATTCGAAGTTTGCTTTTTTTTTTCTTTTGGCGAATAAACCTCCCTGTCTATTTTGAATATCTTCATCTGAGACGGGTAATGAGCTTTGAAATATTCTGGAGCATTATCATTAATCTGAATTGAATTTATATAGGAAAGTTTAGAAACTGTCTTACCAAAAACGTATCAGCGACACTGTTATAGATTTTGACATACGGTTTAAGTATGTCAAAATGGAAAGCTGGAGTTAGGAGACGTCTGTTACGCTCCCACTTTTTGCCGAAACTCAGCAATAAACCCATTCCTGGAATGAAAAATGAATTATAGGACTAGTAAAACAAAAATATTCTTTTAGATATAAATATTTAAAAAATCATCACCGATATATTACAATTTCACAATTATATAACTTTTGTTGTTAGTTCAAAGGTAACTTAAAGTCAGATAATTTTTATTGGATAGAATGACAAAAGTGCCATATATTTTATCGCTCATTAATAACAACAAAACCTAAGGAGAGAAAAAAATGGAAAATAAAAGATGTAAAATGGCGCATACCTAGCCACGATTTTAAGAAATAGTACCCTCCAGGAGGTCTGAAAACCGGTTTGGGTTCTGAGGACTTGAACATTAGTTTTGCAGTTTCTGGATGGCACATCGTGAACAATGCGTTGAAAGGACCTATCCACGTGACAAAAGACTTTGCTCCAGTTTTCGCTATCATTACTCGTTCAAGCTGTGCTTTTTTTGTCGTATTCGAAACCTTTAATTGAAAACATTAAAATAAAGTTTAAAATATTTATCAGTTAATGGATTCCAATTGGACATTGCTATTGATTCGAAAATTGTTCCTTTAGAGAGATATTTAATGTTTAATGATATAAAAATTGTTTGGTATAAGAAAACAAATATCCTTCTCATCTTGATTTCCTTGTTTCATTTTTCTCCAAGCAAATTCATTTCAACTGTAGTTTCAATTACCTTCCCTATCTGTTCAAAAAACTGTGTAGATCAACCTATCTGTATCTAGATGTTTTGACGGGGAGTTTCGAAACTGCATGGTTTTGAGAAGTTGTCAAGCTTATACTTTCGAGGAAAAAAGTATATAAGTATTGCAATTAGATTGTTGACAAATTCTAGGCCGGATTGCAGATTTTGAGACCTACTACCCGTCCCTCGTGATAAATACAAACCTGCTTAATATGACCCCACAACCAGTGTGCTGGGCCGATGCTATGCATTTTCTTGCTGATTTCTATCTTTTTTCTCCATGTCAATAAGAAAGATAGTAAATTGTAAACAACTGCAGCCGCAAGCACTGTTAGAATAAGGGAAAATATCATCTGAAATAAAAATGTAGGAAATGAGACGTACAGCGTAAATTTCATGTACAAATCATTCAATTTCCATCGTTATCTAAAAAAAAAACGAACATTCTGATTGGCTAAGAAATTTTGTTGATACGTCAATCAACATTTTTTTTATCACGGAGGTATATATATATTTATCACAGTAGCCTATCACGTGATATGCAAATAATCTCTAGGCCGGGAATCCCCTTCGAACTATTTTAAGCCTATCATATGAGCATCACTTTTATCTATATGCTGGTAATCTTTTCTGGTCAAGAATAGGGGTACATTCAGAGAACACTTCAACATAATTTTTTTTTTGTTTACATGTTATGATATGGTGCACGTAAATAAACAAGATTTTATATTGAAGTGTTCTACGAATATAATTCTATTCTTGACTAGAATAGATTACCATCATATAAATGATAATGATACTCATATGATAGACCTAAAACAAATTCATATCAAGTAGATTTAGACACTATTTACCTTGTTGAATCGGAGGGATTATTTGTATGTCACGTGATGTGTTACAGTGTTTATAGCACTATTGGGAATCACTCAAACATGAGTACAGTGGCGGGTTCAGAGGGGGCCCGCCCCCTTTTCACCCAAAGTTATTGATTCAGAATACTCTTTTTCTGCTTAATCTCTTTACGTTTGGAAAAATTACTTCTTTTTCTATTAGCTGTCCATGTTTTTGTCTTCAACTTTCTTTGTCATCATGTTTGAACGGATTCATATGTCATAAACATATACAAAATTCAAAATCAAATTAACACTTGAATAATTACCAAAATTAATGCTTCATTTTCATGGGTCGATCTAACCAGGTTAGACTGGTGGATAGTGGGGTTGCAATGCCCTAATCTTTCCAACCTTCCCCAATTGGTCAAACAAAAATAAAAACATGGAAAATGAGAGAGAGATTGTATTCTTATGACAAAATGTAACCTTTTATTCCAATTTTTTTACGGCTTGCTCCGCTCGCCAATATAGAATAAGAGTGTGTATACATGTATGGATGACTGAATTAAAAAAAAAGAAAACTTCATATCTTAAAATTTTGCGGCTCGTTAGTCTACCAATTAACTAAAAGTAAATGTATCAAGAAACTCTATTATATGGTACATAGGGGTTCGTCCATTTGAGATTATCGTCAGGATCTTCTTTAACTCATGCAATTGGAATGACCCCCCCCCCCCCCACTTCTAATTAGATCAGCAGTCTTCAGTCGACCTTTTTTTTTGTTATCAGTTTTTCTGTCAACAAATTTCTTCGAGCTTAAACATTGCCCCCCCCCCCCCCCCCCCTTTCCGAAATCCTAGATCCGCCACTGGAATAAACTCGTAGCTGAAAAGACAATTTGTTAAAATTAGCTAAAAATTTTCAAGGGTGCCATTTCTTTTCTACTTCCTAGAATTATCTTTGCATATAGCATTTTTTTCGAAGGAGTCTTGAGATATAGAGAGACGATCGTTCGCTGTTTGAGTAATGGTGGCTGCCGTGACTTGTTTACGTCTTGGGAGGCAGTTCTATCACTGCGCAACCCCCGAACTTACGATATATAGTGCGGGGATTGATTGTTATTAAGCCCCTGTCATACCTTCACGTTGCATGGCATTCGTACTAAGATCACCAACATTGTACGAAATGTGGCGTGAACGTAGTAAGAATGCAGTGAACATAGTAAGAGATCGCTGATACGTATTGGGATTGTAGTAATGACGTACGCCGGCGAACTCGCCGATACGAAAAGTACCACGACCGTTTCGAACTGTTCAAAACAGTCGTAGTGAGGACGCGCAGACGACAGAGCATGTTAAGGACTACTTGCGAACGTATTGAACTTCATTGACGTAGTAGAAACGTGTCGCAAACGTGGTGGGGGTGTATTACGGACTTTACATATCGTCTCGTCTCTTCCGTCCTTATGATCTTATCACGTTCTCGGTTTTAGTGCTCGAAAAAGTCAAAATAGACCTCGTCCAAACAACTTATCGCTTGATCATGGCATAATCGCAGCATGTACGCAGTAAGGAACTCGAGAACTTGGAATAAATGCTGCACTATCGTAACACAGACGCCTTACTTGGGGACGATCGTACATAGTGGGAACTCAATTGACTTAACTTATTAAAGACGGAAAGGACTCACTACTATGTAACGTGTTACAGACGCTAAAGTCTATTATTCTTTTGGAAAGCCCTTCCGAATGAAAAATGCCACGTTCTCACTACGTTCATGATTTTTTTAGGACTTCAAGGACGAAAAACGTCTTGATTTAGATAGAGATTTAGATCCAAGAAAACAGTATGTTTTTCATAAGTAGAGGATATAAAATGATAAGAAATACATCTAATATTTTTTCTGTTGATGCAGCTACATGTATCACCTAAAACGCGCATTGATGCAGTTTTGTGTCCAATGTTTCGGGTGATATATACTGGCATCAACAGAAAATATAAAAGATACATTTCTTAAATACTTTTACGAATTAAAAAAAACAAAACAAAAAAAAAACAAAAAAAAAAACAAAAAAAAAACATTTCTGCTGAAGAATCAGCATCTCAACCGAAATATGAATTATTAGTCTATAATTTGATCATTCCAAACTAGTGCGCATTTGAATAATATTTACATAGAAAATAATGTGAACGGTCAGACATAATCGAATAAAAATCTATGCTAGTTTATTTTAAAAAATAGGAAAAATAATTTAAACTAAAGAACAGGATTACCTTGATAAGATCGAACTACAATTTCTCCAAACGGTGAAACCTACAAGGTATTTTGTTACAGGTATTTATATTCTGTTCGAAACACGTACACCTTCAAACCGATCTCATTTTTCACCCGGTCGAATTGTAGAACGTAAATCTGTTTACTTGGACTTTTAAATTGTGCATTTTATCATCACGTGGTTTTGCATAATTTGCTTTCATACTAATTCTCTGTAAGGACCAAAAAATTGCCATAGGACCGTGGCACGGCCTGTCACCGATTTTAAAGATTTTGGGTAAAGGACATAGGTATGACTCACTATGATGAAAATTGGCTTCATTTTTGCAATTTAAGTTTCCGTTGCCATGGTAACCATGTCTGAATTTTTTAGAATTTTGAAACTATTGAAAACAAAGCATTTTCAAAAGACTCGTTTCCATGGAAACGGGTATAACAATCAATTGAATATTTCTATATTAAATCATTGTACCCTCTTGTATGTGAATATGTAAAAAGAAATATGCTCAATCAATCTATACCCTTCATATAAGTTGTCTAGGAGAGTGCATGTTAAAACAAGCTCCGAAAGGGGCATATTTTAACTTAAACCTTGTCCATTTTTGCCTGAATTTGCTTAGTTTACAGCATGTCTGATCCATGCTGTAAATTTTTCTGCTCTAAAATGATGCTAATGAAATACATGTTATACATGTATTAGATCAGCAGGCTTATCTGGAGTTCGGTTGCCTTTCATCTGAAAAGTATCACACTTAGTCTTTAAAAAAGTTAAAAAAAAATAGAGTGGGGAAATTTCTCATTTCAACAGAAAAGAAAATCAAAAACGGTTACTATGGCAACATTTCGTTCTACATTACTATACATGGAGTACATTTTTGCTCCTTCTCTGAATGTTTTGAATTAACCATGCATAAAAACTTAATGAGTGTGTCTATAATAGACATACCAATAAGAATTTACCTTGAAAACATTTCAAGGTCATTCGACCTTGTGTCAAGGTCAATGTTTTGTATATGATCGAATTTTACAAAAATAATGTGATGTCTACGAAAATAGAACAGCCATATTTCAGCAATCAGATAACATCATATCAAAACTGTTTTATTTGACATATTTCTTATTCATTGAGATAAGTTGCACAGAAACTTTCTCTCTATGAAATACTAAGTCCCATGCATACATATGAAGGAAAAATATGTAAAATATATCAATTTCCTACTTTTTTATCATTTCTTTTGTCTATCAGACATTTGTCAGTCATGCAATTTGAGCATTTTTCTCTTTTTATGCATTTAAACTTTATAAACATTTACCCCAGTCATAATTACCAAAAAAACGCAAATAAAAAAGTGACACAAAAACATTTGGAAAATTGAAGATTTCAGTGAAATTGTAGCATTGAAATTGTAATGACCTTGATAATGAAGTCAATGACATTGAAAAAAAATTACGGTTGTAAGAAAAAAAGGAAAGTATCTGTGCTGCCATTTCATAGAAATTTACTATTGTAAAACATAACGTAATCTAGCACATACCCTCTTTCATCCCTTGCGATTTTTAAAATCCCTTTCAGGCAATTGAAGCTAGCTTGGACTATTAGTTTCAGTCCGTCCGTCCATCAATCGCGGTCGGTTCAATTTTACGTTTTTTATGATAATTGTGATGAAATTCAGTCGGTATTCTTAAGGAGTTAAATCTATGTACCTTACTAATAAAAGCAAAATTAAACATAAGCTTTTCTTCTAGTTTCATAATGCAATAGATCTACAGTTACCAAGATATTAAGATACATTCTGAAGATGTGAGGTTACTTTACCATAACTAAGTTTATAAACTTTAAATGAGTTTAGTGACTTATTTTAAAAAAATCATAAATCTGGTAAAAATTATTAAGACGACAACATAGAGGAATCATACGGGTATCGGAGCGCCCTGTGTGGGTTTTAAAATGGTTATTTACACACAAAATTGAGTTCTCATTTCGAAATAGATTTTTCAGTCTTGAATAAATCTAGTGCTTTGTGAACTGTGATAAATTTGGATTCAAGGCTTTATCTTAGGTTGTTACAGAGTAAGTTTGTGTTTTGTCATGGTTGCATGTACCTGTATTTTGAAAAATAATTAGTCCCATGTTGACAATATTTTATTACAGGTAGAAAACATCCTATTTCTTGCAATACAAACCAGAATGCTCATTCATGATCGATTCGAAGAATATTTTTTAAAATGCTGTTTGTTATGTATTGGATATACGCCGAAAGCAATTCATGAGGATATTGGACAGTTATATTGGACAGTTTGACGGCCGCAGGGCCGAAAACTGTCCAATATCTTTAAGAATGAATTGCTTGAGGCGTACATTGTACTTAAAACATTGATCACTATTCTAAGTGGCATGACCTTTGACTTCGTTCTCGTAAATTATCTTTAATTACTGTAACGAAAAATAGTCACTTCACATTCTCATACTAGATGTAGCAGGTGGAAGTCGTTAATCAAAAAGGATAATGGGGATGATATTTTCATTACTCAAAATAAATTTAAAATTGTGAAAAATAAATTATCTTTAATTACTGTAACGAAATATAATCACTTCACATTCTCATACTAGATGTAGCAGTTGGAAGTCGTTAATCAAAAAGGATAATGGAGATGATATTTTCATTACTCAAAATAAATTTAAAATTGTGAAAAATTATGACACGGATTCCGTATATCAAGACACAATTTAGTCTTTATACATTGTACTTACGAGAATGCTTTTAGTGATGACGATTGTGTTCTACCTGCTTTGGATTTTATAAAATAAAAGGGCGTGTCTCAAAAATCGTCGTTGTTTTCCGAACAGACAATGAATAATCTTCTGAATAATGCAGTCCGAAAATACCGGAAAAAAATCAGCGGGGACGTTCAACTTGCTACGTGCAGGTTGAAATGAAAGAAAAATTGAGGAAGAAGTCGAGCACAAATCTAAATCGTGAATTAAAAGATTTGTCACAGTAATTAAGCCCCCCCCCCCCCCCCCAAATAAAAATCAACCGGAATGAACTATCGTGCCAAGACTTCATCGTTTCTATACACCATTATTCCCGACATAGCGGTCGATTCTTAAAGCATAAGAGATTCTGTTGGATTTTGAAACTCCGAAAACATAATTGACGTAAAAATGAGAGAATCGCAAAAATTCGAATAGACATTTCTACGATTTCTTTCATCTAATACATGGAATACTGTGACGTGGTTTCGAATTAGGGATTTTAATGGGTAACCTGTAGATGTCAAAGTACATTTACTGATATGACTGTCCAATATCAAATCTTGGTCGCGTATGTTTCTAATAAACGTTACCTAGATTAGATATTGGACGGTCAAAGGTAAATTTCGGATTGTTAGAACTAAGATGTGACGTCACATCAATGTCTTTCAAATAAGTACTACTGACGCGGGTTCAATATCCGAAACACGTGTCTAGTAAAAAAAATGCAATGATCGCTGTGCGATATAAGTCCCCTACCGGCGGCATAAATTTATGACTTGCATCTCTGTTCATCAGTTCATCTTCTGCAACAACAGCCAAGAAAAGTCTGGGAAACTGAATTCCCGAAATTTGCTAAGTCCAATGGCCATAACTCTTGTGAAAATTAGTCAGTCTAAATTAAACTCAAATCTGCATCACACTATAATGTATTCACATACACAAAATCAGCTCATTATCTGCAATAACATGCATGAAAAAGTCCGGGAAACTAAAAATTGCATGAAATTTGCTTAGTCCAAGGGCCATAACTCTTGTAAAAATAGGCCAATGGAATCCAAACTCAAACTTGGTCTGTATCACACTGAGATGTCTTCATTTACCAAAAATCAGTGCATTATTTGCAATAGAACCAAAGAGAAGTCCGGAAACTGAAATTTTCATAAAATTTGGTAAGTCCAAGGGCCATAACTCTTGTAAAAATAGATGAATCTAAAGCAAACTCAAACTTGACCTGTATCCCATTGAGATATATCCACATACCAAAAATGAGTTCAATTTATCCAACAACAGCGGAAAAAAGTCCGGAAAACTGAAATTTTCATAAAATTTGCTAAGTCCAAGGGCCATAACTCTTGTAAAACTAGGTCAATCGAAAGCAAACTCAAACTTGATCTGTATCACATTGAGATATATCCACATACCAAAAATGAGTTCAATATATGCAACAACAGCGGAAAAAAGTCCGGAAAACTGAGATTTTCATAAAATTTGGTGAGTCCAAGGGCAATAACTCTCGTAAAATTAGGTCAATCAAAAGCAAACTCAAACTTGATCTGTATCACATTGAGATATATCCACATACCAAAAATGAGTTCAATATATGCAACAACAGCGGAAAAAAGTCCGGAAAACTGAAACTTTCATAAAATTTGCTAAGTCCAAGGGCCATAACTCTTGTAAAATTAGGTCAATCGAAAGCAAACTCAAACTTGATCTGTATCACATTGAGAAATATCCACATACTAAAAATGAGTTCAATATATGCAACAACAGCGAAAAAAAGTCCGGAAAACTGAAAATTGGACAGACGGACAGACGGACAGACGGACGGACGGACGGACAGACAGACAGACCGAGAGGAAACTAAGAGTCCCCTTCGGCGTTGCCGGTAGGGGACTAATAAAATTGGTACTAACAATGTCATCTACACGATGAAAAATTTAATAATCTGTCAGTATTTCTTTTTTTAATTCAAGTGTAAGATATCATCTCCCTGATGCTTTAGCTGGTGGCATGGCAGATGATCGAGCATCGTTGATGAGACATAACTTGTTAAAATGTGCTTATGGTGCACTGAATATATTTCAATACTTAACAATTTCAGCCACTAGGTTGATATCTCTGCTGTTGGATATTCTAGTCTCCCGAGGACATCGTTCGCCTATTTTCACAGTGTTTCGACAAGACTTGAAATGGAGAATAAGTGTCTAATTGCTTACTCCTCTCGGGCATCTAGTTCCGTCTCTATCTTGCTAGGGATCTGTCTATGTTCAATTTGGTGCTCTAGTGTGAAGGAATGTTAAACGTCTTCAAATTCGATAACATCATTCGATAGCATCATTTAAAGGGAGGGGATCTCCAACAAGACCCTGTTGCATCACCAACACCAAAACACCCGATGCGAAAAACACAAAGACGAGCATACTGTGATACGATAAAGAGACATACGACATATAAACATAAAACACAAAAGACTAAACATAAACTAGTGTGAGTGCTGTTGAGATTGTTGACAGGATCTTCTTTATTTAATGCAGTGTAAATTGGAAATATCATAACTAGCCAATCTTCGATAAGGGGCATAAAAAGATGAATGAATTCAAAAATACCCATACTTCAAGACAAGCCTGGATATCATAGTCTTCAACTCGTCGAGGGCAAAATGTTGACAAATACAGTTCCTGAAAGAAAGTATCGCATCATACCATACATGTACATGCAATAAATTTGCGGTGTAAAACAATAGTTATACAATAAATTATATTTTTTTCTTTCAATATTTCTGAAACACCACCTTTAGTTATGATCTGTAAAATCGTCTCAGAATCACACCCAACGTAAAGTGGAAAGGCTTTTATCATAAATTTGTTCCGAGTTGCTATAGACCGGACGTGGCCAGGAACAATTTAAGACAACAAAGCTTAGCATAATACTAAATACCAACACCAAGGTAACACAAAGCAAACGGAGAGGTTAGAATCAGAAACTTTAAAAGTGAAGTATGACTTCGAAAGGATCATACTTCCAATTTAAGGGAAATTTAAATCACTTGAATACTTCATGATTCTTAAATCACTATTCAACGGTAGAGAATTTGACCCGCTACGTACGGTACATATGCATAAACTCTGCCCTTTCCTTCACTCTCTATAAATCGTTCTGGTTTGAAAACCTTTGAAATAAATATAATACTTTTCCCCCCATACAGCAGATCTAAAATAACGTGAAAGAGAGAGAAAATATGGTTATTGCTGCAATATTCAAACAGTCAAAAGTGCTCAAATGAAAACGCTTTATGAACGATTTGGTATTGATTTTGTCCGTGTTTTTAAAGATTAAATGTATTACATGAAATGACTTTTGATTTCGACTTATAAGCACGGCCATTAAGATAAAAAAGATCGAAGGAGTTGCGAAAATATGACGTAAAATGTTGGGTTAAAACCAGCTATTTTCCTATAGAAATCAAGGACCAAGGGGCAACAACACTCACCTGATACTCACGTACACTCTTAGCTGACTGACAGCTGAAAATCTTTCGCATTCTTGTCCATTGATGACAACTTTTGATCACATTATGAAAATAAATTCCCTATCAATCCTCTGTACTTGAAAATAATTAAAAAAAAACAACAATTAAAACATATAAAAATTAATACTCCAGTCCTATGAATACATTTAGGAAGTTAAATAAAAGGAGGGGATATCCATTAAGACTCGGTTGTAGCACCTACAGCAAAACTCCAAAACACCCAATACAAAACAAAGAGCAGACGCTCACAGAAACAAAGAGAAGCAAAAGGTACAAGGAACAAAAAGTCCGAATTTCAAAAGAAGTTGACAGTACTTTTTGTAAACATTACAGAAATTTGTACAAGGTTATGAAAACGAAAACTTCAACCAATTTTTCTTTGTAATTTGTAAATTTCTACTATGAACATCCAGAACATCAGTTCAAGCTCTAGCATATCGGATGAACTTAAAAATGTACATACCGAAGGCGTCTGTGTCACGACAGTACAGCGTTTCTTCTACGTTCTCGAAGTTCTTTCTGCGTTCGTGCTACGATCATGACACGTTCAATGCATAAACTGTCTGGACGAGGTCTATCTTGACTTTTTCGAGCCTTAAAACCGAGAACGTGGTAAGGACGGCAGGGACGTGACGATCTCCATATGATTATATGTTAAAGTTTTAGCAGTCCGTACTACGACCATGCTACAACACGTTTCTAATACGTCAATGAAGTTGTCAATACGTTCGCAAGTATTCCTTAACACATTCTGTCATCACCGCGTCCTCACTACGACTGTTTTGAACAGTTCAAAACGGTCGCGGTGGCTCGGCGTACGGGCACGTTCGTTGGCGTCCTTACTACGATCTCAATACGTATCAGCATTTTCTTACTACGTTCCCCGCGTTATTAGTACGTTCACGCAACGTTTCGCACAAATTTGATGGTCGTAGTACGAACGCCATGCCAGAACGCGTAGGTATGACAGGGGCTTAAACTAAAACACCGTCTAGTCAGGGAAAATTTACTATGTTGAATTCCGTATCATCTTTGTCGTCATGTACACTTGTATCTTCCCATAATCAATTTTGATATTTAGGTCCAGAAATGGTGTCTCTATATTAGATTGAGGATCACTGACGAGGGTTAAGTACCCGAAACGTGCATGTCTTGTTGATGCTGCAAATTTATCAGTTTTTCAATTATGCTATTGAATTTGAAGAGGTTTTACATTTGATTTGCGTTGTTCAGAGTAAATTCTTGATTACGTTATAGGGTCTTCTGAATTTATGAAGCATATTGGTATTTTTTCTATTCTAGAATATAGCAGTTTTCTTTCAAACGTACATTATTTTCACTATACTTGAATGACCTTGAACTATTTAAGGAAAATCATAATGTCTCTGGTACTGAGTGTTTGAAAGATGAATTAGAAGAGTTATTTCACGTGTATTTTTAACTTTTTCTTTTGTTGTATGCAGATGACACTGTGTTTTTTATTGATTCTTTGGCAGTTTTACAATTACAACTAGATTTATTTCAAAATCATTGTAATATCTGGAAACTTAAGGTAAGTATAAGTAAGACAAAAGGAGTTATATCTTCAAAAGGTATGCCAAACCGAGATGTAACACTTATATTTGAGAATGATAAATTAGAGGTTGTCAACAGTTTTAATTGCTTAAAAGTTTTAATCTCAAAAAGTGGATCATTTAATGAAGCAAAGAAATAAAATGCTAAAAAGGCCATGATAGCTGTTTATGATATTCTTAAACAAGAGCCCCAGGGGGCACAACGCTCACCTGATACCCATGCACGCTCTAATTGACATACTGACATTGAATACTGATAGTGCCAGTACCAGGATTTTAGCCCACAACCTTTCTAACAAGATTTTTGCCGGATGCAGACAAGTTTTTTTTCAGACAACCTTTAAAAGTACAAACAAGAGAAAATAGTCACATTTCAAAACAACAACAATTTTTTTACTGATTTGAAAAGATGGATTATGCGATCCAAAGTCATATGCCCAGCTAGTATAGTTAAATTATGCAACATCAAAAATAAAATCATTTTGTAAAATTCCACATTAATGTGCAACAGAAACAGAATAAAACAATGAAATGATTTCATAAATTAAGTTTATTTAAAATTGAACACCAAACCTTTCATTATTAATAGCTAGTATGCCAGAAAATAATAAAGCCTGTGTTTGTGAAACACGAATGCCCCGCGGTGGCATCTTTGTTGGTATAAACACCATTTTCTGTTAAGTATGTGAGAGGTCAGGGTCAGAGTAATGTTGGTATCAATGGAAAGATCTTGTCACAAAGAATACACATGTACAATATGAAAGCCCTATCACTAACCATTCAAAAGTTATGCCCAATGTTAAAGTTTTTGAAAAGTAGGTCAAAGGTCAAGGTCAAGGTCACGAGGTCAAAAATTTTGGTATCAATGGAAAGGTATTGTCACAAGGAATACACATGTGAAATATGAAAGCTCTATCACCTTCCTATCAAAAGTTATGCCCAATGTAAAGTTTTTCGGACAAACAGACAGACGGACAGGCCAAAAACTATATGCCCCCATATCTTTGATTGCGGAAGCATAAAAAAAAGGCTTTTCGGTTTTGCCTTTATTCATATTAAATTATACAGAAATCTATGAATGAGAGCTTTTGAATAGTATTGATTTCATCTTAATACATGTAACGTACAGTCAAAATCGTGTTAATCCAATTAACACAGAAAAGTTGTTAGCGGACAATATTAATTCAAGTGAGTTGTGCAGAAATTGAGCCAATTTATTTTCCAAACAGCAGTGTACGGTGTATCAAACCTCATGACCCAGTGAAGCCACTTGGACAAATTATTTTCGGTAAATATGCTGAAATGCGGCGCTTGGAAATGTATTTTTAGCAAATCAATAGTCGTGATAAATTTAACTTCGAACTTGATCTTGTCTTTTATGCAATCTACAGATAGGTTTGAAAATATGCAAAATTCAGAACATTTTCGATGAGGACGCAGAGTTCCTGTAAAAAAAGTGAAATTTGCGAAAAAAGGACATGCATGACCCCCCCACCCCCCTTTTTTTCTTTACATTTTTATGCGTGCCAAAGATTCGCAATCAAAAAAGACCAATTTTACAGACTTCTGGGCATTTCAAGTCAGTCAAAATTTTTAGTGTGCACCTTTTTATTTCCTGTAGTTACCCCTACTAAAGGGGCAAGGAGGTATTGAACCAATCAAATCTGTAACACAAGATATATGGCGACTATGTTTACCATAGATACAGAAATAAGACAGAGAAAATAATCATTAAATAGGGAAATTGTTCTGAAATATGCATGTATGAAAAAAAAGCAATCCAAGGAATGCTTGTGTCGCCTGCGTAGCGAATTTTTTTTTTATTCAAATTAGGTCAAATATCAAGGGCAAGGTCACTAGGTTAAAAATTATGGAATGTTTAGAAAGGACTTTTCATAAGGAATACAAATGTGAAATATCAAAGCCCTATCACTTACCACTCAAAAGATATAGCAAATCATAGATTTGTTGAAAAGTAGGTCAAATATATAGGGCAAGTGCACGAGGTAAAACATAGGTAATCACAGATTACGAAGCTCACCTCGTGACAGCAAATTCAATTCAAACATATTTCTTAGTACATGTATATTGGCTTTTAAAGGCAAAACCACTCAAGCAGAAAAAGTAGGTCAAGGTCATTTTATGAAAGTTTGATCAAAGATACATCCAATATGCAAGTTTGGTACATGTAGCAGTTATACTTTGCTCAATATTGGCTTTTAAAGTCAAAATCACTCAAGCGGAAAAAGTAGGTCAAGGTCATTTTATGAAAGTTTGATCAAAGATACATCTAATATGCAAGTTTGGAACATCTAGCACTTATACTTTGCTCAATATTGGCTTTTAAAGGCAAAATCATTCAAGCGGAAAAAGTAGGTCAAGGTCATTTTATGAAAGTTTGATCAAAGATACATCCAATATGCAAGTTTGGTACATGTAGCACTTATACTCTGCTCAATATTGGCTTTTAAAAGCGAAATCACTCAAATGGAAAAAGTAGGTCAGATGCTGCATCCGATGCATGGGTCCATCTCGGCATCCAAAGATGAATCACTTGTGCAAGTTTGGTTACTGTAGCATTAGTACTTTGTCAGATACTGAGCTACCCCAAACTTCTTATCCAAATCACTCAAGCGGAAAATGTAGGTCAGATGCTGCATCCGATGCATGGGTTCACCTCAGCATCCAAAGATGAATCACTTGTGCAAGTTTGGTTACTGTAGCATCAGTACTTTGTCAGATACTGAGCTACCCCAAACTTCTTAACCAAGTCACTCAAGCGAAAAATGTAGGTCAGATGCTGCATCTGATGCATGGGTTTACCTCAGCATCCAAAAATGAATCACTTGTGCAAGTTTGATTACTGTAGCATCAGTACTTTGTCAGATACTGAGCTACCCCAAACTTCTTAACCAAGTCACTCAAGTGGAAAATGTAGGTCAGATGCTGCATACAATGCATGGGTTCACCTCAGCATCCAAAGATGAATCACTTGTGCCAGTTTGGTTACTGTAGCGTTAGTACTTTGTCAGATACTGAGCTACCCCAAACTTCTTAACCGGACGCGGACGCGGACACGTGGGGTTATAGCATAAGCTCACTCAACTTCGTTGAGGTGAGCTAAAAATGATGGTATGTGAAGAAAGGTCTTGTCACATGGAATGCACATGTGAAATATCAAAGCCTATCACTCAGCAATCAAAAGAAATAGCCAATCTAAGATTTTTTGAAAAGTAGGTCAAATATCTAGGTCTTGGTCATGAGGTCAAAAGTTTTGATATGTGTAGAAAGGCCTTGTCACAAGAAGGAATACACATATGAAATATCAAAGCTTATCACTTACCAATCAAAAGATATAGCAAATCTTAATTGTTTTGAAAAGTAGGTCAAATATCTAGGTCAAGGTCATGAGGTCAAAATTATGGTATGTGTAGAAAGGTATTGTCAAAAGGAATACACAAGAGAAATATCAAAGCCCTATCACTTGCCAATCAATAGATATAGCCAATCTTGGTTTTTTTTTTTAAAAGTAGGTCAAATATCTAGGTCAAGGTCATAAGGTTAAAAAATATAGTATGTGAAAAAAGGGCTTGTCACAAGAAATACACATGTGAAATATCAAAGCCCTATCACTTACCAATCAAAAGATATAGCCAATCTTAGATTTTTTGAAAAGTAGGTCAAATATCTAGGTCAAGGTCACGAGGTAAAAAAATATGGTTTGCGTAGAAAGGTCTTGTCACAAAGATTACACATGTGAAATATCAAAGCCCTATCACTTGCCAATCAAGAGATATAGCCGATATTAGATTTGTAGAAAAGTAGGTCAAATATCTAGATCAAGGTCACAAGGTCAAACATTATATGTGTAGAAAGGTTTAATCACAAGGAATACACATGTGAAATATCAAAGCCCTATCACTAATCAATCAAGAGATATAGCCAATATTAGATTTTTAGAAAAAATTATGATATGTGTATAAAGGTCTTGTCACAAGGAATACACATATGAAATATCAAAGCCCTATCACTTACCAATCAAAAGTTATGGGGTGTGACACCCAAGTGTGACAGACAGACGGACAGCAGAGGGACGGATGGACGGACAGACGAACAACAGACAAAGTGATCCCTAAGTGTCGCTGTGCTTCGCTGGCGACACAAAAAGTCAACATCTTAAAAATAAATTCAGCGTATATTTGATAGCATATGTGGCCAAGTTAATTCGAAGTATGAAAATAAGTACACAAAGCCAAACTAGCTATAGCTTGTCTTATTTAAAAAATCATTAAAAATCTAAAAGTTGATATTTTGACAAAATTCTTTCACAGTTTCATTTCTAGTGATAAATATAAAAATAAAAAGAGAAAAAAAACTGAAAAAGGGGAAAAAATTGTTGGGGTCCCGCCGGGGTTTGAAGCTACTCCCCATGGGTCCATTTGGCATGGAAAGCATACATTATACCTATGTACAATCTTAAAAAATATTCCTTAAAAATCCAAAAGTGGATATCTTGACAAAATTCTTTCACTTCTAGGGTACCATGCATGAGTACCTCATACCTACAAACTGTCATGACAATCTGAAGAGTGGTTATAGAAAAGAAGCAGAAAATGTATGAAAATCAACACCCCCCCCCCCTTCCTTTTTACATAAGAAAAAAATTCATAAAAAATCAAAAAAAAATAAATTTTAAGCATAAAATACATATCAAAGCATTAAGTAAGTTAAATATGATAAATATGTAGTAAATGAGTGTGTAAAATCATACACTTATTGAGTTATTTAAAGAAATAGTGCAAAAATGTGCATTTCTGACAAAGTCCGAAAAGACATCAAAAACGCGTCAAAAATTTGACTTCGAAGTGGAATCAAAAATAACAACACTTCTTAAGACATCTCTCTAGATCATCCTGATGCTTTCGGTTTGTCGATACATGCTTCGGTTCTGAAGAAGAAGTTTGTCAAAGGAGGGTACCCCCCGTGACCTACTTTTGGCTGTGGTGGCGCCACCTGTTGACAGATCCGGACGAAAAACAACAACACTTGTAGGGGACCATGAGTACTTCATACCTACCAAGTTTCATCAAAATCCCTTCAGCCGTTCTGGAGAAGAAATTTAAAATGTGAAATGTTTACGACGACGGACGACGGACGACGGACGACGGACGACGGACGCAACACTATGACATTAGCTCACTTGAGCCTATGGCTCAGGTGAGCTAAAAAGGGAGATTGCATCATTTATCTGTCTACAGACGTTAATCCACGGATGATTTTTTACTGGTCAAAATTAATACAGTCAAATGAGAAAAGATATCAACAATTAAGTACGGATTTTGTATACAAAACATATGAATTGTACTTTAAACAGTCCATGGTTGACACAAATATGTAAGATACTTAAAGGTCACCTCTAAAGGTTTTTAAATGCTAAAAAACCTATATTTTCTTTTACTTGTTCATACTAGAGAAAAAATTTCAAAAGAATTATATTTTTCCGACCGTCCGTTTTCCTGTAAATCGACCTGAAAAGTCTAATCGTTGAAGCGGCGCGACTGAATTATCTGCCCCTTTGTGTGACGTCATGTGCACCCAAGCGAGTGTTAGAGGCTATCTGAAGGCAGTGAGGGATGAAACTCATATATCTTGTTTACTTGAAGATAGATAGAAACAAATCGGTACCAAATACGTTTTATTGATTTATTTATTTTTATATTTTATTTATTTATCTATTTTTTCTTCTTGGGGGGGGGGATTCTTCTAAAACGACTTTACAACGTATTCGGAATTACCCAAGTATGACTTTTACCTATCATTGAGTGATGGCCTTAGTTAGCCGGGTATAAGTGTCAGTTCATATATAGAGGTTGTATATTCAAATCAGAGTGATCGCAGGCGTGTCATATACAGGCAAGCCTATAGATTGCGTAATATTTGACCCCCGTACAAGGTGTGAACAACAAATTAGACCACGACAGGCATTTGTTGGGAAACAGACAGTAGATGCTTTTACGTTTGGGCAATGTTCGTCTTGATGGAATTTTAGAAAAAACAAAGTTACCAATGCCATATAATGAAAAAAAAAATCTGCATGACGTTAAAATTCGAATGACCGCTAAAATATGCTGGAAGTTATATGATGCCCGCTAGTCTCTAGTAGTCGTTTTTTTTGTTTGAAAAAATCAAAAAATAAAAATCGATCAATTTAGAATATCAAGTTTTTCTTGAGGATCGATCTTTATAGACCATGATGAAATAGTTTGACTATTGTCCATCTCTTATCATGCTTGTACACCCAAAAACTATTTTGAACTAAGATATAATCGAATGAAATATACAAAATCAGCAAGACTGACTATGTGCTATGTTTATTTCTCCGCCGACTTTTCCGCAATAAACATGGTAAAAAGCTAATTACATTGTACGAAGCTATTAAATATATATATTTTTTTACATACGAATCGCCATGCAGAAGAAATACGGCATGAGATTCAGTGTCAAGATCGACCCTTATCTTCAGGTAAAGTGTATCTCTGGTCCAAAATCTGTGTAAATTATGCATGGATACTCCATATTTTCTTTTCTTATTATTGCACTTTTGGTAAAGCTAATTAATACAGGTTTCAAATATTCAGATTGCACCATTTGCATATATTTTTTTTGCAAACTTTCCCGAGGGAGGCCCCGGACCGCCTCCCGCACCTCTCCCCCTCGATGCAAACCCCCGCACCCTCTGGATCCGCCACTGAAAACCACGGATTTTTCAATATTTGTATTTACTCGATAATAATTAATCATTCAAATTTTCAGAATACTTAAGCCTGATTAAAAAAAAAACATCTCCGAATTTACAACATTTTTCGATAAACAAAATTAATGCATAGATATTACAAACATTTATTCCATAGTCTGTTTATCGGCGAAAGTATTTCGTTACATTTGATATTTAGTAATGAAGTTTGCATGTTATATATGTTAAAACAAGATAAATGTGATAACATCATTAAATTCTATGTCTTTAATTTTTCGCATTTCTTCACATTTTTTCCCTCAATTTTGCCAGAAGTGGTTGTTAGTAAACATAATTAACAACTGGCCTGAAGAAATTGTGTAAACTGCATGAAATCAGTCAACGTAGTTGACAGGCGCTGTATAGACGGCATATATATATATAATCAATTTTCTGATCAAGTAAACTTAAATATTTCGATACCAAAGACTCGATGTGTATCCAACTCAGTGGCGGATCCAGCGCCCCCTTTGCCGGGGGGTCAAGGGGCGAATTTTGCCGATTTTTACTGAAAATGGGCAAAAATATACCTGTTTTTGGAAAATTTTGGGTCAGTGCCGGGGGGCGGACGCCCCCTCCGCATCCCTCTAAATCCGCCACTGCAACTGCGTTAATTTCCAGATTGTACAGTAAATAATTTGTCAGAAAACGTTCTAGAAATCGAAGTAATGCGTTGGATCCACCACTGCTGTTCCACCAGATATACACAATCCACATCCGTGTTGACAACAACGGGGTGCTTTATCCACAATATTCAGTGTATGTGGAGACGAGCCCAGGCAACCGGCCCTACCATGCAGGACAACAATGCAGTAAAGACATCGGTACGACGGACAGCCATACTACCATTTATTTTATTGGACGCAATTGAGGACGTGAACGGAGATGAGGCGGACATCACATACCTTACCGAACCATTCACTGACTACGGTGGATATCTTTGAACGACGAGTGTTGGTGCTATATTTATATTTGAAAAGTGTATTCATATAAAGACCAGCACATCTTTACAGATTGAACACAAACACATAACATCACACGTTCAAATATTCTAGAATCTTAGCTTTCAATACTCATCATATACTTTTACAGGTAAACTACAGGTAAACTTTATACTAATTGGTAAATTATCAGTCTACCTGTGCCCCTTAGCTTATGATATAATTGAAGTCGACGAATCGGGAACACACACCCTCCACTCATCATTACGCTTTTTGCCGACAACTTTTATACCGTTATTCGGCAACGATCGCCAAGCCTTTGATGCACCGACAAACTCGGCCGTAAAGATACAAATTGTTTGTTTCAACATTATTTTTGCATTTCCTTATCATCTTCCTCTACAGCACTTCATTTGAATTCATTTGATACCAAACACGACCACAATACTCCAATTAAACGCATAGAAATAAATCTACACACAATTAATTTTTTTGGCCATCAAAGTTCTTTTTGCTAATAACTTTTTTGTTTTAAGTCCGATTTAATTGAAATCATTTTCAAAATCGCCGTCTTGGAAAGACCTTTTCAAAAATATATGCATTACTTAGGGTTGCTCGAAAAATTCAATCCATAAAATTTAACCCCGGTAACAAATCTTGAAAGCAGGTGAAGCCACTTTCTATAGGAAACTTCTAATCGCACAGTCATCAACTGATGATATCAAAACGATTGTTAATGTGATGTACAAAATTAGCGCAAAGCTATTTGATATTTGATGAATTAAAAAAAAGGAAATATATACTCGCATAAATCGTTCTTTTTAAGCTCATATATATACAGTGATTACAGCATAGTATATATAGCGGGCTTGGGTGTACATTACGTCATCGCCACGGGAGGTAATCCGGGTAGGCTTTTTTGAATTTTAATACGTGACGTATTTTCACCCGCTTTATTTGCTAAACGGGACGCAATTTGGTCAAATGAAAAATTGGAATGTGTTATTCTAGATCTACTTGATCAAGTGAACAAGAAAAAATGAGATGAGTGAGGGATCTTTGCAGGTCACCTTTAATGACTGTGTATTCAGTTATATCTGACTTGCACATAATTTGCTTTGTTTGATAAGGAATTGTTATTCCACTCAATTAAAGACATTTTATTTGATCAATTTAAATAAAATCATTATACCTCTACTGATTTTTTCCCATATAAAAAAAGATACATTAAATTTAAGTAAATCCCTGAAAATCGCCTGATAACACTATTTCCCTGCAAAGGGGTGCGTTAGTTGAGAAGACTATTTCCCTAGGGAGTTAGTTTAAAAAATGGGCGGAGCTTTTTTTGGGTGTGTCAGTATCAGCCGATCAGCTCTGTTGAAGGTTGATCGGATGACGCTATTAATACGCGAGCACAGTTATCCGCCTCCTATACGCTTAGCACATGAATTAATCCGCAATAAAATAAAACAATCAAAAACTAAACATGTATGAGTATGATAAATGGTGTTTCTGTATATCTTATCATCAAAATTTAATATTTTCCGTTACTCAGTAATTCAGTCGAGAAGGCAAGGCAAAATCATTAGAATTTCCATTGGAACCATGTGAACCTAAGAGATATGTTTGTTTCAGTATAATGTTTGTTTCGGTATACCTAAAAGATATGTTTGTTTCAGAATAATGACAAATATGGATAATGACCATATCCCTGTATACAGCACAAAATCGATAATTCAGAAAATCAGAAACCGAAGGCAGTATAATGTTTGTTTCGTTATAATAAAACAGTTAAAGTATACCATTGAGGGAGTTAGCACGATTCTGGTTCCCCTCGACCAGACCTATTTACCTCGGCTTCGCCTCGGGAAATAGGTCTGGTCTGGCTTCGCTTCGGGAAATAGGTCTGGTCACGGGGAACCAGAATCGTGCTAACTCCCTCTATGGTATACTTTACGAAGCCGATGGAAATAGGTCTAGTCGCGGGGAACCAGAATCGTGCTAACTCCCTCTATGGTATACTTTAACTGTATAATGGAAATCAGAAATAGAAAACTCATCAAGAGGTATAAGTTACAGATTGATTAGCAAGAATTATGTTTTTTAAATGATTTGAATAGATTGAAAGGTAAAGACAGAAAGATTATGTATAATAATATATTGTTATTCATATTGCTATGAACGATTTAAAAAGGGCAAGGGGCGGTAAGGGCCAAAATCGGCCCAATTTCAAAACTGGGACAAACATTGAAAATTAAAAATACAGGATTTACAGAGTATAAATTAATTTAAATTTTGAGAATCGGACATCCCGTTGCGATTCTACACTAATGTGAAGATAGGATGGTCAGCTATATTTTACATTGATTTTGACGTCATATGACGTTACGATCACATTGCAATTTAACGTTGTCTATAGGTAATTTGCTGCTATATTCTAATACTATTTAGGCTATCAATTGTGTTTATATACTGTCAATATCACCATATAATACTAGTATATGTACATGGTAGGTTTCACTATAATATAATGAGGGGTGATTGGGACAGTATGGAAATCTATTATAAAACATACTAATGTTATAATGATACTTTTCACCAAGGCCTTAAACAGTATGTGTATTTCCGGTAACCCAGCAGACCCTATTTTAACACCCTCCTCCCTTTTCCGGCTCAATTTATTTCTCGTCCGATTCATCCCCAGAAGACCAGCCTAGATGAAGCGGAAAAACGAAGCCCCACCCCCCTTTCGCACAAAGTCATTGATTCAGAATTGTCTGGCACTGATTGATGCTGTTTTCAGCTAACTTTGCATTCTGATGTCTTTGTTAATAAAAAAATGCATTTTGATTTGCGAATTTAGAGGGTTATGAGTGGGGTCCGATCCCCTCTTTGCGGTGGTCAACATTTTCTTTTCTAATAGAACTTTTTTTGTACTTGAAAAAAATTCGCTGGCTAGCTACCGCTCGCCAGTTTCAAGAATTACCTCGCATGTCTCAATTTCAACACAACCCTTTTGATGCACCCCTTATCAAATAAAGAAAGAAAGAAAATAATAAATAAATAAAATATTGAAATAAATAGATAATTCAAATATACCCATTGACATAGGACAGATCGTTGGCTACGGTACCGCACAGTAAGACTTTTCTTGATTTTTATCTCCCTTTTTTCTATGAAAAAGTTTCTTTAAAACTTGTCTTCGGTCCCCTTTCTCTGAGACCCTAGATCCGGCACCGCATGATTATATAATATTACAGATGTTGTCTTTACAAAGAAAAATTCAAAAGTATGCTAATAAAGTTTAGTAGAAATCAATATCATTAACATAAAATTGTGTATCAAAGCGCCACCTACAATATCTTCTAGTTCTGGACTCACTAATATCTACTGTATTACTTGCATCATTTTACAATCTAAATAAAATTTCGTAAAATACATAGATTACGAAATAAAAAGAGCTGAATTTTAGTTAGATTGATTATATCAGCATGTACGTTTTGCTGTCTGTAATTGAATTCCACATTAGTAGGGATATTTCCTACTTTCTAAACGCACTGATTTTATGCTGACTGAAATCATCAATATAACTTAAATAAATCTCCACGAATTAAGATGATGAATTTTTTTTTTTTAATGTACTAGTATACAAATTTCGTGGATTGCACTTTTAATGATTTAAATAAACATTATTGAAAAAAGTGAAGGAGAAAATTATGAAGATACAAAATGTGCTACTGTAAATGATTTAAGAGAGAAAATCACTGACCATCGAGCATTGTATGGAAACTTCAAAATTTTGATTTTCCTTTTTTCACATTTTTTGTAATCATTTTGATGCTCCTTGACCATTTATAGCAATAAAAAGGTTTTTAAACTTTTTAAAAGAATATTTGCCTGTGTTTTAGTTGTTACCATGGAAACCTGCCAGTGAGACAAAAAAATTCTGTAAATTTGTAAGATTTCCAACGTATTTTTTTCATGTTTCCCACTGCTCAATTAAATTCAATTTAGTATCAAACAAATGCCTCATGTAAAGTGTTAGAGAAAAATTGAATAACATGCATTAAATTGAAGTGACTCCGTTGCTATGGTAACCTGAAGTAGGCCTATTTTTTAAATTTTGAAAAATTGAAATTATGTCTCTAAAACATAATTCAATATTTCAAATCTGCAACAGTCAGGACATATAATACAGATTGCGTATGATTAACCTATCATAGCTTTATTATAATCATGAAAAAAATCGGGAAGCCTTTTTGAGGAAACTCGGAAAAAATTGTTTAAAAAAGTCCCTTTTTTCAGTAAAATTCAAAATTTATCATTTTAAATATCAAATAATTTTAAATAACTTTTCGAATTTACAAATGAATTCTCACTCTTATTTTGTATAAATAGACTAAGGGAGATATATCTATATGTAATATGGGGAAAATCCTCCATAGCAACCGATTTTATTCCTTAGCAACCATTTTCAATAATTAAATTTGATTATTTATGACAAGTTTTTTACTTGTTATGTATATGTTTTTTTTTGTTTTGCTCATATCATGATATTTTCTTATGTTGCAAATATTTTATCTTTTCCCAAAATTTCACAGAAATTGCCCATCTTACCTAGCAACGAGATATTCACCTTAGTTACCATACCTTTCAGCTCCGTAGATGCGTAATATCAGTTTATCTTATATTACCAAGTATGGATATTTATTCCATACTAATGTATTGAAAGTCTTACAATAATAAGCAAATTAAAAAACATGAGAAATTCTATACATAAGATGTGATAAATCCTCCATAGCAACCAATTTTATTCCATAGCAACCATTTTCATTAATCAAATTTATCATTTTATTACGGGCTTCTATCTAGTTATGTATGCAATTTTTTATTTGGCTCATAAAAGGATATTTTCTGTTGTTGCAAATAATGTTTCTATTATCAAAAAAGGTCATTAAAATTGTCCATTTTACCTAGCAACGAGATGTACACCTTTGTACACCGTAGTTACCATACCTCTCAGTTCAGTAGATGCATGATACCAGTTTATTTATATTTCCTCGTATGGATATCTCTTGTATACTCATTTATGGAAAGACTTACAGTGATATGCAGTAACATGAGAAATTATATATATAAGATGTGAAAAATCCTCCATAGTAACCAGATGTATTCCATAGCAACCATTTCAAAAAATTGAAATTAAGTATTTATGACAGGCCTTTATCTAATTATATGTGCGATTTTTTAAGGTGGAGCTTATCTTTTATCTAAAATGTCACAGAAATTGCCCATTTTACCTAGCAATGAGATATACACCTTAGTAACCATACCTTTCAGCCCACAGATGCATAATACCGATTTATTTCATATTACCAAATATGGATTTTTATTCCATATTTATATATGGAAAGACTTACGATAATTGGCAGATTACAAAATTCTCCATTGAAACTAACTTTTTACCTTAGCAACCATTTTTCATTTTTCTGCTAAGCACCGTCAGATGGAATTTTCAAATGTTAAGTGTTTTCTTTTTGTAAAATTATGTATACTATTGTATGATGAATGGAATAAAGAGATATCATTGTATGGTAATGATTAATCTACCTTTATGATTAATAGGAAATGACAGTTCTGCGCCACAAGCCCCACACATGTAAATGGGAAATATAGGCCTCCCTCACCTAAAGGTGAGGGACCGATCGATATCTTTTATAGAAATAGTGTCAGATATAAGATGGTCCGGAGATCATTGAATCATATCCTCCTCTTCAGGATATGCTTCAGTGAACTCCAGGACGAGCCTTACTGGCTCGTCAGAAGCTCCAATCGAAATTGTGCCATCAAGGCTGTATACAAATATTTTAAACATTTCCAATCTGTGACCTTGACCTTGAAATCAATAGTAATCTTACACACGTCATAAGCAATAAGTGTATGAAGTCTGGTGATGACCCATTCAAAAATGTACCCTCTACGCAGTATACAAAGATTTTAAACATTAGCAGTCTGTGACCTTGACCTTTGACCTTGAAAATCAATTGGATTCTTTCTATATCCTAAGCAATTATTGTATGAAGGTTGGTGAAGATCCAATCAAAACTGCAACCTTTGAGCTGTATACAAGGATTTTAATATGGATTCTCTGTAAAAACCTAAAAAAAACTGACATGTTTGGCCAAGACTTGTCTCAAATTTTGATATTTTTTGTATACAAGGTGTATATGATGTCCTCAGAACGAAATGTTCTTCCATTTTTTTCTCTGACGTTCTGTTGCCATGTTAACCAAGGTTTTGTATAAAAAAAACCTTTAAATAAGGCAATTTTATGCATCCCTTTACTATGGAAACGAATGTTGAATGTATATGCAATTTTCTGAACAGATTATTTATACCCTCTTCAGTAAATATAATTTGATTATTCAATGCTCCTTCTTAATGTACGCCACATAAACTTCTATTTCAAGAAAATTGCATATTCAAAATATGCCATTTTAGGCCTTCAAAATGTGCCATTTTAGGCCAATTTAGACCTGATTTTACCTGTATTTCACTTAATTTTGACATGGGTAATAATGACATGAGTAATAATGAGTAATAATGACATGAGTAATAATTACAATTGCCTGTTTCCTGAATATCTATCCTAGGACTTCATGGGAATCGAAGGAAATTTATGTAGAAATGATATTTTTCTGGGTTTTTTGCCTTTGAAATAGGCTACTATGGTAACATTTGCAACGAATTCATGTCATAAGTAAAAAGCTAATTTCGAAAGATGTATCCCTGCTATCGTTACAAAACCTGGTATGTAGATGTAATAAAGATAATATGATGCTTACACAACCTCGAGAAAATGTCAAGGCCATGTGATCAATTTTCAAGGTAATTGAAACATATTTGCTACTTTCAGGCCAAATGATCTGATTTTCACCTAAAAAAGACATCATTAACAGTAAACGGTATGGAACAATCAATAAGGGGTCAAAGTATGATAACTGCATTATTTGTTGGGATGAGTATCAAAATTATCGAATACCAATGAAGACCCAAATAAGTGTCACATATTTTATGAGAAAAATCTAGAAAATCTCAATTTTATGCTCTTATTGAAAGTATGTCATACATAGAAGTGAAATATAATTTAACAAAACTGTGATTAATTCTACTTCTTTTGATAGATTGTTCAACTGTCAATATTCAAAATCAAAATATCTAATGAAACAAGTTAGAGAAATAAATTCAAAATAATTGGAAATCCTGTTTTTGTGTAAATTTGAGTCTAAAGTTAGAAATGACCTTGAGCTTAAGACAGATGACCTTGAAATTATTAGAATGTCAAGTGATAATGATAAATGAAATTTGTATGCAGGTTTCCTATTTCATAATCATAGGACTCAAAAATGGGGAAAAACATTGTTTTTTAATATGCGGTACACCGAAATATCGATTCCAAGTTGCTATAGCAATGGTTTTTGATTAGTATTCATGGCAAAATGGTGAGTTTCACCCTAAATTTTATTTCTTGAATTTTTCGGCAATGGACATTAATTTTGTCAAGGTGAAATCGAATACCCATAACATGTGCCAAATTATGGTTTTCAACCTTCAAAATAGTCAAAAACAGGCAAAAAATGACCCTAAAAATATACCTTATTTTTGACATGGTTTCCATGACAACAGTATGCCACAACATGTCTTATTCCTCATATATCTGATGGTGTCAAATAGATAGACTCCATTGCGATGGTAACCATGATTCAAATACAATGATAAAGTTTGTTTTCAATGTTTTTAGATCAAGATTGATAATTACAGAAATTTTCATCAAAATCCATGACATGCTGTGGCCAGCTGTTTTAGGTTTTTTTTTACAGGGAATCCATATTAAATATTTACAACCTGTGACCTTTACCTTTGACCTTAAACCTTGAAAATCAATAGGGTATTTACTCTTGCCATAAGTCATTAGTGTATAAAGTTGAATACAGATCCAATGAAAAGTGCAATCTTTAGGCTGTATACTATGATTTTGATTATTTCCAATCTGTGACCTTGACCTTTGACCTTGAAAATCTTATTCTTCAACAATGTTTTCAATGTTTATTTTCTGCAGCAATTTAATTATCTCAAAAAAGTTATCAATTTTCGTACGTAATATCAGTTATTCTTGATCTTTATTCCAAGACATATCAGCTTTTGGTTTATAAATAGAGTCATAATAGCCTTTTATTTTACACTCTAATCCGTTGCTAAGGACATACAAATACTGATCAGGAGGGCATGGGGTTAATTTGCATCTTTCTTGAAGTCTTTTAAAACATTTATGTTATAATTTGGCTAATAGAGATTTAAGATTGTTAGGAATATGGTTACATCGCATTTAACTAAAGAAGCATCAACGGTTGCTATGGGATATTCATGGTTGCTATGGATGCAATGAATGGTTGCTATGCAGTGTGTAGGTTGTATGTCACTGTTTCACTGTAAAAGGCATAAAACTAAAACACAATCTAAATTTTTGGTCTCTAAATCTCTGTTAAACTCTTATTTTGAGGAGTTGCTATGGAGTAAATGGTTGCTATGGAAACAGAAAATACATAAAAGGGTTCAATTATTTCATTCATCACCAATGCAACATTAATAAATTGATTTTACGGCAAAATGACGAATGAATCCAGTCAATACAGATGAAAAAGAGTAAGATATCATTTTTGTCGTTTTGTTTTTTCTCAAAATTAAGAAAGTTTAAGCTTCGTTTCCATAGCAACCGTTAAGAGGCTTCCCAATTTTATTTTTCAAATAACTCAATAAACTTTAGTACTATACTAAATAAGTTTATTTTTGTTTGTACATGGTTGCAGATTTGAACTAGCTGACCCTAAAAAATGATGAAATTTAGTTGAGGCCTTTTATGAAAACTAGGTCAACTTCCGGTTACCATAGCAACATATTCAATATATGCAAAGGATTTTTTTATAATCATTCTTAAAGACCAAACCTCAAACTATGATATAGCATTTCAGAAATTACGACATCTTTCATTTAAACTAAAGAAAACATAGTATACATTTTGCTGTTTTAGACATTTTGATATGTACAAAAAAGCGGTATCCATGGTAACAACTTTAAATGCCATAAAAACTATGAAAAATTGACTAAATATCAATATCATGTATCGTTTTGTTTAAGAATCCTACATTTTCTTTCGATGAAATAAGAAAATTTGAAATGTAAATTTTTGCACTTTCCATGATTTTCATAGGGAATGCTCGATGGTAAGTGATTTTCTCTCTTAATATGTACAATTACAAAGCGTGAACAATATCGATATACATACATGTATGTACAAAATACTCGCAGAATGTCCGTTACCATGAAATGACGCGCTGTATCCGTTTGGACAATTTTCGTTAATATTGACAACATATTTTCTATAAAACATGTTCAATAGAATAAAAAGATTTTTCTCAGTCGAAAATGAGAGACGGCAGATAATTTTTCCCCTGAATTTGCAAAAATAAGTACAAATCATACGCGATGGTGTCTAAACTGTCTATTTTACATGGCCTTCATTTCTCAATTTGATATGAAATAAATATTTTTTTTTAAACGGAGGGTTGTATTTCACATCTTCATTTAACATAATAGTTTGTTTGTTTGATTTTTGTGTGTGCTGGAGGGGGGGGGGGGGTGATGTTGTTTGTTTAGTTTTCTCCTTTTTTTATTTTATAAATGCCGACTGTTCCCTTTTAGTTACTCTGTCATTTCCGTTCGATGTTATATTATATTATAATATGAAATGATCACTTTGACTTTAATTTTTTTCGCAAAATACAAACAAAATCAAAGCCGCAAACATATATGACGTCATATATTCAGTATGACGTCATTCTGTCGTCCTGAATATCCGTAACGTTACGAGGATAATAAGCATTTGAAAGACATTTTTGTCTGTATCATTTGATTTCGTGCATGTGGGAATAAATAATAAATATTATCAATAACAACAGAACAAAATCTATTAAATTGTATAGATTTTACTCAAATAATTCTTGTATTATAGAAATTAAAAGGTGTTTTTCTGTTTCCAAAACGACCCGCTCGCATGGTAACAGTCATTGATTTCCTTCCGTTTTCTATGTGGCCACATGAAAACAACAGGTTCATACTTTCGCAGCATTTACAAAATACTTATACGGATATACAGAAAAAATATGAACTTGTTGTTTTGATGTGGCCAAGTCTAATTTTGCTATCAAATGTGAAAATATATTGATTTTTTGTTCATTTCCGGTTTCATAGGTGATTTCAAAGGGGGATAACTCTAGGAAAAAAATTGAAATTAAACATTTTTCATGTTGAATCTATAAAAGACAAGCTTCCTTTTACCAATTTTAGTATCAATTTCAATATTTTAAAATCTTTGGCATTAGCAACAATTTTGGGCCTAGAAACCCCTTTACCGCCCCTTGCCCTTTGTATATAATGTATATATTGTATTCTGTATTCCATTAAGTTGGATTATCTGAATAAATTAAACTTGAACTTCTTTATCTCATTGTGATTAATAGCATTTTATACTTATATTTGAATGTGAAAAATAAAGAACAATTTAGTGCACTATATTCCCATGTGCACAATCCTCACCATACACCAGACTCGCACGTTTCGGGTACTTCGCCCTCGTCAATGATCCTCAATCTATACAATGCAAAATGGCCAAGTGTGTAAGTTTTATGTTTAAAACTGTATCGCAATACGTAGCAGATTGGGTGGGATATGTTGCTACAGGAACAACAGTTTAGAAATTTTAATAATATGGAAGTGTTCCAACTCTATACCTTCTTGAAGAAAATGTCAAACCAATTGTCATGCACCAGACCCGTGTTTCGAATATCAAATTCTTATCAGCGATGCTTCCAGCCAAATTGCTTTTCATAAGCCGCCCACATTCATTAAACTAGCGCCCTCTGGTTTTATTTTTAGGATATAAATTTGTGCATTTACTTTACAGAGAGAGTGTATCCAAACAAAATCCATGTTCAAAAAAGCACTGGAGGGATGGTGCTAAGATGTTAACCTCCTTTTAAATTCGATGATACTTTTCAATAAATGGGAGTTTTAGAAATAGCAAAAATAAATTTGATGTCAAAATGATAAAGGGCCAAAACAAAGCTTCTTTCAGGCGACAGAGCTGAAAGAAGTGAATAATACACTGAACACAAATCAAGTCACGGGGAACGATTTTAACTGCTCCACGCTGCAACAAGAAATAAGTGTTTATAATATGGAAGTGTTCCAACTCTATACCTATTTGAAGAAAATGTCAAACCAATTTTCATGCACCAGACACGTGTTTCGAATATCAAAATCTTATCATCGATGCTTCCAGCCAAATTGCTTTTCATTAGCCGCCTATCTTCATAACACTAGCGCCCTCTGGTTTTATTCTTAGAATATAAATTTGTGCATTTACTTTACAGAGAGAGCTCGGCTCCAAATTTCCTGTAGAGTCGAAATAAATTTTGAAAAGAGAAATGTTCGAATACGTTGAAAAAAACGATAAACCGAAGTTGATCGAACTTAGCTACATGTACCCTCGGGGACTCCTGATCTACCAATAGTGGTACAAGAGTTAAACGTCTTCAAATTCAACAGCATTATCTAAGAACAGATAAATGGACCAGACATGCACGTTTCGGGTACTTAATATGATGATAAATTTAAATTCATATAGTCTGCCTTCTTTCAATTTATCATGTTAAAAATTACCATCATCTGAACCCTGGTAATGATAACCTCGGACCCCCATGATAACAAATGTAATACAAATGTGTCAGACAAGAAATGAAATCGTGTTAAATAGAACATATAATTCAATACGGACTATTTCAAGCATTTGGTTGATATATCAACTTGTGGATAGTTTAGTCAGCCGACAAAATCGTTCGTCTAGTTTCACAGTGTTGCGGCACTTGACTGTAAATATACCCGACAAAAAAAAAGAAACGCACATCATATTATTTAGTCCTTTTTTCAATTGATCACATATATTTAGTTAGACATAGGATTATAGTTTTCTTTTCCAGGTCGAGTTACCGAGGATAAACACGTTTCGATCCTTTTTTTGCAACACATCACAATAAAAGAGCTGAAAAAAGCGTGTTGTTTCTACCTCCAGTTTCTTGGCGCTGGTTTGGTATCCTTCTGAAATTTTTTGTTCTTTGACCAGTAAACATATAGATGGATACTAGTTTCTCCATCCAAATGTATTCAAAATATGTCAATAAATCAAAAATTAAATGTCGCAGTGGTTTCTGTATATTGGGGTATGTTTTATAATAATGGATATCAATATTTTGCTATTCTGATCCCAAAGGACCACTTATTTTGTCTTCAACCATTCTTATTATTCTGTTGCAGATTTTCCTTTAACATCGCATTGAAATAATCAAATGAAATACTAGAAAAGCTTAAAACTAACGTCCAAAAACCATTGTAAATGCACGTTAGAATGACCTGTCAAACTCGAGGTATTGTTTCTGAAAACTGTGCTTGCGAAGAAAAAGGTCAGATGCTAGCTCTAGTAGGGTAGTTTTATACTTTGCGTCACGTGTAAGGGCATGTCATTTGTCAACTCTGTGCTTTTGCATGGGGTGTTTCGTTGGTTTTGTTTTAGATATCTTCCTTTCTTTTATTTGTTTTACATGCGCATATGGAGCACTGAAGTTTTGTTATAGATATTTTGATAAAATAATAATTCATTTCCCTCTATTTCTTCTTTTACTATTTTAACAGAACAAAAAATACAAGTAGTTATCGATAGAGATTGTCAATGTTGAAATATATGTTCTATAACCAAATTTGTTGCACGAGACACGTGTTTCGGATATTTCAATATTCTTCAGAGAATCATTTTAAATATATTCCAAATTTCCTGTTATCAAATTAGACCTAAATTTCTTAAACTGAGGGATATCTCCCTTATTACATAGCTCTGTCCTTAGCTGGGGTCTTGTCATATTTTTTTTCGGTTATGTCTTGAATAATAAGCTACTTGCGCCAACCCTCCAACGATACGCTTCTGAATCAGCCCTACACAAAAATTTGGAGCTGCTCATTTTGGAAAAAGGAAATTAAAAGTCTGTATCGAAGATAAGGCTTGGAAAATTTACTTTGGCTTTATTTAAACTGTTTTACATGAAATATTACTGACAAGGTTCAATATCCGAAACACGTGTCTATCTTTTATCCATATTTGTCACTAGTACAATAAAATTGGTACTATAGAACATAGTACTATAGAACATTGTCAGTAGTACTTCTGGTGTTTATTTGATGGTTTGATTAGATTATGCTTATTCATCATATAATATACTATAATCATAAAAGTTCCTAAAGTCACCTACAAACAAATCTGTCAACAGAACACCAAAAGTACTACTGACAAGTTTCAATATCCGAAACACGTGTCTATCTATTATCCATATTTGTCACTAGTACAATAAAATTGGTACTATAGCACACTGTCAGTATTTGTCACTAGTACAATAGAATTGGTACTATAGAACATATATATCAGTATTGACAATTACTATCGACGAACAGGTAAAATACAATGTTTGATATACGTTATTACTTGTACGCACTATATTCCAATATACAGTAGTTTAATTGCTATTAAATGTTACATGACGAGATCCCCTCCTTTCTTTCATGCAAATGTATATGGACACGGATTCATGAGTATCTTCCCGCTAAAGCTATTCCTTTTAAAATAAAATTTCCAAAAATCACAACACGTACATGTATTTCGACAGTATATATACATTTAAGCAACCTGACATCATTCACTATCAAACTTAATTTATTTAGATTATGCTTATTCATCATATAACATACTATAATCACAAACGTTCCTCAAGTCACCTACAAACAAATCTGTCAATTTTCTATACACTGTATATAGATCTGGAATCCTTTTTATTATGCGCTCTTCACATGAATAATCAATTTCTCTCCTCCATATGAAGTTTGATACCGTTCCTTGCTCTCGTTACAACTTGGTACTCTGGAATGTACTCAAAGTCAGGTACCAGGGATATCTTGAATCTAAAAAAATGAAAGAAGTATATTCAAATGATTTGAAGGAGATCCTAACGATAATCTGAACAACACTCACAATAGAGCACAAAATTGAGCATCGACAGACCCCTAGCAATGACAAATATGGATAATGTCCATTTCCCTGTATACAGCACAAAATCGATAATTCCGAAAATCAGAAACCGAAGGCATACAAAATCAGGATAAAACAGGAACCAAAGCGAACAAACAAAAACCTCCACCATTTTAAAAGAAGCGAACTCCCGATATGGGAGAGAGACCAGGTGCCCAGGAAGAGTAAGCATCACCTAAAGGTGGGACCAGGTACCCGGGAGGAGTAAGCATCCCCTGTTTGGCTAGCCGCACCCGCCGTCCATGTTTCAAAGTTTCATGATTACTCAGCATTAATGCACAATTCCAAAACAGATCTCGCAGTGGCTTTACGTAATCTATTGATGTACATGTATAGCATAGGATACCCACCACCTCTTCTGCCTTGCACTGACAACATAATCGCAGTGCAAAAGACCATTGATTTCCTATGATGGACCATGTCATGTGCGAATACAAATAGCAAAATTAGCCGTACCAAAAAAAGTCTAGCCCTCATTGCATGCTTTTCAACATATATGCTCAAGTAATTTTAGAAAATTCAAAGTTAACCAGTTCTCTTCCCACTCCTCCAAATCCGCGAATGAATTTCGGTTATGGAAAGTGGGTTGACTATATATCGAATTCCCATTGCCATAAAGAATAAGACGACGTGGTGTGGTCTTGAAATGAAAGAAAAAATATTTGAATGAGGAACTCGATATTTTAAACACATTTTATAAGCACGTGCAAACCGGAGACTTCACAATTGTTTCGAAAATACTGTTTACTATAATTATTTTCCTGCAAATAGTGTCACTTGGCAAAATTAGGAATGATGGACCGTCACAAATGTATAACTTGTCTCGTACAAGAAGATCAAGCTCCAAGAACAATCTTTAGGTCAATATCAAATATTTTTTTATTTTTTTTTTTTGTCACAAGTAATGCAAATTTGAAGTATAAGAACAAGCAAATGAATCTTCGATAAGAGCCATAAAACATGAATAAAATACTAGAAACTAAACTACACCTACTTCAAGACAAGCCTGGCAATCATAGTCTTCAACTCGTCAAGGGCAAAACGTTGACCAATACAATTCCTGGAAAAAATGGTATAATACATGTACATGCAATCAAATCTTTTCTTAAAATGATTCTGAAACACCATAACTAATTATGATTTGTAGAGTGGTCTCAGTTCATTGTAAATACAAAGTAGACGGATAGGTAAAAATCAGAAACTTTCAAAGTGAAGTATGACTTTGAAATGATCATAAATTCAATAAAAGGGAAATTTAAAGTACTTGAATGCTTCATGATTCCGGTATCACTATTCAACGGTAGAGAAATAATGCACACACCTTGGACCCGCTGAGAATGGTACATATGCATAAGGGTCCCTGCCTATTCCTTCACTCTCCAAAAATCGTTCTGGTTTGAAAACCTTTAAAATAAAAAGATTTTTTTCCAAATACAGCACATAAAAGAATACTGTAAAATGAGTGATACACACATTACTAAAATGCTTACAACTGTGAAATTCAACAAATTCATCAGTGCTAAAATGCTTTTTAAAAGTCTTGGCAACTGTTAAGATTAATTGTAATACACGACTTTTGATTTCGACTTTTAAACGCAGCCATTAAAATAAAAAAATATTTGAATTTCATCATTGGATGTATTCTTTTCTCTCACTCTGAGATATTTCGTAATGCGATCTATGAGCAGACAGAACAACCAGCTCAATGGTTTCTTGTGCGCAGTCTACTTAACATAGAACTGTCAATCTATGATGAATGACTCAAACGTTCATTGTGAGTTTTATTTCTACTTTTTTAGATCACAGGGATTGTGAGTTTGTATTTTCTGGTACGTTTTGTGTGTATGGGTATTTGAATTTTTGTCTTTTGCTTTTCTTTTTGTCTGGTTTCTTTGTGTTTTTTATCAGACAGACTGATATGAAAATCGTGTGTACCTCAGGATCGGTCCAGACATCCGGGTGATTATTGACATGAAGGAGGAGTATCCCGATCCCGCGTCCTGCTGGTATTTCTATATCATTATACTTGAAAGGTTTAGTCAGAAACCTGGCTATACCAGGGACAGGCGAGCTTTGGCGGACTGACTCCTTCAGGAATAAGGACAGCTGGCGACATTCATTGATGTTTTCCCTAAAAAAAGAATAATTGTTTTTACGTAAGAGCTTGCAATTGGATTTCAATCCTATCAGGATGGAATATCATCATATAAAACAGGAAGTATCCCGCATGCCCATCTCAACATCCCTTCGCCCACCTTTCTAGATCCGTGCATGGATTGTTATGAGTTAAACCCTTAATAGAATTAGAATGTTCGTTAGCTACTTCTTTTAAGATTTTCGACAAAACACAAATCTGATATTTAACATGACTGTTTAAATCAAAGAATAGAATGTTAAACGTCTTCAAATTGCATAGCATCATTTAAGAACATATAAATTGGCAGCATGGACCAGACATGCACATTTCTGTACTAAACCCTCGTCAGTGATCCTCAAATCTAAACAATGTAATATGCCAAAAAGTATGAAAGTTACTATGTCGAATAAGCGTACCGAAAGACATAGCAGGATGGTTTGGATATGATGCTACATGACCCACGATTTAGAAATTTCAAGAAATTTTGATAACATAAATTTTAGAATGCGTTGAAGAAATTGAATTAAATTCAACTTTCCTCTCTCTAGTGATCATGGTGATGTGCAATATTGTTTTTATCTCTCGATTGAAATGTACCATGTAAAATTCTCTTCTCCTTTTGTGGTTTGTTTGATTTCTTCGTATACTTTCTGCTGTTCCTCTGGGTATTTGCCAAGATAGTAAGCCGCCCAACTGATGGCGGACGCCGTAGTATCATGACCTGTTATGATTAATGATATATCAGACTTTTTAATTTCATGAAACATAATTAGCTGTTGTGGCAAACAGCTTTGCGTGTAAGTTGTCTCTAGTACTATCAAACAAGGTTTGAGTTTTTGAAATATACTGACGAAGCAGAAAATACGGAGAGAGACAGAGAGAAAATGAAAAATTATTGCATATACATGTAGAGCGAGGAACCATATTTCGCCGGTGACTAATTTTCGCCGTTTCATAGTTAATTGCTTCTTTTTGGTTATCGCAATTGTTTGTCAATGTAATTTTTCTAAATTCTATTAAATATGACCGTAGCAGTCATGTTTTGATATATTGTTTCATCTCTCGTACTCAAATGTGACAAAAATACCACAAATTGAGGGAAAATTAATGAAAACACCAAATTTTAGTCAAATTAGACGTAAACATCCAAAACTTTTACAAAAGCCAAACAAAGAAAACGTTTTATTTAGCATCATCTCTTAGAAGTAGTGGCAGCGAAAGATGACGTGAAAAGAATATAACAATTTTGTCCGTTTATTGTACTAAAAGGATACTTACATGAGTTAAAGAAGATGTACTAGCAGAAAGGCAAAATATGGTCACCCCCGAAAAACATGGAAACGAAATATTTTGACGATTTATAAGGAAACAGTGAACTTGATAAAATAAATCATTCTTGTGGTATTCCGATCGAGAACGGAGTTAAATCAAACTTTTGCAAAACCAATTATTGAATTGGCCACAAAGTATCGAAATTTTCTAGAAAATATACGAAAAAAAAGCGGCAAAATTGGTCACTTGTTCTAGATGTACCTTCGAACAGGAATGTGTCGACCTCAGCGCGAATGTCCTCATCACTTAGTCCAGTTCCGTCGCTGTCCCTTGCAGTTATCAATATGTCCAGGAAATCAAGATAGCGCCTTTTCAATTGATCAGGATCTTCATTCTAAATAGTAATATATTAATCTGTGATCAACTTAAAATAGGAAGGTTTTCATATGCTTTGAAATTCTTTAAACCCCCCCCCCCCCCAATTCCTGTACAAACACACTCACACTTCTTAATTGCTGTATATAAATGCTTATGCTTATATACAGCAATTAAAAAAGTGTGAGTGTGTTTGTAAAGGAAGGGGGTTAAATTATTTCAATTATCCTTCCTATTTAAAGTGAATCACAGATGAATTGGCATGGGAATCAGCAAAATGGTCCTTAAATCAAAAGAATTTAGCTAGAAATCCAGAAGTCCATAGACAGCCGTGCGCAATGCTGATGACTACACACACATTGTACGGTAGCCCGATACAGTAAATAGACGTATTCCATGACTTTAATCTATTGGAATAAAAAAAATGTTCGAACTAGAAGCAGTCGAACTTGAAAGTTTTACCCCTTTAATTTTAACTATGACGATAACTTCACTCAGGGCTTTAGTTTATCAAGAGCAAGAAAGAATAGGAAAATGAATGAACAAACAGTATATCATTGATTTAAAAAAAATTGTTATTGGGGAGTACACTCAGGGACAAACTCAAAGTACTAGTAGTCCACAAAGAAACTTACGATTGATTTGCGTCTAGACGCTATGATTTCCTCGGCAAATCTATGGACATAATCTGTTAGTTTAATGCTTTCTCTTCCTTCGTTTGTCCAATAGTAAATCCAATCCCTGTGCAGCAATGGGTTGCTGAAAAATGGTGGTTGAAACAGTGGGATCAAAAAATTGAAACACGAGACATTACAAGTTCTAATTTTGGAATTTTATTCCTATCAAAAGTACGTGTCATAAAAAGATAAAACTTACAAAAATCTGTGTTGGATCAGAACGGCCAATCTTTTCACTGCATTAGCGTACGGATGGGAGCTACAATGAGAAATGCAAAAGCGTTTGACTCAAAAAAGTACCTCATATAATATTTTCATTCAAAATTTAATCTGAAAACTAAAATTTAAATAATGTTATTATCATTTCTCATACATGGTTAGTAGTATAATGTGGATATGTTACCTTTGCGTTTGAATCCCATCAGAATACGAAAAAGCACAGCGAAGCATAGTGTCTAAAGTTGCCAAGGTAACAAGGCTGTAGATTTCGACGTTGTTTTTGGAATCCATGTGAACCTTAATATTTTTCTTTAAATGAAAAAAAAAATCACGGTCTAATTTGATTCGTTTTAAATGTTATAATTGCTGAAAGTTCTTGTTTCGCATCTTTTCAAAATCATGTTGGCATTATTTGCTCGTTGACAATGGATGACATTGAGACAGATTTATTTTCTTTCACGAATAAGATTAAACTTACTAAGAACAAGTCTGCAACATCGTTGTAAACTTTGACATACGGTTTAAGTATGTCAAAATGGAAAGCAGGTGTCAGCAGTCGTCTGTTACGCTCCCATTTCTTGCCGTAGCTCAGCAAAAGACCCATTCCTACAATGTAACAGATTTTTAACAATGTCACAATCGTAAGAGAAACAAAACAAACCATATAACAGTATATACCCATGTCTACTTCACAGCAGGACCTGGTGTTTGTCATGCAATGTTCCCAATCCTTTTAGGTACAGATTGAACGCACTGACAATAAAAGAGAGCAGTCAGCTCGCCTTTGATAAGCTAGATGGTATTGTATATCACAGAAAGTCTATAGTGATGAATGACCAAGAGATATATGTCGCTTTTCTAAAGATAAAGTCAGAATCATTAACCTCAATTAAAACAAACAAACATGTTGTTGTTGTTTTGTTGTTGTTTTTGTTGTTTTGTTGTTGTTGTTTTGTTGTTGTTGTTGTTGCTTCTGCTGCTGCTACTGTTGATGATGATGATGATGATGATGATGACTACGATGAAAATGAATATTTATTTTACAATGACGATGACTTAATATTACCTAGCCATCTTTTTCCAAAATAGTAGCCACTTGGTGGACGAAACACTGGTTTAGGTTCTGATGATTTAAATAATAGTTTGGCTGTATCGGGATGACACACAGCTACCAGGAGGTTGAAGGGTCCTAGCCACGTAGCGAACATCTTGGCTCCTGTCTGCTTTAACAAAATCTTCTCTTTCTCTGCCTTTTCGTAGGTATTTGAAAACTATAAAATATTGCAGGTATACAGAACTTAGGATGTAAAAAAAATGTCGTTGCTTTTAAAGAAATACCTGCCCTGAAAAGGAAGCAAAACACATGCTCTTCTTCGGCAAAGGGGGATGGGGGTTCAAAATCAAAATTTATCAGGGTGCAGCAAACATTATTTTGATATTAAGCATAATTTGGTTTTTATTTCAATTTATATTTGTTTTTATAATAATTCTTTGAAGACTGAAAGTCTTCAAGGACAAAACGTCGCCTACGATGTAAAATAGGTTGCTAAATGCCGCGGTTTGAAAAAGGACTTGTTTGAGGGATAGATGTTTATATTCATTTTGCGTTTTTCTCTTTATTTTCTATTCATCTATTCATCTCTCTGTCTATGTAATAATTTACTCATTTTTTTTATCTGTTGATTTTTTCTATAAATTATTTATAGATGATTTGACAGAATTGTGTCGCTGTTGCTGTTGTTGGTACATGTATTGTTTTTCATCTGCTTTATATATTCTTTTTTTTTTGGGGGGGGGGGTTACGCGTCAGATCTAGATTTAATCTAAAATTTAAAAAGTCAGAAGAAGTGAAATAAATCAAAATGCATTCTTCTGCCTTTATATACATAATTGTATATTTATTCTCGATTACTACGCTCCCTCACTGATGTTTGAAAAAGAAATTGAGTGCAGATACCTGGTTTAGATGACCCCAAAGCCAGTGGGCGGGTCCGATGCTTGGCATTTTTCTACCTATCTCGATTCGATTTTTCCATCCAAGCAGAAACTCTATAATCTTGTAGACAACTAATGCCGCAATAAATGTGAAGAATAACGACACAAACATCTGAAAAAAAATGAATTAATAAAAAAACTGCTGTCTAGAATAAGAAAAAAATGTCGGAAAAAAAAGACAAAAAAGAACATAAATTCAACCTCTAGTATAAGAATGATTTTCAGTCTTGCCTTCACCTTGACCATACAAAAACCTGGCAGTGCATAGGCGGATCTTTTTTTTTTTTCCAGGCGGGGATTCATGTAATTCTAGGGAAGGGGGTTGTCAAGCTTAAATGAAAATAAAGATTTGAAAATTCTCAATAAATTAAATTTTTTGAGAATTTTTAAAGAGGGCTAGTCTCCAAGTTACCCCTCTAGACTTGCTAGATCCGCACTTGCATTTTACTAGGGCGATTTAAGGTCAATGACCAGCATGACCTACATACATGTATATTATTGAAATTCAAATGTAAGGATCAATGTAAGTTACCCTTAAAGAAAAAAGAAAACAAACACAAAAATAGATCAGTTTCTAGATCAGGATTCAGGATCTAGATTCTTTTTCAGGCGGGGGTTCATGCAATTCTGGGGAATGGGGTTGTTAAGCTTAAATGAAAATAAAAATTTGAAAATACTCGATAAATTAAAATTTTTGAGAATTTCTAAAGAGGGCTAACCTCCAAGTCACCCCTCTAGACTTGCTACATCCGCACTTGCATTTTATTTGGGCGATTTAAGGTCAATGACCATCATGACCTACATACATGTATAATATTTAAATTCAAATGTAAGGATCGATCAATGTAAGTTACCCTTATTATTAAAGTTTGAAACAATTTTACAATTCTTTAACTTACCTTTTATTATGAAAAACACAGACTAATTAAAACCATAAAGTCGCCCAAAGTCCAAATAGTCTTTAGTACTTGCAATTTTGATAAGTATTACAGAGGAAATGAGCTATATTTTTTGTCAGGCGCAATTTACGATATATTTACATGTACTTAGCAAGACAGATATTCGTCCTTCTTAGTGACCCCGGACATGTCTTCATTTATCTCACCTTAAATTGTGAATATATCGTTCACGGATCCAGGATTCTACACGTGTCGGTTAGGACAGACTTTGATATATACATGTAACCGTTATATATATATATATATTCTTACTCCTTATTTTTTGTGTGATTGTAAATAGATAATTCTGAAAAAGTCAGTACAATCAATCAGGAAATATCCCCTAGCTTCCTGGTACATTGTAAGGTATTCGTGGATATTCTAGGGGGTTACATTTTTAATTTGGAAATTAATTTCCTTAACTGACTTTTGTTTTAAATATTTGGGTTAAGGTCAGGGAAAGGCAATCTGTACATAGCTCAAGTTCATATTTCAAATTTAATTAATATCAAGTTGAACTTGAATTGACACTGAACATATAATTTGTGTATACATACATTCATTCAGAGTAATTAAGAGTGCATTTATTATTCAACATGTTAACAGGATGCTCAAGATAATCCGGCCTTTTTTCTATAAATTATTAAACCTCCCCGCACGCTTACAATTGAAATCTCACATTTTTGAGGGGGTGGATAGGGTGAAAGGGAGGGGGAAGAAAGGGGGCGGGAGGAGGGAGGGAAGGGGGGAATGGGAGGGAGGGGGAGAAAGGGGGCGGGAGGAGGGAGAAAGGGGGCGGGAGGAGGGAGGTAAGGGAAGGGTGAAAAGGAGCGAGAGGGAGGAGGGGGAGGGAGGAGGGAGGTAAGGGGGCGGGAGGGGGGAGAGAGGTACCCCCCTGTCCGCCCCCATTTTTGCAATTTAGTTAGACCATTGTAATTAGATATTTTGTTTTACGTCCCCAGGAGTGTACTTTTTCGGAGAATGCTTATGTTGGCTTCACACTGTCCCGATTATGATATCCGATGGACTCACGAATATGAAGTTTTCAATTTCGTGTGAAGTTACTCCCGAATATAGTTAAGATCCGCTCAGCAACCGATGTTTTTACGATGCTAAAAGATGATTACACGATGCTTAAAGATGACTAAACGATTGTATCCGAACCGCTCCCGATGACAACACGAAGGGACGAATTTTGCCTTAAATGGATGTTTAAAAATTCTTGTTTAATCAGGTACGTAGCACAGTATCAATGGTTTCCTCCTCTGCCATTTATTATTTCTATCTCAGAAAAATACAAAAAAATACCAAAAAGTTAGCAACTCAAATATATGTTATCGAATGTCTACATGTATGTAGCATGGTTAGCCAAGATATATGAATGTTGATTCTTATCATGCTCGGCCATCTTTGACTGAGATTGATATAGAATTACATCATATTTACTTCATCTTCCTCGATCTACATGGAGTTACTTGTTAGAAAAGTTAAACATTTTCAAGCTTGATATTGGAAATTCCCATTTTTCTCTCCTCATTCAATCCCTTATGCAAAGTATCTAATTCACATCTGGTTTTTTTCTAGCCCCTGATGCCAGGGACCTGGGCCGATGAAATTGGGAATTTTGCGACATTTCAACCTAAATTTGGAAATAAATTTCAAACGACAAGAGTTAGTTATGCAAATTACAAAAGATTTGATCTATAAGCTTTTTTCATCCGATTTTGAGCATCTTTTATTTGTTGTACCCCCTCCCCTCCCCCCACCCTACCCCACCCCATCCCGCCTCCTCTGTACACAAACAACATTCTTGATGATTGTCATCTCTTGGTGTTGAAATCATCATTGATTATTGTAAATTTCAGACTCAGAATTATTCTCCGATACACAACTATTATATCCTTGGACTAGAGAAGAGGGGGGTGCTTTTATAATAATACGGAGGTGTTCCAACTCTATACCTTCATGAAGAAAATTTCAAACCAATATTTCTGCACCATACACATGTTTCGAATATTAAATTCTCATGATTAATGCTTCCAGCGGAGTCACCAAAATTCATTTCAGTAGCACCTTCTTTTGTTTTTTGAACATGTTGAATTAAGATGTGTACATTTTCTTTACAGAGAGTGCGTGGCTCTGAATTTCCTTTAGGGTCAATTCAGTAGCAGATCCAAATAAAATCTATGTTCAAAATAGCATTGGAGGGATGGTGCTAATTAATTTCGATGATAGTTTTCAATGGAATGACAAGTTTATATGATACCAAATCGATAAAGGCCAAAACGAAGCTTCTTTCAGGCGACAGAGCTGGAAAGAAGTAATTAATACACCTCTAAACATCAAGTCACGGGGAAAGATTTTAACTTGTTATTTTTATATTCGTTTCAGACATAGGAAGACAGATTTGCTCTGACTTTGATAAATCAGGGCGTATGAACAAGTTGGACAGTGTTTCCGTTTATGAGCCACTGATCTGGAACGTCCTCATCAGTACAACATGTTTATTCTACTTTAACTTTCATTTTAGTTAATGATGCGTAAATTGAAAATGAATTTTTCGTTTTGGAGTAAAGTTTCAATTGGGATGTTTAGGTCTAAATTTAGGAAAATGTACCACTTTTTGGCGTTGGGAATGGGGCCGAATTTCGACCTCCTACAGACCCCAAAGGAACCCTGAATTGATCATTCATTTGTGCACATAAGTTTTCGCTCCTGATGGAAGGGTATATGTACATGTCGGGAATTGATTGGGATGTAAAACAAAATATTTCATTACTATGGCTTTACCTTCATTTTTTGAAGCCTCTGAACGTGTACATATATGAGACGACTGTGCCAACGTAATCCGAAGAATTTCTCTATTTGATTTTTATAAGCAGTCTCCCTTTTATTAGTTTTATTTTCAAATGAACAAAATTGTTAAGAATACGATTTTGGAAATACTTTTCCCATCTGAAATTCTTCTTCTTTAACATCAGACACCAATATATAAATGGCGAATTCTTGTCAGGTTGAGAAGAATTTGTGTTAAACTTCCTTTCTATTTAGACATAACCTTAGACAGTGCATGTATTGTATATATTGTTTTCATTTTCATGCATGAACATCGACGGTGGGTGCGGCTAGCCAACAGGGGATGCTGACTCCTCCCGGGCACCTCTAGCTTCTTAGGGGCCCGTCGATTCTCAATTTGGTGCTCTATTGTGAGTGCTGTTGAGATTATCTTCAGTATCTTCTTTAACTCATTTGTGTCAGACTTACATGTATGCCCTTTGCCGTGTGGAGCGTGTAAATATGTTCTCCTCTAGTCATTTGACAATAAGTGTTTTGAATATGTTTTCCTGACATGGTCGCAATAACACTTTCTATACAGACATAATCTCAGACAGTGCATGTATTGTATACATCGACGGCGGGTGCGGCTAGCCAACAGTGGATGCTGACTCCTCCCGGGCACCTGGTCCCACCTCTAGCTTGATAGGGGTCAGTCGATGCTCAATTTGGTTGTTGAGATTATTGTCAGGATCTTCTTTAACTCATTTCAGTCCGACGATGACGTCATAGATCTATGTAGTGAATGACTAAAGGTATTTCAGATGCGACATTACCAATCAGGTACAAGGGAATGTCAAGATACTGATAATGAAGAATAGAAAGATATGTCTGACCAAACGTAAAATTATTTCATCTAAGACTGGAACCATTTCAATCAACCTGTTATGTTTATTACACATGCACGTCCGAGTTATTTAATGTGCTTGTTCGGTGTTTTCACAATTGGGTGTTTCATGTGTCTGTTGTGTGTGCTGTACCCTTGTCCTTTGTAGATCATCCTTCAATGTATGCACATGTGATATTATGTAAATTACAGACACTACATACAACATGTACGATAGGACCCATGCCTATTTACATCATACATTGACATTTACATCATCATTTACATCAATTGTGGTATGTAGAAGAAATATTTAACACTCCAAAAAATTACAGACATACACAATGAATAGATTTCAGACCAAAATACTTTTAAATTAAATGACCACAATTGTTCTCTAACGCCGGATAGTCACAGAGAAGACACTTCTTCATGTTCTGTCGACATACGAATACAAAGCGAAATGCTTTCTTGGGTTTCTTACTGACTGTAAAAGTTTGTTACATTGTATCTTGCTTTCTACTTTTCAATTCTTGTTGTGTATTGTGATTTCCGCTGTTCATTTCCAATTTATTGTGCGTGGTGGTTCTACTATGGTCAAAACAACTATCTCTACCCTGAAAATCATCTCTTACTATTGTAGCATATTCTTATGAGACCAATGCAGGATTGAAATTCAAACAAAAAAAAATCAAACTTTTGATAAACGAGTACACAAAACCAAAATAAAGTATAAAGATTATCAACCTCCTTGAGAAAAGATGTAAAATATCTTTCATCTTTCTATCTTTCAATTCTTCTGTCGTCAAAAATATTAAATTAACAATATCATATGTTCTAAAAATGATTAATTATAAAACTATCGAGAATTTATTTTACTAAGGTAAAAGTGAGGTAACGTTATATTATGCACCGGGTTATAACTTCTCGTCACATAGGTATAAATCTTATTAACGATCGTACGTTTGTAAAGTCAGTTATGTATAGGAGAAATCATGGCACTGGATTTTTGCTTCTTGATTAGGAGGTAGATAACAATGTCATACATAGTCATGCATACATATGTAACAGTTTTATTGGTCTCTATCTTCCATACGAAGCTTTATCCCATACTTGGCCCTCGTAATCAGAGCAATGTCTTGTATGTACTCAAAATCTGGAACCAGGGAGATCTTATACCTGTAAAATAAAGTTATGAAAATTATGTCTCCAAGTTCTATCTCCAACAGACGCAAAATGTAGTGATTACAACAAGATACAAGTTGTCAATATGAATTGAAAAACTGAGAATTGTTCAAAGACCGTACAGACTATCTGAGAAAACTTGTAAATTAATATCTGATAGATGCGTAAATATTCCTCCTTTCAGTTAGGTTTACCCATGACAGATATTACTAGTAAGTACGATATGCTTTATCTTCCCAAACCCCTGATCTCATCCATATTTGAGATTCCCTTAAATCATATCATTTTGCATTTTCCTGGGTTTTGTAACCCCGTTAATAACTGTTTGGTTTTCAAATTGTGATGAAAAATTGCCCCTAATGAGACGAAAATACCCCCGCAGCAATATTTTTTGAAAAGTTATCTTAGGATCAACATGATCAAGGTAAAACGTCAATTGTGTCGTGACCTTGACCTTTGACATATGACCTTGGTTCAAAGTCCACAAGGAAATGAGTTATGCTCAAGATTTTACTAATGATGTCTATTGAGACCTTGGTTCAAGGTAATGACAGACCCTTAGATCCTAAGGAACATTTCTGTGAAATATTATTGAAATCCATCCACAGAGGGAGGAGTTATGCTCCATACAAGGTTTTACTTATGATGTCCATTGTGAGCTTGAACTTTGACCTTGGTTCGAGGTCATGGCAAGCCCTTGGGTCCTAAGAAAAATTTCTGTGACATATTATTGTAATTCATCCTCAGGGGGGGGAGGAGTTCTGCTCCGGAGAAGGTTTTGCTAATGATATCTATTGTGACCTTGACCCTTGACCCTTGACCTATGGTCTGGATCAAGGTCATGATACATCATTAGGTCCTAAGAAACATTTCTGTGAAATATTATTGAAATCCATCCTTAGAGGGAGGAGTTATGCTCCGGAGGTTTTACTAATGGTATCACCTTAATCTTTGACTTATGGCCTTGGTTTAAAGGTCATGACGCACCCTTAGGTCCTAAGAAACATTTCTGTTATTGAAACCTATCCACAGGGGGATTATTTATACTCCGGACAATGTGTGATGGACAGACAGACGTTCAGACGGACAGACAGGGTGATTCCTATATACACTACCTCAAACTTTTTTTTGCGGGGGGAGGGTTATAATAATTGTCTCCCGCAAAGGTTCAAGTGCTTGCATATAAAAAAAACAGTAACTATGTTTATGTATCATGCCCAACCCTTTTCTCGTCTTGAAAGAATAGAAATGGATGTGATCCACCTTTACTGTAAGAGAATATCTTTTGAACATATATTGTCAGATCTATTGCACCAGACATGCATGAAAGGAAGGGATCTCCAATAAGACTCGGCTGCAGCATCAATACATCTAAACACGCGTAAAATCCCTAAACTTAGGGAAACTTGCAACGGCCACAGCAGTTCCTCATAAAAGAGGACGCAGGCGCGGACGTAGTCCTCTTGAAGATAACATGTGCTATTAAATGCAATATGAATTATGACACATCCATAGTGAGGACGCCAGGTTGAGGAAACAGCAAATTTCACCCCAAGTGAAAAGACGCAAAAAGATCATGTTTCAGACAGGGAAGTATGCAAATGAAATTGATCATCAAATGATTTTTTTATGCATTTATTACCTCAGAACTAGTCTTGCAATGATTACTTTTTGTTCATCGAAGGCGAACTTCTGACCGATGCAGTTCCTGTCATAAAATGATAATACAATATATGGAAAATGTAGATGCATATGGGTGGATTAGATTAATCAATTCAATATTTTGCTTGTTATGCGATATAGTATTAATTCCATGCAGTGTTATAATTATTTTTTAAAGGTTGTCTTGTTCTCCTTTAACTACACAATACCTTGGTCCAGCAGCAAATGGTACATATGCATACGGATCTCTTGCTTTTGCCTCGTTTTCAAGGAACCGTTCAGGTCTGAAAGTCTATGATACAAAATTCAAAATGTTATCTTTTTCAAGGATTTTCTTGTGTAATCAACAAAATTACAGAACAGATAAATTTGAAAATAATCTTACGTTTTACGTTATTATGAACTTATTTAATATAAATTCAATCAAAGATGGGGGTTGTTTTTTTTTCCAGATATTCTAGTATCTATGAAGAATAAGGAAGTTTTATATCGCATCTGCAAGGAAGCAGCTTTTGGAATATAGAAAAAACACATTTTGTGCATCATACATTGATTTTCTGAATTATCGATTTTGTGCTGTATACAGGGATATGGTCATTATCCATATTTGTAATACATGTGTGTCTTTATGAGAATGAATCCTCGTGAATTGTACATCACGCAACTCTAACCAAATGGATTTGAGGCGCCATCTAATATCATTTCAAATTTATTTTTAGAGTGTATTTAGAGGCTTACTTTGATAAGAAATGCATTTAAAAATATTGGAAGGTCTGTTACAGAGCGTCTGTGAGAGAAAGAAATAGAGAGAGTCTGCTTTTCTCTGAATGTTAAGGCAAGAATGACTTATATGCTATAATCGAATTCTATGCCAGAATAATAGCAATAATGTTACATTTAAAGGTTTTAAAATATGATTTGGTGGGACGTTCAAGTAAAACTTTACCTGATAATCTGGCCATACATCCGGGTGATTGTTAACATGACTGATCCATATTCCTACAGGACATCCGGCGGGTAATTCAATTCCATCAAATACCATTGGTCTAGTAAGCTGCCTTGATACTGCGGGAACAGGAGAGCTCATGCGCATTGCCTCCTTTAGGAAAAGAGTGAGTCGTTGGCATTCGTTTATATTTTCCCTGAAAAAAGATGAAAGATATCCCTTAATGATTCCTTAGTCAACAGAAGCTGAAATGTGTTTTTTCTTTCCAACGCTTGGTGTTAAAGAGAAAAAGAAAATTTAAAAATTCCTGAGGCCAGCTTGCACTGATGCGATGAATTTGATTGAATGTTATTCGAAAAGCTGTGAGTGTAATTCAAGAGTCAAAGCTTGAACGTTTCCAGTTAATGACATGTTGATTGTTGAAGGCAGCATCACTCTCACTAAACATAATTAATTCGAATTGCAGGAATTGATAAACATAAATATTGATATTACCAGGTGAAATTTTCTTCGCCGTTCGTGAGATTCCTAACTTCATCATACACTTTTTGTTGTTCATCTGGGTATTTACCGAGATAGTACATAGCCCAACTGATGGCAGACGCTGTCGTGTCATGACCTAAAGAAGGCAATTTGATTCACTTTTCACTATTGTAAATATGATACAATTTGCAGTAAAAAATTGAAATTAATCACTAGGTTGGAAATAGTCAAGACGTAAGAATTGACGTTATGTAAAACGAATTCACACCGCAAGCTAAATTTGGGTAGTACTCCGCGCCCTAAGTAATAGAAGGGGCTATGAACCACCAAGAGAGGAACAAGATCGCGAAAAGACTCTGTAGTGGGTGTGAGTGACTTTCCTGCAATATAAAGCCAGCTGACCTAATAGAGGTTCTCCGGTGCCCAAACGGAAAGAAGTTACACAACTAACATGGAATGTTTTAATCGAACGTTGAATAAATCTAGCTACATTGTGTATGAATTCTTCATTTTTATATGAGACATTTCATAGTAGTAGTTGTCTTTATCGTTAAAGTTATTCGGCAATAATGCTATCATGTAAATGCACATCGGTGTATAAATAAAAATGGAGATAAACCTTCAAATAAGAAAGTATCCACTTCAGCCCGAATGTCCTCATCACTTAATCCACTTCCGTCACTATCTTTAGCCGTAATCAAAATATCAAGGAAATCAAGGTAACGCTTGTCAAGTTGATGAGGGTCGTCATCCTGGAATGTGCAGTATACGATGTCTTCAAAAAGAAAACATGCGTCAATCTGTTAGGTAGTTTTATTTTTAAAAATAGAAGTATTTGACAAAAATAGAAATATTTCATCATTAGAGCCAGACGGCTTGCAAGTAAGCTACTTGTTCAGGGTTTTATCACACAACGGCTGAAATCATCATTGCGGAAGTTCTTCGGTCGCTACGGGGATATTATAAAACATATCAGATCCCCCTTTCCAGAATGAACAGTGACATTCTACATTGTGATTGAATGGTTGTCGTCATCATCAAACAAGACATAATTACCTGATCTATACATCAAAATGTACACCGAGACAATCACCGAATTTGACAGGTTTCCATGGAGCTGTTGCGAGGGGTGTTGCATGCAATCAGGAGACGCTGACTCTCCCAGGTCACCTGGGGTTCGCAACTGTTTCGATGGGAATTCTCACGATTTTGCTTTGCCTTCTCGACTTTGAGACTGAATAACGGTTAGGTACTTCTTTGATGTTTATTTTTAGCGCTATGCGGAGGTCTAGATCTGTTACAATGCTTTAACAAGATAAGACCAATAATTCATTAGAGCGTCTATTACCAAGGACCTTCGTCTAGAAGAGATGATTTCTTCTGCGAACTTATGAACATAATCGGTGTGTTTCTTCCATTCCCTTCCAGGTCTTGAGAGAAAATACATCCAGTCTAAATGCAGGAACGGGTTGCTAGATAAAATATGAAATTGTGAACAGTAAACTATATATGAAATTAATATGTTTTAGATATGACTCTACATGTAAATAGCTTTTGTATTTTGCGTGCAATTGTCTTCTTATTTGCGTATACTAGTATCATTGTAATGCATTATATCAATATTTCTATTCGGTATTTTCTTTAGGAAAAGTTCGTGAATATTCGTGTTAAGGATTAAACCAATATAAGCTGTTATTTCTGAAGGTATAGGTATATGTAGAATCTCAAATGAAGAACGTCATCATACAAGTACGTTCGTTTCTTGCACACAACAAGGGGTTTCGTCAATGTTTATCCATATAATTTTGAGAAAAAAAAGAGAGAAAGATATTTCATTAACAAATCATTTCGTCATCAATTAGCAATGTTCCATCAGCTTCTGTTGATCGTTTCTTCAACGCATTCGAAATTTTCTGTTATCATATTTTCTTGAAATTACTAAAACAAAGGTCATGTAGCATCATATCCCACCAATCCTGCTAAGTCTTGAGGTGCATTTGGGGTATAAATACTTTCACACTCTTTGGTCATATTACTTTGTTCAGATTGAGGATCACTGACGAAGGTTAAGTACCCGAAACGTGCATGTCTGGCCCATGCTGCAAATTTATCTGTTCTTATATGATGCTATTCAATTTGAAGACGTTTAACATTTGTTACGATTTAAATTCCTGGGCACCTGGTCTCACTCCCATATTGGGAGTTCGCGCTTCCTTTCATGTGATGGATGTTTTTCTTTGTTTGCTTTGGTTCTTGATTATTCGTGATTTTGTATGCCTTCGGTTTGTGAATTATCGATTTTGTACTGTGGATTGGGATATGGTCATTGTCCACATTTGTCATATATGTAACGCAAAGTAAATGACTCCAACCAGTGATATCAACATTTGTACTTACGAAAACGAAAATTATAAATTGAACATAATGATTGACTGTGTCACAATGAAATAGAAAAATAATGCTTACAAAAGTCTTTGCATGATTAAGGAGGCTAGCCGTTTCACTGCTACAGCATAAGGATGTGACCTGAAATTGAAAAGATGAATTGTCTATATCGCCATGATTTAAAAGAAAAATATAAGAATTTGTAAAAAAAAATATTTTAAAGACAAGGGACGAATTTTTAATTTAAAGTCATCTTATTGCTATTATTATGTTGAACCAGTGACCTTCGGAGTTTTTGAAATGTAGAATATATACTTGACTTGACAGTAAGTGTTTTGAATATTTTCCCTGATATGGTCGCCATAGTACTTTCTATATAGATGAAACCACTGACAGTGCATGTACTCTTTATATATTATTTTCATTTTCGTGCATGAACATCGACGGCGGGTGCGGCTAGCCAACGGGGGATACTTACTCCTCCCGGGTACCTGGTCCCACCTCAAGCTTACTAGGGGTCCGTCGATGCTCAATTTGGTGCTCTATTGTGAGTGCTGTTGAGATTATCGTCAGGATCTTCTTTAACTCATTGCTATTTTTGGTGAAACTTAGATTTTGCAATATCGGGTAATTTCAAACTCGTCTGAATTATTGTTCTTTACTCATTTCAATATGATTAAAAATCATTACATCACAATTATAAATGTAATGAAAATGGAAATGAGTAGAGGACATTACCATAAAGATAAAGGTAAATATGTTTTAAACTCATTATCTAAACATACCGATTTACAGGAGAATCTGCAATGTAATTAAATTGTAACTAAAATAATCAGACTTCACTCACATTTGTGTTTGGACTCCATCTTCGTATGAAAATGCACATCGTAACATGGTGTCAAGAGTTGCCAGTGTGACAAGGCTATATATCTCTACTGTTTTGTTGGAATCCATGTCCCGTTGTAGGCTTTTCTAGTGAATGTAAAATGTAGAGTGTAAACCATATTTACAAGTATGGAACACTGTAATGATATTTATTTTTAAAATAATGTTTTGGATTATATGTATGAATCATATTTGCATTTATCCATATTTTTCAAAATAAGTACTTAGCATTAAAATAAATTTGCTTGAAATGTAGTCAATAAGAGGGTCCTGGATTAGGTACCATACAAAAACTAATTTGATGTGAATGAACGCTTATATCAAAATTATAAAGAACTTATTGAACAAACAGAATCATTTATAATTATACCAGAAATGTGTCAGCAACACTGTTATAGATTTTGACATACGGTTTTAGTATGTCAAAATGGAAAGCTGGAGTCAGGAGGCGTCTATTACGTTCCCACTTTTTACCGTGGCTTAAAAGTAGCCCCATACCTGGAAGAAAGGTTTATGTTTAAATTGATTTGGACAAAGCACGATGGCGCTAGGAGAATTCTCTTCGGCTTTATTCAAATTGCTTGACATTAAGTGCTACTGACGAGGACTCAATATACGAAACACGTGTCTAGTATAATAAAAGTGGTACTACAGAACATATATTTCACTATTGACAATGTATACATTTATCTGTATTAGTCGTTTATTCTAATACAATTAAATATGTTAACGAAAATCCTGACGACAATCTCAACAGCACTCACAACAGAGCAACTCATATTGAGCACTGACGGACCCCAAGTAAACTAGAGGTGGGACCAGGTGCCCGGGAGGAGTAAGCATTCCCTGTTCGATATCCGCACCCGCCGTCGATGTTCATGCACGAAAATGAAAACAATATATACAATATATGCACTACATCCTTACTATGATGCAGAGAGACTGAAGTAGTAAATTGGAACTCATACATTTGACTCTAATTCAAGAAGCAACTATTTCTCTTAATAAGACTTTTCGGGGGTAAAACCTCTCTCGCAATGAAGGTTTTTGATCGTAAAATGGCCTTTTGATAGATGTGGTGGTCAGGAGGTTTTTTTTAGTTTGATAGATATATAGAACAGGTTAAAATAAGAAGGTTTGTCAAACTTCAAGGACACTTCACTTGGTCAAACGGCAAGGTGCCAAATGAAAATCCTGGTCGCGAGGATGCCTCATCCGAAATATCATAAACCTACCCTTTATAGTTCATGAGATATAGCGAAGGTTTGTTTTTCTGAAAAATAAGCAAAACTCAAAGGACAATGTTACTAGATCAAAGGTCAAGGCCCCGAATGGAAATTCTGGATTTTGGTATCAACATGTGAAAAAGCCTTACCCCTAATACATCTTGAGAAAAACGCACATCAAAGTAGGTCAAATCCAAGGTCAGTGCACAATATCATAAAACAAATTATCAAATCATAGGTATATTTATGAGGAATCCTTATGGTGACTTTCATTTTAGGTCCTCCTATTTGCCGTTCATGAGAAATAGCCTTGAATACATATAATACTTATTCTTGGTGTAAGTGTGCTCTTCAAATTGTAACAGTCATTTTGATAAAGAACACGATAAAACACTTTGTAGTAATCGAACTGTTATAAACAGTGATATGAATTTGTGTTAAGCGCCACCTTGATTTGAAATCCTTCTTAAAAATAGAAATATATCCTTCATAAATGTGACGAAGGAGCAGAGACTATCTTACCTAGCCAGTGTATGAAGAAGCAGTAGCCTGGGGGCTTGAATATTGTTTTCGGCTCAGACGACTTAAAAAGAAGTTTAGCCGTGTCAGGATGGCAAAGTGAAATTATCGGATTAAAAGGTCCAATCCACGTAACAAATAGCTTAGCTCCTGTCTTCACAAGCATCGTCCTCTCTAGTTCAGCTTTTTCTGTGGTGCTTGAAAACTAGAATTAGACAAGACTTTGAAAATGTATTTTTTTTAAAACTGGTCTGATAAACATAAATGATATACAGAACACTATTCTTAAGGTTTTATGTACCTACACGTTCCAACCTTTGAAAATGTGGTCTTTACGAATCACTTTGATTTACATGAAGCATTAATATTTTTCAAGACTTGAAGATTTTTCTTATCCAAAGTTTACATCTTTCAATGCTATGACTTTAACTTCTACCTGTCTAATGAAATTTTATCAACTTATGAGATTCCTTTAGAAATGAATGCTTAATGTGACAAATTTAATGTACCAAATGGTAGAACAAAACAACATTAACAATTATGATTTGCTTACAAATCTAAGGTCTACTATCAAACTAGATAGAATATGAAAGTGTCAAAATGTACATTTATTCAAATATCTTATGAGGAAAAATGTCAATTCAATCATGAGAAAATAGCATTAAGATTGAAAAGAAATATTATTTAATAGAAGGTAACCGTAGTACAGTTTTCAGTGTATTACGCAGTATATGAAAAATATCGACTGACTTGAATCAGAAGTTCAGTCCCAACTGGCGGGATCTACTTTTACCTATCTTGTTCTATAACCCTTACCAGATTTAGGTGGCCCCATAACCAATGTGCTGGGCCGATGCTGTTTAATTTCTTGCAAATTGCTACCTTTCTTCTCCATTCCAACAGGAACCACAGGATTTTGTAAACCCAAAAAGCAGTAACAACCGTTATTAAAAGAGACAAAATCATCTGAAAGTACAACTGAATCCGATATAAGACGTCAAAAAATCTGTAAAAAAAATCAAGACATACTTGAAAAAAAATTTAAACTTTTGGTACAGGTAGCTTTGGTAGAACTTTCCACAATCTATAATAATACGTGTGCCATCTCTTTACCTTCTGGAAGAAAATGTCATGCCAATTTAATTCATCATATATAAGTTTTAAACCTTTCTTACAGGATTAATTGCATATTACCAAAAAATAAAAACAAAAATAACGATCGAATGGATTCATTTCAATACTCTTTTGTGTATTTTCTTCACAAACTTCTGTTTTAGCGTGATAAATTAGCCGGTTTGCAAGGTATCGGAACTTTAACTTTTCATTGACACAACTTTTCTATAATGAAATGATAAATTGACATGGATCTATAAATTCATGTTCTTTTCGTAAAGTTAGTAAAATTCTATGTTACATAATTCAGACTTCTTGGTGGATTCGTAATTGGTTAACACATGACAAATATGGATAATGACCATATCCCTGTGTACAGCACAAAATCGATATTTATAAAATCAGAAACCGAAGGCATACAAAATCAGGATAAAACAGGAACCAAAGCAAACAAACAAAAACTCCACCACATGAAAAGAAGCGAAATCCCGATATGGGAGTGAGATCAGGGACCAGGAAGAAATACTAGAAGAAATGAAAAACAATGAATTATCCCTCATATTTATGCCATTTAGCTTTTGATATATTTTTACATATTCATCAGTGTTTTATTTGGACCACTGTGATCTGCTGTATGTGTCATCAAACAAAGAGGAGGTTATACATAACGACTGCTCATCCTTCGAAACCAATGGTTAACTGGAAAGAAGGGGTTGCAAACGTAATCCGGATAACGACACCACTTGCTGCTAACGTGGCACATGTCCGCTCTAGGTCTGCACCGATTTGCCATTTGTCTCATTGGATTTAATGTTGTTTGTATAGTATGGTTTTCTTTGTCACCTTTTCGTAGCTAGTTTTGCAACCATACCCTGAGTGTCCATAAAAAGGCGTTTCGGTGTTGGGCTGTGGGTACTGAAACTGAGTCCTTTTGCAGATCATCTCATCTCGTTCCTAATTCTACGTATTCGTAACGTTTGAATAAGACGATACCTTGCTAGGTCTTTCGGTATATTTGGACATAATTATCACATATTTTGGCCATATTTCATTGAGGATCACTGACGAGGGTTTAATACCCGAAACGTACATGTCTGGTCCACGCTGTTCATTAATCTGCCTTTAAATGAATTTGAAGACGTTTAACATTCATACTATGTTTAACGTCTTCAAATTTATTGTCATCATTTTAGAGCAGATAAATTTACAGCATGGACCAGACATGCACGTTTCGGTTATTTAAACCTCGTCAGTGATTCTCAGTCTAAACAATGCAATATTGCCAAAATCTGTGAGAAACATTTCCTAAATTTACCGAAAGACGTAGCAAGATGGCTGGGATCTGATGCTACAAGACCCAGGTTTTAGAAATTTGAGAAAATTTTGTAAACAGAAATTTTGAAATGCGTTTGAAGAAACGATCAACCGAAATTTATCGAACTTGGCTACATGTGCCCTCGGGGACTCCTGGTACACCAGCAGGGACACTCATCAAACGTCTTCAAATTCATTAGCATCATTTTAGAGCAGATATATGATGAATAATTGAGGGCAATGTACTTTAATGAATCTATATATAACACCCTACATCTACATAATTATTAATCAAAAAGTATATGACTTTTTGCGTGATATGTTCTGAGATATCGACCGCTATATTAGAACATTTTACATACATAACAGACAATAATTTCATCCCTATATGTCGCACATGCGATGTAGGCTCCCATCGTGACACATTCCTTAAGTTTAACTTCAACTGGACTTCCTTCCTCAACAAACGTGAAGTATTTTAGATATAGGTCAGATACAACTCTAAGATTACCAATACCTTTTCCATTGTTCAACTTTTCTATAGGTCAAAGACATAAAGTACTTCTTGGTGAAGAAACTCATCCTCAGAAAAAGTAAGATCATTGTAATGCACTAATGAGGTACAAGTGCAATATCTGTTAAATTATTCTCAAATGGGAGTTTTGTACGACAAAAGATAAGATAGATAAGAATTTATATTGAGAGTATTATATATCATAATTATGGTCTACAGCTGTCATCATCTATATTTATTAAAAGAAATAGAAATCAAAGAGCCCTACCTTGTATCGATGCAAACAGCCTTTTACTTTACGTTACAAAGCATTTTTAAAATAAACTTTTGTTCCTCATTTCGTCTTCACGGTTCAAAATGTATCCAAAGAGGGGTGACGAAATGGAACGATGTGCAAAATACTAAAACGTGTGATATAAAGAATGATAAATATAATTATTATAGAAAAGCAGATGTAGCCAAGTTCGAACAACTTCGGTTGATCGTTTCATCAACGCATTCTGTTTTTTTTTTTTTATAAAACATGGGTCCTGTAGCATCATATCCCTCCCATCCTGCTATGTCTTTCGGTACATTTTTGGACATAATAATTTTCACACTCTTTGGCCAAATATTTTACTGTTTAGAATGAGGGTTGAATACCCGAACGTGCATGTCTGGTTCATGCTGCAAAGGAGATGTGAGATCAAGGGCTTGATTTAGCCCTGAAGTCATTCGATTATATCCCATGCGCTTTCCTTCCTTTGATGGAAAAGATTGTTCAGGATAAAATATTGTGGCATTTTGTAACTCGGGGTTGAACAATGTTGTAGAATTTTTTCCCTTTGAATTCTACATGTTCTATAGAAAAAAACGCACAATTTAACCCAAATATCGATATTGTTATTGATAAGTTGTTCAACCAGACATTCGATAAAGATATGCATTAAGTTAATTGATATTTCTACTGAAAAATTCTTCAAATTTCCAATTTTGAGGTAAGATTTTACGTCTTATCGTTAAAACTCCTTTATCTATTCTTAAATGTTGCTTTTTAATTTGAGGACGTTTAACATTTGGGCCACTTGGCGAGTGTCACTGCTGGTGGACCATGTAGCCAAATTCGGTCAACTTCGGCTGATCGTTTCTTCAACACATTTCTGTTTTAATTATTATTTTCTTTTGAAATTTCTAAAATGTTGGTCCTGTAGCATCATATCCCACACATCCTGCTATGTCTTTCGGTACATATTTTGACATAATAATGTTCACACTCTTTGGCCTAAAGGATGCACTTCCTCTGTATGTGGGGTCCTTTTTAACAATTCTCTCAACTTGTCGTTCTTGACTATACTAAGGTCACCAGTAACAACGTGCCTGCAAGGAGAGTAGTTGAAATCCGATAAAGTTGACAGATATGGATAATTACCATATCCCTGTATACAGCACGAAATCGATAATTCAGAAAATAAGAAACCGAAGGCATACATATCAGGATATTAAACAGTAACTAAAGCAAACAAACAAAACCTCCACCATACACAAAGAAGCGAACTCCCGATATGGGAGTGAGATCATGTGCCCAGGAAGAGTAAGCATCTCCTGCTTACATGCAACAACCGCCGCTTCATTCGGTAGAACTGTCTTATCCTGTTACTTCCACTTCGGAAAACATAGAGTACAATCTTTGTTTGGATGGTTCAAATGGTCTATGACAGAATATCATCCACCATTCTGGAGAGTGGGACATCAAAGTGTATGACGAGTTCCCCATATCGACCGTAGAACTTCCTCAGTGACGAGGTAAGTCGGTCTCAATCATATCCCTGACTGAGAACATTCGCAAGGAAATGGATGTGTATAAGGATTAGTTAAATCAATGTACCGCAAGATCGCTTGTAGTTGTAAATTGTGGATGCAGCTGTTGGTGTGCAGCTTTAGTTAATATAAGAGTTTCTTTTCTTTGAAAAATGGTAAGATCTTTTCTGTGACAGTTTTGTGATTCAAAATTTGACCAAGATTTGATTTATCAATTCCTTTGGTTGCAAATATTACTGTAATAAAAGGGCGGTTTGTATTTTCCTCTGATTTATCTGACCTTACTGCTTAATATAAACGAAATGTAGAAATGCCAATGATGACACCCTGTTTATCGGTAAACATGTGGTCCTTAGTTGGAAAAAGGTGTTTGATGATTCTGACGCATTTTCGATGGTTGTGCTGTCTTCCTTTGATCCTTCTAATTTTGTTTATCATATCACCATAAACGGCAGGTTGTGTAATACCCAAAGTAATGTACTCTGTTCCGTGTAGTTGACTATAATTTTTGTCAAATGTCCAACTGTACCAGCGCATTCTTGAGACTTGCACTCTGACTGACTGTGACGAAGGGACTCCATAACGAGCCCTGTCCAAACCTTACAGAAGACAGGGCCCCGACCACCTGTCCTCGGGTAATAACATACATGACGCTCGCGTCGGCAGAGCACGGATTGTATTACGTACGCCCTCTTTTTATATCCATTTACATATTCATCTGTGTTGCTTGGGCCCCTGTGTTTTGCGGTCTTGTTTGTAAGTGGTCATCTAACAGTGGAGAGGTTGTTTTACACCAGATTTGTCTGGGTAATTGGAAAAGTGAGAGGGTTGTGCGCACGTAATCCAGGATAACCAAACCATCTGCTACTTGTGTGACAAATGGCCGTCCAAAGTCGGTACCGGTTACCCATTGGTTTATTTGTAGACTTTTGTGTTTGATGTAGCCTTTTAGTATATTCGTAGATTTCTTGTAATTTCCGTAAGGGAACAGAGTACAATTTGGTACGAATGTGATGTAGGCCTAGAGGCTCATCCATAAATGGAAACAATTCATCAAAGGACATACTATGTATCTCTGTCTTATTATATTTACGAATGCCATCACTTCGATGCCTTCTTTGTGTTTTGTTATATTTATAAGCTTATTAATATATTTTCCGATTGCCACCCGGGACTTGTTAGGTTTCCAAAGCTGTTAATATTGTCGTTTCATCCATAGGGTACTGCAGTGTTGAGATTTTTAATACATTGTTCCTCTGTGTTGCAACGGAAAGGAGTGCTCGAGTTGGGATTGTTTGTGGGATGATATATTTTCTCCAGAATTCTGACTTTCATAGAGAAAACGGAATGGTCAGGTTCGTTGAAATGACGATAAAGAAGTTTATTTATTTCCTTTATTGTTGAATTTTGACTGATGTCCTGATATTCTTGTTCGGGGCTGACCTTTGTTTTTATTTTACATATTCATACATAAGAGGATACAATGAATTAAATTGATATAGAAATTTATAGTTGACTGATATACCCGTTTCCATGGGAATGAGCCTTTTGAAATTCCAAACATGGTTACCCCGACAGCGGCGACTGCAATTGCAAATATAAAGCAAATTTTCATGTCTGGTCCATGCTGTGAATTTATATCTGTTCTTAAATGATGCTATTGAATTTTAAAACATTGAACATTTCATCTTGGTCATCCATACCTATCTCCTACACCAAAAATCTTTAAAATCTTTGACATGCCGTGCCACGTCCTGTTGAATTTCTTTTTTGGCCCTTACAGAGAATAAGTATGTAGCCAAGTTCGATCAACTTCGGTTGATCGTTTGTCTCGTCAACGCATTTGAAATTTTCTGTTACAAAATTTCTTGAAATTTCTAAAACGTGGGTCCTGTAGCATCATATCTCACCCATTCTGCTACGTCTTTTGGTATATTTTTGGCCATAATAATTTTCATACTTTTTGACCATATTACATTGTTTAGACTTAGGATCACTGACGAGGGTTTAGTACCCGAAACGTGCATGTCTGGTCCATGCTGTAAATTTATCAGGGTTTAAATGATGCTATTGAATTTGAAGACTTTTAACATTTGAACTACTTGGTGAGTGTCACTGCTAGTGGACCAAGAGTCCCCGAGGGCACATGTAGCCAAGTTCGATCAACTTCGGTTGATCGTTTGTCTCGTCAACGCATTTGAAATTTTCTGTTACAAAATTTCTTGAAATTTCTAAAACGTGGGTCCTGTAGCATCATATCCCACCCATTCTGCTACGTCTTTTGGTATATTTTTGGCCATAATAATTTTCATACTTTTTGACCATATTACATTGTTTAGACTTAGGATCACTGACGAGGGTTTAGTACCCGAAACGTGCATGTCTGGTCCATGCTGTAAATTTATCAGGTTCTAAATGATGCTATTGAATTTGAAGACGTTTAACATTTGAACTACTTGGTGAGTGTCACTGCTGGTGGACCAAGAGTCCCCGAGGGCACATGTAGCCAAGTTCGATCAACTTCGGTTGATCGTTTGTCTCGTCAACGCATTTGAAATTTTCTGTTACAAAATTTCTTGAAATTTCTAAAACGTGGGTCCTGTAGCATCATATCCCACCCATTCTGCTACGTCTTTTGGTATATTTTTGGCCATAATAATTTTCATACTTTTTGACCATATTACATTGTTTAGACTTAGGATCACTGACGAGGGTTTAGTACCCGAAACGTGCATGTCTGGTCCATGCTGTAAATTTATCAGGTTTTAAATGATGCTATTGAATTTGAAGACGTTTAACATTTGAACTACTTGGTGAGTGTCACTGCTGGTGGACCAAGAGTCCCCGAGGGCACATGTAGCCAAGTTCGATCAACTTCGGTTGATCGTTTGTCTCGTCAACGCATTTGAAATTTTCTGTTACAAAATTTCTTGAAATTTCTAAAACGTGGGTCCTGTAGCATCATATCCCACCCATTCTGCTACGTCTTTTGGTATATTTTTGGCCATAATAATTTTCATACTTTTTGACCATATTACATTGTTTAGACTTAGGATCACTGACGAGGGTTTAGTACCCGAAACGTGCATGTCTGGTCCATGCTGTAAATTTATCAGGTTTTAAATGATGCTATTGAATTTGAAGACGTTTAACATTAAGTCCGTAGAGTGGGTACATTTACCAAAGTAAATAAGATTATGCACCTAAATGTTGAAATTCCAACATATGAAATAAGCTTAAGATTTATTTGCAAAGATTAAAATCTCATTCCTTTTATCATTACAAGTTTCATTAATCAAATTGTTTATCTTTTTCTTTCGCATACAATTCAAAATCTTCTTTATGCTAGTTTCTTTCCTCAATACGGAGTTATCTTCCATATTTCGCTCTTGTGACCAGAGCAATCTCTGATACATATTCAAAATCGGGAACAAGTGAGATTTTATACCTGAAAAATTAAAACGTAAATGGAATAATGTTATTTGTAAAGGAGCTGATAAGATAAGGGCTGTATTTCTTCTACACAATGATCTGTATGCAAGAAAAACTTGGTGATTACTAAAATGTAATGTATTTGGAGATTCTTGATACAACTTTTACTTTGGTAAGCTTATTTCTAGATACTAAAATAACAGTCCAAAGAGTAGGGGGTATCCTTGCTGAAAAGAATCTAATATCGATCAAAAACCGTTGAAAATTAAGAACAATCTGGCTAATATGGATACCTATAACTGTAAAACATAGTTATCGTCTAAACAAGATGCTAGAAATTAAATTCAAAAGACTGGTCTCAATTTTTTTTCAATAAATCTTAAAATCTTGAATCTGAAATATCTGAAATAAATCACTGACGAGGGTAAAGTACCCGAAACGTGCATGTCTAGTCCATGTTGCCAATTTATCTGTTCTTAAATGATGCTATTCAATTTGAAGACGTTTACATTTATCTCACTTGGTGAGTGTCACTGCAGGTGGACCAGGATTTCCCGAGGGTACATGTAGCCAAGTTCGATCAATTTCGGTTGATCGTTTTTTCAACTCATTCTTAAATTTCTGTTATCAAAATTTCTTGAATTTTTTAAAACGTGGGTCCTGTAGCATCATATCCCACCCATCCTGCTACGTCTTTCGGTACGCTTTTGGGGCATAGTAACTTTCATACTTTTTGGCAAATTACATTGTTTACATTTGAGGACCACTGACGAGGGTTAAGTACCCGAAACGTGCATGTCTGGTCCATGTTGCCAATTTATCTGTTCTTAAATGATGGTATTCAATTTGAAGACGTTTAAATTGTATTTTGAATTCATTGACTACAAAGTAGGTATGCGAAATACACATTGTGTAGAAATAAACCGCACACACCTGTTTATTTCATTCCAAAATCTTGTGCATTTCACGTGAACATATTTAGAATAAATAAATGAATGACTTTAAAAGGGAAAAAATAAATTTTGATTCCTTTATCTACATATACATTTATCAATGCATTGAAGCGTGTCCCAATTTCTGTTTAATCACTAATACAAATTCAAAACAAATAACGACTGTGTTTGTGAAAGACGAATGCCCCCGATGACATCTTTGTTAGTATAAACGCGATTTTCTTTTAAGTATGTGAAAGTTCAAGGTCAGGGTCACAAGGTTAAACAATGCTGGTATCAATGGAAACTTTATGTGACAAAGAATACATATGTAAAATAGCAAAGCCCTATAAAAATCATTCAAACTTATGCCCAATGTTAATGTTTTTGTAAAGTAGGTGAATGGTCAAAGTCACAAATATTTTGTATCAATGGAAAGGTCTTGTCACAAGGAATACACTTGGGGAATATAAAAGCCCTATTACTTACGATTCAAAAGTTATACCCAATGTTAAAGATTATGAAAAGTAGGTCAAAGATGAAGGTCAAGGTCACGAGGTCAAAAATTTTGGTATCAATGGAAAGTTCTTCTCACAATGAATACATATGATAAACATGAAAGCCCTATCACTTACCATTCATAAAATATGCCCATTGATGAAGTTTTTGAAAGTAGGTCAAAGGTCAAGGTCGAAGTCAAGAGATCAAACATTTAAATATCAATGGGAAGACCTTGTCACAAGGAATAATATGTGAAATATAAAGGATCTATCACCTTCCATTCAAAAGTTATGTCCAATGTTAAAGTTTTTTCGGACAAACAAACAAATAGACAAACAGACGACGGACGGACAGACCAAAACCTATATGCCCCCGAATCTTTGATTCCGGGGGCATATGTCCTTTAACGCGAATATTGAAAATATGCTGGAAAGTCTGTTGATAATGAAATAACAAAAAACCGAGTTAGATTTCTTCTCTTAAATGATGATTTACATTCAAGTAACAGATACTCTAATAAAAACAATGATGAAGCGTTTGAATAGCTCACCTCATTATTACTCTAGCAATAATAACTTTCTCCTCATCCGAAGCGAACTTCTGCCCGATACAATTTCTGATAAGAAATATGAAATGTTGTGATTTTCATTTATGTTAAAGAGCGTTCGAGTATCGTTTTAATGGTAAAATTAACTTTATTTATCTAAACTAAAGACCTACATTCAAATCATCTAAATTGTAGAAATGCTTATATGGTGCAGGGCATCTTTAAGGTCTAATACTTGAACAACGTTAACTTAGACGTTTTAGTGCAAATGTTAAACGTCTTTGAATTAAATAGCATTCATTTAAGAACAGATACATTTAAATCCTTTTTTTAACAAATTTAGTATATGTCCAAGGAAATTTGAACAAAATGAATTAATGCATCTAAAGTCTACTTGTCGAAACAATAAAGACTGTTTAAAATTTGGAGACACACAGTGATAGCAATAGAAGTGATAGCAATAGAAGACATCTTTACAATTTTGAGAAAATTCAACGAAATGGTAAATATATTGTCAAAATGTACATGCACATATTTGATGTAGAAATATGTCATATGCCCGGTAATAATAATAATACCTTTTGCATCCTGTACAAGTTTTGAAGTTGAAACAAATGAGCCACATATTAGCAAAACACCTGTATGACAGACTAAAAGACTCTTAAAATCGAAGGGTTTATATATTCAAACAACTTCAAACATTTGTCAACATGTGCAAACAATTAAGGCAATACTACCTAATGATCTTAAATTTTGTAAATGGTTGATAACGTCACATAATGCCCGAGCAATCTTAATCAAAACGTTGAAACAAAATTGAAAATAACGCTTTTTACATCTTTAAATTATTTTTTATGCCCCCGGAATCACAGATGCGGGGGCATATAGTTTTTGGCCTGTCCGTCCGTTTCTTTGTCTGTCTGTTTGTCCAAAAAAAAAACCATTGGGCATAACTTTTGATTGAAAGGTGATAGAGCTTTTATATTTCACATGGTATTCCTTGTGATAAGACCTTTCTATTGATACCAAAGTTTTTGACCTCATGACCTTGACCTTTGACCTACTTTTAAAAAACTATAACATTGCGCATAAGTTTTGAATGGAAGGTGATATAGCTATCGTACTTCACATGACAAGACCTTTCCATTGATACCAATTTTTTGACCTCATGACCTTGACCTTTGACCTACTTTTCAAAAACTTTAACATTTGGCATAACTTTTGAATGCAAAGTGATAGGGCTTTCATATTTCACATGTGTGTTCCTTGTGACAAGACCTTTCAAATGATACCAATACAGTGAATTTACTTATGTTTTGTTGTTATGTACTGATTCGAAATATCACTGAATAATAACAGTTTAAACTAAAATGATACAAGAAGTTTTGACCTTGTGATCTTGACATTGACCTTGACCTACTTTTCAAAAACTTTAAAATCGGGAATAACTTTTGAATGGTAGGTGATAGGGCTTTCATATTTCACATGTGTATTTCTTGTGACAAGACCTTTCAATTGATACCAAAAATTTTGAACTCGTGACCTTGACCTTGACCTTTGACCTTCTTTTCAAAAACTTTATCATTGGGTATAACTTTTGTATGCTAAGTGATAGGGCTTTCATATTTCATGTGTATTCTTTGTGACAAGACCTTTCCATTGATACCAAAATTGTTGACCTTGACCTTTCACATACTTAACAGAAAATGAAGTTTGTACTAGCAATGCCACCGGGGGCATTCGTGTTTCCCAAACACAGGTTTTATTGAAATCATGTATGATATTCGATCTACATTTTTCTGTGATTCATGCTTTTTTTAAATTCTCAAATCGATGAATTTCGATTGCACACATACTTTTCAATTTCCACTATACCTTTTGATCCTGTAGAGAATGAAACATATGCAAATGGATCTCTTCCTTTGGCTCCATCCTCCAAAAACCGCTCAGGTCTAAATGTCTGTGAGATACAATTTCTGTTCTCATCATCATATTAATTACTAATATTTCTGGCTTTTTTGTCGTAGAAGTTGTTCGTATAGTTTGTTATAAGATCCAATGTTGTGTTTGTCATGACTTCAGGAAGTGTCTTTAATTTCATATCCCACGTATATGTGAAACGTATGAGAAACAATAAATATTTCTTTCAAATCAAACATGATTTACAACTTTGCGAAATTCTTTGTCCTATATAAGTGCTAACAACTTCAAAAAGATAATGTCCGTGTAAGTTATTGCAACAGTTAAGCAAGGAGTATATTCAACTAGGATGCTGTCGTTTTGACAATTGTATGATACAAATATATTACCTGATACTCTGGCCAAACGTTTGGATGATTGTTCACATGGTTGAGATGACAAATATGGATAATGACCATATCCCTGTATACAGCATAAAATCGATAATTCAGAAAATCAGAAATCGAAGGCATACAAGATCAGGATAAAACAGGAACCAAAGCAAATAAACAAAAACCTCCACCACATGAAAAGAAGCGAACTCCCGATATGTGAGTGAGACCAGGTGCCCAGGAAGAGTAAGCATATCCTGCTTGCATGCAACATCCGCCGCTTCAATTAGAAATATGAGAAATATTCCCACTGGAATTCCTGCGGGAATTGCAATTTCATCAATTACAAATGGTTTTGTCAGGTACCTTAATATCCCCGGTACTGGAGAACTCATGCGCATTGTTTCCTAAAGAAATAGAGTCAACCGTGAATATTGTCCGTGTAACCAAAAAAAAAAAAACCCGGTTAATGAAGTGATACAACTCTACAGCTACAGATCAGCTTCATGATTTAAACGTTAAGTTCCATTTAGCCATTATACATGTACTACCACGTGTTAAGTGCATAAACTTCACATATCAAAATATTTGTTAGGGCGAATTTAAGGAAATTTGAATATGAATTTTTGAAATACAAATGAAGGACCACAAAGATAATATTTCAGCCAGAAAGTACTCAATAATTTTAAAATAAGGATTCAAAATCTATGAGACTCAGTGAAAACGTTTCAATTTTAAACGGCCAGGAGCGGTGCCTAATAGAATGTATTGGTTATTGTGTCGAAAACATTTGCGTTGGGTTTATAACGTCTGACAAGTTTTTTTGTTTTGTTGTATATGAATATCAACAAATGTCCATGTAATATCCGAGGCAAAAACCGATCGAATAGAAGACAGCATTTCATATGCGATTTGATTTTAGGAAATATATTGCAAACACGGACGGTAAATTAATCCTGACATCTGACTGAGGGGTGAAGTCAAGCACAAATCTTATCACCACTCTTCCTCATGACAAAATAAATTATCGATTGTCCAAACTCATTAAATGGTGTTTTGATCAAGAGGGGAAAAATTATATTCGTACATCTGAATCAAGGGTTTCCATTCCGCCACAGAATACAAATCATACAAATCATGGGCATGGGGTAACCTGTGTATTGCCTTGTCCTTCCTTTTGGACAACGTTTATGCAAGATTTAGTGAGAAACTCTACAAGCAGGTTGTAAAATTCCTGTGGGTAATACTTTTGCGACTCTTTTTGCAGATTTATTTTCATACACCTATGAAAAAGAATTTATCCAAAATCTTCAAAACATAATTATGTGAAATGTTTCATTGGTACTTCTAGGAACCTGGATGATTTTCTTACTATCGACAATAATTTATTCTGTTTTTGTAAAGTATAGAAATGTTATTTATCCACAAGAATTGATTCTAAACAGGGCAAATACAGAAACACCATTTTTGGATCTAAGTATCAAAATGATAACGGAGAGTTTCATACAAGTTTGTATAACAGAAAAGATTATTCTAAATTCATCATTGTAAATATCCCCTTGGCTTGATTGTAATGTTCCTAGATTATCGTCCTATGGTATCTACATTTCACAGCTCATCCGGTATGCTAGAGCATGTACTGATGTTTTGGATTTTCATAGTAGAAATTGACAAATTACCAAGAAATGTTTAGGTCAAGGTTTTCGCTTTCACAAACTAGTAGATACTTTCTGGAAATTTTACAAAAAAGATTGTCAACTTCTTTGCAATTCGGACCATTACAAGCAACAGAGTATATTACTTTGGGTATTTCCCAACTTGCATTTTATGGTGACATAATTATCAAAATAAGAAGGATCAAAGCTAGACAACATAACCATCGAAAATGCGTCAGAATCATCAAACGCCTTTTATACCGTGGATATGATCCTAATATCACAAGACGCGCACTAGGCTTGGAACTTGACCAATGTACAGTCTTGTACCAGCGCATTCTCAAAACTTGCAGTCTGACTGACTGTGACGACGGGCCCTGTCTCAACCTATTTTGAGAAGACAGGGCCCGACCATCTATCCTCTCGGAATATCAGTCGGACTCCTCGGGTGATAACATACAGGAGCTCGCTAAAGCCGGCAGAGCACGGACTGTATTACGTACGACCTATTTCTATTTCCATTTACATCTGTGTTGCTTGGGCCCCTGCGTTTTGCGCTCTTGTTTGAATGTGGTCATCAGACAGTTAGGAGGTTGTTTTACACCACAACTGTACGTTCTTCGAGACCTCTGGGTAATCGGGAAAATGGTAGGGTTGTGCGCACGCAATCCAGGATAACCACACCTTCTGCTATTTTGGTGGCAGATGGCCATCCTAAGTCGGCACCGGTTGTCCATTGGTCCAGTTGGTTTATGTGTAGCCCTTTGTGTTTGATGTTTCTGTGTTGTGTATTGTTGTTCCTTGACTCTTTCTGTGCTTGACTGCTCTGTACTTTTGCATTCGGTGTTTTAGGGTTTTGCTGTGGGTGCTGCAACCTGGTGTTGTTGGAGATCCCCTCGACCTTTGTTTTAAAATCATAATCAAATGATCACAATTAAAAAAACACAAAAGTTCTTGACAAATAAAAACAAAGCAACGATAGGGACAAGATCCCCTTTCCCCAACCGTAAAGACAGTTGCATGCACTCTCACGAGGTAAGAAAAAACGAACGAATAGACACTTACAGAATGCCTCAACATAAAAACACGAAGTACGACTGTCACATTACTTCTTCTCTGTATAGACGATACATTTACATTGTACTTCAAAGAAGGATCCACAAACTTTGTTCAGGTTTACTCACGTAGTACTTTGGCGGCGTATTAAAATCACTTTTGCTGGAAGTATCACTGATGAGAATTTAAATATCCGAAACAGTTGTCTGGTGCATAAAAATGGTTTGAAATGTTTTTCAAGGAGGTAAAGAGTTGAACACTTCGGTATTATCCTATTACAACACGTATATTGACTGCATAAATATCATCACATGGAAAACGAAAATGTTGACCAAGTGTTTTTATTTCACAGGTTATCGTCTTATATGGTAATTCGATCGTGTAAGTCTACAGCATCATTCACATTTTCTTTCCAGATGCATTATCAATTTCATTGTCGTTCGTCTTTCACATTCTTTTTAATATGCACGTTAAATGGAGAACAAGTAAGATGATGGTACATTTTTGTATCAACAATGACAAAAAAAAACGTCAATGACAAAATACGATTGGTTAGATTGATAAAGGATGATAGTACAATGAAAAATAAATCACAACATCTTAAGGTTAGGGTTGCGACTACAGGGATGTAACTTTATTTTCATATCATGTAATATGAAGTATAGATGATATAAGCTAATTTTGTTAATAACACTATTTCACAAATAATAATACTCCTTGAAATTTTCATTGCTGAATTAGTATTTTGGGGAAAATGCATATTTTGCAATGAAAAAACGCTTAAAATAGGAAAAACGCTTAAAATTGTAATTTTCGCATAAGTTCTGCTTCTAAAGATTAAAGCATCGGAATGTATACTATTCATTATACTCTTTAAAATATGAGAAAATTAGACCTTCAAATTTTGAATAAATCACTATGTTTTAGGGTCAAAATGTTAATTTTTTGCATAAATTATTGTGCTATTTATAGACACAGTCAATTTGCTCAAAAACTTATTCGGGTACATATTGGTTTGACTGCTTTAGGATAAAACAATACCATAGATCTATACATAGAAAAAATTCAGTACCTGACGACCTTCTAGCTATTTATTAAAATAACGAGTTGTTGCCATGGCAACCAGCCAAATCGTATTTATTAGAAAATATACTTCTTAGAACTGTTTTTTGTTTTTATCAGACTTTCTCAAAATCGGCTTTATTTTATACGCAAGCTGTAAGAATCCGGAAAAATAAGAGTATATATATTACTTTTTGAAATTTCTTAATTGCGGAGGTATGTTATGATGTGGTATTATCTAAAACGACGAAAATGTTAAAATAGACCAGAAATGAACACTTTTAGCCAAAAATCGAGAAGGGCAAATTTTGATTTTAGTCTAAATAGGTCACGGAGATGTTCCTCTACATATGGACATATCCATCTTTCTTCTACCTCATTTCTATCAAAAGTCGCCACCCTGGCCTTAAGTTTACATTAAATTTGCAACGGCTACCTTTAAATCATGAAAAAAAATCAGACGTTCCTGTAATTAAAAAAAACTTTAACATTTATATTTCGCAAAGAAAGTGTGTAATTCTTCAAAGGTAAAAATCTCCAGAAATAAAGTCTTCTAAAATATATACATTGAATACGCTGCACATCTTCGTGCAATTTAGACATGTAGATTGAATAAAACAAAAAAAAAATGCATCTACATTTGAGTATCATTGCATACATGTATAACTTTAGTTTAATATAGTCATCATTCTTTTAATCTCTCTCTTCCATACGCAGTTTTATTCCATGTTTGGCTCTCGTAATCAGCGCGATTTCTGGTATGTACTCAAAGTCTGTAACCAGCGAGATTTTATACCTTAAAAATAGTATGAACAATAGAATTTTGTTATTTTTTATATCAAGATATCACTAGTGTAAATCTACAATTCAATGTATACCAAATTCATGAATAATATCATCATTTCATATCCAATAAACCTACTTTGTATTTTGTTGTGGGTATGCAACGAAAGACACAAGAACTTGATCGTACGTGTATTGAAGATTTGAGGAGCATTAGCTTTATCAAATTATAATAGACCAACTGAATTTATGTCCAGTATATGTTATACCATTGCTGAATCAGACTAGGAGAAATTGTGATAAAAAGTCATAATGAGATGACCTACTAATTTTCCTTAAATTAACATCTAATTAAACAATTATTCAGTAATTGATATAATTAGAATAATGAATATTAAATACATTTCCTTTTTTACCTCAGTACCAGTCTAGCAATAATGACTTTCTCTTCGTCCAAGGCGAACTTCTGCCCGATACAATTCCTGACATGCAACAAATACCATGTATTATCTATAAACGTAACTGCTAAGTGATATTGAACCAACACGTTAAAACAGCCTGTACCATTCTAAATAAAAAAAATCAATATGGAAAGCAGGGCTAAAATGGAAAAAAAAACAGAACCAATTCGGAAAAAGGGCCATTGCGGCAAATGTCGTCACTTTGTACGTGAGCAATGAAACAAATTTGGCGGATATTTCAGACGATTGGTCTTTATATGAAAGATGTTGAACCATATTTGACGTTGGTAAATAGAATAATGTTGATGGAATCTTTTTAATTGGATATTTTTTATGGAAATAAGCTTCAGATTAATACTGTTGAAAAATAATAAGTTCATGAGCGTGTGTTTTCCAGGTACAATGTAAATGGGCACCGTTATCGCGACTCGGGCCGTCACATTGTCCCTCGGCTGCGCCTGGGGTCAATACGACCTACCTCGACACAAAAGGAGTGCCAATATGGAATACACTAGTTAATAACTTATAATTAGTATGAGGAAAAATTAAACATACTAGTATGCTAAATAAGATTTTTAAACATGTGATACAATATTAATTTTCTTTTTATTCAGAGATATTATAAAGATTTACTTTACATGTCACATCTTTATTAAATTCTGCATTCAAGTTATTGTCTTGAAAACCTTATTTTTTGACTTCACTTTACCTAGATCCAGCTGAAAATGGCACATATGCATAAGCATCCCTTCCTTTGGCTTCACTATCCAAAAACCGTTCAGGTCTGAAAGTCTACGTGATAAGGTTGTAAATAGTATTAAGCAATAAATACGAAATAATTCCTGGTTTTAATTTGTTAAGGTTGTAGGGTTTTGAAGCTGATTGAACTTTATTCCATTTTGAATACTTTTTTTAAACAAATATATATTAACGATTTAAAAATCAAAACAGCAATAACTTCACATAAAATGGTGTTCGATATTAATTACTATCTATTAATTACGATTTGTAACAGCTAATCCACTGTTTTCTGCTCCATGTACGGTAAAGGAATAAACTGCTTTGTGTTTTGGGATATGAAAGTTTCAATTTTGTTAGTAACAGGTAGTCTTGGAAACGAACGTAACCTTAATTTTGCATTTAGAGAAAGGTCTCTTTCTGATAATCTGTCCATATATTCGACGAGAATAAAAGTTGCTGATATTTTTTGATCATAATAATCTAGTCTCTGTACATAAAGGTAATGGTTTATTTGCTACTACAGCCTAGTCACACACTTGACACCACAATACTTGGGGTTACATAAGAAGAAATGACAACGCGTCTTGACGCATCAATTTTGATTTTCCACTTAAAATATTTTCCAAATGACGTCTGTTGCCTATGCGTATAAAATCGAGGTTTATAACAGTCAAAACAACTGTACATGGAATTGTTCCACTAGTTCAACAAGGATAAGACTACATTACAGTGAGTTTATGTATGAACTGAAGTAATATGGATCTTATATATAATTTACCTGATAGTCTGGCCAAACATCCGGGTGATTGTTCACATGATTGATCCATATTCCCACGGGAATTTCGGCGGGAATTTCTACCCCATCAAATATAAATGGTTTCGTGAGGTGCCGTGATACCCCGGGTACCGGAGAACTTATGCGCATTGCTTCTTTAAGGAAAAGGGCTAGACGTTGACATTCGTGTATATTTTCCCTGTAAAGATATAGACGTCTACTTTCAATTTTATATCTTGTTCACAAATTGAAAATGAAACAAACGATTGTTTAGATTGTCGTCAGGATCTTCTTTATCTCATTTGTGTCACACTTATTCCCTTTGTTATGTGAAGCTCGTAAGAGACAGACGATCAACCGAAGTTAATCGAACTTGGCTACATGTACCCTCGGGCACTCCTGGTCCACCAGCAGTGACACTCACCAAGTAGTTCAAATGTTAAACGTCTTCAGATTTAATAACATCATTTAAGACGAGATAAATTTGCAGCATGGACCAGACATGCACGTTTCGGGTACTTAACTCTCGTCAGTGATCCTCAGTCTAAAAAATGCAATATGGCGCCAAAAAGTGTGAAAATTATTATGTCCAAAAATGTACCGAAAGACGTAGCAAACTGGGTGGGATATGATGCTATAGGACCCACGTTTTAGAAATTTCAAGACATTTTGTAACTTAAAAATTTCAAATGCGTTGAACAGACAGACGATCAAGCAAAGTTAATCGAACTTGGCTACATGTGCCAAACCTTGAATTAGTCATTTACGCTAACATCTCTTCACTCTAAATCATATCTTGCCACGGTTCAAGCTTTATCATTTGATTCACATTAACTCTGCAAATTCCTGCAAGAACCTTGTTAAAAAAATTACCAAGTGAAATTATCTTCGCCATTTGTGAGATTCCTAACTTCCTCGTACACCTTTTGTTGTTCATCTGGGTATTTCCCTAGAAAGTATGCAGCCCAGCTGGTTGCTGACGCTGTCGTGTCGTGACCTATTATTAAAAACAAGACATTGCATAAAATGTACATGCAATTAGGTGATGAAGTAATGCAGTGTTACTTTGATATATATGCATAGCCAGTGTAATTCACTTTGAACCTATTGAAAGGAACGTAATGCATTTTTGCATGTATACGCTTGTGACGTAACACTACATAATCTTTACAGAAAGCTGTGCTCTAACCAGCAAGCTGAACCCACGCTGACCTAAAGTTTAACGTCATCCTTTTACCTGGAATCCGATTTCTGAAAACAAAAATGAAACTGACAATTTGTGGTGCATATATATAATTATATAGAATAAATGTAATAATTTGTGTTTCTCTGCTGCAAGCTTAAGTTGCATAGCTCCATCAATTTCTATCTGTAGAGCTAAGGCCTGATTTGTAATATGAACTCTGACACATCGATCATCATCTTTAGTCAAATAAATGTCTATCGGTGTATGAAATTCCATATATTTTTCTACATATCATGGACATAAACAAAATTCTACAGAATGGAAAGCATATCAACCTTCAATTCTTGCCTAGATTTTATAATGACTTCTTCATGTAAACATACCTTCAAATAAGAAAGTATCGACCTCAGCTCGAATGTCCTCATCACTTAATCCACTTCCGTCACTATCTTTAGCCGTAATCAAAATATCGAGGAAATCAAGATAACGCTTGTCTAGCTGATGAGGATCGTCTTCCTGAAATATTTGTTTCTGTTGTTTAAATCTTTTATTCTATAGGACTTTTCAAATGACAACATCAATCCCCGTGGAGGTTTTGATAGCACATAAGCAATTTATAAAAAAAAAAACTTTGTCATGTTTGTGTTTTTGAAAATGATGTCTAACTCCAGGGCCAAGGTCACTAGGTCAAATTTTAGGCAATTTAGATTGGTCTGTTAATGAGGTATCCACGTGGAAAATATCAAAGCCTTATCTCTAATGAAAAGATATGAACAAGGTTAGAAATTTGGAAATCCTAACTCAAGGTCCAATGCCACTTTGTCAAAGACCAAGACCTCAAATCAAAGGTCTGGTTATGGTCAATCCACATGTGAGATATCTAATCACTTTCTCCTCACCATTTATAACAAAGGAGGGGATCTCCAACAACACTTGGTTGCAGCACCCAAAGCAAAACTCCAAAACGCCAAATGCAAAAACACAGAGCAGACACGCACAGAAAGAAATACAAAGGGGACAAGGAACAACAACTCACACCATAGAAACATCAAACACACAAGACCACACATAATCCAACGAGACCAATGAGCAACCGGTGCTGACTTAGGATGGCCATTTGCCACGCAAGTAGCAGACGTGTAGTTATCAGGAATACATGCGAACGACTGTCCCAATTTTCCGATTAGCCAAAGGTCTCGAAGACCGCACAGTTGTGGTGTAAAATAACCTCCTCACTGTAAGAAGAACGCAAAATTGTGGTGTAACATAACCTCCTTACTGTAAGATTTAAAGATACAGCCAAGTTTTAAAGTAGGTCAAATTTCAAGGTCAATGTTACTGGTTCAAAAGTCATGGCACCTGGTCTCACTCACATTTTTTGGAATTCGCTTCTTTTCATATGGTGGATGTTTTTCTTTGTTTGCTTTGGTTCTTGTTTTATCCTGATATTGTATGCCTTCGGTTTATGATTTTCTGAATTATCGATTTTGTACTGTGTATTGGGATATGGTCATTATCCATATTTGTCATCAATTGAAAGTTGTTGTCGTAAGAAATATTTAACTAACCTAAGGCTTATAGTTCATTTAATGTATCCAAAAACCTTTTTTTATACAGTCAGTAGATCGGATTCAAAGTCTAGGTCACTAGTTAAAACGCTATGATATCAAAGGAAATCTCTTTTCATAAGAAATGGGAAATATCAAAGTCCAATCCATTCTTGCTCATGAAATAATGACCATATTTAGTGTTTTTAAATGTAAGCCCTTAGAATTCATGAGATAACACCCAGGTGACCATTATACAGTACATCAAATTCAAAGTCAATGTCAATTGGTCAAAGGTCATGGATCAAATAAAAACTCTGCCCACATGGTATCTACATGATGAATCTGAAATATCTCATTCTGGTCATGAGATATAACGAAAGTTTTATCAAGGCAAACTACTACGATAAAACCTTGGCATTAACTACATGACATTCGTCACGGCTCACTAAAAATATTTGTACTTTCTGATTTCTTGGTGAAAAAGGTAATATATTTTGTATGAATCAATAGAGGAAATAAATTATTTATAAATTAAGAAATGTATCTCAGCATAATAAACACTATTGACAGAGAGTTTGTTTGATTTGTTTTCTTACCAAAGATTGTCGTCTAGTCTTTATTATTTCTTCTGCAAATTTATGCACATAATCTGTGAGTTTTTTCCATTCTCTTCCAGAGCTAGTGAGAGAATACATCCAGTCCGAATGAACCAATGGGTTGCTACAGTATCGACAACGTTATCTTACATGCGTTAATCGTTTTCGTTCGTTTTTTCTTAATCGTTTTGCGTTATGCGTTCGTTTGCTCTGAATCGTTAATCGTTTCCGTTCGTTTAGGGGTGCTCTGGATCGTTAATCGTTTTTCGTTAATCGTTATCCGTTTTTCGTTTTGCGTTATGCTTCATCCGTTATTCGTTATTCGTTAATCGTAATCCGTTTTAAGTTATCCGTTAATCGTTAGTACCGTTCCCATATATAACGTACACTCATGATAGCTTAGAAAGATGACAAATCGCTGTTCAAGAATTTCTAATGCTTCTTAATTGACGAAATTTTAGTATACCGAAAGTAAAGTTCTTGTGATCAAGCTGAGGGACATTTAATAAATGATCAACGAATGAAAATGTCCAGAGGGGAATTAACGTTACTTAAAAAAAACTTTATTTAAAAAAAATAAATAAAACACCGGGCGCATGTCCGTCGTAAATAAATACTTGCTTCTTTATTTACCGTAAACCTGTCACGTTCTGCATAATATACATGGATTTAATATACATAGCACAGCCTCTTTAACAACCCTCGATTGCTGAGCAATTTAAATAGAAGACGGTGTTGATTTAAAATAAGATGTACATTTATTTATCTATTTAATTATTTATTTATTTATTTATTTAGTCGAAGTATATTTAGTACATATACATAAAAATTAATACATGGAATACCCCCCCCCCCCCCCCACATCCAAGAAATTGCATAGCGTACACAACCCGGCTAATATGCATCTTAGCTACATATAGGTAAAGTGCAGAAAACGAAGCCAGTACATTATTGCCTAAACAATAAGATCAATATAATGAATCAGTTATAAGTAAATGTAAATAATCAAGTTTCGCTTATTAGCCTCAGTTCAATGCCCGTGCGCTTCAAAAATTATGCCGCCTCTTTGATTTCACCGATCAAAGTACCTCTTTAGTTTTATTTTAAAACTGCAATATTTTGACATTTGTTACGAAAGTGTTATACACATGTTTATTGCAAAACAGTGTGCATGTACGTTTAAGAATTTTGAACATATACAGTGGCGGATCCAGCTTTTAAGTTGGGGGGGGGGGGGCGTAAAGAATTGGCGAGGGGTCTGGGGTCCGCAGCGGGTCCAGGGCAGAGCCCTGGTAGGGGGACCAGGAGGGGGGGGGGGGGGCAAAGCCCTCCGGAAGCTCTTGAATTTCTGCATTTAATGACCCATTTTCGTGACTGTAATTGATTAAAGAGTGAAAATTGATGCATTTAACAATTATATTTACTAACAGGTACAAATACATGTACTTAATATTCACTAATATTTACTATTTTTTGATTGAAAATGATCGTTTTATCCATAATTGGAAAATTTTAGGGGGAGCCCCCCCCCCCCCTTGAATCCGCCACTGATATAACCTCACATTCGAAAGCGAAATACGTATATGTAGTGAAACACTTGTTGACTTGATCAGTTCTTCTACAACACTGTCAACCAAGGACTTATAAACAGACTTCCTGAGGCGCCGTGGTCTAGCGGATAGGGCGTCGGGCTTGTAATTCTAAGATTGCTAGCCGGTTCAAGCCTTGCTAGGACCACGGGTCGGCCGACATATATTCTTGTCCATGTCAATGTATTGTATACATGTCTGTGGTGTTTAAAAAAAATAAAAAATAAACAGACATCCTTGTGTCAACATTTATAGACATGATATGATCATATGGATATTGCCAATTAGAATTTGAACATGCAATAGTGACGAATTTTATTTAATGTTGATCGACAGTTGAGTGATGAGAACACATGGATGGAGGGATACAAAAAAAGTAAGAGCGTAAGCGTCGTAAGGAAACGAACCATAATAAATCACTTTTTTTTTTTCTTTGGACGATATGGATCTTCATCACCCGATCACTCCAAAATCTAACACTGAACAGATTTAGGATCAATCGGGAGAACAAGGGCTCCCATTTTCGAAGAATTTGCTGCAATCACTTATTTTCGCTTTTTTAGTACATGTATATTCTTTTCAAAGCAGGATTGGAACCCCCCCCCCCCCTCTCTTGACGGCTTTGCCCCCTCTCCCCCCGTGGAAGAGCTTCTAAAGCCATCCATACATAATATATACCAGTAAATCTTTTGCATACTGAATTTCGCTCTTAATATATTATTACAAGTATATATTGATTTCAAGCATGCATGTTTTTTTATGAACAGATACCGTTTAAAGGTGATCGGGAAGGCAAACTTGTTTAATGGGACTATAGCCCCTTCCACTTGAACTTAAATGAGCCACGCATTCTCAAAAACAATGGGCTATTCTTAAAAACGATGGGCCATCTTTCCTCACGAAAGGGCAATTCCAAAAATAATCAATTTTCGAAAAGCTCTAATACATCGGACAAATCTGTAACTTAACAATGAAGAGAAATTCATTTTTACTTCAGCACGTTTTATTTTTATTTATTATCATTATTTGGGGGGAGGGGGTTGAAATTCCAAATTTTACCATTTCCAATGTTTAATTCACAGTACATTTTTAACAGCCAAGTCCAATTTCATGTCGGTGCGTTGAGGAAGAGGGACTCGACTGTGATTGACATTTCTGTACATTTTTATTACTTCAATTTGTACACATTGATTGCATGACCACTTCAAAATGACATGATAATTTTACAGACGAACGCATACACAGATAAGGTACGTAAGTGGAAGTTGGAGATTTATATCTCAGGCGCAGAACAAGGATAAAAAAGAATGTCGGAGAAAAATCAATACATTTCTGAATAAAATCAGATTTACGTCAAGTCGTCAATATTAGTACTAAACTTAAATAGACCAAAAAAAAAAAAAAAAAAAGAAACAAAAAATAAATAGATAAATAAATAAATAAATACTAATTTTAAAATGGATACCGCAGAATAAAGCGCACCAGGGCGCAGCGATTTGCAGATGTAATGGACAATTTTTGATAGGAATGAGACTATGATGCAGGTCGCAGCTTTGCCAATCCCTGCCGGCGACCAAACAATTTTAATCATGTACCAAGAAAAAAGAATAAATAAATAAATAAAAAAACAACGCTCACCAGACTTGTGGATCCAGCGTCCCCTTTGCAGGTGATAGGAGACTATATTTGACGATTTTTTGACATGTATTGACCCAAAAAATTGCCAAAAGGTTTGAGGGGTAGACTCCGAGCGTAATTCATTGCCGGGATGGGGTCAAATTTCGGCACAAACTTAAAGAAATCTCCCTCTAGTGCGCGCGAAAAATAAAATCATTTTACAAATTAATCGTTGATTTTATGTATAATTATGGACATACATGTATCAAAAACTTAGTTTCTTTCTTTTTTAATCAAAATTTGATATATGTATGTGAATCTAGAGAAATATACGCCGAAATAGAAAAGTTTCTTTGCTGGACATATTCACATACACAACATACATTCGTTTTAATAACTTATCGCTTTATTTACAATGTACTTATTGGCAAACACGTTCCCCGTAGAGGGCCCCATTTAATCGTACCTGGTAACCATAGTTACAAGGTTCAGGGTATTTTATATCGCGTAGTTTACCAGGAAACGTGACACTTTCGGGATGTTTATTCAACAATATTGTACGGGACAGGGATAAATGCCATATAGACGATATGCATGTCAAAGAGTCACAGCAATCTTGTCTTTATGAATTATGTTGTACATGTAAATGGGAAAGAAACAAAGTAAAAAATATTGTTAGAAATCCAAGAAAAAAAGAAAGAAAGAAAACCTATAACCCCCCCCCCCCCCCAAAAAAAACGAAAAACATTGCAAATAGATTTTCATATTTAATGATATATGGACCATAGGGAGAAGAAAATCCTACAGTATAACAATCGAGATATGGTGTGCAAGTAAATTGATGCACCCTAAGATCGAAACCTTTTCGAGCGCGTGTCATATCGAAATTAAGAAAAAGTGAATATTTTACTTATTTTACAGAAATTATCTTACACTTTTCTGATTCGTTCAAGATTCAGATAGATAATAAGTTATACATTCTTTGGGGCCTCCACCGGACTCCGGCTTACATATTGCTGATATTTATTTGCATGATTGCAATTTTGCATTTAAAAAAAGTCGTATTCACAATTTTGAGTGCTATGATAAAACTAAGACATTCTTGTATATCAAAATTAAGATTCTTGCTACGAAAAATCCCCCCCCCCGGTTTGGGGCGAAAAAAAAAAATAGCCCGGAATCAACCCAAGTGCCCCCCCCCCCTTCCCCTATCTCTAGAATATCATATGGACCGTGCCTAATATACACTGCCATCCATAAATTAGACTCATGCTGCTGTTATAAAATGAACAGTTTCAAATCCATTGCTGTATGATTCTAATAATGAACCTTGTAGAAATCATTAGTAATAAACTTGACCCAAATATTTGAAGTTTTTAAAGTTTTACTCTTTTTTATGTAAAAATGACAATTTTTGGAGAAAAATTGTGCGGATGAAAAAAGTTTCTTTTTACATTTTCCTTATCACAATTCATAATTTTGAATTATATGAAGCCAACTATTATGATTCTTACAAGTTCAGGATTGAAAAAATTAGGATAAACTTATAAAGAATTTAGAGTGATTTCCTTGTTTGCATAGTTATTTATGGATGGCAGTGTATAGCTCTTCGGAAAACCTATAGCGGAGTTTGATAAAGACGGAAAAACCAGTGACACAGCATTTGGTTTATTAAAAGCTATTCAAATTTTAATACTACCTTCATAAAAGCCATGTTTCTAGTTTATCTTGTGTTTTTTGTCTTTGTTTATTTGCTTTGATTTCTTTGCAAGCGCGGATCCAGAGGGAGGGGGGGGGGGGGTGTCGAGGGTCCGGAACGCCCCTGGAATTTTAATTTTTTGTATAAATGTACATATTTCATAGAATAAGCGCCGCTTATTCTATGAAATATGTAAATTCGCGATGAATTTGTAATAGAAATCTTGCATTTTGATTATAGAATTTCAGAAAATTTCTCTAGCTCGCTTCCGCTTGTCAGAATTTATTACAGCTTTCCTATACAACCCATATACATGTACATTACACCTTGGTCAATAAACAAGGGCGCTAAGAGCAATGGAACTGAAAAGAATATTTATATAAACGGCATTATTGTCTAACCGTTTTATTCCGATTCTGAAAAAATGCGGGTTTTTTTTTTATTTATTTACATAATTCATCATTCATGAAAAATCAAATTTTTACGGACTTGTTTGGAGTCGTTTGAAGTACCAGAACAAGGCGCTAGCATTTTTTTGTTTTGTTTTGTGTGTGTGTGTGTGTGTGGTTTTTTTTTTTTTTTTTAATTTTTTTTTTAATTTATTGGATGCTTTTGGTTTTTCTGAAAATCTTATCATAAATAACAATTATTTTTTCCTATCAGAAGACTTCATAGGCAAGATACTATACAAGAAGCCATATTTAGTTTTAGGAGCTTTTATAATTGAAGTGTTTACCTGAGACTATATTTGGTTTGTTCGTTTGTTTGAAAGAAGGAAGGCGTGTAAAAGAAAAAAACAAAAAAGAATTGGGAAAAAAGAAACTAATTTATTTTTTAATGAACACACAAACATTTTATAGAATAATATACTATCTAAATTAGTGGGAAATGTCGTTATATTCAAGAGTTAACCTGTCTTCCTCGCTCTCGCGGAACAATAAAATTCTTCTGCCAATATGTATATGTGTGCGTCCGGAGAGAGAGAGAGAGAGAGAGAGAGAGCACTGAATTTATTTTCGATAAAGGCCGGTTTGTTCTGACTGTGAAAATGCGTGTTTCCGATGTTGGCTGAATATTAGTCGTTGTAGACGTTGTACAACTGTACGTACCTGTACTCAATGACCATACGTGCATTGTTTATGTTGGAGATTGAAACGTCGTTATTTAATCAGCTTTGATTACATTAGATTTAACAATAACTCAAATTATGAAAAAATTAAAGATACAGTGTCGCTGAAAATAAATTTTATTGAAAACGTAAAATTTATTCCGAAGGGTCTAGATTGAAAATAAAAAGGAGCCATAAAAAAGTTTTATATATTTGAAAATATGCAGTAGTCACCATAATATTGTCGAGTTTGTAAAATTAAATCTCCATTATAATGTATACCTCTATTGTAAAAACGCAAAGCATTGTAGGTGGCGCTAGTGTAATGAATTAAGCCCCCGTTCCACTGCAATCCCGCTGTACCTACGTTCATTCCCGACCTCGAAAATTGCCAGGTCGGGAGAGAACGGCTCTTAGTCGTATCTTGATCTGGTACAGCGTATGTTGGTCCAAAATCGATCGGTATTAGAGCGGGCACGCTTAAGAGGTCGGGAAAAGTTTCCCGTATTCTTTCAACTGGTTGAAAAAATACGGGAAACTTTCCCGCTCTCTTTTTGGTCGTGAAATAGTCGGCGCTTGGTCGGGAAAGTCGGGGGTACAGCCTAGGTTAATCGTGTCCTGGTCGGGAAAGAGCGTGGCTTGAGCGTGGTCTGATCGGCATAAAACTTAACCCCGCTCTCTTCACGCACAAGATACGTTTTAATTACGCTCTGTTCCCGATCTTTATCCGTCTATTCTACGCTCTTACCACGATCTATCCACTACAGAGTCAATGTTTGCTGATCGTACTAAGACCTTTTCATGACCATCTTGCGACCTATTCACGCTCTATATGACCAAGTTACGACAAAACGACGCTTCAAATAGGATCTGTGCATATTTCATTCATTTTCTCGCACTGATATTGATTTGTTCGAAATACTTATTATCTAAATGTTGCGGTGACGATTCTTGGCTATCCAATGCCATTTTTAAGTAAGGAATTTTTTTTTAAATTTTGATCGCGACACTTTTGGGTAAGGCTTGGTCAAAACGAGAAATATAGGCTTCTTCTTGGCCGATAGGATCATTGGATGACAAATGAGATCAGTTTAAGTTAGAATTTATGTTTTGAGCGGGAATGCGTCGGAGACAGTCGGTAATGAATCGGGATTGCATCGGGAATAGATCGGGTTTTGGTCAGGAATAGATCGGAGTTTGATCGGATAGAACGGGACTTGGTCGGCAAAATGATCGTGAGTAGAGCGGGTAAAGCGTGAGTAAGTCCGCGATGAAACGTGAATCGGTCATATATTGATCGGGAATCGGTCGAGAATAGAGCGTAATCACAAGAAAAAAATGAAAAGGTCGGGAAAGTTTTACCCGCTCTTGTCAAAATTGCGGTCGGGAATGGTCGTAGGTACAGCGGGATTGCAGTGGAACGGTGGCTTTAAAGCTGCGCACCCCAAATTAAAAATGACGTTTTCAAACGGCAATAACTACGAATGTATGGGTTAAATTCGCCTGAAAAATACAAATACAAATAAGAATGTAAACTTTGATATGAAAAGAAAGATTTTGCATCATAAAATTTTGTAAAATTAATTAATGTTCAGGGACACCGTACTTTTAATTAAACTTATGCATACGGGAGAGGGAGCTCGACCGGGGAGTTTGCTATATAAATAATTTTTATTTATCTAACGATTTGGCCTTGCCTTCTCGACTTTGAGACTGAATAACTGTTAGGTACTTCTTTGATGTTCATTTTACTATATATCATCTGACGGATATTAATTAAAAAGTCTAGGATTTTAATAAAAAGTATCGAGTCTAAAAGATGAAAAAATAAACTAGAAGAAAGTCGTATCGTAGCTGAAATGTAAAAATAAAAATAATTTTATTAAGACCAGTTTTGCCCGAACTTTTTTTTGTAATAAACACTTGCAATGTACATGCATTTGATCGCAGAAAATTCCCAACTCGAGATCTATGCCACGCCTATAGATATCTGATACTGAGTGACCAACTGTCAATCATAATTATCTATCACACGGACCACAATGGACAGTCAACCGGTAAACTGTGTGATCAATCAAGCGAAAATTGTACACTCGTACATTGTGCTATGGATATCGCATATTTTCTTCCCCCTGTATGTATACAATAGAAGATTATCCGATGCTTTGGGGCTATTGAACTTCATTTTGTACCTTGTAATTTATTTATTATTTATTCTCTCTTTTTTGTTCCTTTCTGCAATACAATTATTTTATAATGTATATCACAAATACTCTGTAAATATCTACGTCTACGGACAAAAATAGACATACATGCAAAAGATTTTAGATATAAAAGATAGCGAGGAGACAAGAAATCTGAATTGCAAAGTTTCGATAAGTTGAAAATCATGGAAATCGCTTTCATTTTTCTTTCTATTTTATCTTTTTATTTCTTTCTTCAGTTAAATTTTCTATCAAAATATATTTGATAATAATTCTACTTTTCACAATATGCTCTGTCTAAATAAGGGACAGATCTTAAAGACTTTGAAGTGACCCTGGCGGTAGATAACACTTTGCGTAATTTACGTATACGTACACTATTGATAATAACAAGTATGACATTCGTACACTGTACACACCTTCTAACCATACGGTGCATATAAAAACTAATAATAATAGAAATATGGATTCACGGGGTACAGAGGCAGCGTCCGACTTCCATGTATATTTTGTCAAATTTTCAGCAAGTTCTGATTGGGATCGACAAAAAGGCGGTACTGGATCCGCCAATGAAAAAAAAAATTATAAATATTCGAACATAAATATAAAAACTAACATGCAAAAAAAAAAAAAAAAAAAAAAAAAAGAAAATCGCACTTAAATTCAAAAATCGTACATTAGTGCTATACATTTTGCATGTACGTTGCTGATTTGATAAATCTCGTCTATAACGAACAAAGAACATTTAAAAAATCGAATAACGCATAACGCATAATAGAAAACGATAAACGAATAACGAATAACGGATAACGGAAAACGAATAACGATTAACGGAAAACGAATAACGGATAACGATTAAAACGAAACGATTCCCACAACGTTAAACGTTACCGTTCGTTTTTCCTTAATCGTTATGCGTTATGCGTTCGTTACATCTGGGTCGTTAATCGTTTTCGTTCGTTTATTGCATGTAAGATAACGTTGTCGGTACTGTATATGTAATAGAACAGACATAGACGTACGAGATTCCATAAGATTAATCTAAATATTTAAAGAAAGATGTTTGGAGTGTGTAATTTGCGTAACTAGTAGTTAGTGTGCATTTAGAAGATTTCATAATTATTAAGCGTTGTCGCATACATGTAGTTACATGTACATGAATGAGTCCTTTAGCGTTGTTAGTTGGGCTTGTTCAAAGGATATCAAGAAAGAATACCCTCACTGTCTACAGTGAAAGACACAAACATCAACGTCCATCATACAGGGGCATTTAGACACAAAGTAACTCCAACACTGGACGATCTAGCAAAAAAAGCATTCTGTACACAATCAATAAATTTTACTAACCAATCTGCACACAGCCACTGCTTAGTGCGACCACCCCAAAAGCGAATGGTGACGTCGTTCAGAATATAATGAATACCTGCTCTGGTTAGCCATCAATAATTAACCATCAATAAAATACACGTTATACATTTAATGCTTTCATTGTTTTACATTAACTTAATAATAATAAATCAGATATACTTTAAATCTTGAAACATGGTTTGACTCAAATCATGATCCTTCAAATTTTCAAATTTTAATTTAGTTTCTTATTTAATAAGCTAACTTATCACTGCACTGTAAAATTAGGTATGATTCGTAGATGCATTGTATATTGTTCGGGTTAAAAGTGTCTTTGCCTAATTAATTTGCTTGCTGGTCCCTATCATGTACGAAACTTGAAGTGTCTCAACTTGTAACCTCCATGAACAGCATTTAAAACAAATTCTGATGCACCAAATATTGATCCGCACGATAAATTATCATTACCAGTACTTCGAGCCAAAGTAAGTTGCAGCAACACTCTCTATTTCGTTGACATTCTGTTAGTATTCGCATTTGTCTTTTTGTCTTTGGATTTTCCCTGTTGTAGTTGTTCCGATGGATGATATTGTCTGATGAAAGTTTGTGTGTGTGAGGGTGTGTGTGAGTGTGAGGGTGGGTGTGTATGTGTAACCGGGTATTGCCATTTCGCTACGGCTATGTCAACGTGCTTTTGTTTGAGATAGTTTTCTAATTCAACATATACTGTAAACATGTATATAAAATGTAGTGAGTCGTGTATATAAAACTTTAATAGTTCTAAATTGAATATACTACGATTTTCAAGGGTACTGACATTAATCTGCTTCTTTATAACAAGATGATATATTACATAAACAATGGAGCACAATACGTACAAGTATCTTTGTTGAATCAAAGTGGCTAGTCTTTTCACAGTAACAGCATATGGATGAGACCTGAAATATATAAAGATATCAACTTCTCGATATTCGGTCTTTTCGAAATAAAGAGTTACTTCCCATTTGTGCAGGTATCTGACGTCAACGCATTGTGACGTCATCAAATTCTATGGAAACCAGCATGAAATTCAGGAAAACAGGGCAACATTTATGACGTTTTCAAAGGAATTTAATGACGTCACAATGCTTTTACGTCATATACCTGCACAAATCGACGCAGGAATGTAAAATCGAAAAGACGGAATTTCTTGCCAGTGGATTAGACAAAGTAGGATGAGATGATAATACTACGTAGTCATGATCCGATAGTAAACATTCAGCATAAGGAATGAAATTCCAAACACAGAACCCATAGTCAGGCTTATTGAACTTGAAGACGTTTAATATCACCTATCCTGCTACGTCTTTCGGCACATGTTTCGACATCATAATGTTCATACTCTTTGGGTATTACATTGTTTAGATTAAGGATCACTGAAGAGGGTTAAGTACCCGAACCGTGCATGTCTGGCCCATGCTGTAAATTCATCTGTTCTTAAATGACGCTATTGATTTTAAGACGTTTAACATTGCCCATTTGAACCATGACCAAAGAAACCGAACAAAAAAATCTTCTGCAAACAAGGGGAACTTAAAATGGGAACAGACCATGTACCAAAAGAGCGTATTTTGCAAATAAAATCGATAAAGTATATCTTTTAATTTCTACAAGGTCGTATACATACACTTTTGTGTCATTTTTTTTCAAATTTTCAAATAAATTTATCTTCTGTTTCTCAGATATGACTTAGACTGAATAACTGATAGGTGCTTCTTACTATTAATTCTCTGTAAGAACCAAAAGATTTCCATAGGACTGTGGCACGGAATGTCACCGATTTTAATTATTTTTGGTAAAGGACATAGGTATGGCCCACTATGATGAAAATTGGCTTCATTTTTGCAATTTAAGTTTCCGTTGCCATGGTAACAATGTATGAATTTTTCAGAATTTTGAAAATATTGAAAACAAAGCATTTTCAAATAGTCGTTTCCATGGAAACGGGTATAGCAGTCAACTGTAAATTTCTATATAAGATCATTATATCCTCTTATATGTGAATATGTAAAAGAAAATGCGCTCCATCAATCTATACTCTTCATATAAGTGGTCTAGAAGAGGGTTAAAACTAGCTCAGGAAGGGGCATTTTTTTTTACTTGAAAAGTGCCTATTTTTTCCTGAATTTCCTTAGTTTATAGCATGTAATATTCGATCAGCAGGCTTCCCTGGAGTTTGGTTACATTTCATCGAAAAAGTATCACCCTTGGCCTTTAAAAAAATGAAAAACAAATTAGAATGAGTTCGCTTTTTTTCATATGGTGGAGGTTTTTGTTTCTTTGCTTTGGTTCCTGTTTTATCCTGATTTTGTATGCCTTCGGTTTCAAATTTTCTGAATTCTCGATTTAGTGCTGTATACAGGGATATGGTCATTATCCATATTTGTCATTTATGAGTGTTTCAATAATAGACATTTCAATAAAAATTGACAATGAAAACATTTAAAGGTCATTCGATCTTGTGTCAAGCTTGCTGTTTTGTAAATGACCCAATTTTACAAAAATAGTGTGGTTTTTATGAAAATAGAAAGCAATATTTCAAAAATCAGATGATATCATATCAAAATTGTTTTATACGAGACGGTAGGGACTAATAAAGAAAAGCCAATTTACATTACTTTCATACATACTACTAACTTTTGGGTTTGGACGCCGCCTTCATACGAAAATGCACATCGTAGCATGGTATCAAGAGTCGCTAGAGTAACAAGGCTGTATATCTCTACCGTTTTACTGGAATCCATGTTTATGTGAATGCTGTTCTGGAAGGACAAAGTTAGAAACGAAGTAAGCCACAAAATGTATCTAACTTGTAAACTTAACATGACTCTACATCTAGGCGATCGATATTAATGGACACTTTAGTAATCAATTGCGGAACTTTATATAGCAGATGGCGTCCAAAACAGTTCAAGAGAGCGTTGTTCCCTTTCTTTTTTACTATTTTCATTCATATTCATTTTATCTATGCTTAAATATATTTTATTGCTTAGTCCGTTGTCTTAATGCTCTCTAGTCTTTGAAAGTTTGTTGGTTAGATTGGTATATAAGGATCCATTGTTTCTTGCAATCTTGTTAATGTTTCGCTGTTGTTGCTTTCGCGTGGTCTTGTAAGGTATTATTTCCTTATCTTTCAAGTACTGGATGATATTACCAGGAATGTATCGGCTACACTGTTATAGATTTTGACATACGGTTTCAGTATGTCAAAATGGAAAGCTGGAGTCAGGAGACGTCTATTACGTTCCCACTTTTTTCCGTAACTTAAAAGAAGACCCATACCTGGAAGGAAAACGAAACAGTATAAAATGAGCACATTTCATTCCTTGATAATTCATAAGATGTATCTTACTGGAAAATAATCGGCAAAATTTATGCATATATGCCTAAAATTAACTTACCAAGCCACGATTTTATAAAGTAGTATCCCCCTGGAGGTTTGAATACCGGCTTTGGTTCAGAAGACTTGAACAAATGTTTTGCTGTTTCTGGGTGACATAGCGAGATTATCGAATTAAAAGGTCCTATCCACGTCACAAACATTTTAGCCCCTGTTTTCTCGAGCATTTGTCTTTCAAGTTCAGCTTTTTCTGTGGTACTTGAAAACTACAATAGAACAAGAATCAGATGCACACACACAAAGTCAGTGAATGGAAGTCAAATACAAAACCAAAAATTAAATCCCAAAACTACACCCAAAAGACTTACAAATTCTTATTAAAGTATATAAACAGAGCTTTCTCACAAGAAAAGGAAATAGGACGAATAGAAGTTGACAACAATACAGCTCTATGGTCAAGATTGGATGGTGAAATACTCTCGAGTGAATAAGACGACAAGTCTTGCCATATATACAACACAGAAACAGGTAGTATTGAGAATAATTACAAATATGGATAATAACCATATCCCTGTACATAGCATAAAATCGATAATTCAGTAAATCAGAAACCGAAGGCATACAAAATCAGGACAAAACAGGAACCGAAGCAAACAAACAAAAACCTCCACCACATGAAAAGGAGCGAACTCCCGATATGGGAGTGAGACCAGGTGCCCAGGAAGAGTAAGCATCTCCTGCTTGCATGCAACACCCGCCGCTTCAATTCGGTAGAACTGTCACATCCGGTTACTTCCATTTCGGAAGACATAGAGTACAATCTTTGGTTGGATGGTTCAAATGGTCTATGACAAAATACCATCCACCATTCTGGAGAGTGGGACATCATAGTGTATGACGAGTTCCCCATATCGACCGTAGAACTTCCTCAGTGACGATGTTAGTCGGTCACAAACATATCCCTGACTGAGAAGCTTATCTGCAAGACGCCTAGCTCTCAGAACAAAATCCGTATATTTGGTACTTGCTCTGGCATAGCGTATTAATTGAGATATGAATACGCCATAAGCTGGAGATGAAGGGATGTTGCTACTCAGAAAAGGAAAGTTTGTAATGCTGAAATTGAAGTCGTCACGTTTGTCATAGAGTAAGGTGTTCATGTGACCATCAGTGTCGTAGGACAACATTATGTCCTAATAGGATGCTGAATTATTTGTATCAGTAGTTTCTTTGACTTCAAGCTCTGAAGGATAGATACTGCTCAGGTAATCCGCGAACTTTGGATTATTGATGGACAACACATCGTCTATGTATCTGTTTGTGAAGTTGGAGTCAGAAGCTAAGTATCTTTTCCCTTCAGAGACCAAAGATTGAATGAATTCAGCTTTGTATGAGTAAAGGAAAATGTTGGCAAGGAGTGGGGCACAATTGGTCCCCATTGGAATTCCGACAATTTGCTGGAATACCTTTCCTCCAAACACCATAAAAATGTTGTCGATCAAAAAGTTTAACATCTGAATAATATTTGTTTCAGTGTACTTATTTTCAGAATCGGACTTTTCTTTTACAAAGAAGGCTTTGTTAAAATTCACAACAATAAATTTGTATTTGCGATTACCGTTATATCAAGTTATATCAAAGAAAGGAGGGGATCTCCAACAACACCTAGTTGCAGCATCAACAGCAACCTCCCAAAACACCCACTGTAAAGTTTTACATTTTGAATTTATTGATACACGAAGGACAACTTAATCTAATGAGCGATTTCAAGAGTCCAGTGTACGTACGGAATAGTAAAAGTTATGAGTAAGTCATAATATGGTAAAATGCAAATCTATTTCTATTTATAGATATTGTTATTTTGGTATTACTCTCCTTTAATCTTGGATAATGTTTTATATTAAAGAATGGAAACGTCGTATATTTCTCTCCAAGCTTATCATGCTTATAGAGGGGTAGTGTTTTAAGATAGAAGGTATCTCTTTTTAATTTTGTACTGAATAGATCAGCATGCTGACTGAAACATGGAGAATTAGAACCTAATTCTGTGTTGATAAAAAACGTATATAGATCAAGAAATGTTCATGATTGAAATAAGTGACAATAATGTTAAACGTCTTCAAAATCAATCTTAAGATGATAACTCTTTACCTTCTTCAGAGAATTTCAAACAAATTTTAATGCACCCGATACGTGTGTATTATAGCAAATCTTCATCAGTGGTACTTACCTAATGCGGAGATTTTCTGAGACAGCCAAATATATTTCAGTAGTGTCCTCTGGTTTTATTTTTACTTCAAATTTGTGCATTTACATTACAGAGTACTTTGCAATTTGTGTAGAGTCGATTAAGTGGCATAGTTATATGAAATATATGACTAAAATATCATTGTTGGGATAGTGCTAGGATGTTAACCTCCTTTAATTGAAAAGATACTATCCGAAATAGCAACATAGTATACCGCTCATATGGAGTCTAATTGATAAGGGACAAAACAAAGCTTCTTTCGGGTGACAGAGCTGGAAGGAAGTAATTATCAAACATTAAACATCCAGTCACGGGAATAAGTTTAACTATTCCTCGTTGCAAAAGAAAATAACATAATAATAAAACAAAAAGTGTTAAAACTCTTTATCTTCTTGACGAAAATTTCAAACAAATTTAAACGCACCAGACACGTGCTTCGGATCGTAAATTCTATTCCGTAGTACTTATCAAATGATGATTCAGAAGTGATTTTTTTTATGAGACAGCAAAAGGTATTTCAGCCAAGTATATTACTTAAAGTCATGAGAATTATTGAATCTCTAGATTTCTAACTACCTGAGGTTATGAGTGAAGCATACTGGTATGAAATGATCCCGGAGAAGTACCCGAAACGTGCATGTCTGGTTCATGCTGCCAATTGATCTATTCTTAAATGATGCTATTAAATTTGAAGATGTTTAACATTTGAACCACTTCGTGAATGTCACTGCAGGTGGACCAGGAGTCCCCGATGGCACATGTAGCCAAGTTTGATCAACTTTGGTTGTCTCTTCAACGCTTTCGAAAAGTTCTGTTATCAAAAATTCTTGAAATTTCTTAAACATGGGTCCTGCAGCTGAATATCCCACCTATCCTGCTACATTTTTCGGTACATTTTTGGACATAATAATTTTCAAACTCTTTGGCCATATTACATTGTTTAGATTGAGGATCACTGACAATGTTTAAGTTCCCGAAACGAGCATGTCTGGTCCATGCTGTAAATTGATCTGTTCTTAAATGATGCCTTTAAAGAAGTTTAACATATCTTTCACTATTGTTAGACATTTCAGTAATTTTGTCAGTCCGGTCGATGAAAAATACACTGCAGACATTGGAATTTTTGATAGACATTACCTATGGAATGAAAAGTGGGAGGGTTGTTTGTACATAATACGGATTACCATACCGCCTGCCACTGGCGTGACAGATGGCCATCCTAAGTCGGCACCGATTGCCCATTAGTTTTGTTGGTTTATTTGTTTTTGGTGTTTCTTTGTGATTTGGTGATTCTTGCAGATTTACATCTCTATCTGTGCGCGTCTGCTCTAAGTTTTGTATTGGGTTTTGTGCTTTTGCTGTGGGTCCTACAACAGGGCGTTGTTGGAGATCCCCTCCTTTCTTTCAAACATATCTGTGATCCAATTTCAATGACAAATGCCTCTCTTCAAATAAGTATGGAAGTAAATTTCAGTTCACACTGTAGACACACAGCTTTTTCGGGGAGGGGGTTCTTTGACCTTACTGTAATATTTTCCTGACGATTGCGATTATAACTACAAGTCGGGACACATTTTGATGAAATTAATATATTGGTTACAATACTATCAATACCAAATGATATATTAATATGTCGTACATTATGTTTATATTTATCTTTGACAGATGTATGTCGAATATATTGTTATCATTGATATTCACCTTCTATTACATGAATATGCCATTTGCCTATTTTGGTTAGCGATCCGCCAATCTTGTTGCTCAGAAACGTACATGTAACACTTTTACAAATACATAATCCACTCACTTGATTGAGGTGGCCCCATAGCCAATGCTTTGGGCCAATACTGTGCATCTTTTTGCATACTTCTACTCTTTTCCTCCATTCCAAAAGGAAAGACAGTATTTTATACAAAACAGTAGCAGCCAAAACTGTGAACAAGAGGGAAACAATCATCTGAAATTAATGTATACATATTTCAAGACCCTTTAAGAATTGATGTGCGATAGGATGTATATTTAATGATATCGCTGCTGAATAGATATATTAAGTTCAACTATCGATCAATGGAAATCAAACATGATTTTGGATGAATCTGTTTGTTTTCAGACCTTGATAACTTTACATTTCAACGATAATTCCCATGGGTGCAAATTGTGCGCTCCTTGTTGCAGTTTTATTTTTATACTCGTGCGAAAAAGAATTTATCAAAAATGTTCAAAAGCAAAGGAACATGATGATTTGAAATATTTTATTGGTACTTCTGCATCTGGTGCAGAAAAACTGGTTTCGATTTTTCTTTTCATGAAGGTATAGAGTTGGAACACTTCCGTATTATTCTAGGTACCTGGATGAAATTCTTACTATAGACAATCCTGTTTTTGAAAAGTATACAAATGATGATATTCTTAGTACTATCGACAATCCTATTTTTGAAAAAGTATACATTGTCAAATGATCATACTCGGTACTCCAGGCTATTTGCGCTTTGGCTGAATACATTGGGTCAGATCGTATTATTTCAGGGATTTTTATTTATATGCAAATGTTGCTGATTGACTCCCTCACAAACTTTTTTATCCAATCGTATAATTGTTTACAAACGTGTTTTGGACAGCGATAATAAATAGAGCATGTTTGACTAGGTAAGATACTTCTTGATGCCCTGAGACAATAATCGAATTGTTAATTAGATGTTTGCGAACCGTCCAAAATTCCCTCTCGTGTACGATTCACATACTGTCCTCACTAGTCTGCGTGCAGCCATTACCGTCAGTTTTTTTTTTAATTCACGAAGAAGAGCTATTTCTTTTAAGATCCCCGAAATAGTACGATCTGACCCAGGGTATTTAGCCAAAGCGCAAGTAGCCTGGGGTACCGAGGATGACAAATGATATCTATTCACAAAAATTGACTCTAAACAAGGCAAACATTACAAACACAGATTCGCCATTTTGGACCTAAATATCAAAATTATTAATGGAGAAATCCATGCAAGTGTGTATGACAAATAAGATGATTTTGGATTTAACATAAATTTTCCATGGTTTGACGGTGCTGTTCCTAGAGTACCGTTATACGATATCTAGGTCACGGTTTTCGCTTCCACAAACTTACTTGAAATTTAAAAAAATACTGTAAACTTCTTTTGAAATTCGGATCAAAACACGCATTTGACATGGTACTGGACCAATCTACAGTCTTGTACATGTACTGGTGATTTTTTTAAAGAATTGCCCTGTGACTGACTATGGCGGAATCCATGACAGGCCCTGTCCAAACCTCTTTAGAGAAGACAGGGCCCCAACTACCTGTCCTCTCTGAATGTCATTCGGACTCCTCCGGTGATTCATATGGGACAATGGGACTTCATAGTGTATGACGAGTTCCACGTATCTACCGTAGAATGTTCTCATTGACCATGTTAGTCTGTCACAAACGTATCCCTGATTTGAGAACTTATCTGAAAGACGCCTACCTCTCAGAGCAAAACATGTATATTTGGTACTTCCTCTGGCATAATATTAACATGCCATAATTAAGCAAGATCATATAGTCTCATTTAACAAGAAATTAAACACAATCTGTTTCATTCATAGTATATCTTTTATATCAAGTTTCAATTTGAAATCATTTATTTTGTGAACAAGTATTTTCAAAACAGATTCCAATTATTTACTGTCCAAATTTCTGAAAAGGCTATTTAAGACTAATTTGCTATAGATATATGTACATTATGAAACTTCAGTGTGAGTTTATAATTAAGTTATCATTAGCTTAATTGGAGATTACAGTGATGATTCGATGGTTCGGAATTCGTTACTCCGGAAAATTCGTTACTCCGGAAAATTCGTTACTCCGGACGATTTCTCAGGGAACAAACGTCCGTAGTGCAAAAATGATCCGATAATCCGGAAATCCGCGTTCCCGATCCGGACGGTATTTTTCTGAAACGGACGTGCGGATAATATGTTATTTTGTCCTGTTAGTCCGGACGATATAAGCTAATACGGACGTGTTTTCATAACAATTAATTTTTACCTGGAGAAATCTACACGGACGTGTTTTCATAACAATTAAGTTTTACCAGGAGAAATCTACACGGACATATTTTCATAACAATTAATCTTTACCTGGAGACATTTACCGGAAAACCGGCAGGTTAATTAGGCGATGGGTTAAGTCTAAGTCAAAGTACTAGTCACGGCTTGGGGCACGTGTACTAACGTGGTTAACAAATCTATGCATCAAAAGACTTAATTGTTCGCTTTTTTGGACACTTCCTTAATTCTTAATAAAGTTCAAAAGCAAAGGAAACATGACGATTTAAAATATTTTTTACCAAGATGATATTCTTACTGTCGACAATCCTGTTTTTGAATAGTATACGTCAAATGATATCTGTCCTATCTGAAAGTTGGTCAGACTGCTCGGGTGATTGATCTTGAGATCGCTTCAGCCAGCAAAGAACAGACGGTTATACGCTCGCCATTTTTAAGATAAATTTACAAAGAATCAGTGTTACTAGAGGCCGCTGCGTTTAACTATCTCGTTTGTGATGTCACCTTACAGTGAGAAGTTTTATGTTTATACAACAATCGTAAGTCTATGGAGACATCTTTGTCTCCGGATAAGTGGGAGGGTTGTGTGCACGTAATCCGGATAACCACACCATTTGCTAATAGCAGATAGCCGTCCAAAGTCGGTGCCGGGTGCACATTGGTCTCCTTCCCTTTATGTGTTCTCATAAATGTTTGATGTTTCTTAACGTCTGTTGCGATTGTTTTGTATGATGTTCTAGTGAATATTGTTGTGTCTTTTTGCGATTTATAGTTTTGTATGATGTCATTTATGTGTCACTTTCTTGTGGTCCTGTATCACTAGGTGAGTGCGGGGTGGTCATGCTGGAGATCATTCCCTTTCCTATCCACAAAAATTGACTCTTAAAATGTGGATCCTAACACGCAATTTACATGATAATGGACCGATCTACAGCCTTGTATCAGTGATCTTTTAAAAGAATTGCCCTCTAACTGACTATGACGATAGGAATCCATGACAGGCCCTGTCCAAACCTCTTTACAGAAGACAGGGCCCAAACGATATGTCCTCTCTGAATGTCAGTCGGACTCCTCCGGTGATCACATGCATGAACTCGCTACAGCCGGCAGAGCAAAGACTGTATTTCGCGCATCTTCAGTTCGTTGTATTCATTTACATATCCATCTGTGTGTGTTTCTCTAGCCCTAGCGTCAGGCTGTCTATTTGTATGTTCATATGACTTCAAGAAGGTATAGAGTTGGAAAACTTTATACCACAATTGGGCGTTCTTCGAAACCTCTGGGTAGTCTGACTGACAGATGGCCGTCATAAGTCGGCACCGGTTGCCCATTGGTCTCATTGGTTTATGTGTTAGTCTTTTATGTTTCATGTTTCTATGGTGTGAGTTGGTTTTCCATTTTGCGTCTCTTTCTGTGTGTGTCTGCATTGTGTTTTGGGGTTTTGCTGTGCTTGCTGCAACGAAGTGTTGTTGGAGGCCCCTCCTTTCTTTTAGCTTGGTATAAAGTGTCGAGTGGTTTAACCAAAGAAAATCAAGTTGGTTGATAGAAACAAACTGAGAGCGTTTTGAATTTACATTCAGCTTTAAAAATGAAGAATTTGTGGTTATCACTTCACTTCAATTTATGCATTCAGTCTTAAAGTGACAAATTTATTTAATGACCATATCACCACACACAGTACAAAATCGATAATTCAGAAATCATATTCCGAAAGCAAACAAAATCAGGGTAAAACAGGAACCAAAGCAAACAATCAAAACACTCCACAACAGTATTGCCTGCTTGCATGCAACACCCGTCGTTTTAATTCGGTATCTAGAACTGTCACATCCGGTTACTTCCATTTCGCCTGATACAAGAAGTTTTTGCGGTTGGATAGTTCTTATCGTCTAAGACAGAATATTAGAGCAGTTGCATTTATTTTACGTTACACTACATTTACCACATCTCTACGCTTCAGTGGTCACTTTGGTTAGGGATTAGATCATGCTATTTAATTCTTTCCATCCTGGTGTTTAAAAAAAGGGTCCCCTTCTGCTATGCGAAAACACACATACAATTTTTTTGTATTGTTGTCAATAAGATGTATTTTTCTGAAATGATATTTTAGGCACACATCCATTCACAGGTCAGGGGAGACGGGAATGTGAGATAGTAAAGCTAAGTCGGGGTTTAAATAGATCCATTTGAATCGTTTTTCGATTCGAGTAATAAAGCCGTAGTGGAACTTTTTTTTGGATGGCCAGGATATCTTTGTCAGTCTCTAATTGTGTGTGAGTGTATGCTTTTTTATCTCGTATTTTCTCTCAAAAGTACCAGCCCGCACACTTAAAACAAAATATTTAACAACCCTGGCCTTACATTGTTCAATACATAATCCTGTCCTGAGGCGATCCAACTACAATAACCTTTTAAAGCTGACCTGTAACTTCCTTACCATTTGAAATGTGAAAGTATAAATATCAGACGGACGGTCATGTACACGGAAAGACCATTTATGTATGTCGTAAAAACTACAACGCATTATGTCCCTTCGTCTGAATAGGGGGAAATGGGCATGAAATATAACCGTAAAACAAAGGAGGGGATCTCCAACAACACCAGGTTGCAGCACCAATAGCAAAACCCCAAACAACCAATGCAAAAGGGCAAAGCAGACAAACACAGAAAGAGGCGCCAAGGGACAATAAACGTAAGCGCACAACACAGAAACATCAACAAAAAGGACTTCACATGAACCAACGTGACAATTGGGCAACCAGTAAAACTTCAGGGAATGTCAGCTTTAAAAGATAACTGTAGTTTGACTACCGAGAGCAAGATTATGTAATCCCTAATCACAGTGACCACTGAGGCGTAGAATTGTGGTAAAAGTTGTGTAACGTAAAATAAAAGCAATCGCTTTATATATCCACCATTTTCGACAATGGGACATCATAATGTATGACGAGTTCCCCGAATCGACAGATTTTTCTCAGTGACGATGTCGGTAGGTCACAATTAAACGTATCCATGATTTGAGAACTTATCTGAAAGACGCCTAGCTCTAAGAACAAAACATGTATATCTGGTACTTGCTCTGGCATAACATATCAAGATATGAACACACCATAAGCTACATCATAGTTTATAGGGATCATTCGATGCTTGATTTTATGCTCTATTGTGAGTGCTGTTGAGATTATTGTCAGGATCTTCTTTAACTCATTAACAAGAAAGTAAACATAATCTGTTTCTTTCATGGTATATCTTTTATATTAAGTTTCAATTTGAGCAAGTATTTTCAAAACAGATTCCAATCATTTACTGTCCAAAATTCTGAAAAGTATAGCAAATACTATTTAAGACTAATTTGCTATAGATAATTTCAGTGTAAGGTTTATAATTAAGTTATCATTAGCTATTGGAGATTATCTACATTCTTTTGGATAGCTTGCTATGGCAGATCCTGCAGCATCTTTCTCTTGTCATTTTTCTACATTTGAAAAACAAAATTCACACAAGGTTGTACATTCACGCACATTGATTTTCTCTATGCCTTTTACCTAGAACATTTTTTAAAGGTTACAACGGGTAATGATGTATCAAATTTTACACATACTGGTTTTGCCTTCGGGGTTGTCGCACCCTTTCTTTTGACGAAATAGCTACTTATAGTGTAGCTGGTCCATGTTGCAAATTAATCTCTTCTTAAATGATGCTATTGAATTTGAGGACGTTTAAAATTTTTACCTTTGAGTTGATTTTTTCCTTGCCCAGTTGTTTTATTGGAATTATTTTCTCTATTTTTATGTAAAATGTAATCAGTTAATTTCGATCTTTTGAATCACGTCTATCTATTCATGGCAGTAATATAAATGGGAACATAGAAATGTTCATCCATAGATTCTTTTATATAACCTGCAATTATAATAATACGGAAATGTTCCAACTCTTTACCTTCATAACGAAATTTCTAGACCAATTTTGATGTATCAGACATGTGTTTCGGAAAGTAAAATCATCGTCAGTGATGCTTCCAGCCAAAGTGAATGTATAAGCCAAAAGTCATCTCAGTAGCGCCCTCTGGTTTTATTTTCTTAAATTTAAATGTGTGCCATTTCTTTGCAGAGAGTGCGCGGCTCCAAATTTCCTGTTGGGTCGATTCAGTAGCAAAGTTAAATAAAATAGCATGGGAGAAATTGTACTCAGATGTTAACATACTTTAATTTAGAACTATGTTACTTTTAGATAAAATGACAAGCAAAATAATATATATGTCAAATTGATAAAGCGCTTGGGGCCAAAAACAAAGTTTGGAACTGGAAAGAAGTAATTAATACACTTCAAACACCACACTGCAGCAAGAAATAATTGCACGTTTATAATTATAATACCGTAACGGATATAAGGTACGATCGAGACATTGAGTTCGAGGATTATTGTTATAATCTTGAACAGTTTCTCGAAGTTAGGATGTACCTCCGCCCATGAGAGTCTGGCAATTTATGCCAAATGAAATGACAGGTGAAGTTTTAATATGAGAAGTAATTGATACTTTGAAGGGAATATTAGATTATCTGCCTGGCATCTAGATGCAGAGTCCTTGGGAATTCGATTCATTCTTAAAATTATTTTGTTACTTGTACATATGTTGTAAAAACCTATTACAAATCGGGTGCACATGTATGAATTATGTGTAACATGTTTAGATTCTTGAGTTCTAAAATGTTTAAGTGTAATGTTAAAAATCAGACTGCCAACGTTTTACATCTAAGCATAGATCATAAATATTTACCTTTTAAATATGATATAGTGTCGTACCCAAACTGTTAATAGTAAGACATTTACCTTGTTTACGATGATGTAGATCCGTCTGCTAGTATGCCTTTATGTACTTCAAATCGTTCTTGTTTTTCACCTTACGTTAGTGAGGAAAAGAACAAACAAATACAAACTAGAACTGCCCTAAAGAGGACGAATTATACCCCCGGCGGGACGTTTTTCATCATTTGGACCATTTATAATGCAACGTGAAAAGCCTACCATTTATAGTATGTAACACAAATCTGCTTCCAAATCTTTTTAACTTAAACTGTAACATAAGTCCAAAGTCAAGGTCAAGGTCAAAGTCAAAAGGTCAAAAAGTCATGATACCAAACTGTAGTACTCTTTGCGGTAAATGTTTGAAATACGAAAGACCTACCATTTATAGTACGATAGAAATATGCTTTCAAAATTTCTACTCCTGTCCTAATTTCAACATTAACCTAAAGTTAAGGTAAAGGTCAAAAGTCATAACACAAAGCTGTAGTACTCTTTTACAGAGGGAAGGTCAAGCTCACAGGGTTAAAAGTCATGGTACCAAAATGTAGTACTCTTTATGGTGAATGTTTGTATGAAATATGAAAGGCCTTCCAATAATAGTATAAAAGAAATCAGCTTTCAAAACATCTTAACATAAAATGTTGTATAGGGTGAAGGTCAAGGTCACAGGGTCAAAAGTCATTGTACCAAAATGCAGTACTCTTTATGGTGAATGTGTGTATGAAATATGAAAGGCCTACCAATAATAGTATAAAAGAAATCAGCATTCAAAACATCTTAACATAAAATGTTGTATAGGGTGAAGGTCAAGGTCACAGGGTCAAAAGTCATTGTACCAAAATGCAGTACTCTTTATGGTGAATGTGTTTATGAAATGTGAAAGGCGTACCATCAAAGGTGTAAAACAAAACTGCTTCACATAAAATGTTGTATACGGTGAAGTTCAAGGCCACAAGTTAACAAGGTAACAGGATCAAAAGTCAAGGTAACAAAATGTAGTACTCTTAATGGTGAAAATTTGTATGAAATATGAAAGGCTTACCATAAATAGTATAAAAGAAATCAGCTTTCAAAACATTTTAACATAAAATGGTTTATAGGATGAAGGTCATGGTCACAGGGTCAAAAGTCATGGTACCAAAATGTAGTTCTCTTTATTGTAAATGTGTGTATGAAATATGAAAGGCCTACCATTAATGGTGTAAAAGAAATCAATTTTCAAATCTTCTTAACAGGACGGACGGACAGACAGACGGACGGATAGACGGACGGAGGGACAGACAGACAGACGTACAGACAGACGGGGTGATTCCTATTTACCCCCCTAAACTTCGTTTGCGGGGGTATGAAAATAAAAACGGATTGATATTGTACAAAATGATATATGGTGTAATGCTTAAAAGTTTTTTCCCGTACGCATGATAAGTATAAATAATTCTAGTATCATAATTATATGAGTATACTTATTAAAGTTACTTTGTCTTTTTCACCTTATGTTTGAATGACAAATATGGATAATGACCATATCCCTGTATACAGCAAAAATCGATAATTCAGAAAATTAGAAACCGAAGGCATACAAAGTCAGGTGAAACAGGATCCAAAGCAAACAAACAAAAACCTCCACCATATGGAAAGAAGCGAACTCCCGATATGGGAGTGAGACCATGTGCCCAGGAAGAGCAAGTATCTTCTGGTTGCATGCAACACCCGCCGCTTCAATTCGGTAGAACTGTCACATCCGGTAACTTCCATTTTGGAAGACATAGAGTACAATCTTTGGTTGGATGGTTCAAATGGCCTATGACAGAATATCATCCACCATTCTGGAGAGTGGGACATCATAGTGTATGACGAGTTCCCCATATCGACCATACAACTTCCTCAGTGACGATGTTAGTCGGTCACAAACATATCCCTGACTGAGAAGCTTATCTGAAAGACGCCTAGCTCTCAGAACAAAATCTGTATACATGTATTTCGTACTTGCTCTATCGTAGCGTATCAACTGAGATATGAACATGCCATAAGCAGGCGATGAAGGGATTTTGCTACTCAGAATGTCCCCTCTGAATGTCAGTCGGACTCCTCGGATGATAACATATATGAGCTCGCTACATCCGCCAGAGCACGGACTGTATTACACACGTCCTCTTTTTATATCCACTTACATATTCATCTGTGTTGCTTGGACCCCTGTGTTTTACGGTCATGTTTGTTTGTGGTCATCTAACAGTGAGGAGATTGTTTTACACCATAATTGTGCGTTCTTCGAGACCTCTGGGAAATCGGAATAGTGGGAGGGTTGTGCGCACGTAATCCAGGATAACCACACCGTCTGCTAGTTACGTGGCAGATGGCCGTCCTTAGTCGGCACCGGTTGCCCATTGGTCTCTTTGGTTTATGTGTAGTCTTTTATGTTTCATGTTTCTATGTTGTGAGTTTCCCTTTTGCGTATCTTTCTGTGGGTGTCTGTTCTGTGTTTTTTGCATGCCATTTTTTGGGTGTTTTTGAGATTTTGCTGTGGGTGCTGCAACCTAGTGTTGTTGGAGATCCCCTTCTTTCTCAGAAAAGGAAATATTGTAATGCTGAAATTGAAGTCGTCACGTTTGTCATATAGTAAGGTGTTCATGTGACCATCAGTGTCGTAGGACAACATTATGTCCAAATAGGATGCTGAAGTATTTGTCTCTGTAGTTTCTTTGACTTCAAGCTCAGAAGGATAGATATATACTGCTCAGGTAATACGCGAATGTTGGATTATTGATGGACAACACATCGTCTATGTATCTGTAAGTGAAGTTGAAATCAGAAGCTTAGTATCTTTTCCCTACAGATACCAGAGATTGAATGAATTCAGCTTCAAACGAGTAAAGGAAAATGTCGGCAAGGAGTGGGGCACAATTTGTCCCTATTGGAATTCCGACAATTTGCTGGAAGACCCTTCCTCCAAACACCACAAAAATGTTGTCGATCAGAAAGTTTAACATTTGAATAATATCAGTTTCAGTGTACTTATTTTCAGAATCGGACTTTTCTTTTACAAAGCAGGTTTTGTCATAGTTAACAACAATAAATTTGTATTTGCGATTACCGTTCTTTCTTGTAAACACATTACTTATAATTTTTGCGAGTCTTTCTTTCAATTTATAATGTGGAATTGTAGTGTAAAGTGTCGAAAAATCAAAGGCTTTGATCGAATGGACTCTACTAAAATGAATCGATTTCAGATGTTCTAAAAGTTCCTTCGAATTCTTTAAAATCCACATCTGGTTGATACCACTGCGAGAATATACTATCGAACCATATTTTTGAAGCCCAGATTTGATTTCAGATAAAACTTTGGTGAGTAAGATCGTTACAGATTTGGTGGAACATTTTGAGGAACGTAATGAGGAATGTCAATGCAAAAATTCTGAGGAACATTTTGAGGAATGTCAATGCAAAAGAAAATGGCATCTTGAGCTTCTAATGTTTAACACAACATTAACATCATCCAACTGTAACTAATGTCAGATGCAACTATATAGCAGTTTAATTTGGAGAAAAGTTATGAAGTCATATACATGTACAGTGAAACCTGTCTAAACCGATACCTGTCTAATCCGAAAACCTGTCTACTCCGATATACATTTTTGGTCCCAAAGAATTTTCTATCTCTTCCTACATAAAATAACCTGTATAAACCGAACACTGCCTACTCCGAATACCGATATACATTTTTGGTCCCAGTGACATTTTATACATGTATTTTACACTGTCTAAACCGATATGTTAAAGCAACACCTACCCTGACCAACCCATGTTTTGATTAATTAACCCCAAGCTGATCAATTAAAACTACAGGTGAATGGACTCCATTACTCTTACTAGTAATCTCCCAAGCCATGGTCAGTGTCTTAATTGTTTGTACATTTTGTATTATAATTAGCTTAATTTGCATGTAAAGTTATCACCAAGTACAAATATGAAAATTTCATAGCCAATTCCATCTGACTTTAAATCTTTTTCATGGAGTATATTATTCTTAATATAACTTATTATGACAGAGAGGGTATTTTTTATGAGAAATAAGAGTTTAAACAGTTCATGGTAAACAAGAAAGCATTACTGGTTCACAGTTTTATGATGAATTTTCTCTAGGAATATGAAGATAACTTGAAGAAATTAAAGGATGCCTTCATTCTATTAAAACTGTGTAATCCGATAACCTGTCTATACCGATATTTTTTCTTGGTCCCAGTCGATATCGGTTTAGACAGGTTTCACTGTATGTATATTCTATCCGAGATAGAATTTCAAAAAATGAGTCAGGCGTTGCACTAAAGGGATGTCAGAGGAACCTCTTGAAACAGTTTATATGGTATCATGAAATACACTGTTTACCCAATCAACTTGCACTTAGCTGTGCAAATGGTATGTAGTTTTGATTTTATCGAAGATACAAAACTCGAGATCTATAGTTAAATAGAGTCATATTCAATCAAAGTACCACTGGTGAGCATTTTCCATCCGAAACACGAGTCTGGTGCAATTATCTTTGGTTTGAAATTTTATTCAAGAAGGTAACACTTCCATTTTCTCATTTACTTTCTGTAGCGATGTGGGGCAGTTAAACATGTTCCCCGTGATTGAATGTTTCAAGTGCTTTAAATTACTTTCTTTTCAGCTCTGTCTCCTGAAAGAAGTTTTGTTTGACCTCTATCAACTGGACAACATGCATTCCTTTGCTATTTTTTAATCCTGAAATATCATCGAAATAAATGGAGATTAACAACCTAGCACCATCCCTCCAACGCGCATTTTGTCATGTATTTAAATTAACTTTGCTACTGAATCAACCCTACACAATTATTCTATATATTTACATTGCATTTTTCATGCTTAAAATGACGTTTAGATACGTTTAAAACTCCGTTGCTACTTAAAGGCCCTGTTACTACGTAACGTCATACTTCAAATCAAGCCAAGTTACTATGAAGCCATAGTTCAAATCGAGCCACCCCGAATATACTCAATAATCACAGTGTAAATTCTATACGAATGAATGGGCATATGTAAATATATTCATATTCCCTTTTAGGTATCACGTATTGAGTTCTTTGACTTTTTGTTGGATACTGATATGAGAGTTTTCGTTTGTCTCACTGTCATTGGCTGTCTTTGGTGTTTTTTCTCAAGATTCTCATTTTTTGTTACGTGTGTTGTCCGTGCAACCGTTTATATGTTGTAAAACCTGGTATCATTTTACGCCCAATTTGATAATTTTTTGCAGCAGTTGCAGAGCATAAGCCAATAAGATTTTTAAAATCGCAATGATCCAGGTAACATGGCTACATGGTCCCATATAGGCAGAATCGGGGCAAAAATGCCAATCTTAGAGACATACGGGTTCCTTATGAGATTTTAAACCCACTTACATCAGTTGTCGCCCCGTCGGGAGCATTGTGCACCCGACACCGATTTTGGACGGCCACCCGCTACATGTTTATAATGACAAAAGGTGTAGTTATCCGGATAAGAGTAGTTCGCTTCTTTTCATATGGTGGAGGTTTTTGTTTTTGTTTGCTTTGGTTCCTGTTTTATCCTGATTTGGTATGCCTTCGGTTTCTGATTTTCTGAATTTTCGATTTTGTACTGTAGACAGGGATATGGTCCTTATCCATATTTGTCATTCATACGTCGTGTGGCTTTTCAAAGCCGAGTAAACAGGCGTAACAGCACTCTAGCTTAGTTATGCCCTCAGTGTAACAGACCAATGAGGTAACTTGTGTCTGGGTAGTCCCTCCTTCAGTACGTCCTAAATTGTATTCATATGACCTTGACCTTAGAGGTTTACTTTTTTTAATTAAACGGTCAGTGATTGGCTTACACATTTCATCTGTTATCTCATGTGACTATTGCAATAAAAAAGCTATGCCCCAGGAATCAAAGACTTTGACATACTTTGAAAAACCTTTAATCTTGGTAATAGCGCTTGAATGGTATTTAAGTGATTCTAAAACGTAAACGGCTTTCATATCTCACTTACACGTGAAAAGGCCTTTCCATTGTTATCCATTTTTTAACCTTATGACCTCTTAATTTGATTTCATTTTGAAAGCCTAACCTTGGCAATAAATCTGGAATGTTAAGTAATGGGGTTTTCATATAGTATTCCTTGTGGGCTTACCTTTCAATCGATACTAGAAATTATTACCTGCAACCTCGGACCTACTTTTATAAAAAAAACTTCAATCTTGGCTATAACTTTTCCCCATGGATTCAAGCATTTTGATCATGACATTTGACCTACTTCTTAGTCAAAAGTTTTGAATGGAAGGAAATAACGCTTTCCTAATTTACATGATAATTCCTTGTGACATGATCTAATAACTTGAACAAAAACTTGCCTTGACCTTGGAAGATGACCCACATTTTACATTATAAATGTATTACTAAAGAAGATTTTAATGCAGGTATTCCTGTTTCACAAACACATGGGGTATTCTTTTCATCTTACATGTACCTTCTGACCTTGGTGTCTGACCTTCTTTCTCAAGTAATGAACATGGAGAATATTTCATTTTATACATTTGTATGCCATTTGAAATGATGTTGCCAGACTTAAGTGACTGCCCTTCAATCTCAATGAATGATATAAAGAAGATTCTGACGACAATCTCAAGTATGAATTTACAATGAACAATGTATCTTTGAATTTCATGATAGGAAATTTCTTGTGTGTATCAATATCTATGAATACCTTTTAATTCCATGTTAACAATAATAACAGGATTTCTTTTACATAATATTTTCTCATGAATTGGTACCAAAACTTGACTTAAAAACATTGGACCCACTTTTGAATCTTTGATTGCAAATGGAAAAGAAAATACAACGTAAACGTAATATTTTGCCATAGTAGTGAATTTATTGTGACTTATGAAATAATCAATCTGAGAACGAATCATTCATTATAAATACTAAAAAGTATGAATGAAAGCAAATATTCAACAAAAACAAGTATAATATATAATGAATTGTATACATGATGCTTCAAGCACCATACTGTCACATTTTTACACTACATTGGTGGGGCTTATAATGATGTACACAAACCTCCATAACTAGGTGTATGCATCCATCTGTCTACTTTCCGGTAATTCCAGACATTTCAACATTCAAAGGAATATAACAAGGAGTAGAATCATACAACATTTCATAAGTCAGATCATCTCAAACATATGATATATCCATGTCAGGTCAAGAACAAAGCATGCATTTGGTCAACTCATATGAGGGTTGATTGATATGTTGTGAGCCTCGTATTGATGGATTTGAATTTTATCAGCATTTGCATTATTTTCTACAAAGTCCCCTTCAGAATCTATACACTTTTGCCACAGTGTTTACAGGCCTCAATACCACTTTTAAAGAACTCCTTATCTTGACTTGTCAGAGAGCCATCTGCTGCAAATATGACGTCATCATCGGACTGAAAATGGGTGCCAGAAATAGCTGCTTTCAGTTTTGGGAATGCATGATGGAGCAAGATCAGGTGAATAAGGCGGATGCTCTATCAAATTAAACTATAGCCACAATCATGAATGGCAGCAATGGCAGTGACAGAGTTGTGAACAGGAGCTTGTCCTGACGGAACAACACACCTTTAGCTAGTGAAATTTCCGCGGCTCTTAAGTTTAATATTTTCCCATATAAATGTTACTGTGTCAGAAGTGAAGCATAGTATGTGCCATTGATTATTTGTACTTTTTGGAGATAATCTATCAGCAGAATACCTTCTGCATGCTAGAAAACCAAGGCTCACAACATATCAATCAGCCCTCATAGTTGTTTACAAATTAGGCTTTTAACAATATATCAATATATGGATAGTATTGATAGTGAGGTTGTAAGTTACATGCATCGTATCAAGGCCAAGGTATCTTGATACTGTCACATAGGTTTATTCATATGAAAAGAGTTAATGTCTGCTTTAAAACAACATATCATGACTTTATTTTTTTCATTTAACCTTTTATCAGTTAAGAATAAAACACTGGGAGGAGGCATCAAATTTAATTATTTTTTTTCTTTTACCTAATTAAAGATTTTTTTCATCTTTATCAGACAAACAATTTTACCTGAGCAAAGATCCCAAACAAATTACATTACCTTCAAACTTTATAATGAAAGAAATATAAAGCGTGATACTACAGTATCGCAATCCTGTTTTTTGATACTGTACCATATCATAGGGCACCTGGCAATATATCAAGCCCGATACAAATGTAGCGATACGTGAATTTGTCATAAATCATGTCTATGATATTGTTTAGAAATGTAAAAGTCAAGTACAACTATTTGTTTGTTCAACTCAGATTTTCGCACTTTGAATTGTAATAATATTTTTGGTCTTGTCTTTGTTAAATGTGCAGAGTAATGCCCTTATTTGAAACAGTTACTCAAAAATGCCACAGAAGGTTATTATTCAGAATGGACATCATTGTCCATGTATCATTATTTCTAGTTAAGGAGAAATATTTCAGCAAATTTAAGCAAATCTGCTTACATGTTCATGTGCAGGTCTGGAGAGGTGGTGTAGGGATCACCATGGAATTTGCCCATATTCTTTTTCCCCATACCAATGGATGAAAACCCCCCAAGGCTGGACTGCAAAACCTCCCCCCCCCCTCCCTCCCCCCAGAAACGGAAATTAAAAGGTTTTCATATGAGTTTGTAGGTATTTCAGGCAAAATACTGTCTAAAACTCTAAATGAATATAATAGCTCTGTTACAGCCTGAGAGACCAAATGACTTTATGATGAAATTGATTGAAAGTTTGTGAATCTAACAATAGAGACGTGAAAATGTGTTTCGTCACAAATCAACTTTGACAAAGCGCCTCTTCCTGCACAACAATCCTTCATCATGTTCAGGCCATAATTAAAAAATTGTTTGTTTTCCCTCGCCCCGACCGGGTCAGGAAAAACGCTGCCGAGTCAGATTTTTTTACAGCCAAAAAGTCCGATATTTTTTTTTTTCCCAGATATCGAATCACAGCCATGTCCAATTTCAGTTTCAACGTTACAATATTCTATTCTATCCAAAAGGAATTGTAAATCAACTCAATAGCTTTCTCATTCCTACATTATAATAAGAAATCTTGCCGTAACCCCCCCTTCCCCCATCTTCCCATTACTTTTGGCTTTGAACCGTCAGTCATAAATTATGTATTATTGGTATTTGATAATTATGTCTCTCTCTTGTTAATATCCTCCCAATATTTTTGAGAACATGATAGACGAGTGCTCGGGGTCTACGGATGTAAAATTTAAAAAAAAAAGCATGTGCCTTTCGAATTCTGCGAGTGCGGCAGGTATTGTGGGCTCCCATCTTTACATGTATACGCATGTGCCCAATCTAGTTCCTCAGCTTATGAAATCTCGTTTCACGAATAGGCATTTAGACGCTATAAAGACCCATCGCTTATTTAAGAGGGTCCGCTAAGTGGGCCAAAATTCAGGCATATAAATCGAGTGAATAAGAAAACTACTACCTGATCATGATTAACCTATGTTTCTCTAGCGGTCGTCGGCGGTCCGTGCAAACTTTTCGCATCGTGAACGTCATTATCAATAGACTCAATATTAAAATGAATTCTTGATGTTGTTCGTATAATTATTTTTCACTTACGCCGTTTACATACAATAAACGGACCGAGAAAGAAAAGTATACAAACTTATTTCATCTTTATCATGCATTGAAAAACGCTGGCCATTTGTAGTCCGTGACTCGTGGTTGCGCGTGGTCAATATCTATACAAATTCAATATTTACAAGTCGTAAAAAAAAAGCCGAGATGTAATCGCTCCATAGTGCATCTTATTCTCGCAGATTTGACGTTGCCATTATATGACCCATTACGCCGCGCTGAAACACTTGATGCACTTGTTGCGGAAATATTTATTGTGTATCTTGGGATAATTTTGTTAATATAGAATGGGTTTTACCAGGACAACGTAATTTTCTTTTGAATGTTCAATAAAATAGATAGACATTTCATACTTAATCAGCGACAGAAATTGAGACACAACGGATATTTTTTTACGGAAAGCAGGTAAAAGGCGAAAAATCGCCGACTGCCAGCTCTTAGTCTTCATCATATCAACTAGAAACCCAGAGTGTGACTGCACAGCTGTAAGGAGTCCAGTAATGTGCAATTTGGATTCAAACGACTTTAAACATATTTGATACATGTAGTTCTGGCAGCAAAAAAAAAAAAAAAAAACAGAACCCGCCTGCCGGGTCACTTGGAATAAACAGACCCGGGGGGAGGGGAAACAAACAATTTTTTAATTGTGGCCTCATATGAGTTCTTCAAAACACTTCCCAAGATGCATCTTCAAATTTGCCACATTGACAGCTACATGTAGTTCGAGCAATTTCTTGAAACACTGACTTTGTTACAAAGCTTGAGAACAAATACACCGAACCACTTCAAAGGATATCACTTTGTTCTTTCTTTCTGGTTAAAATCTTTTGGTTTTATTCCGCCTGATTCGTCTTCACTGATACTAAGATTCTCCCCTTTTTTTAACAGAAAAACCTTCTTTTGCAGAAACCGAGATCTTTCACTTTCGTTTTCAGCATTTGGATCCACTGACATGAGAGAGATTTTTTTATGCTCAAGGTCAACTTTCGTCAAAGGTCTCATTTCATTATCATTATAATGGAGTTTGCCAATGGACTTTGTATCCATGATGCACCATGCCCTCGACAGAAGAATCTATCTTTGGTTGTCTTGCTCGTTGGAAGCACTGCTGTCACTTTGACAAATTCCAGAGGGATGGAATCAAGCCTATCATTCACCTCTTTTAATTCTGTCATGTTTACCACTGCAAATAATTACAAGAGAACTAATTATCAAGGAAGAAACAACACAATGAAATTGATAAATCACAAGTAAATATGGTAAATCACCATATTAATAATTCAATTCTTGACTGGGTATGAGGGCAACATATGCTTGTGTTGGACCTGAAGACATAATGTTGCCAAAGGCTCAAGGTCAAGCGCTTTATTTTGTATGAATTTCCAACAAATAATATTATGTTGCATAAATCATCAGTCAATAATCATGATAATTGTTTTGTTTTTCTTTAAAAACTGAATAATGCAGCAACAAATCTCTGAGCCCGGAAATTCAGTATGTTGTTTATTATTAAGAGTGCAGAAAATATTAGGTAGAGAATATAATGTCAACAAAAATGTAACGTCAACAAGAGGCCCAAGGGGGCCACATCGCTCACCTGAGGAGACTGTATGTATGTTTTCAATCAAAGTCAAGACTTGAAGGTAATCGCTTTTAGTGAAGCTTTGAGAAGGACAAGGTGTACTTACTTCCTGTAAAGTTTGGTGACATTCTGTCACTGTGCAGTAGTGCAAGAGGATAAGTCAAAAATGTGTCATTCAAATAGAGCCTATAGAGGACATCTTGGATTTCCGATCAGCCCGAAAAACACAAACTTGGTAGTAGGCAATGAGTACTTGCTTCCTGTGAAGTTTCAAGAAATTCTGTGAAGCGGTTTCAGAGGAGATGTCAAAAATGTGTCAGCCAATCACAGCCCTCGGCGGCCATATTTGTTGATCGATCGGCACAAAAAACACAAACTTGGTAGAGGACCTTGAGTACTTCCTTCCTGTAAAGTTTCATGAAATTCTGTGCAGCGGTTACAAAGGAGATGTCAAAAATGTGTCAGCCAATCACAGCCCTCGGCGACCATATTTGTTGACCGATCTGCACGAAAAACACAAACTTGGTAATGGACATTGAGTACTTCCTTCCTGTAAAGTTTCATGAAAGTCTGTGCAGCGGTTGCAGAGGAGATGTCGAAAATGTGTCAGCCAATCAGAGCCCTCGGCAGCCATATTTGTTGACCGATCGGCACAAAAAACACAAACTTGGTAATGGACATTGAATACTTCCTTCCTGTAAAGTTTCATGAAATTCTGTGCAGCAGTTGCAGAGGAGATGTCGAAAATGTGTCAGCCAATCAGAGCCTGTGGCAGCCATCTTTGATTTCAGATCCGCTCCAAAAACACAAACTTGGTAGAGGGCATTGAGTACTTGCATCCTATTAAGTTTCGTGAAATTCTCTGCAGCGGTTGCAAAGGAGATGTCGAAAATGTTAAAAGTTTATGCTGGACGGCTGGCAGACAACGGACAGACGGCGCGCTATGACAATAAAAATGTGTTGGCCAATAAGAGCCTGTGGTGGCCATGTTGGATTACTGATTGGATAGAAAAACACGAACTTGGTAGAGGACGTTGACAGTACTTAATTCCTGTGAAGTTTTGTGAAATTCTGTGCAGCGTTTTCAGTGGTAAAGTTGAAAATTGCTAGCCAATCAGAGCCTGTGGTGGCCATCTTGGATTTCTGATCGTCTGGAAAAACACAAACTTGGTAGAAGGCATTGAGTATTTGCTTCCTGTGAAGATTCATGAAATTCTGTGCAGTGGTTTCAGAGGAAAAGTCGAAAATGTGTCAGCCAATCAGAGCCTGTGGTGGCCATATTGGATTTCCTCTAGGCTCGAAAAACTCAAACTTGATAGAGGGTATGAGTACTTGCTTCCTGTGAAGTTTCATGAAATTCTGTGCAGCAGTTTCAGAGGAGAAGTCGAAAATTTGTCAGCCAATCAGAGCCTGTGGCGGCCATCTTGGATTTCTGATCAGCTCGAAAAACACAAACTTGGTAGAGAGCAATCAGTACTTGCTTCCTGTGAAGTTTTGTGAAATTCTATGCAGCCGTTTGAGAGGAGAAGTCGAAAATGTGTCAGCCAATCAGAGCCTGTGGCGGCCATCTTGGATTTCCGATTGGCTCGAAAAACACAAACTTGGTAGAGGGCATTGAGTTCTTGCTTCCTGTGAAGTTTTATGAAATTCTGTGCAGCGGTTTCAGAAAAGAAGTCGAAAATGTGCCAGCCAATCAGAGCCTTTGGCAGCCATCTTGGATTTCCAATCAGCTCGAAAAAACACAAACTTGGTAGAGGGCATTGAATACTTGCTTCCTGTGAAGTTTCATGAAATTCTGTGCAGCGGTTTCAGAAGAGAAGTCGAAAATGTGTCAGCTAATCAGAGCCTGAGCTTCACTCAGGTGAGCTAAAAATGATGTGACATGTATTATGTAGGCGTTGAAAGGTTTTTGTAATGACCCCGTCTAATATTAAGATTATGGAGACAAAGAAAATGTTAATCATAATCAATTTGTCCAACAACTTTAACTTGTATAGTTACTTATTCATAAAGTCTATTATTGATCAAATACGCAAAATTTAATGACTAATGAGACTGATGTGAAACTTGGATAAAGATTTTGACCTTTTACATTCTTCCTCAATCTTCATAACATGGCTGCTTATAACAATCTTTTCCTTTGATATTATACATCCTCTGCAGGAAGAGTAAGTCTAACAGTGGATTCAGAAGATTTCCTCTGCCGGCCCTGGACAGAATGTTACATCCTTTGCTGATGTTAAGAGTGGCTCCTTTACTTACTGCATGTCCTTTTTTCAAGCTCTCAATATATCCACTCTCAGGAAATAAGGAAGTTAAAGAGACCTGAAAAAAATCAAGAGCCTAATAGTAATACAGATATCAAAGACAAATACATGTATGTGGCCTAAAGTATGTGGTGCTTTAACTAAGATTTGCTCTGTAACTATCCAAGATGCAGCTGTGTACCAAATTACATCTCAATGCAGAAAAAGTCCACAAGACTGAATTTTGAAAGTCACCAAGGGGCAAAACCCTTCCAACCAGAATCGTCTGACGAGACTGAAACTCTCCTGGTTGCTTTGTTAAGTGAAATCAATATACTAATATCACTTAATATATACAGATATATAAATATCCACTTTGATATGAGATCTAGATCCTAGGGATCAGAGTCTCTAACAAATTATCAGTGGAACAATAAAACCACATAATTATCCATTAAACATGTTAAACAGCTGGAGAATACATAACAACTTACTTTCCCTGGATATTCATGAATTTGTTTAAGTTCCCTGATTTTTTTCTTGCAGCAAATTTTTATTTAGCATTATTTCCTCTGTTTTCCAGAGTTTGGTCATCAGCAGTATAGCATTATATGCCCACTTCTTAAATTTTTCTAAATTATTTTTTCAATTCAACTTGGAATGTAATCAATGCTGTTTAGCCTGTATTCTACCCACATGTAAACTTTTCTCCTCATTACCTCAGTGGCTTGCACTATCATTCCAAATATTCCTTTTTCACCAAATATTGACAGATGGATGTGGCTGAGCAACTCCCCAGCATGTTGACCTACAAGCTCTTCTGATACATGGCGAATAAAAGGTTCTCTAGATAGCATACTTCTTGAGCTATCAGGCAATAACTGATTGTCAATCCTCCCATATCTCCGCTTAACCACCTGGAATAGATTTATTTTTATTAATAAATTATTTGCTTTTATCTAATTTTCATTTTATCACCTTCAATATATATATAATTTGACTTAGAGTTTTCAAAATTAATTTTTTGATAAAGTTGTATACGACAACCTTAGTCTTTCTAAATCGCTAACCCCCTCCCCCCCCCCCCCCCATTCAATTCTAGTGCTCTGGTGATCAATTTTATATCATACCCTTTCAATGCCTCTAAGTCTCCAAAAATAAACTATAAAGGTAAAACTGACCATGTAAGTTATTTTAGACCCTTGGGGTCAAAGGCTCATTACACATTTATCCTCTAAGGTTTGAGGGATAAGGCATGCTTTAAGCTTATGTAAATACTGATTCAGTTATGTTCAATAAACCTAATTTTGAAGAAAACAACAATTTTACAATCAACTTTATTTTGACACAAAAATAGAGAAATTATACACTGATTATGTGCCTGTTACTTTACTTACATCACCGACAACCAACACCTCAAGAGAACTTCTGGCTTCCATGACCAAAAAGTCAGGAATGGAGGTTATTTTCTTTTCACCTATAGCAAACGTCTGGCCATCAATATTGGAAAATCCCCTGAAACAGTTAAGATATTACATTAAAGTATGATAATTCAACATACCATTCTATACCGAATCTATATGGAAATTTCGGATAAGTGTAAAGAATCAACATGTAAACATCAGCTTCAGATCACAGACCTACAGCTATAGCTGTAGCTATACACATTTAATAAACGTAATTCTTTAGAACAATCATGCATTTACGATAAATGTGATTAAAAGCATTTGACAGAATGTTATTCAATGTTTTTAACATACATTTGATTTTTTTTTATGTATTACATTTAGATATCAACAACAAAGGCAACACAAGCGTAGCATCCCCTTGCAATTGCATCCTCTATTATCAGTAGAATTATTTTAAAGTCCACAGTGACCTTGAACTTTGACCCTTGAGCTTGAAAATTATCTCTTTTCTATTGGGTAACATTTGTGGATGGTTTGGTGATCCTTTGATAATTACTTTGTCTTTTCATAAGGATTTTAAGCGCAAGTCCACAGTAACCTTGACCTTTTACTCTTGACCTTGAAAATCAATAGGTTTCAATCCCTCCCCATTTGGAACATTTGCGTAGGTTTGATGTTTCATGATGATTACTTTGTCTTCTATGCTGTTTACAAGAATGCCGACATCCACATAAACAAAGTTACAAACACAGGGAGGCACGGCAGCAATGCTTTATCCCTCCACAAAAGAGTTTCAAGGGGATTACAAAAAATTAATGTAGGAAAGGTAATTGTGAAATCTTAACATTTACCTTATCATCTAGCTTGGACAAGCTACAATTAAAAAGGAGGAAATTGGGAGGAAATGGAAGTATTCAAATAGGGTGCAAAAACCCTTGTCAATCATGTCAATACATACCCCACTTTGAAACTGAACATCATAAGAAAAATTTGAATTAGCTGTTGATATTTTCCTTCCAGATCGTTTTTCTTGTCTTTTTTCAGTATCAACATGTATTTCAACTGATCAGCAAATTTCCTTCCATTTAGTTCTATCCTGAATAAAAAGAAAATTACCTTTCATTAAACATATTTGCTTATTATGTACTAGTACTCCAAAAGTGACAAGGACTATGTACATGCTAGTATAATTATGATCATCAAAAGCTCTTTTTCTGTAAAAAAAATTGCTGTCCAATAATTGACCATCGAGTTGTAGGCAAACTTTGAAGCTAAGAGTTTCTTATTATTCCTTATACATGTAAATCCTTACTCTTCAGCAAAAACCAGAGGTCTCTGACGAGACCGAAGCTCTCCTGGTTGTTATTCTTTAACAATAACTCTAAGACAAGTGACATCTCTGAAAGCACCAAAATTGTTTGGAAACATATGTTCTGTGATTTTAATGAAACTTCAAGCATAAGGAACAGAGTACATGGCTCAATACCAGAAATAAAATATCATCACCACAAGGCCCTGATGAGTCTGAAGCTCTCCTTATTTGTTTGTTTAACAAAATAGAAAGTTAGATACAATATGTTGGATATACGTACTTTTTATATAGTATTTTATTGTATCGAAAGTTTGGTTTCAATACCCAGCCCTAATTTCTTTATTCCAACTTACATCCACAAGAACAAACGATTCCAAATATCAAAATTTATTAGAAGCCCAAGTTCATCAGAAAACTATATAAAGTATTTTAGTAAATCACTCTATGCAGTCAGGGTTCAATGAACGGGAAATACTCGCAAAATATGAGTGCAATGCCGAGTAAGAAATTTAGGAACTTGAACAAAAATTGCATCTTACAATCCGCCCATATTTATCTGGTATTTATAACATAGTGTTTCGTATTGAATCAGTGATGGAATGTTGCCGTACAATCACAGAGAACAAGATTACCACCACTCAATCAGGACGCACGGAAAATCCATGTTGTTTATCATAAATCTAAATGACTGTATCTTCTGTGCAAGCTGTAATGTACATGTAATACTGTGTACAGCTAAACATGTTACAGGTCCAAATAATTATTGCTTATCATTCAGAAAGTTGTCGCGCTGTACAAACATTGTCTTTCTCTGCCTTAATTCGATTATCATCTTATCCTTTTCTTTAAGTATGACAACACCCATTGACAATAGTTTCACGAGTTTTTAAAAGGTTAATGAAAATAAATATCAGGTACTTGCAATTTTTAGGGACATATATATATGTCCCTGGAATTTTCTCTCTTTTTTCACACTTAACGTAAATAGCACACTTTTTACAGCAGAAAAAATAAAGCCTGTGTTTGTGAAACACGAATGCCCCGGTGGCATCTTTGTTAGTATAAACTTCATTTTCTGTTAAGTATGTGAAAGGTCAAGGTCAATAATTTTGGTATCAATTGAAAGGTCATGTCACAATGAATACACATGTGAAATATGAAAGCCCAATAATCACTTAGCATTGAAAAGTTATGTCCAATGTTCAAGTTTTTGAAAAGTAGGTCAAAGGTCAAGGTGAAGGTCATGAGGTCAAAATTTTTGGTATCTTGCTGATGGGTGTTGCATGCAATCAGGAGACAGTGTCCGAGACGCGGACTCTCCCTGGGCACCTGGTCTCACTCGGAATGTTATTTATTCCAAAGTTCACTACTGTTCCTATGGAAATTCTGATGATTTTGCCCTGCCTTCTCGACTTTGAGACTGAATAACTGATAGGTTCTTCTTTAAAGGGGTAGGGCTAAAGTGACCGTTTTTGGCCCCAATCAAATATTTTTAAAAGGTTCTATTTTCTTATTCATTATGCTTCTTCTGAACAAAAAATAACAAATTTTATGTGATTTTTCGAAAATCCTGCCTTTTAGGGCAAAATGATTAAAAGTTGAGCACTATGTCTTTACATTAGAAATTCAAAATTTTTGCAAGGGACACATATACCTACAGTTGTAAGCCCTAGAGCAAGGGCGTGTAACAGGTTCATACTCATATGGGACATTCCTTCTCATATTCTGAACATACATGGAAAGTATAACTTTGTTACATGCGCTTGCTCTATATATACCATAAACTATTATGTTAAAATCTGATTGTTATCATTTTACCACTAATTTCCGTAATAGCGGGCAATTTTGGCGGGAAATAACACTCATATTAGTTGCATGATTATATCTATTTTCAATTCAGTTTCAATAAATAACAATATCTCTAATCTTATTTGAAAGATATAGAATAGTATAAAAACAATTTTTGGAAATGGCAGAAAATGGGGCCAAAAACGGCTGATTTTGCCCCTAGCCCTTTAATGTTTATATCATAATGACACAGATACAAGAATCCACCTTTAACAATTTAAATGGCCCTACCCGTATTCATGATTGATGTATTTGAGTAGTAATTCGCATTCGCTCATAATTTTCAAAAGGAGAACATGAAAATGTGAAGATAAAATATTGTCAAACACCGGTTTTTGAAAACAAATACCGTGGTACATATTGCAAAGCCTCGTATCGCAAAATAACAGTAACGTGATAAAGACACTCAGCCCTATCGCTAAAGGAATTGTTGAGTACAAGAAATTAAACACAATAATTTACAGAATTTGAATACGGTAGACAAAAATGTGCCTATCACATATCGAACAGTAAGGAAAGTATAGCGGTGTACGGTACAGGGCAGTGTCAATAGTTTACAGCGTAACGCTAACAGTAAATCAGAAATGAAAATAAAATGCAGGATCAGATCATTTCTTTAAATTTTATTTAATCTTTTTTTGTTTGTTTGACATATTCCCAACCTCGCCATCGACTTTGTGAGACAAAACATTTTTCGTTTTTACTAAACTAGAATCTTGATCGCGCAACTCATGCAATGCAATGGCACACACAATGTGCAATGATAGGCTGTTTGAAATGTAAGTTGCACAGTGATTCACCGAAGACTTATATCATGTATATTACCCTGCTATCTTAATTTTCTGGGGTAAATTCTGGCCAAAACACTACCTGTTAATTGGAAAACAATATTGATTCACTTATTGAAATTTCAAAGAGTTGGTGGAGACCTAAATAAATATTTGAAAGAGACTGGATGACAAACTTAAGTTTTTTTTTCTGCGGACTAGTAGATTTTCTTGCGGACTAATGGTTTTTGAATCCAGTTAGTCCGCCTGACTAATGCTCAAAAAAGTAAGTTTCGAGCCCTGCAATATGTTAGTATATCGTTGCATCACTAAATCTCATTGAAGATATCACTTTCTTGAATAAAAAGAAAAATGGAGCCCCATTAATATAGCAGAAATATAATTTTTCTTCAACCAGTACAATATATTTCAGTAGCAGGTACAAAATCCCGTACAAAAAATTTCTGTATGAAACAGTATCGGTGCAAAAGAATAACCAGAACCAGTGGAGGCAATAGGTTTCTTCCTCTCTTGATCAGTCAGGGGTCCAACTCAAAAAAATTAATTCTTGCCCAAGTAATTGGGTTTTATTATTTATAACTTAAACAAATTATAACAGCAAATTTTCAGGGGCGGATTCCGACCCCAACTGCCGTGGGGCACATACAGTTTTTGATGGGAATCACTGGCGAGGCCCAAAGGGCCGAGTGGGGGAGGGGGTTTCCTCCTCGCATTGGTGGGGGTTTGGGGGGCCTCAAAATTTCAAAACATTTCGATCAGAAATAGATTTTTAAAAAATTGTTAACTATTTTAGTACATGTATATTTTCAATGTATTTTAAAATATCTAAGTCCCATAACTCTGTAACGACAAATCGAATGAACCTGAAAATCAAAAGGCGGCTTCCTCTCCACAGTCCAATCATAATGTATGAATATCATGAAAATCTGTTGACGCATATTCAAGTTATTGCATTCCATGCGCCTATATTTTGCCCTTAGCTTAACATGTATGTGCATGTAACCCACCCCCCCTTCCCATTACACACAATATCTCGGTTATGCGACAAAAAAATTAAAAACCCGTTACTTATGTCAAAGAACATCCTTTCTTCTTGAAGTATACAAAATTTCAAAACATTTCGACCAGAAATAATTTTTAAAAATAATTTTTAATTATTTTAGTATATTTTCAATGTATTTCAAAAATCTAAGTCCAATAACTCTGTAACGACAAATCGGATGAACCTGAAAATCAAAAGGCGGCTTCCTCTCAACAGTCCAATCATAATGTATGAATTTCGTGAAAATCCGTTGACGCATATTCAAGTTATTGCATTCGGACGGACAGACGGACAGACTTTGCCATAACATAATATGACCCGTCAAATGACGGACGTATAAAAATGAAGCAATTTGGTGGCATCTGAAGCGTATTTGAACTGAATTAAGAAGGGATTACATGCATGATTCAGAAAGTGTCAGCAACGATAATTTAATATTATATGGCACAATATCAAAAAAAGTGCATATTTTTGTCCTTTTGAGCCTGTTTCATATATAAATGAAAAAATACAGAAATAAGTACTGGTAATGCTTTGCCTCATCCTTTTTTACCTGTATCCATGATGAAAAAGTATGAAATTTGACACAAATATGTAATTATAAGAGGTTGATATGTCCATCATCTGTCAAAATCGGATGTCCTGACTATGGGTACTTTAGTTTTACATTGGTATAACTTTTATTCCATTGAAATTTAAACTTGATTTTTTTTCATTGGATTTGTTTATTAAATGAAAGAGATTCTGTAAACATCCTATATACCCAACGTATATTTAGAATGAGCAATTTTTTATGATTGATATCACTGTCACTGATTATTTTGTCAGTTGTGTTACCTTTACATAAAGGAGAGAAATAATACAACTAATTCAAATATATTAATTAGGTTCACATGTTAAAATGTTTTATAAGGATTTATCAAATTATATATTAAATAAATTTTAATATTCCGCCAGGTTCAACTTAGATGTTTAAAAGACCTTGGTTAGCACTGTAAGGTTACCTTTTTTCACATGTCCATTATGTTACAGTTTTTGTATGATAAATGGAGGCATTTTCTGTCTTTTCCTTTTGCTTTTGAAATGAAATTGTTGAACCTTGTTTAAGAAGGCAATAATTTTGAACAGTTTTGCTTCTCAGATTATACAATGTGTCTATTTGTACGAAAAATTCAGTTGTGTTACCGTCATTTGTGTTACTTTTTAAAAAGTAACACAACTGAAATAATTAGTAACATAACTGACACTTAATTGGAAACACAATGGACATTTGACTATCTAAATTGAAACCATCATCAAAGGAATGTTAAGATTCCAAACTTTTATTGATCTTTTGCTCATATTATTTCTTACAAATCTTTTAATGTTTCAATTTTCGCTGTGAGAAGAAAATGAATGAGGTTCAATTAAGTGTTTCTTCACTTGATAACACAACTGACATTTTATGGTAACACAATGTACATTTCATGTTTTATATGGAAACATAAGTTTAATTAAGTGATTGTGCATCAACTTGACAATATTTTTGTGTGATTCGTTTAAAAGAGTGTCTATTTGAGAAACATAATTCTTTAATTGACTAAAAGAAAACAATTATCATATCATTTCATAAAATAATAACACAACTGACATTAAGTGGTAACACCAATGACATCACTTTATGCCAACTTCTGAAACTAGTGTGGTAGAAAGGTTTCATTTTGTTAACAGTACGCTCAAGGTGACATACCACTTCAGCATAGGGTCCCTTTCAAACACATGAAAGAAACCTACAAGAAAGACTGTACAAAACACAGATTCCTGGATGATCATTGTGGGCAATGACAAAGAGTTAATCGTAACATAATGGACATTTGATGAAGTCAAATCAGATAACTTATTTTCTGTAATATAAAGAAGTGACAAGATTGAATTGTATACAACTGATCTTCTCAAAAGTGTCTTATTCTTCTCGCAATTTGTGTTTTTCATTTTCAATTTATTGATCGATTATCACTAGTTAATGATTGGTAACACAACTGACATGATATGGTGATTCACAATATTTTTTAATGCAGACTATGTTAGCCTTATAGTATAACATAAGAAAAAAATGAAGACCAGTTAGCTTCCAAAATTTGTAAATATACTATTTTCTTTGTTTTTCTGATAAATTCAGTCACATTGATACTAGTCAATATTCATTTCAGTTGAAAATCATATACACCAATATCAACAAATGCTAACATAATGAACAGTAAAGTAAAATGGAGTCTATATCATTCTAATACTCTAATAATGTTTATGAAACTAGCATTTTGGTATCACAGAATATTCTTTTTCATTATTTTCTGATTTACATGCATAAGTGCAATGATAGAGACTTGAAACAATGGCTTTTTGATGAAATATCCAAAGCAAACATAAAGCTATATGACAAAGCAGGCTAATTCCATCAATGTATTACTCAAAACATCTATAAGTTAATAAAAAAAAAAGTCAGAAAATGAGTGTTAAGCTGGGCTAAATAACAAAAGAAATAAAAAAAACCCAGAATTTTAATTAGAATTACAAATACAATATCATGATTGATATGGATCGATAAGATTGCTTATTTTGAAATAATTCAAGCGTGTATTGTCCGTTTTACAGGTTTTTGGCACACTTAAATGTTCATTAATTTTGTTTCCAAAAAGTAAGAGCAGTCTTATTAACAATCTTGTTGGCTAATTATTCTAAAATATTCTTATCTAATTTGAAGAAAATCTTAAAATAGAAGTAATTCTGATTACATAAAGTGATATTTAAATTATAAAAAAATACATATTGCGCAATGATTCAGTTGAAAATTGCTAACATTTTCTTCAGCTTTTTATCACCTGATTGTACTATTTTCCTATCACTTTTGTCTCTGTTCTGTTGAGATGATAAGTACATTCTTAATTACTTCTGTTTTCTATAATCGAAACATCATTTTATGGGGATAATCTAAGATAATATCAACTAAAGTTGTGAACACTTTGATGCATATCATCATAAAATGTCATTTGTGTTACAGTCTGTCAATTGTGTTACCATGAATGAACACTACTATGCTTAAATTGCTGATCAAGAGTTCCAAACAGATTAAACAGTTTTAGAATTAAGTCAGATTAAAATTACTGGCATTTGATTTCCTTTTTATCATAAAATAAACTACATTTTGCCTATATAAATCTGTATGTGTCATTTGTGTTACCATTTTGTCCGTCGTGTTACTGCATAGTCATTTGTGTTACCTTCAATATTTTTTGGGGAAAATTAATGAAGTAGAGCATATATCCTTATAAAATTGCGTTCAGTAGTTTTGTTTTCTCGCAAATAATTAAGTACATGAAAGAAGTTAGGAATTTCATATTTATATTATCTTAAATGTTGATTTCCAATTATCAAAAACTAACTTTTCGCAAACAATGCTATATGTTACCATTTATCTTGAGAAAACGGCATCATATCATAAATTTTCCTTAAGAGGCTGATAAAATCTATACATTTTTAGAGAAACAAACATAGAATAAATTCTAAAAAAAATTATTGTAATTTTTATGACAATTTTTTGTTTGGTAACACAATGGACATTTCAAATCAATGCCATGTATGTAATGACCTCCATCTCAATATCAAAACAAGTTTAAGCTCCCATATTCTAGAATTTGTCCCTTTGGATGTTTACAAATTGATATTAGAAAGAAAATTCATTGAAATCAAAAATCAATTTCTCAGATTTATGGTTTGCAAAATATGCACTTTTTTTTTATATTGTGCCATATATATTTTTTTTTAATTCAACATTTTCTGATACTGTTTTTGCACGGCATGCAGTTCTAAGTCAACATGTGCAGGCCAAGAAAAAGTTTAAAAAGGGCAGAGAGGTCAGCCTATAGAGGGAGGGGAGGGGGGAGGGTGTCCAGTTGTAAATTTACGTAAAAGCTAGGAAGAAATCAACAATTTTTGAAAATTCCAGATCGGATCTAACCTTCCCCCCCCCCCCCCCCCTAACCATCACTCTAAATCCACGCTTGTTTGTTTTAATTTTTTGTTAGGTGAAGAAAATAAGTAATTTATAAATTTCCTTTAAAAAATAAGAGATCATGGGTGCCCCATGCTCTGCATCTTGTCCAGATAGAAAGGTATAATTATTCATTGGTAATTCGATTCTGAAAATAAAGAAAAACATGCCTTTTTAACTGTTTGTAAAAATTCTTGGAGATGTCGGTCCAAATCTGGTCAAACAATATTTATTGTTCAATGACCTAAATAAACCATAAACCGCTAAAGGCGGTAAGGCCGGAGTGCAAAGTGTTTGTATTAGATGATGTATACATTTTTGCACAGACAGAAAGGTCAAAGGTCATTAATATTATTGCACAATGAAAAAAGCTAAGGTCATAAGGAATCTAAATGTAAAATATCAAAGCCCTTCCCCTTATAGCTCAAAAGTAGGTCAATGTCAAGGTCATTTGATCAAAAGTCATGATATCAAATGAAAGGTGTGGTCATGAGGATTCTACAACTGAAATATCAAAATCCTACCTCTTATAATTTAAAAGTAGGTAAAAGGTCAATGTCAAGGTCACATGGTCAAAAGTCATGATATCAAATTAAAGTTCTGGTCATGAGGAATATATACAAATGTACGTAAAATATCAAAACCCTACCTCTTATAGTTCAAAAGTAGGTCAAAGGTCAATGTCAAGGTCACTAGGTCAAAACTCATGATATCAAATGAAAGGTCTGGTCATGAGGAATCTACATGTGAATTATCAAAACCCTACCTCTTATAGTTTAAAAGTAGGTCAAAGGTCAATGTCAAGGTCTCTAGGTCAAAAGTCATGATATCAAATTAAAGTTCTGGTCATGAGGAATCCATATGTGAAATATCAAAACCCTACCTATTTTAGTTCAAAAGTAGGTCAAAGATCAATGTCAAGGTCACTAGGTCAAAACTTAGGATATCAAATAAAAGGTCTGGTCATAAAGATTCTGTATTTGAAATTTCAAAGCCATAGCCTCTATAGTTCATGAGATATAGTCCAGATTTATTGTTTTTAAAAGTAGGTAAATTTCCAAGGTCAAGTTCACAAGGTCAAAACTTTTGGTATCCATGGTTAGGTCTTGTGACAAGGAATACATATGTGAAATATAAAAGCCCTATCAGTTATCAATCAAAAGTTATGGCCAAGGTTAAAGTTTTTCAAAAGTAGGTCAAACTCCAAGGTCTAGGTCACAAGGTCAAAACTTTTTGTATCCGTGGAAAGGCCTTGTCACAAGAAATACACAAGTGAGATATGAAAGCCCTATCACTTACAAATGTACCATTCAAAAGTTATGGCCAAGGTTAAAGTTTTTCAAAAGTAGGTCAAACTCCAAGGTCAAGGTCACAAGGTAAAAATTTTTGGTATCCATGGAAAGGCCGTGTCACAAGAAATACACAAGTGAGATATGAAAGCCCTATCATTTACCATTCAAAAGCTATGGCCAAGGTTAAAGTTTTTCAAAAGTAGGTCAAACTCCAAGGTCAAGGTCACTAGGTCAAATTTTGTTGCTGTGTTTGATTCATCTCATCATGGTCAATCATCATATCAAGTTTCAAGTTGCTCCTCCTTACAGTTTTCTCTCAATGGACTTAAACGCAACACTTTAACCAAATGTTGACGCACTGACGGACGGACAGACAGACTTCACCATTTCATAGACCGGATTTTGCTTTGCAATCCGGCCAAAAAAATAAAAAAATAAAAACAACCAAAAACAAAAACAAAACAAAACAAAAAAAAAACAATCTATAAAAAGTAAAAAAAAAATTGTCAGTTTTATAGAAGGTTATATCGAAGATTTGGTAAAGAAATAGTTGTGTTTTAAGACTTGCATCGGACTGTTATTCCCAATTCATCAGTCCTTTTTGGAAAATTTATTCAAATCGGTGGTTTCTGGGGTGTTTTGGGGCTTTTTCTGACTAATTTCATAGATTTATGTTAAGAAACAGCAAACTTCCAAAAGCATGTCATAAGTGCCCCTTTGATTCATTAAATCCATTAAGTAATATTTAGAGTATATTCATGATATTTTAACGAGTGTATCTTCAGATACCGAATGAGGGGGCGGAGCCCCCGAGTTTGGTATCTGAAGATGCACGAGTTAAAATATATTCTAAATGTTTTGTATCATTGCATCATCAAACATTGCGTCAACCATGCTCTATCGAATTCCCGGCTTAAACATCCATCATGCCATTCGACCTACCAATGAAAACGCTACACTTACATTATGCCATTTACACAAACCAATGAAAACACAGCATGACATCTAACTCGTTACGGACGAATAACGCGCCACTGCTATCCCTCATTTCCGGGTCCCTGTAAAGTGCGAAACGAAACAAAAACAAAACGAAACCAAACAAATTGAAACAAATCGAAACGAAACGAAACAGATCGAAACGAAACGAAACAAAATGAAACAGATCGAAACGAAACGAAACAGATCGAAACGACACGAAACAAAACATAAAACTTAAAGAAAATGAGAAAAAGAGGAAAAATCGCCGAAAACGAATATTTCAACACAAGATCAGCATGTAATATAGCCTTAATCAAAGAGTTCTACATTTGAACTAGTGCTGAGAGGGTTTCTTGAAAGAGTCAAAATGACAATTAAAAAAAGTAAATGTCAAATGCCATTCATGTATTTAAGAGGAATAAAAGGGAGGGGATAGAAAACAACGCTATGACACCGTAATGAAATCATAAAACGGGATGGGGGGCACATTTAAGGAAAAAAAATCTGATCCTTTTTCAAACGAAATGTCCCCCCCCAGTTTTTAAATGTTCTCATTTTCTGATAAAATTTTCAAATACACATAACGGAACAGTTCCGTTTCCTCTGCGCTAGACTTCTCCCTACTAAATAATATTTTTCCGTCTATGACGAGGTTATTCATCCTATTCACTCTCCTTTTAAATGCAATTGTGCTATATACCGTATATATTATGTTTTAATCGTCAACTTTGATTCTTTAAAAAACCCTCCAGCCACAAGAACTAACGGTTGAAGGCAATAATGAGGGGGTGGACAGGGACAAAGGGAGGGGAGAGAAAGGGGGCGGGAGGAGGGAAGAAGGGGCCGGGAGGAGAGGAAAGGGGGGCGAGAGGAGGGACAGGTGATTGGAAGGGTAACAGTAACCAAAAAAATTAGGAAATTACTTTTAATATAAATAATCTTGCTCTTATGCATTTATGTACATAATCTCAATTTTAAAAATTACCACGAAATTCATCTATATATACCTTAAAAATTTTTCCCGATCACTTCGCTTGCCGCAATTTTCAATTCATTTTTCAAATACTTCAGGCTAGCTTCGCTCACCTTAGTTTTTCATCTAGACAGGTCTATTTCTTTTTTCAAGGTTTAAAAAAGGAAATTATAACAAAAATAACTTCACTATTGCTCCAATTTACACTTTAAGGTATCCGATGTACAAAAGGGCATTTTTCCTTGCCTGGTAAGGTACTATAAACTATATATTATCTGAAAGGTTATAATGTCCACTGCTCAAAAATAATAATTTTGGGGTCAAAAAAATAAAGGGGAATAACTGGTGAAGCATTTAAATTGTCTTTTTCTCTATAAAACCTATGCAAAATAACAAGTTGTACAAGAGGTTCTTCCCTTTGATTTTTAAGACCCGGGAGTCTTACATGTATATCTATACTCAGGGCATCATTACCTTTCATAAAATATATAGTTTATAGTACCTTACCAGGCATAAAATTTACCATACTTTACAATGGAGATGATTAAAACGCTATGTGAACTGACTCTATTGTACAACGGATACCTTAAAGTTTAAACATTTGTCTTGACCGCCCAAGACCCCCTCCCCCCCCACCCCCCACGGGGACGGGGGAGGCGGCAGGAGAAGAGTGATACCCCCGACCCTTCAATAAGATCTTGTCTTGAAATATTCGTTTTCAGCGATTTTTCTTCTTTTTCTCATTTTCTTTAAGTTTTATGTTTTGTTTTGTTTAGTTTCGATCTGTTTTGTTTCGTTTCGATTTGTTTCGTTTGATTTGTTTTGTTTTGTTTCGTTTTTGTTTCGTTTCGCACTTTACAGGTACATGTACCCCTCATTTCCAGCCAGTACAACATGGACGACGGCTGCGATTTTTTGCTCTCGCAATTTTTAGATACAATGGAGACGGAATTGATCATCGAAAATTAATTAGAGAATCTAACCATTTCACAATGTGTCGATAGGTATCTTGGAGAGGAAACAGCAGATGAGCACATGGATTTTGAAACTATAAATTTTGATTTGGGAATCTTTTCGACGGAGGAATTATCTGGAAAATCTGTGACGAATATCGCATCAGAAGTTGACATGAAAAAGGAAACTATAGACTGTAAAGAAGAGACTGAACATCGAAGATTTGTTGTTTCAGTATCGGAAAGTGACATTCAGCAGTTGATCAACTCGCAGACAAATCCAAATACACGTAAAAATACGAAGTGGTCAACGGATACATTCAATAAATGGCGCGAATCACGCAAAAATGTGCCTTATTTGAAGGAAATGAACGCAGACTTGCTCTATTTGTTTGCAACACTTTGTATTGGAGGTTCGTAAACTGTACGGAAGTGATTACCCTCCACGGACTCTATACTACATTGTTTGTGGCCTATTGCGAGACGCAAACATTCACAACATGAACTTTTTGGATGAAAATGATCACCGATTGGCCATGTTTCGAAATGTTTTGGACGCAAGAATGAAGGAGCTGTTGTCAAAGGGCCTAGGCACTAAAGTACGTCAGGCAGACCCAATTTTGCCGAAAGATGAAGAAAAAATTTGGGACGAAAGGGTGTTTGGATCGCACTCTTCTCAGACACCACAGTACACAGTTTTCTTTTACAACTGTAAAGTATTCGGACTTAGATCCTTTGATGAACATAGAAATTTAGAGTGTGCACAATTTAAGATAGGACAAGATGATCATGGACAGTTTATTCGTTTCACGGGAAGGTCGTCTAAAACTTTCAAAGGAGGGCTACAACATCTCCAGCTGACTAACAAGGACATCAAACATTATTGCGATGAAGGTACGTACTTTACATTTTTTTGTGCGATCTGGATTAAAAAATGAAATCGACAGAAAATATGAATTATCATTTGCTTTCATTGAAATTTATGAATCTTATTTATCTTCTTCAGGTGAATGATGTCTTGTTGACTACTACCGTATTTACCTAGACGCTCTTGGAAACGAGGGACCGTTTTACCGTCGACGATTAGCCGGTTCAGGCAGCGTCTCCGTGCGATATGGCGAGCAGGTATTGGGAATCAACAGACTAAAGGGACTGATGAAGGAAATCACAGATATAAAAGCGGGATTACAAGGAAACTTCACAAATCACTCAGGAAAAAGGACTTGCGCTACACAACTGTATCACGCGGGGGTTGATGAACAAGAAATTATGCAACGGACAGGTCACCGGTCAGAAACGGCAGTCAGAAAGTACAAGCGTACGAACTCGGCCTTGCAAGGTCACGTGTCTGAAATTTTGAATCCGCCAACGAGCAAGAAAGTTAAATGTGAAACTACATGTACAGAGTCCGAGAATTGCGAAAATTCCCGCAATGAAAATATTGATTCATCAGCGTCCGTCAGTGCGTGCGAATACCCAATTGTTCCGAATTTAATGAAGCCAGGCCAAGTTTATAATAATTGTGTTTTCAATTTCAAGCCTTGAGAATTTGTTCCGTTCAACTTGTATGCAAGTTCTACGATAACCGTGTTTAAATTTGTATTTGGAATAATTCCGATTTGCCGATTTTCTTGAAATATTAGTGAATGTGTGCATGTTTATTGTTTCATATTCTAAAAATGCATTTGTAATGCAACACCATAACACAGTAATGTAAATTTTGTATTTGAAAGATATTTTGTGTTTAATGGTTTTTTTTGTTGAGAATTTGTATTAAATATTTCATTAAGTTTAATTAAATTCATGCAAAAACTTGATTTTTTAATAAATCTGAATTTTCTTTATCCAGTTCTCTTCATTTTATCATATTGAAAAAGTGTGATATATCACAGATAGACCACAGTGATAGATCACAGAAAACTGTGGTGTATCAGATTATTTTTTTTTTTGTAATTTTCAAATGTTAAAAATTACCGGTACTGTAAAGTTTAAATAATTCAGCGTTAATTTTAGGCCATATTAAACATCAAGCACAGAATGAGTTCATTTCTTGCCAGCAGATCACTTCATTTTAATTTCTTGAATGACATATGAATCCTATAATCTATTCACTTAAATGATACTTAACGGAGGCAGGCTATATGGTGCTAATGACTTTTGAATTTGTTTAATTCGCTCAAAATTGCATAAAGTTTGTTCCATTATACATTTGTATTTGTACTTAGTCAATGACACACAAAAAAAGTGTTTACTGTGCATGTGGAAAGGTTGGAAGAGAGGGGGAAGGGCAATTCATGATCTGGAAAAGATTTTTGCTGGCCGTTCTGGCCGGAAATTTTTTTTCCCTAAAATTTCGATCCTGAAATTTTTTTTTTGCAAAGTCTTCCTCCCCCCTCCCCCATAAAAATCAAATGGTTGCTCCCTAACTTATTCAAGTTATAAACTCATGATGCAAGTTAATTAACTTCAAGAAGTTATTACTCATATAAGTTGGACCCCTGACTGTTGATAAAAGGCAGTGGCTCCGGATACGAACGTTCGTATCTTTAAACCTACGTCTCGGCGTACGAACATGTTTCTGATTGGTCTGTAACTGTCACGTGATTCGGGTCATGTGTCCATAACAAAATTAAAAGTTGATTTTTGTAACCATATCAAAGTATACGAGTCTATTCTGCATAATCTGTAATTTAGTTAACGAGACAAGAGGCTATTTTCTATGCTCTCAATCATTATAGTGATCACTGATCAGTAATTTAGACACGCACTTGTCGGCTGTTGTGTGCACGTATACTTACGTTCCGTCACTCCGGCGGAAGTTGAAGTTGAAGTTTTGAAGAGTTTTGAGACGATAACAAATACGTACATGTAGATGCAACTCCGTGCTTTTCACTTAATTAACTTTTCAGAATATGTCACAAAAAAGATACAATTTGAACACAAGACATGCAAGATGCCTTGAAAAAAAAAACGAACCAAATTGAAATATATATGCAGTAGCTCACTACGATTTGTGTTTGTACGCCGAGACATAGGTCTAAAGATACGAACGTTCGTATCCAGAGCCACTGCCTTGATAAAAATGTATGTTGATGCGGATATATAATAGCTTACTCAGAACAGAAATCCTCTATTGCTTCCTGTTTCTCTATTTGCAGTTTCGGCAATGTTTTGAGATACTCTTTTTTCCATACTTTTAGACGTATCTTCATTTCCTCGGGCGCCTCAGGAGGCATATCTTGAATTGTTTCATAATCTAGATACATAGATTCCAAGGCACTAGACATGCACCTTTTAATTTCTTGGGCAACGACATCATTGGCCTTCCAATCTACAAACTCGATAGCTTTTTGGGTTGGCATTATGATGCCTTTCATGTAACTCAAGCGGATAACTTCTGACGGCTCTATGTGGACAAGGAATTTTGGGTGAATATTGATTATGTCCAAATGTTTTTGATTCCAATCACTAGTTATCAATGGAAGAGGACTCTCGCTACTTGCACGTGAAGTGGATTCTTCAAAATACTTTGGTAATGCTTTTAACTTATCATTAGAACTTGAGATTGATTCCTCGCTGGAACTTTGACTAAATTTGCGTTTTGTAGCTTTTTTCTCCTCTTCGAAACTGTCCGCGTCCGCCATCTTAGGAAATGTATGCGTGTCATTTCGACCTTTTTTCAGTTCGAGTTAGAGTCACTTCGTCCTTTGTCGATCTATAATCTCATAAAATGAAACCGGTGACCGACAACACAAATTTACTCCATTTCACCCAATCTACATTTTAGAAACACTCACATTCTTACCTTGGAAACTATAAAAGCTTGAACTGTAATATGGGTAAGGTCATTGATGATAAATGCAAGGAACTCAGAGCTTTTTAGCCGGATTTTGTTTAAATTCGTTGTACAAATTTTAAAAAGGGGAGTGAGAAGAAAATTACAAAATATACGAATAAAGAGATTGGTCAGCAGTGGCGGATTCAGCCGGGGGGGGGGGGGGGGGGGGGGGGGCAAGGGGGCACGTGCCCCCCGGCAGTGCCCAAAAAGGGGGCACTTATGGCATGATTTTGGGAGCATTAAACGACTGTATCCGTAATAAATCTATGAAATTAGTCAGAAATAGTCCCAAAACACCCCACAAACCACCGATTTGAATAAATTTTCCAAAATTTTATCGGAGATATTACAAAGTCGGAAAGGATGCATTACTGTCAAGTCCATCGTCTGTATGTGAACGTTCACGTTTCGGAAACAACCTACATTGCAGTGGCGGATTCAGCCGGGGGCACGTGCCCCCCGGCAGTGCCCAAAGAAGGGGCACTTATGACATGCTTTTGGGAGCATTAAACGACTGTATCCGTAATAAATCTATGAAATTAGTCAGAAATAGTCCCAAAACACCCCACAAACCACCGATTTGAATAAATTTTCCAAAATTTTATCGGAGATATTACAAAGTCGGAAAGGATGCATTACTGTCAAGTCCATCGTCTGTATGTGAACGTTCACGTTTCGGAAACAACCTACATTGCAGTGGCGGATTCAGCCGGGGGCACGTGCCCCCCGGCAGTGCCCAAAGAAGGGGCACTTATGACATGCTTTTGGGAGCATTAAACGACTGTATCCGTAATAAATCTATGAAATTAGTCAGAAATAGTCCCAAAAACACCCCACAAACCACCGATTTGAATAAATTTCCCCCAACAATTTCTCCGGGATAGATAACAAAGTCGGGGTCATGTCCATTGTCTGTACGTGGACGTACACAAGTTTTGGAAACAACCTACATTGAATCATGTTCATATCAAATTTTCTTCATCTGAGGGACATTGACACCATATCTTCGATACAACCTTCTTTAAAACTGACAATTTTTTACTTTTTCAAGATCGCTTTAAATTTGAGGTCATGATCAATCTCTTTGAAATACAATTAAAATTATTTTGGCCAGATTTAGACCGGCTACCTCCAAGAATTTTGCAAAGATAAAAATGCATGTTTTTCTTTATTTTTAGAATCGAATTGCCAAGAAATAATTAAACCTTTCAATCTGGACGATGCAGGGAATGGGGCTACCGTGATCGCCAGTTTATGAAGGAAATTTATCATTTACTTATTTTCTTTACCTTACAAAAATTAAGAAACAAGCGCGGATCTAGAGTGATGGTAAGGGGGTCAGGTCAGGTGAATATGCATAAAATGCTAATTTTTTTTTTTACTAGTTTTACGTGAATTTACGACTGGACACCCCCATGGGCTGACCTCTCTGCCCTTTCAAAACTTCTCTTGATCCTTAGAGGATACTGAATATGTTGACTTCTGCTTGCCATGCAAGAACAATACAGCATCAGAAAATGTCGAAAATATTATATATATTAATTATTGTTACTGACACTGACTGAATCATGCGCGCCAAATCCCTTCTAAATTCAGTTCAAATACGCTTCAGATGCCACCAATTTAAATTGCTTCATTTTTTCAAAATTTTCTCGGGGGAGGCCCCCCGAACCCCCTCCCATACCCTCCCCCTCTCGGCCCTTCGGGCCTCGCAAGTGATTCCCTTAAAAATTGTATGTGCCCCCCCCGGCAATTGGGGTTCTGGATCCGCCCCTGGGTCAAGGTCTAGAGAGAATTATTATGTCTCTGTTGGTCCATATCGACAAACTGAAAAGCATCAGGATGATCTAAAAGGGTGTCTTAAAAACAATTGTGTTTTGGGTTCTGGGACAGTCCGAAGTCAAAAATTTGATGTGTTTTTGACGTCTTTTCGGACTTTGTCAGAAAAGCTCATTTTTGAACTGTTTCTTAGAATAACTTTATATACATGTATGTGTGGTTTGCGCACTCATTTCTTGCATATACGTATATGTTATATTTAAGACAATATTCTATATTGTCTATTCTGAGTTGGGTAATTTTATGTACAGTGTTATATTGTGAAATGTTGTAGTAACAATACATGATATGTAGAAAATTTTTACGCCAGAAGATACGGCATGGGTTCAATATATAGAATTCATGAAAACATAAAAAGGTCGTAAGTATCACTTACGACCTTAGTAGATATCCACGGCGTCGACATATATGTACATATATGTAGTAGGGTGAAAGTTGCAGATTTTTAGATATGGCATTCAAAGTACGGAAGTGTTCCAACTCTATACCTTCTTGGAGAAAATTTCCAACCAATTTTCATGCACCAGACACGTGTTTCCAATATTAAATTCTCATATATCTATCAGTGATGCTTCCTGCCAAAGTGCTTTTCATACGCCACTCAAATTCATTTCACTAGCGCCATCTGGTTTTATTTTTAGAATTTGAATTTTTACATTTACTTTACAGAGAGTGCGCGGCTCCAAATTTCCTGTAGGGTCGATTCAGCTAGTAGCATATCCAAATAAAATCTATGTTCAAATAGCATTGGAGTGATGGTGCTAAGATGTAAACCTCCTTTTATTTCGATGATATTTTCGATGAAATGGTAAGTTTCCGAAATAGTATAAAATATTTATGATGTCAAATTGATAAAGGGCCAAAACAAAGCTTCTTTCAGACGAAAGAGCTGGAAAGAAGTAATTAATACACGTAACAAACATTAAGTCACGGGAAAGATTTTAACTGCTCAACACTGCAACTAGAAATAAGTGTTTACATAAGTAATACGGAAGACCTTCTTGAAGCAAATTTCCAACCAATTTTCATGCTCCAGACACGTGTTTCCAATATTAAATTCTCATCTATCAGTGATGCTTCCTGCCAAAGTGCTTTTCATACGCCACCCAAATTCATTTCACTAGCGCCCTCTGGTTTTATTTTTAGAATTTAAATTTGTTCATTTACTTGACAGAGCGTGTGCGGCTCCAAATTTCCTGTAAGGTCGAGTCAGTAGCATATCCAAATAAAATCTATGTTCAAAATAGCATTGGAGGTCAAATGTAACAGTTATGCCCTTCAGTCAATTTTGAACAGATATGCATGTATTTTGATCCTTTATATGTTCATGATTCAATCACATATGTATTGCTCGTATATCACTTCAAAATAAATTTTAAGACATTGCAAATAAACATGATAAAACATATTATTTTGAAGTTTAAACGCTTTATTCAATAAATCATTCTAAAAGCAAGGCTGTAGAGTATACATACTATATATTAACTGCATCATGTACCTTGCATATGAAACTTTAAGAAACTGAGTGCACTCTAAATTAGGGAAGAACCATTTTATATTTATATAAAAGGGAGGGAATATAGGAAGACTTTGAATCTAGCTCGAATGTTTGACCAAATAATTCCAACCAGAAGAACAAAAAAAATTCCGCATCTTGCATTTGAGATTACCTCCTTTCCGGTATACGTAAAGAAAAAACGGCTGGTAAGAGCGTTTCCCCTCCCCTTAAACATAAGATGGTTGCTTGCTTATGTCTAAAAATGGATAAATAAAGAAGTAAGAGATGAAATACTAATCTTAATTAAACATACACTTAACTGTTGATAGAGCAAATGGAATGTTTGCTAGGTTTAATATCATATTGGCAAAGGATTTCCAACTGTCAAAATAAAACTCGCCAAAACAAAAACAAACTTGGGAAATAAAAAATGAAGTGTCATTTTTAGACATGCATGTTTCAGATAATGAAATCATCACCAGAGATACATTCATTATGCTCATTTATTCAAAGTAGCCAAATCGACATTTCTAAATGTTTGATTTTATCAAACTTTATACACTTCAAATATACCCAAGAGAAAATCAAGGTCAATATGTGTAGTGGTGGGACAATTAAAGTCCGGAAAACTGAGTATAATGGCAAAAACTTTCTAACATTAAATGTCTTCAATTTCAATAGCATCACTTAAGAATAGATACATTTGCAGCATTGATCATATATGCACGTTTCAGGTACTTAACCCTCGTCAGTGATCCTCAATCGAAACAATGTTATATGACCAAAGAGTGTGAAAGTTATAATGTTCAAAAATGTACCGAGAGAAAAATAGGTGAATTGAATCCAGACATGAACTTGACCTGTATCACAGACGTAAACTGAAACAAAATTCATAGTTCATCTGCTGAACACTTGGATGTATTCACATACCAAACTTCATTCCAATATAGATGAAAACAAAGAAAAACAAAGAAAAAAGATCAGATCAGAAAAAAAAACTGCATTTTGAAAGTCATCAAGGTGAATATCCTCTCAAAACTTACGCAAAAGTCTGAAAAACTAGCACGAACAGACAGACGGACGGACAGTCTGACTGACTGGCTGACCTAGAGTAACTAAGAATCTCATTCGGCTTTGCCGGTGGGGGATTAAGAATGAAAAGTTCTTGTCAAAGATTATAGTTAGGATAATAATATCATATCTATATTTTTTATAATCATTATTTGATACTCAAAAATTCTGGTTAGGATATAAAATATCATTATTCTTATGTACAGATTTTTAATCAACTCTCATACTGTAGAAGAAATGTTTTTGCATTGTACTCGAGGAAATACTTCAAAATACCACACACAGCTTACTACATGTATATGTTAGAAAGGTTACACTGATATACAATCTTCTTTAGTGACCTCATTGTAATTAACAACAACAAAAAATACACGTGAATTTCAAATTATTCTTTCATGCTTTAACCATCATAACATAATATGTTTTATTGAGAGATGTTAAGGTACATGTATTTATTGGGTAATGAGCAGTAATTTGGGCACCCGTTTACATGATTTATGCAAAACTCTACGGGTAAAAGTTAATTTTCTCAAATTTTCAACAGAATGATGGACCTTCAAATATCGATTGGTCAACATTTCTACAAAAATATATTTCATCAAATTCCGCTGAAAAATCAAAAGTTGAGTTTTTCTGCAAATTTTTTTAATTTGTTTCATCAAGAGGGAGATAACTCTTTAAAAATACGGCCCTTTTCAAAATATTTCTTATTTCGATATCTTCTAGGCTAGTACTGAAGGTTTTAAGATATCATAGGCACAGAAAGATATAAAATGATAAATACACCTAATATCAATGTTTTTGGTATAATATCCTTCATTACCCATTGAATGCCTTAAACGTCTTCAAATTCAATAGCATAATTTACGAACAGATAAATTTACAGCATAGATCAGACACGCACGTTTCGAAGCTACATTGCATAATGAGATAAATGTCATAGTAAGGGAAACATGCAAGGTCTTCTTTGTTTCAGATAACATCTATGACAAATATGGATAATGACCATATCCCTGTATACAGCACAAAATAGATATTATCATTTCAAAACATCTGTCCACTATATTTGTCCACTACACTAAAGTTCCTGTGACCAAAGAGCCTGTATCCCTTTCTCCTTCATACCGATATTCACTATCCGCCTGTGAAACTTGCAAGGCACTTCCCATGAAATTGGAAATCTCTTGTTGGTGAATTGTATACAAAAGCTTCATCTCTGTAATGAATTATATTTCAGTTTTTAAAGGTCATACATGTAGTCATATAGTAAATTGTAGTTCTGTCACTTAAGGATGCATATGCTAGTTTTAGATGTGTGGTTTGGTAGCTTTCTGAATAGCGGCAAAGGGCCAATTACAATGAAAATAGAAAAAAATACTTACACTGGAACTTGGCAAATGTTACAGGGGTTTCCTTCTTTTGCAGTCGTCTTTTTCAGGTCTGGAAACCTTTGATTTAGGCAGTCATAACTGCGATCGTTCCAGTGATCTTTTTCGAAAAAAAAAGAAATACGAGGAGTATGTATAAAAATATAACGAGTTATTGAGGCAGAGGAAATATATTCTACATCAATTACCAAAGTTTTACCTAATATTACATCGTAACATGTATATATCTTTCTATCTAGATCTGAACTTTATATAGATATTTTTTGTTCTTGATTTTTTTACTTTGTCTTCAGCAAAGACTGTTCTATAAATAATTCAAAACCATTTTGATCTCGTCTTTAAAATTTGACTTATTATGACATTCATTATACCCCGATTAAGACTTTTGAGGGAGGTTACTCTATATGGCCTTTCATTCTTTCTGTTTCCAATACATTTTTATCCTATCCACTTAAAAGACGTAAGCGAATACACATGTTTCAAAACATTAGAAAAACTCTAACACGAGCTATCTTTAAAAATCGAATGGCATCTTAAAAAAAACCAATCGGCTTTTAATATGTAAAACCTGTATAGAACAGTGATGAAAGAAGGGAGGAGATCTCCAACAAGATCCTGTTACAGCACCAACACCAAAACACCAAAACACCCGATGCAAAAACACAAAAGAAGAGCATAGTATGAGACGGAAAAGAGACATACGACATGTAAACATCAAAAACAAAAGACCACACATAAACCGACGAGACCAAGAGCGAAAGTCAATCTCAAACCCGACAGCAGATTCCAAAAATCACAATCAAAAGACATACAGATTCTTGAAACCATAAACTCACGAAAAGAAAACAGGACAAACAGGCGGAGATAAAAACACAACCCCACAGAAACACGAAGGGCAATTACGGAATGTCGTGTACGTGTCGCTTTAAGGTTTCCCTTATATATAAAAGTACCAAACCAACTGCACTGCAATTTTCGATAAACGCAAGAGCCTATCACGTGAGATAAGAACATACCCGGATTAATTTCTCAAAAATGCCCATTCTAATTATTGATTGATTTAACACATACGCAAAATATTTAGAGTATCAGCGAATCTTGTGCCATGTTGAGGTAAGTTATCATGAAAATATTGATTAAGTTTTCGTGTATTTGTAACTTTTCGCACGGCTGTACTAGAATTTTGCATTATTCTAATCACTTTACTGTAAGAAGAAACAGGGTAATTTTACAGAAGTAGGATTATGGTGCCGATTGATTTCATAGGTTTGAACAGTTTAACAGAGCGTGTTAAATGTTAAACGTCTTCAAATTCAATAGCATTACTTAAGAATAGACCAATCATGGACCAGACATGCACGTTTCGGGTACTTAACCTTCGTCAGTGATTTTTCAAATGTTTTCATTCCAATCTCCATGACATTTCTCCAGTTTTGATCCCCCGCTTGGTCTTAATTATGATGGACAAAAATCGCGAATTTTCACGATTCATTTTTTATTCAGTTTTAATCGAAATGTTCAAAATACAATCAAAAACAAAATACAATCTCTTATTTTACTACAATGTTTTCGTATAGAAGGTACTTCTTCGAAGCTAGGAAAAAACCTCGAACGTTCGTTTGCTGTTACGTCAAGTGACGTTCTCCCTCTGCGGTGATTTTTCAAATATAAAGAAACAGGATGAAAAAATGAGATACAACTTAATTGACGCGTAAAAAGTAAATATAAAGATTGTTTTCAGCTTTTGTGCTTTATCGGTGTGTATTGGCAATTGGGAATGGAAACAAAATTCATGAAAAGCACTTCTTGGATCATGCTACTCATATGATGCAAGTTATAACATCCAAGTAACACGGTCGCATTACACGTGATACGCGAATGATATTTTCCACGGACAGATACAAAATTTTTGTTTGTCTAAGTGCTCTCTGAATACACATTTATTCTTGACCGGAATTGATCACCATGATTGCCATATGGTAGACCTAAAATAAATTGATATAAAGTAGATTTAGGCAGTATTTACCTGGTTTAATTAAAAAAGATTCTTGTGGAACATATCATTTGCGTATCACGTAATATGCGACCATGAAGTAAGCAGGAACAAAAATGGAGCCTAAAGCTTATCTAAGTTTTTAAATATAAATTTACAATCATCCGCAGGAGGTTAACTCTAGAGTCCATTTCAATAGAAGTCATGATATATGGTTCAATAACAAACATTCAGATTTTTATAGAACTTTTTCAATAGTCGAAAAAATATTGATTCAAATTGACCTTCGTTTGTTTTCAGATCTAAGGGGAAAACGCATAATGAGAGCTTTATTCAGATGTATCAATTTAGCAAAAATTCTCTGTTAGCAACAAAAAGTTTTGGCCACGCATTTTCTCCGATTTTCATGAAACATATATGGGTAGGACATAATATCAGCAATGTGATTTCATGTACATGTATTACCTTTGGCTCTACTTGACGTCTTTTTCGGAACCGGTGCTGCAAGTACAGGAAAAGGGATTATGTTATTGTCATTGTTTATAATCTTTATCTTTATCTATATATAAATCTATATATATCTTTCAAAAATCATTTTATGCTTTGAAAATAGGAGAATTCCTACCTACATACATGTATACATTAATAACATTTTGCATGTACATCATGAAATTACCTTCGTTCCAGCCTACATTTTCTTGACTACCTCTCTCAAATCTGCTGCCTTCGGGTGCTGTTCTTCCACATTTAGTTTTAGTTGTATTCGCAAATCGAGAAGTTGATTCTGAAATATAACAAAAAAGTTATCTTATTCTATTACAGAAGAAGGGAGAAGATCTCCAACAGAGATTCTATTCTATTACAGAACTTTCGTTTAAATCTTTTGAATGAAACTCATTATTAAAGCGCTAATATTGTCATTATTTCAAAAATTCAAACTGAATTAAAAAAAAAAGACGAGTTCATGCATTTTTTGCTTTGATTCAAACTTGTGTTTCTAGTATGATTTAAAGTATTGTCAATGATCGGAATAACAACCCTTCACAGAATAATCATACGGCCATTGATCATGACAGTATAATGTAAAAACATGACAAGCAAATTATTTGTCGGACGCTAGGTTCACCTTTTCATTTACTGGCGTATCTCGTAACGTTATCTACGTTTGATCCCAAAAATAATATGAGAACACTTATGTAGCAATAATCATGTTTCTAATTCCTGGAATAATATCTTTGAATTACAGTGCACACATAAACCGACCATAACATCGACATTTTCGACTTGTGAATTCTTCTCATTCGCAGTATTTATTTCAAGTTAAGAAAAAAAGCACTTTAAGTTTAATTCATGATTCCAAAACCAATTTTATGGTAAAACAGTACAAAGAGTATAAACATGTCAGTTGCAGATGAACGAGAATTAAATGATTGAATTGAAATCTATGGAAACATAAAACAAGCTTTAGAAAATTCCAGTGATGAAAACAATACCATCCAAACATGTCAAACAGGAATAATTTAATTAGACACACTGAAGTAATTTTTACAAATGTCCCAGATTATCATCCTTTAATTAATGAAACAAATATGTATCTGGTTATTCATACCCCATTCTTTGCCACTATTTTTGATATTTGTGGAGTTGAGAGAATGTGAATTACCGAAACTACTTGTCGATTCAATTGAGCTGCGTCTTGAAACTCCGCTACTGTATCCACTCTCGTTATCACCTTCACAATCCATGCTACTTTTTGCTCCTCCTTGTCCTTCATTTCTTCCTACACCAGGATCTCTTGTTGTACCTCTAATATCACCTCCTCTCCCCAGTCTTCCTACTTCGCCTCCACGTCCGTTTTGGGTTGAATTCGAAAATCGGGAAGTTGAATCTGAAATATAACAAAAATATTATATTTCATATAAAATAAATTGTCCTCTAATTGATAAGAAAGGGAGGTATCTCCAACAATACGCGGTTGCAGCACCCACAGCAAAACTTCAAAACACCAAATGCAAAAACAGTCCACAGAAAGAGACGCAAAAGGGACAAGGAACACCAACACACACCAAAGAAACATGAAACATAAAAGACTACACATAAACCAACGAGACCAATGGGTAACCGGTGCCGACTTAGGACGGCCATCTGCGATTACCCAAAGGTCTAGAAAAACGTACAATTATGGTTTAAAACAACCTCCTCATTGTTAGATTACCAAACACAAACAAGACCGTTAAACACAGAGGCCCCAGCAACACAGATGAATATGTAAATGGATATAAGAAGAGACGTGCGTAATACAGTCCTTGCTCTGCTGTAGCGAGCTCATATATGTTATCACTCGAGGAATCCGACTGGCATTCAGAGAGGACAGGTGGTCGTGGCCCTGTCTTCTCTCAAATCTGCTGCCATCGGGTGCTGTTCTGATTTCCACTAAAAGAAAAACCGAACAACAACACGAGAATATTTGATGAATCAGTAAACATGTTTCTAATTCCTGGAATCATGTCTTTGAATTACAGTGCACACATACCGACCCTAACATAAACATTTTCGACTTGAGAATTCTTCTCATACGCAGTATTTATTTCAAGTTAAGAAAACAGAAAGCGCACTTTTCACGATTCCAAAATAAATTTCATGGAAAAACAGTATATGGAGTATAAAGATGTCATTACCTGGTTGCGAATTTTAATAGAAATGATGTAGAAGAAAGATGGATAGATTCATATGTAGAGGAAAATCTCCTCGAACTGTTCAGATCGAAAATTCGTTTTTTGGCTATAAACGTCTATTTTTGGCTATTTTAACATTTTTGAAATTTTAAAGAATACCACATCATAACTTTACATACCTCTGAAATGCATGAAATTTATCAAATTCATATACATGTATATCCTTATTTTTCAAGATTCTGATAGCTTGTGGATTAAATAAAGGCTATTTTTAGAAATTCTAATAAGATAATCAGTTCTTAGGAGAGTTTGGCATGGCAACAACTCGTTATTTTTATTAATATCTAGAAGGTCGCCAGTTACACAATTTTTTTCTACATATATATCTATGGTGTTGTTTTCTCCTAAAGCAGTTAAATCAATATGTTCCCGAATTAGTTTTTGAGCAAATGACTGTTTCTATAAATAGCAGAATGATTTATGTATAAATCAACATTTTGACCCAAAACATAGGGTTTAACTTGATGTTCGAATTTCTAATCATCTAACTTTTAACAGTATAATAGATAGTACATATTTTGATGTTTGAATCTTTGGTAGCTGAATTTGTGCGAAAATGACAAATTTTTACCTATTTTCGGCGATTTTTCATTGAGAAAAAAATATGCATTTTACCCACGAACATCCATTCAGCAATGAAAGTTTCAAGGAGTATTGTTTTTTTTTCTAAAATAATGTAACAATCTGAGCTTATATGAATACCATATATCGTTTATGTCGGTTTCAAATATTATGTGATATGAAAATAGAGTTATATCAATGTAGTCGCAACCCTAACCTTAATAAGACACACTGAAGTATCTCTAAATTATATTTAGTTTAAAAAATCTCCTTATCAAATTCATAAGAAAACTTAATAAAAGCGTCGATAATCATTGTAAAATGCTGAATGAATTAAAGAAAACTTGTACAAATCCTTTTTTTTCTTGGATCTAAACCTGTGTAAGTTAAACAACTCAGGAAAATAGCTCTTATAAAGTATATTTTTCTAAAATTATAAGGAGAAATTTTACGACATGAAAAGTTCTAAACAACACTTATATTTGCAAGATCCACCCTTACTGTATAGACATAATCTAGTCGACTCGATTTACACATCCATAATGAATTTGATATAATTGAAAGTATCTCGCTTTTTGAACATTGAGAGATCAGCAATCATCAGACATCGCAACTGTCGGCAGACTTTAAATCATTACGACCTAATCAAATGACCCGTCAAATAATGTTAAGTGGGCAACTGATTATGAAATCACAATGGAAAAAAGTCTACCATCAAGTATTACATGTATGTCGGATATTGATTCAGTTTGGATTAAATTAGTTTTGGAAAATGGTTTGTTAATGAAATTTCAGAATGACATCGTCAACGTTTTGTATTTTAGCGATGAAAAGCAAAACGACGTAAAGGTATACCAGAGAAGACAAATTAAGATCCAGCGGTATATTTGTGTAAGTCTCCATTGACAAAGCAATCGCATATCACCGAAAGGCGACAGGACCCGTTGCTCGGGAGCAGTGAGCGTCCCGTGACTGCAAATCCGATATTGTCCAAATAGGTTTAAGACGGTTAATTGGGGAGGTCGTACGTGTACTATAAAATGTCCTTAATCACCCTTGACAGGCAAATGTCGAAATTTGCAATACTGGTAAGTTCTTTACAGCGACCATAAAACTACCTGCGACGTCTTTTCCCCTAATTGGTTTGACATTTTCTTCAAGATAGTATAGAGTTGGAACCTTTCCGCACACTAAATAACATTGCACAGGCAGGGTACTGGCGAATCTCTTTGCCTTAAACATGAATGTTAAGCGTATTCAAATTCAATAGCATCATTTTTAGAACAGATAAATTTGCAGCATGGACCAGACATAATAGTTACATGCTTTGGCATTGGTTTAGAAATAACAATTTCAAATGATATTGTTTCAATGTGCACATCGACGACCTTTTTGACAATCTATCACATGTCAATTTTTGTAATACCTTATGGTAGCATTTGTTCAGTACGGAAGCCGATTAGTGCCAACCTAAGTGGCATTTTAAGTCGCAATTACGACTGACCTATCTCGTAATTACGTCTTAATTACGACATACTAAGACGTGATTACGACTTAGTTATCTCATAATTACGACTTAGTATGTAGTAATTACGACTTAAGTATCTCGTCATTACGACTTAGTTTATTATAATTTCCACTATGACCAACATGTAAAGTTGCAGCTAGGGAGATCTCAGGACTTTTATGCGAGGGAGGCCCAAGTTGGCCTATATCGCTCACCCGATAACCCTATTCACCTTGTTGAAGAAGAATAATGAAGATAATAAAAATTCACGGGAATGACCCATTCACCCCTTTCTTTAATCTAACAAAAAATCATGAAAACTCAAAAGAAATAAATCTCTTTAAAAGTATTGTATTAATATTCAGCTATTATGAGAAAAGAGTTCACTTATATGATAAAATAATGAAAATATACAATATTTTTTAATTTTTTAAAACATCAAAAAGACGTAGAAATGCGTCACAAATTCACTTCAGAGGGAATAATATTAATTTGTATTTACGACATGGTTAAGTCGTAATTACGACAAAGTTAAGTTGTAATTACGACATACTAAGTCGTAAATACGAGATAACTTAGTCGTAACTACGACATATTGATTCGTACTTTTTACATACTAAGTCGTAATTACGACATATTAATAGCTATTCTCTGTAAGCATTTGCACTTTTATGAAGGACGCATGGCACGGCATGTCTCAGATTTTGATAAAATTTGTACATAAGGTTGGGTCTGACCCAAAAATAAAAAAAATATTAAAAATTTTCTTAATATCACATCCGGTTGCAATGGAAACGGACTTTGAAGATTGAAAAAATGCATTTTTGGGCATTTTTGAAGTCACATACATAATTTATGCAGCATAATCTAAAACAAACACTGATGAATTATCAGTACCCTATCATTGCTCTTTCAAGTTAAGTAATAATAATGTTGGGTTTATGGTCTTATCTATATGTTTCCATAGCAACAACACAGGTACCCTATCAAAATAGTATTTTTGGCATTTTTTTCAAAATTCAACGATAAATTACTTACATTTTTGAGTTTTTTATGCAAATAAAACATAAGCATTTACATTGGGACAAAGTTTCTGTTCGTTGCTATGGCAACATGACCTCAAATCGCAAAATTGAAAGCAATTTTGGACAATATTTGGAGTCCTTTTTTTAATAGATCATTGAATTTTAATTCAAAGTGATGAAAATTAATTAATGTATTTAAGTAGATCTTTCATTAAATGAAAGAAAATTTTGTAAAAATGTTCAGGAAATAGCCCGTTGCTATGGGAACGATCGTGTAAAATTGCACACAGACCCACTTTGAGTCCTTGGATACGGGCATCAAAAGTTAAGTAATCTGAAATTTTTTAAATCTAAAATAAAGTTAAGACTTTGCTTTATCTAATATGTAAAAAAAGGTTGTGTAAGCCTGTTTCGGTTTTTGAGGAGAAGACTTCGAAAAACAACAAAAAATGCTTATTTTTGTAATGTATGGCCAAATTACTATAGCAACCATTAATTATTTGAAACTTTTTTTATTATATTTTGATAGAGGCTTACTTGATCTTTATTGTTATTAAATTTGAACTTCCTGGGATTAATAATTACTGTTTTATGAAAATAATAAAAAATGGTTGCCATGGTATCATATGTTCCCCATAGCTTTTTCACGGTTTTTGAAAGAGCTCTTTGTGTTGGATATTTCCCAACAATTTTTATCTGTTCATCATGATGCAAAATTTTTTTTAAAGACTCTGAAGTTGCAAAATAAGTAATATTAAAGACCATTGCTACCGTTGCCAAGGTAACTTATGTACATAGCAACAAGTGGGTTTATCTTGAATTTGCTCATTTTATAAAATAAATCCTATTTCCTTATTATATACCCATCAAGAGAGAAGAACAATTGGAAAATACAAACAGCATTTTGAAATCAATATATCAAAATTAGCTAATTATGTTGTCATGGTAACCAGCCTTTTTAGAATATCAGACACTACTAGTGAGCTTATTTAAAATTTTATGTCCTAATCTTTAGGATGCATAAACAATATTCCATTGATGTCACATATAGACCAAATTATAGAGCTTCAAATTAGCTCAATTTTGCCAATTTTTCAGCTTTAAAGGCCGTTGTCATGGTAACCAGATGACCTAGAATTATTTTTTTTGTCAAATTTTCCATTTTTCATTGGCCCCTACTTATGTGTGAAATTTCATGAAAATCAGAGACCATGCGTGCCGAAATTGTTTAAATGCTTACAGAGAATTGCTATTAAGTCGTAATTACGACATACTTAGTTGTAATTACGAGATAGCTAAGTCGAAATAATGAGATAAGTAAGTCGTAATTACGAGATAGTTAAGTCGTAATTACGAGATAATTTAGTCGTAACTACGACATATTAAGTCATGACATAGCTAAATCGTTATTACGACATACTTAGTCGTAATTACGAATTGAAATTTTCACTTAAGTTAAGAAAACTACGGAAACAAATTTGAAAAAGGCTAGTAATGGAAATGAATTCTTTACATTTAACCTGTTTAATCATCGTTTATTAAAACATAGAAATATTTGATTATTTATACCTCTTTCCTTGCTGCTAGGATCATCGATATTTGTGGTGTTGAGAGGATTTACGAAACTACTTGTCGATTCCACTGAGCTGCGCCTTGAAATTCCGCTACTGTATCCACTCTCGTTATCATCTTCGCCATCCATACTACTTGGCCTCCACAAACAACGCAATAGAAGCTTGTTATGTCCTACTTTAATAGTCAAATGTTATTTGAACTTTGGATTGATCCTCCGATCAAATATCGATTTTCGTTTTCGGAAAATAATGTATGGATTTTACATATGTATTTATAGTAACATGTAACGTACTCGATGCGCTGTCTGTATTACTAATAAAGCACCCATTTCTAAAAACAACTTACGAAATGATTGTTGATATTGGATTATTATGGGCTGTAAATATATTACTTTCACATTGTTAAAAGTACCCGCTTTAATTTTAACTTTTTAAATTTTTTCTATTAAAATTAAAGAATTACTGCATTGCAAGATGTAGCTTAGGGTAATAAGAGTTCTAAGAATTAAATCCTGTTTATCCAGATCTGAATCCGAAGTAAACCGACCAGAAAAAAATTATTTCAGGAAATAAAAAAACACATTTTTTTTTTTCGGATTCTTTACCTAGACGAATTAACACGCACAATCGGACGAATAATACCTAAATTTGACGTTTAAACAGATGTGTAGAAATTCTCTTAAGTTTCATAATCTAATGTTCATTATCAGGAATCGGTAAAATCATTTGGATGACAAATATGGATAATGACCATATCACTGTCTACAGTACAAAATCGATAATTCAGAAAATCAGAAACCGAAGGCATACAAAATCAGGATAAAACAGGAACCAAAGCAAACAAAAACAAAAACATCCACCATATGAAAAGAAGCGAACTCCCGATATGAGAGTGAGACCAGGTGCCCAGGAAGAGTAAGCATCTCCTGCTTGCATGCAACACCCGTCGCTTCAATTCGGTAGAACTGTCACATCCGGTTACTTCCATTTTGGAAGATATAGAGTACAATCTTTGGTTGGATGGTTCAAATGGTCTATGACAGAATATCATCCACCATTCTGGATAGTGGGACATCATAGTGTATGACGAGTTCCCCATATAGACCGTAGAACTTCCTCAGTGACGATGTTAGTCGGTCACAAACATATCCCTGACTGAGAAGCTTATCTGAAAGACGCCTAGCTCTCAGAATAAAATCCTTTTACTTGGTACTTGCTATGGCATAGCGTATCAACTGAGATATGAACACGCCATAAGCAGGCGATGAAGGGATGTTGCTACTCAGAAAAGGAAAGTTCGTAATGCTGAAATTGAAGTCGTCACGTTTGTCATAGAGTGAGGTGTTCATGTGACCATCAGTGTCGTAGGACAACATTATGTCCAAATAGGATGCTGAATTATTTGTCTCTGTAGTTTCTTTGACTTCAAGCTCAAATGTAAGTATTCAAATATGTTAAAATGTAAACAAGAGAGATAGTTCATATTTATTAAAGTAAGATTGATGTTTCTCTCATTTATCTAACTTTATGATTTGCCCTTAAACTTAAGTCATTTGAATGACGCATGTTATTTGGCTGAAATCATCTTTGAGGAAGTTCTTCTTTCGCTACGAGGATATAATAAAATGATATGAGACCCCCCTTTCAAGAATTATCAGTGACATTCTGCATTGCGATTGAATGGTTGTTATCATCAACAAACCAGAAATATTTACCTGATATGTACATCAATACGTACATCGAGACAATCACAGGATTTAACCAGTTTTCATGGAGCTTCTGAGACGAGTGTCGCATGCAATCAGGAGACTCTTTCTCTCCCCGGGCATCTGGTCTCACTTCGGAATGTTATTTATTCCGAGGTTCGCATCCGTTCCAATGGAAATTCTAATGATTTTGCCTTGCCTTCTCGACTTTCAGACTGAATAACTGATAGGTAATTCTTTGATGTTTATTTTGTTAACAATGATAAATCCTTTTACAAAGTTTTGGTTTACTTCAACCCTAGGTATGAACTCAATTTTATTTCTCTAGGTTTATAAACAGAAATCACAGTTTCAAATATCTATTAATAGCGCCATGTAATATACAAAAATAACATGACTTTGTAGGTATTATAATCAAATTTATTTTTAGCGCTTTCTAAAGTTAGGTGAATGTTCAGTACTTCAATAAGTTAGTATTGAAATTGTGAAATGTAATATACACAAATAACCTGTCGTTATTATAATCAAATCAATGTTAATCAAACATTTATTTAAAAAAAGATTAATGTTCGAGACTTTGAAAACATAATTATCGATAGAATGATCTTAAAACGAATTTTCTTTATCATCTATAAATAGAAAGACTACCACATTTTTAAATAAAAATGTTATGATCGCTGAGCGATATAGTCCCCTACCAGCGGCATATATTTATGTCCTGCAACTCTGCCTATGAATTACTCTTCAATTAAACATATATGAGTTTAAATTAAACTTACTGTCTGTGCAGCTCAGTTCTAAGGTTTTATCTGCTTTATCGATTCGAAAAAGAGGTCAAGCGTGACGAAAGTTGAACTTGCTCTGTAACTATCCAAGACTAAGCTGAGTATCAAATTTCACCTGAATATCTCTATTTGTTGCAGAAAGAAGTCTGGAAAACTGACAAAAACTGGATTTTCTAAGTCATAAAGGGGCATAACTCCTCGAAAAATAGGTCAAGCGTGATGAAAGTCAAACTTGCTCTGTAACTATCCAAGACCAAGCTGTGTATCAAATTTCATCTGAATATCTCCATCCGTTGCAGAAAAAAGTCCGGAAAACTGACAAAAACTGAATTTTCCAAGTCATCAAGGGGCATAACTCCTTGAAAATGGGTCAAGCGTGATGAAAGTCAAACTTGCTCTGTAACTATCCAAGACCAAGCTGTGTATCAAATTTCATCTGAATATCTCCATCCGTTGCAGGAAAAGTCCAGAAAACTGACAAAAACTGAATTTTCCAAGTCATCAAGGGGTATAACTCCTTGAAAAATGGGTCAAGCGTGATGAAAGTCAAACTTGCTCTGTAACTATCCAAGACCAAGCTGTGTATCAAATTTCATCTGAATATCTCCATCCGTTGCAGAAAACACAAGATGAAAGTAAATCTTTACGCTCCGTGTAAAGGAAATGTAAAGAGAGCGTAAAGATAGCGTAAAGGTACCTTTAAGTCAGCTTTACGCGAGCTTTACGTATATTTACACTATCTTTACGCAACCTTTACATCGAGCGTTTAGGAGCGTAATGACCTGGATTCTTTACGCAGCTCTCTGTCACCTTTACACTTTATTCTTTTATTTTCTTTAAACTTTATACAATTTGAGAGAAATAAAGACGTATTTTGTAATGGTTGTTTGACAAAAAAAAAAAAAAAACGAAAAAAGAAAAATAACCATCAACAAAACCCGCACGGTTTCGTTCCTACTCCCTACCATGCCCACAGAATCTGAAGTCCACGACCTTACCCACTTGACCACTGCGCCTCTTACAAATATATTCAACAGTTACTAAAGGTTATATGTAAGTAATCACATTGAATCTAACTAGTACTAAAAAGTTCACAGTTTCATGAGTTTGTAAATCAATATATCGGTCATCACTATTTTTAAACCCGATATTACCTTTGTTTATGTATTTTATAAATAGCCTCGCTAATTCGCCGCTGGCGGGTGGGGGTGAACCTTGTATATTATAATTCACCGGATATTGAACGGTATGTGACATAAATGCACGAGAGTAGCTTCAGGTCGATTTAACATTTTGTTAATTTTCTTTTTAAATCAGAAGGAAAAGATAAATTAATGAATGATTGATAAAATCACAAAAAATATTACCGCATAATTATGAAGTTAGTTAAAACATAATATGCTACCTCCGGCTTCACCGCTCACGCTTCTTAAAATGATTAGAGTAGCATTTGAGAAAATTAAGAAAGATGAGAAAGATATATTTGAACATGCGTTTATTTATTCTTTTTTATCTATCGATGTATTTATTGATTTATTTAATTTTTTGTTACAAATTTTAAATAGTCGGGGATTATGTAAAAAGGTGAAAAATAGAAATGCTAGTATTATTATGCTACCATGTACCGTAAAACTCAAAGTTTATCAAGTTGATGTTAAACCTTCCATTAGGATAACTCATAGTGGATCAAGTTCAGAACAGGTATATACTGCATTAACGGAAGCTCTCTTTCATTTCGCCGCGGGTAGGCAACCCAAATCAACATTTAATTGGGGCGGGTGTAAATACATATAGTACATAGCCTAATTCAAAACACTTGAACAGTATACAAATATGGTATCGTCAATCGGTAGGGTTATCACCTCCTTTCTTTTAGATTCAAGGCGGAATTTACAGATAAAACAACTATTTTACTTTTTATCTTGAAATTCAAAACCTGGATCCCTTCTGTCGGGTTGGACTCCCTATAAAAAAACCATAATAATGTTTTCTTGTTTAGGTGTAGGATTTTCCATATAAATAAGGTAAACAGAAAAATTACGAAAAAAAAACTTCCATTTGACGTAATATTCCCTAAAAAATTAAAAGTTTAATATTTCAATGCATTTCAATAAAAGAAGACTGTCATTGGCTATCTTTAATGATATTACTATTGTTTGTTTCTTTTTTTTTTTCGGGGGGGGGGGGTGTTTGTTTTGTTTGTTTATTTCTTTTCTGGGGTTTTTTTTTCGGTTTATTATTATTTTTATTACATCATTGATATTCTAGAAATACAACGTAAACAAAATTTCTTTAAAATCAAGAAACAAAGAAATGAATAAAAAGAAATCAAAACTAGATGTTACATAAATTGTTTATAAACAGTCGCGTAAGGCCCTCTCCCCTTTTAAAAATCCTAAATGTTCAAACCCTCCCGCTCTGAAAAATATCTCAGATCCGCCAATGGATTGAATAAAGTATCGACTTTCTCTATGTCCATTGCCGAATAAACATCCGGTCGTGTCAACCACACATCACAAGATATGACCGCGCCTTTGATTACCCGCGGGAGACGCGTAAGCGAATCTAGCTGACTAGAGGGTGGGGTGGGGCAGGGGTATCCGATTTTCTAATGATGTATTGTCCATCCCCTCAAGATGTACATAGTTTATTTACATATGTGTGTGTGTGTGTTTTTTTTTTTTACATTATCTTCGCAAGCGAGCATTTCAAATGTCATTTAAGATTTTCTGTCTGTTTTTCCTCCATTTTTTCTCTTTCCGTCCTATTTCTTTCTATTCTTTAAATTCTTTCTTTCTTTCTATTCTTTCTCTATTTCAATTATTTCTCTTCTATCTATTCTTTTGTCTCTCTTTCTATTCTTCTTTCTATATAAATACTTTTACTATCGATTTGAAAATAAATTAACTTTATTTGTTTACATTCTTTAAATAGCATTCTACCTGTACAGGTAAATCAGGTACATGTCATCATAACATGTAACTAATTAGTACAAAAGAGACCTTATAGAGGACCCCATTCACACCTATCATCAAAACAATATTTCCACCTTGTAGACGAACTGTTTAATTCCAAACGTTGAAAATCTGTTTTTTAAATGTATGAAATTGTATACTTATTTTCTGGCCAAATATCATTTTTTTCTCTTTTGTATATCGAATAAGCTAAAAATACAAAGGTAATCTTCGCCAAATCAAAAGCCCGACGGGAATTGTGATGCTTTGGTGACGTTATAAATAAAATCAATGTAGATAACATTCAATCGTTCCCCTTCATACGTAGGACTTAAGGAGCGAGGGGGAGTGGTTGAGGGTGAGGATGAGAAATAAAAATGTCTCAGAAAATATCATATGCGTGATTCACTCAGTGATTCGCTATTCAATTTTTGCCAATACTTTAAATCAAATAATAAAATAAATTTTCTCGATTTAATGTGAGAATCTTTTTCATATTTACCGTTACGCTTTGTCATTTAATGTCTTTGTTTTCTCTACAAACTAATACAAAAATATTATTAATATCCAATAAGTATGTATCAAAATGATACCATTTGAAGACGATAAATAAAGTTAAACGACATAAAAGGAAAGAATAAATTAAAAGTTCAAAATTGCTATTCTATGAGATTCAGTTAATTTTGGAGTATTTCTATCGATACTAAGGTATACTTTAAGCACGTACCTGTATGCTTTCAGAATAGCTGATAACTTGTTTTTTTCCCCGATAGTTTTTTATTTTCGATTTTTTTTCTCCTTAATTCTGAGGAGGGCATGTGCCACTCCTTTTGCCATGAGTAATTAAAAAATGATCGAAAAAATAACGTACAAAAGAAAACTGGGACGTACATGTGTACATCTACGCGTATGTTTAGATGTTACAGTAACTGTTACGATCACCCTATGTTACGAAAACATGGTCAGGTGACGTGGTACGTTATCGATTGTATTTTTCCCCGGGTAAATGACACCCTCCGACTGTTAATTCACCCTCACACATAGATGCGAGGGGTGAAGTGTCAACAAGGACTCTTTCCAATATATATTTGTAAGATTTACTTTGATTCTCCTATTTAAATTTATTTTCATTAGTATTTAAAGGAAATGTCCTATGACAAATTCGAAATATTGAAAATATTTAAATTTGCTTAATGACTACTTAAGCAAATTTAAATATTTTCAATATTTCGAATTTGTCATAGGACAGAAACCTAAAATATAACAAACGAAAAGAAAGAGAAAAAAAACCTCTTCCTACCGAAGGTAAAATACACATACTGAAATAAACGCAACTACTGGATATTAGTTTTCTTTGATTATAGTTTCAACAAATTATCCCCCATTTTCAATTTTAATTATGTAATAGCAGCTTCTGTCAAAGATAACAGCTCCTCATTTAAACATTTCAAAAATGATTGTTTTTTTCTTTTTTTTTTATTTAGAAGATAATATCTTATTTGTCGGTTGGCAACAGTATAGATGTGTACAAAAACGTAATTATCAAAGATGTTTGTATGTGTAAAGAAAGCGTACAGAAAGCGTAAAGATAACTTAAAGAATCCAGGTCATTACGCTTCTTTACGCGGGCATGTAAAGTCCGCGTAAAGATCATCCGGTATTTACGCTATCTTTACGCTAGCTTTACGTGGCCGCGTAAAGATAATTTTTCATCCAGTGAAAAAATCCGGAAAACTGACAAAAACTGAATTTTCCAAGTCATCAAGGGGCTAAACTCATCGAAAAATGGATCAAGCGTGATGAAAGTCAAATTTGCTCTGTAACTATCGAAGACCAAGCTGTGTATCGAATTTCATCTGAATATCTCTATCCGTTGCAGAAAAAAGTCCGGAAAACTGACAAAAACTGGATTTTCCAAGTCATCAAGGGGCATTACTCCTCGAAAAATAGGTCAAGCGTGACGAAAGTCGAACTTGCTCTGTAACTATCCAAGACCAAGCTGTGTATCAAATTTCATCTGAATATCTCTATCCGTTGCAGAAAAAAGTCCGGAAAACTGATATTCGGACAGACGGACGGACAGACGGACAGACAGACCGAGAGGAAACTAAGAGTCTCCTTCGGCGTTGCCGGTAGGGGACTAAAAAACATGCGATATAAGACTCCTGAATTTGAAGTATTGCCAAAAATGACAAAAATGTAAAAGAGAAACAGAAAGTGAAATCTTCAAAATTAATGAAGAGATAATTAGGGCAACTGCGAAAAGTCCTTCACTGTCGCCAACGATTTTAGGAATCCTTACATTTGGATACAATCAATGTGTCATTATGAACATTCGTCGACATTTATACGTATACCATTCAATTTTATTGTTCTGTTGTTATATATTCATTTAATTCACGTGAAAGAACGTCAAGAACAACGAAAGAACTTCGATTTACAAATACAAATTTCGTTATTGAAGCATGTCTGGTCCATGCTGTAGATGAATCAGGTTTTAATTTATGCTATTGAATTTAAAGATGTTTAACATTGGTACACTTACTACATGTATTTTATTTATAACGGTTTATATTCTCTAGATTATTTTCATATACTGTTTTCTGTGTCGTTGTCATCCTCTCCAATACGCCTAATTTAAGGAGGTTAACATCTTAGCACCGTCTCTCAAATAATATTTTAAACATCGATGTTATTTGGATATGCTACTAAATCGACCCTACAGGAAATTTGAAGCCGCGCACTCTATGTAAAAAGTAAGTGCAGAAATTCAAATTCTAAAAAGAAAACCAGATGGCGATAGTCAAATGAATTAGGCCGGCTTCAGCCGGCACTTTGACTGGAAGCATCACTCATGAAAATTAGATATTCGAAACACGTGTCTGGTGCATGGAAATTGGTTTGAAATTTTCTTCAAGAAGGTATAAAGTTGGAACACTTCCGTATTATTTCAGTCATCGCGCATATCTCCATACTTATTATATTTGTCTGTACGATTCTTTAATGTGTACAATTTTCATTTTGAATGTGAACCATGGAACAAAAGGAGTACAATGTAAAAAAAGATAAGAAGTTAAGTGCCATTTGGGAATAAATTAATGAATTAAAGAAGATCCTGACGATAATCTCAACAGCATTCACAATAGAGCACACAACTGAGCATCGACGGACCCCTAGCAAGCTAGTGGTGGGACCAGGTGCCCGAGAAGAGTAAGTATTCCCTGTTTGGCTAGCTCCAAGTGCCGTCGATATTCACGCATGAAAATGAAAACAATATCTAAAATAAATGCACTATCTGAGGTGATGTCTATATAGAAAGTGCTCTGACGAGCATGTCAGGGAAAATATTCAACACACTTACTGTCAAACCCCTCGCGGGGAACTTTTTTACGAGCTTTCTTTCTTTCTCCCACTTAGTATTGTTATATGTCTATTCCAACACAATGGGTAAATTCAATACTTTCAACTAAAAATATATATGCAAAAGTATATATATTTGATATAATGTTCAAATGGAGGATAGGCAAATAATGACATTTGGGTATCGTCCAGATCCTGATGTAATTTGTCTATTTTCTTTCTTGAATGTGTAGCTTTATTCCATTTTCGGCTCTCATTACTAAAGCAACTTCTGGAACGTACTCAAAATCAGGCACAAGCGAGATCTTATACCTGAAATAAAAAGGATATGTATTAAATCTTACTTTTATTTAAGTTCGATTCAAATGCATGATTTTACTTTGTATGGGTACAATTCAAATGTGAACTCAATCTTGCCCTTTATTTCATATATGACAAATATGGATAATGATCATATCCCTGTATACAGCACAAAATCGATAATTCAGAAATCAGAAACCGAAGGCATACCAAATCAGGATAAAACAGAAACCAAAGCAAACAAACAAAAACCTCCACCACATGAAAAGAAGCGGACTCCCGGTATGAGAGTGAGACCAGGTGCCCAGGAAGAGTAAGCATCTCCTGCTTGCATGCAACACCCGCCGCTTCAATTCGGTAGAACTGTCACATCGGGTAACTTCCATTTCGGAAGACATAGAGCACAATCTTTGGTTGGATGGTTCAAATGGTCTATGACAGAATATCATCCACCATTCTGGAGAGTGGGATATCATAGTGTATGACGAGTTCCCCATATCAACCGTAGAACTTCCTCTGTGACGATGTTAGTCGGTCACAAACATATCCCTGACTGAGAAGCTTATCTGAAAGACGCCTAGCTCTCAGAATAAAATCCTTTTACTTGGTACTTGCTATGGCATAGCGTATCAACTGAGATATGAACACGCCATAAGCAGGCGATGAAGGGATGTTGCTACTCAGAAAAGGAAAGTTTGTAACGCTGAAATTGAAGTCGTCGCGTTTGTCATAAGTACAATCTTTGGTTTGATGGTTTAAATGGTCTATGACAAGTCTATATTACTGTATTAATAATCATTTTCATGACGCACAATTTTCAAATAAGGATATAATGAATGAAAACAATATCTACAAAACGCGCACTGTCTGAGGTAATGTCTATAAAGAAAGTGTTATGGTGAGCATGTCAGGTAAAAACATTTTAAACACTTACTGTCAAACTCCTCACAGCTTAATTTTTAAGACATTATGCATTAAACAAAGGGGTGTAAACCGATTACTATAATTTGTTCTGCATTATAACACAATGCCACTGACATGACAAATTGTCATCAAAAGATAGAATAATTAAGCCTCTTTACAGAGACATCCTCTAACGTACCTCAGAACTAGTCTGGCTATCATCACCTTTTCTTCATCAAGTGCAAACTTCTGTCCGATGCAATTTCTGGTGTTAAGAAACGAGCATATCAGTACAAATGTATCAACTAGGGATGTTCCCAAAACTATTGCAATGACGAGGAAAGTTGTAAGGGGAAATCTGCTGTTTTGGGCCCCATTTTTCGGGATTTAAAAAAATGTTTTCTGATCGATTTCCATATTTTAAATGATTGTTGAGATATTATATTTTTACTGATTTGATGTCGAAAAAATATATCGTGTTATCCCCACCAAAAATTGGTCATTCTTACCAAAAATAGTAGTAAAAATTTTAAATGATAAGAGACTAGATTTCAACACATAAATAATGATTGAACATGTACATAGAGCAAGTGTGTGTAACAAAGTAATATTTTCCATTCACATTTGCAATGTAAAAAGAAATGTCACATAAAAGATTGAACCTGTTACATGCGCTTTCTCTGGGAAGTACAAATGTAGGAATGTTTGTCTATTGGCGAGAAATCTTTATTTCTGTTGTGATGTTATAGAGCTAAATTATCATTTACTTTGCCCCGACAGTTAGAATTATCAAGAAATAATATAGAATATGTACTTTTTTGTTTACAAAAAACATATGGAGGAAGAAAAAAAAATGAATTTTTCAAAAATTTGGAGTGAGGCCAAATATGGTCACTTTTGCCCTTACCCCTTTCATCGAATAAATTATTGATAATGAATAAATCGATTCCTCTCTATAAATATGGGATATGGAAGATATATCGTACCTTAGAACATAGTTTGTCAGTCTAGAGAGATCTAGCTTAAAGTTTTACCAAGATTTTTCGGATTTGTAACGAAATTCAGGGAAGATCAAGGTAAAGAAGTAAGGTCAGGAGGAATTACAGGTTAGATTTACTTCCTTTCTATAATTAGACTTTTCATATGCTGTATTGAGATAAAGTCGAACATTGTTTAGACTGCGAAACGTGCATGTCTGGTCCATACTGTAAATTTAACAGGTTTAAAATGATGCTATTGAATTTAAAGACGTTTAACATTTGAACTACTTGGTGAGTGTCACTGCTGGTGGACCAAGAGTCCCCGAGGGGACATGTAGCCAAGTTCTATCAACTTCGGTTGATTGTCTGTCTCTTCAACGCATTTGAAATTTTCTGTTACTAAATTTCTTGAAATTTCTAAGACGTGGGTCCTGTAGCATCATATCCCACCCATTCTGCTACGTCTTTTGGTACATTTTTGGACATAATAATTTTCATACTTTTTTTCCATATTACATTGTTTAGACTGAGGATCTCTGACGAGGGTTTAGTACCCGAAACGTGCATGTCTGGTCCATGCTGTATTTAACAGGTTTTAAATGATGCTATTGAATTTAAAGACATTTAACATGTATGTAAGGGAAGAGAAATAATTGATATTTGTATAGCTGATTTGATTGAAATATTATTTGAAATCGTAGAGGATGTATAAAACGGTACAAAAACATGGTTCTTATCCCGTCATCATTCGGTCATTAATTTCTATATATTAAGCTATTGCTTTGATGTTATCTATAATGTCTTTCCTGTTTCTGATATTAAACTTGATAAAGTCATACTACCTTGATCCTGCAGAAAATGGCACATATGCATATGGATCCCGTTCCTTTACTTCACTATCTATAAACCGTTCGGGTCTAAAAACCTTTGAAAGAAAGGAGGGGATCTCCAACAATACTCGGTTGCAGCACCCACAGCAAAACTTCAAATCACCCAATGCAAAAAAAAAAAAAAAACAGAGCAGACATCCACAGAAAGAGACGCAAAAGGAACAAGGAACACCAACTCATACCATAGAAACATTAAACATAAAAGACAACACATAAACCAATGAGACAAATGGGCAATCGGTGCCGACTTATGTAGGACGGCCTTCTGCCACGTAAGTAGCAGACGGTGTGGTTATCCTGGATTACGTGCGCACAACCCTCCCACTTTTCTGATTACCCAGAGGTCTCGCAGAACGTACAATTATGGTGTAAATCAACCTCCTCACTGTTAGATGACCAAAAACAGACACGACTGTAAAATGCAGAGGCCCCAGCAACACAGATGAATATGTAAATTGATATTAAAAGAGGACGTGCGTAATGCAGTCCATGCTCTGCTGGCTCATATATGTTATCATCCGAGGAGTCCGACTAACATTCAGAAAGATACACTGCATAATGAGTGAATGTAAGTCAAAAACAAATACCATTATTTTCTTGGTAAAACATCTTTGATATCTACACTATAATCCGAAGACGAATAAAAAGGGGACGCACAAATCTCATTTTAAGAGGACTTTACAAGTAGCTGTTCTAATAGAAAGTCTTATGATTTTGCTTTGCCTTCTCGACTTTGAGACTGAAGAACTGATGGGTACTTCTTTGATGTTTTGTTTGGGTTGTTGGAGTAAAGAAAACTTTAATTTTTATCCTCAAAACAATCTTCCTGATATATTATTAATTTTTTGTCATAACGTGGTGATTTATGGTAACAAAATAGAAGCAATCCTATGAAAAAGTAATCTAAAATTAATTGCAACTACTAAGAGATTAAATTGCTCAAATTGAAATATATATTTATGCATGCTGTTTATAAGATCCCTGCAAAAGGTCTTCACATTTTTACCAGCTGACAATGATTATACGTTGAAATATGATCAAAACATTGGGGCTCGACATTAAGCTATTGGTATATACTTTGATTAGATTATAGTATCATACCTCGTTATCAGGCCATACATTTGGGTGATTGTTAACGTGGTAGATCCATATTCCTACGGCCATTCCGGCGGGAATTTCAAATCCATCAAATTCAAAGGGCTTTCTGAGCTGCCGAGCTATAATGGGGACTGGAGAGCTTTGGCGCATTGCCTCCTTTAGGAAAAGGGCAAGTCGAGGACAATTGTTTATGTTTTCCCTGTAAATGACAAAGCTAAAAATATTACATGTGATTTGTACATAATTTTTCTTTAGTCTGTATGGCCTCTTCACTTCATAACTTTCAAACCCTGCAACTTTGCCGATGATATTAAATATAGGACGAATTTCGACTTAAATTCAAGTACTCCTTTTTATGCGTTGCACTTCAAAGACTTTCATGATTTATATAAATGTATTTCTATAAGTCTGTATTTTTATCAATAACGTAATAAGTTTGTCTTTTTATTTGAGGATGCTAAATAAATTTTACCATGTAAAATTTTCTTCACAGTTTGTTATATTTTTTACTTCCTCGTACACTTTTTGTTGTTCTTCTGGGTGTTTACCGAGATAGTATGCAGCCCAACTGATGGCTGACGCTGTAGTGTCATGACCTGTTGAAAAAGTAGAACATAATCCTTTAAAATCAAATCACCACAGACATGTAAACGGTACACAGACAAGGACATTTATGCAATAAACACAGAACGTTGAAGAGTATACGTCAGCCAACCCGTGGCATAGCAAGGCTCGGTCCAGTAATCTTGAGATTACTGGCCTAACGCCTATCCACCAGACCACAGCGCCGAACATTATCATATATTTCTTGTGGTTCCGCTGGTACATAAAAAAGGGACTTTCCAACTTCATATCCTGATTCAATCGAAAAAGAGCCTTATATAACTTGAATATGATCCTTACGCAATCAGAAGGGAACTCCAGATGGTATTTAACTTATTGATAACCTTGCTCCAGCAAGAGTTGCTTCTTATGACTTGCTTACAGATAACCAGATAGGTATTATTGGTCCCTATTATTTTATCTCATTTTAATATAAACATTCTACAATTCATCTTCTCTCGTTATATAACACAGGGTCTTGCTCACATGTTCTTTCTGAATGCTGGTCGGACTCCTCTGATAAGTTCAATAATTAGCTCGATCCAAACGACAGAGCATGGTCTGGTTTTCGAATACCCTTATGGTTTTAATACTCATTTACTTATTTATATGTTTGTAGTTTTGGACCCTATTTTTAACTCTTTGTGTCGTCATCTTAGATATTTGCTGTGAAATCAACCTGTCATTCGAAAATATGTTTTCAGCTTCACAAAATACACCGTGTAATAAAAAAATAATAATAATTACTTTGTACATTTACCTTCAAATAAGAAAGTATCGACTTCAGCCCGAATGTCCTCATCACTAAGTCCACTTCCATCACAATCTTTAGCCGTAATCAGAATATCAAGGAAATCCAGATGACGTTTGTCAAGCTGCTGAGGATCCTCTTTCTTAAAGATTTATTTTTATTGAATAAGTTTGATGATAGACTCACAAATTCATTGCTTATTCTAAAACATCGATACATCTTTATACTTCAAATCATATAAATCAAATGTCTGAATCTAAATTTGAATAAACATTTATCTTATGAACTTATTAAGAAAGTATCTGTACGTTTAATCAATATAGATGAGGTAGAGTTTAAAGGGCAGCATTCATTTTTAATCATTTTATTTTTCATTATGTAACGTTTCATGTGACTCGTTACTCGTAACTGAGAAGAAAAGCGATTATTTGTTGGTATTCATATATAATTTTTCATAAAGGTATGCAGAATAATTCGACTTTAAGGCTGTAAAGAGTTTCTTTCGAAATTTTCACGTACTTCTGTCTTCCAACATGTATGTTATTTTCTTTTATCTTGAATTTCCAACGTTTAGTAAACATGTCATACAACTTATTCTCATGCCTGAACTGTTCCAGTGGAAAGTCTAATAATTTTGTCTTACCTTCTCGATTTTGAGACTGAAAAACTGATGAGTACTTTTTTATGTTCATCACAATGACTCAGATGTAAAAGTACTTTCTTTTGTATTACCAAAGATTTTTGTCTAGAAGTTATTATTTCCTCTGCAAATTTATGAACATAATCTGTGAGATTCTTCCATTCCCTGCCGGATTTAGAGAGAGAATACATCCATTCCGAATGTAGCAATGGGTTGCTAGATGTTTAAAATAGAGAAATAAAACATTACATTAGCTGATATTTTGACACATGATTATTTATCTTATGATTTTATGTTCGAAATTATAATCTTTCAATCTACATTTTAATCACACGAGTCTCTGAAGAGTCTATTTAGCGATATAAGGACCCAAAGCCGGATACAATGGAACATAATCAAACCAAAGAAGAACAACATATATTTGAATAATCAATAGAATCCAATTGTGTAAACGTTATTCATTAAAAGCGACGGAGTTACATGTAATTTGAATACATGCGCAGTACAAATTCAAAATGGTGATGAAAATAAATACAAACAACAAAAACTGTTGTACAATTTTCATGGTTTCAAAACTCGGGGAAGAGATTGGATACACTTTACGATGTATTCTTGATTTTTTGATATATGGAACGTTCCAAACATACTTCGTACATACAACAACATCACACAATTGACCCTTCCGAGCGCGGGAAAAATTTGAGAAATTCCATGACGTCACAATGCAATTTCGATGTTTGACCGAGGTTCGAAGCTTGTTTGTCCGAGGTAAACACGTGGTAAAAGCATTGTGACGTCACGAAATTTTGCAATTTTTTCCCGCAATCGGAAGGGTCAATTAAATAAATAGTCTGAGTCTGAATGATAATATGCTTACAAAAGTCTTTGTCTTGTTAATGTTGCAAGTCTTTTCACTGCAACGGCATATGGATGTGACCTAAAGTTGAAAAAGCAAATCTTTTCTACACTATGAAACTCTCCATGAATTTTGTGAATTTTTTTTTCAGTATAGGGCAATCATTATAATATATTCTGTACGTGTTATGACGCTATTAGATAACTCTCGTAAGTTAACGTCAGAATACAGGGTAGATGGAGTGAAGAGAATTACCTATGTGTTTGGACACCGCCTTCATACGAAAATGCGCATCGTAACATGGTGTCTAGTGTTGCTAGCGATACAAGGCTGTATAGTTCGACGTAATTGTTAGAGTCCAAGTTCTGATTTATATTCTTCTAAAACGAAATGCAATATACGCCATTTTCATTTTGAATTAATATTTCTCTTGGTATGATATAAGAAACCATCCAACGATATCAGTGCTATAATAATGATAATACTACCAAAAATGTGTCAGCAACGCTGTTATATATTTTGACATATGGTTTCAGTATGTCAAAATGGAACGCTGGTGTCAGGAGACGTCTGTTTCTTTCCCACTTTTTGTCGTAACTCAGCAACAGTCCCATACCTAAAGAACAACGGCATATGCAAACGAGTCCCACTTGATTCTTTTTGCATATTAATATTTTGTCTTCAGAGTATATTGTACGTTATGTTTTATGAATGCCATTATATTAAAATACATTGATCAAATTGTATATCAGATCTAATAGTGAACAATCAGAAACTTATAAACAGAGACAAAAAATTAAGAGTCATTACATACTGGAACTTCAAATTCAAAAATTTTACAGTCATTAGATAATGGAACAAATCATACCTAGCCATGATTTAATGAAGTAGTACACTCCAGGAGGCTTGAATACAGACTTCGGCTCAGACGACTTGAACAGAAGTTTAGCTGTGTCCGGATGGCAAACAGAGATTAAGGGACTGAATGGCCCCAACCATGTAACGAATATCTTGGCGCCAGTTCTCTCAAGCATTTTTCTCTCAAGTTTAGCTCTTTCTGCGGTACTCGAAAACTATGAATTCAAAATATATCTTGTCGAAAGAAACGTAAAACATACAACACAGAATAAAGCCTGTGTTTGTGAAACACGAATGCCCCCGGTGGCATCGTTGTTAGTATGAACACTATTTTCTGTTAAGTACATGTATGTGAGGTCACTGGGTTAAAAGATCAAAGGAATACACATGTGAAATATGAAAGCCCTATCACTTCCCGATCAAAAGTTATGCCCAATGTTAAAGTTTTTGAAAAGTAGGTCAAAGGTCAAAGGTCAAGATCACGAGGTCAAAAATTTTGGTATCAATGGAAAGGTCTTGTCACAAGGAATACACATGTGAAATATGAAAGCCCTATCACTTCCCATTCAAAAGTTATGTCCAATGTTAAAGTTTTTCGGACAAACAGACAGACAAACAGACAAACAGATAAACAGACAAACAGGCAAACAGACGGACAGGCCAAAAACTATATGTCCCCGAATCTTTGATTCCGGGGGCATAAAAAATCGTTCCTATTGTATGACTGATCATGATGGTCCGTCATTAAGATATACATGACACAAGAAAAACACAGCGGCAACTGCATGGATGTTTGGGAGTCTTCATTGGTGATTGCTTCATCAAAAAATATTTTGATGCCTATTTCGAACTGAAAGTCGCCTTAGAAACTTCGTTAGGTTTCAAAACTATCATTTCATTTTTCAAAACACTAATGTGTTCTTCTAAAAATTCATAGTTCCATCACAGTTATAATTTATCTTTAAAGGCTCCAGTTTCGCACAATTTTTATTCTTTTTTTTTATTCATGCGGTACGGAAAATGTTATATTGCTCAAAGTGCTGCATTTATTACATGTATATTATACAACTGCTGAACTCATTATTGAGGAAGTTCTTCGGTCGCTACGGGGATCTTATAAAAGCACACGAAATCCCTCTTTTCAGAATGACAAATGCTATTTAATTTTGGATTTCGATTGACCCGCTATCAACATCGCCAAACAAGACATCTTTACCTGATATGTACATCAATATACACATCTAGACAATTACCTAATTTGACGGGTCTTCTATGCATACAGGAGACGCTAACCCTCCTCGGGCACCTGATCTCACTTCGAAATATTGTTAATTTCAGTATTTGAAACTTCCAATGGTTATTATAATCATATCACCTTACCGTCTTTGAGACTGAATAACAGATGGCAACTTCTTCGACGTTTATTTAAAACGCGGGATATAACTTAATAATATTTATCGGTTATAATACACTATGTGTGCATAATCGGGCATGGAAATGCGTAAATATTTTCTCTGTACATGACAAGCTTGTAATTTCTAGTTTTGTTTTGTTATGTTTTTTTGTTTTTTGTTTTGTTACTTTCGTGTTCGTTAAAGCATGTGTTTAATTTTCAGTTACAAATCGAAAGGTAGGCTCCTATTTCAAATAAAATATGTATCTTCCAGAAAAGGAGATAAAGATAACAGACAATGAAGATGCATATGTCATTGTGATTAAGAAAAGTCTTACTGTGTTCATTGATGTATAATTCTGGTTGCTCATGTGCAAATTCCGTGTCCAACCAGAGTTATACACCCATGAACACCCCCCCCCCCCAAAAAAAAGACAAGCACTACTTACATTTACATTTATTCTAAATATCGGTTATTATTTTGCATGCACTTCGCACATTTTCCCTGTTCTAGTGTTAAATGTATTTGAAAGTTGGTAAAATTACCATTCATGCAAATCTTTAACGTGACGTCACGAAAGCGACCCAAGTTATTGTAATATAATTCTAGTTGCCTAATGGGTGTTTAACATGGAGACTCTACTAGTAATGTAAATATTGTGTCTTAACAGTGCATGTTTTGTAGATATTGTCATTTTTGTGCATGAACATAGACGGCGGGTGCGGCTAGTCAAACAAGAGATGCTTACTCCTCCCAAGTCCAACCTCTAGCTTGCTAGGGGTCCGTCGATGCTCTATTTAGTGCTCTATTGTGGGTGATGATAAGATTGTCGTCAGGATCTTCTATATCTCATTGTCTATTCTGCTTTCATACGAAACATTCCAAGTATTTCTTTAATGAATCTAAATCTCTAATCTAATAATGAATTTAAGGTAAATTATTAACGTATCAATATTTTATAGACCCTTATACTATGAGATTCGCTTAGGTCGTATCTTATTTCTCTACTCAATGTTTTGATGGCATCAAAACAATGAAATGAAATGACACCATCGCTATGCATAGTATGCCAAGGTTAAAAAGAAGGGAGGAGATCTCCAACAAGACTCCGTTGCAGCATCAACAGTAAAACACCAAAACACCCGATGCAAAAACACAAAAGACGAGTACAGCACGAGACGGAAAAGAGACACACGACATGTAAACATCAAACACAAAAGACTACACATAAACCGACGAGACCAATGGGTAACCGTGCCGACTTTGGACGGCCATTTTAAGAGCGGTATGACGTGATTTCATTCTGTTGAGTGGAAAAAACGTCACACGAAACGACAAAAGTGATCAGAGTGAACCTTATATCGCGAAAGGATCTATAGGATTTACAAATTTTGTCAAGTCGCGGAGTTGTCCAGAATGTCAGCAAATTAAGGTATTCAGCCCGTAATACATTTTCAATGAGAATTATTAAAGATACAGATTTTCTAATTCATCATATAGAATACTTTATACACTAATTTTGCTCCTATAAATTATGCAACTTGTCAACCAATGACCCATGCAATTACCTCCGAATATTCCCGATAATAAAATCATCGGTATTTGTCGGAAATGAAGGAATAGTATAAAAATTTTAACCGGAAGTAACTCTATTAGGGTGCGGGAACCTTAACTTACCAGGTTCAGGTGTCCCCATAGCCAATGTCTAGGGCCGATACTCGGCATATTCTTGCATATTTCAATCTTTTTCCTCCATTCCAAAAGGAAGGATACAATCTTATATGCAATAATGGCAGCCAAACCCGTAAATAGGAAGGAACAAATCATCTGAAAGTGTAAATGCACATAAGGCAGCTCACTGAAAATGAAATATGCATATATAATTTTTGTTAATATTAATTTTCATAACGTGAATATGCATACCTGATACTATATACAAGTATAAGGCAGGATGGAACTATATGGATGATAAAGCAATATGTGAAATTACTATTCCTACTTAGAGATCTATGATCCGAAAACCATAATGAGGCAAAATTTAAAAAGCAAAGAGAAGCGAACTGTCGGTTTTGGATGATACAAGTGATCATTCCTCTTCAGCAAAACAATATCCTCAAATTATTACGTCTTTCTACTGTAATTTTTATTATCTGCCAAATTAAGGATTCCGAACCTTGAAAGTAGGCTATATGTCAGTCAATAAAAACACATTTAAATGTATACGTTCCGGCATTAGATAATGGTTTATTATATTTCTTTAGTCTAACATTATCGGAATTTTAAGTAAGGTAATGAATGATTATGAATAAACCTCACCTTGTCTATAAAATAATCAGGATTCAAATTCCAACTTTGATGCAAAGGAAAATAAATCGTGTATTTTTAGATCGTTCTATTTATTCAACTAATGCATTTTCATAACCTTATGTGCATTGGAGTGGAATCTTGCAAGCAGGATTTATCGGTAATGCATTCTAATTACGTAACAATCGGTTTACTGCACATGTTGTTAACGGAAGAACCGAAAGATATTTATACCAAACATTGTTTCAGGTAGAACATCCCTCAGATCTCAGATGCTCATATTTCCTAAATAACAACTTTTACAATATTTTCATTACCATATATCCAAAGCTTATGTTAATTTAAACCTGATATACAAACAAAATATAACTTTTGGTTTCATGATTACACCGAGAGTGCAGTCGTTTAAACTTAAACATTGGACCCTATAAGAAAAGTAAGAAAAATCCCTTTTCAAGGGTGATGAAATGTAACTAAGTTTCATTTCCCAAAACCATATATATTAGTTTTATAATCAGAACAATATTCTGAAGAGAAAAAATAGGGTATCCAGGCATAAAATTTCCAGAATTCTGACCTGAGGGATGCTCTACCTTAAAATCTAAAGTACAATTTGAACAATTCGAAGTGAACCTTTCGTTAAATGAAAGAATACATGAATTAGAATGTTTCTGTTTCAAATATAGGAATAAAATGAGATCAAATATAGATAAATGATGGCTAATTCTAATCTTGTCACCAGGAATACCTTCCGCTATTTCACAAATCTTTAAAATTTAATCTATCCAGTTTTTCCATAGGAACTCTATTACACCTGTCTATCCGATTTGACTGAAATATGATAGTTTAAATTTACATGAAAAACGTTATATTGCATCTGCAGATAAGGCAGCCAAATATACATACAGCATTTGAAAACGTTAAATACATATCGACATATTTTCTAAACTTTTGTCTACAAACGCTAATATAAGAAGCAATGAAACAATTTTGAACAAATATAACAGTAATATTTGCCATTCAACATCTCAATTTCTAAAATAGATCTCCCGACTATATTTTGTTTACCAAAACTTTACAAGGTATTCTTCAAACTTCATTCAAGAAGACAGGACACCAACTTTGTCTTCTCTAGGAAAATTGGTCGGATTACTCGGCTGGATACATACATAATGTAAAACGACTCTTTAAATTCAATAGCATCATATGTGTCACACTTATGCCCTTTGCCGTGTGGAGCTCGTAAAAAAAGTTCCCCGCGAGGGGTTTGACAGTAAGTGTTTTGAATATACTTCCCTGACATTGTCGCCATAGCACTTTCTATATAGACATAACGTCAGACAGTGCATGAAGTATTTATATTTTCATTTCCATGCTTCATAAACATCGACGGCGGGTGCGGCTAGCCAACAGGGGATGCTTACTCCTCCCGGGCACCTGGTCCCGCCTCTGGTTTGCTAGGGGTCCGTCGATGTTTAATTTTGCGCTCTATTGTGAGTGCTGTTGAGATTGTCGTCAGGATCTTCTTTAACTCATTTGTGTCACACTTATGCCCTTTGCCGTGTGGAGCTCGTAAAAAAGTTCCCCGCGAGGGGTTTGACAGTAAGTGTCTTGAATATACTTCCCTGACATTGTCGCCATAGCACTTTCTATATAGACATAACGTCAGACAGTCCATGAAGTATTTATATTTTCATTTCCATGCTTCATAAACATCAACGGCGGGTGCGGCGGATGCTTACTCCTCCCGGGCACCTGGTCCCGCCTCTGGTTTGCTTAATTTTGCGCTCTATTGTGAGTGCTGTTGAGATTGTCGTCAGGATCTTCTTTAACTCATTTAAAACCTGATAAGCATGGACCAGACATGCACGTTTCGGGTACTAAACCATCGTCAGTGATCCTTGGTCTAAACAATGTAATATGGCCAAAAAGTATGAAAATTATGTCAATAAATGTACCAAAAGACGTAGCTGAATGGGTGGGATATGATGCTACAGGACCCACATTTTGGAAATTTCAAGAAATTTTGTAACAGAAAATTTCAAATGCGTTGAAGAGACAGACGATCAACCGAAGTTGATCGAACTTGGCTACATGTGCCCTCGGGGACTCTTTGTCCCCCAGCAGTGACACTCACCAAGTAGTTCAAATGTTAAACGTCTTTAAATTCAATAGCATCATTTAAAACCTGATAAATTTTCAGCATGGACCAGACATGCACTTCTCGGGTACTAAACCCTCATCAGTGATCCTTAGTCTTAACAATGTTATATGGCCAAAAAGTATGAAAATTATGTCAAAAAATGTTACATGTCCAAATTAGACTCAGGAACGGATCCAGAAACTCAAATGCCGGATGCACATACGACTTTTTATTGAGATGAATTGCAACACAATGCAGAAGGACTGAGAGTCCGGACGGGAACTTATATCATCAATGTTTTTGTATAGACTGCTCTTACAATATTTAAAAACGCAATAATTATCTGAAAATTTCAAAAAGTGCAATTTACGACAAATGAGAGGGTAAGGTTAATAACGCATTCGCGTAACCAAATTTTGAAAAAAAGGGAAAGAGCAAGCTGTAAGCGACTGTGATCGTCATTTTTTTTCAGGAAGTTGAGAGAGAGAGGGATTCATAGAGAATTATTCTGTATACATCTTTTTCGTTAAGTTGTTCAAATTCAAAATATGATGCCCTTATTAAAAAAAAAGAAACCGCATTATAATGTCTTACATTTGTCTCAAATCCCCTTCCTCCTTTTACCTCATTTACACCCATCCTCAAATACTAAATGACATGGACGTACATGTAGCTAGGGTGTTTCCGATGTCGACGCCTAGTCGTCAACTACAGGAGCGGACCCATAACCTCAAAAACAAGGGACACATTCTTTTTTATGAGGATGACTTGTAAAGTCCGAGTAAAGAACAATATGGAAGAAAGTGTTAGTGAGCGATAGGGGATCGGTCAGAGAAAATGTTATGAAAGTGAAGCAAATTGGTGGCTCTTGAGCGTATTTGAGCCGCATTTAAAAGGGATCAAGAGCACGGAACGTATCTAAGATAAAGGAAATATTCCACGTACGCTTTTGTGCAGGCCTACATCTGTCCCAATTATTGTTAGCGCGAATTTCTTCGCCTAAGAAAATAAAAAAATAAATTCAAAACGATCATTATTGAGCGTTTTTGGGCTATGACACAGATATCACTTTTATTATTTATTACGTCCTTTATGTAGACCCCACATTTTGGGGGAAATGGCGGGGTCTCTCTATATCCTTTCCCTTCTTTTTTTTGCGAAAAAACGTTGACGTTTTTGTGTACAAATGTACGCCTGGTTACGCCCGTGAAATCTCCGTCTTCACAGATCTGTAGAATTTATATATTCTTTATTGTTTCTATCTTTAACATGGAATTTTTTAAAGTAAAGTGTCGGTATGAACAATTATAATATATGTCAGTGACAAGCATATTTAGTTTGAATTTCGTCTTTTTGTTGTCGGTTACCGAAGTAAGTTACTCTGCGATCGGAAAGTATATATCCTTTATTTATTACGACCTTTAACTGTCCTCACTTCTAACGTCTATTTAATTCTGAATTTCATGTCTACATAATATATTCTCTACGAACATGACGAAAGATATCAGGAAATAAGTTTAATAGGAGCTTGAAACACCCCCCCCCCTCTAACAAACAAACAAACACACAAAAAAATAAAATAGAATAAATACATAAATAACAAATGAAAAGAAGATATGAAATAAAACTAGTAACTCCGAGTCGTGCGAGAAACCTTTTTTTCCATCCAGCATTCGACTTCGTACAAGGAAGATTAATCCCATGATTCGTTTATTTTCATTTGTTTTTTTTACACGCCTGTGAAATCATCGAAATAAAATCAAAATAAAGAAGTTTACAAAATAATTTGCTGAAAAAACAAACAAAGTAACATTATTGTGTAATGGTCCAGCATTATTCATCGACCTTTGCTTTTTATGTCGCCTGAAACGCAAGAGCGACATAAAGAGATCATCTTGCACGGCGTCCGTCTGTCTGTAGAGCACAATTTCATATACATGTATTTCGCTAGAACAAATAAAATTGATAAACATCATGCATCTTTTAAATTTTGCAGGAATGGTATAGCATGATGAAACTCGGCATCCAATGAAGGTCAAGGTCGCTGTGATCAGTTCAGGCGTTCAGGGAGGGGGCGTCTATAATGTTGGTATATTTTTTGACCAACCCCACTTTCATGTTTTGCCAAATAAAACATGTTTAAGCTAAATTTAGGATCAAACATACCTGTTCTTGAACAATACTTGCTAGTATATAGACTAACCTGTCATGCTTTACTGGTAGCAGTTTTGCCCTCCCCCATATTGTTCTTTTACGCAAATATTCATTTCTAGTTCCATGTTCCTTAATAAAAATCAGAGGGAAAGAAAAACGTAAACGGCGTGTTTAAAAATCGAGAGGCCAACATTTTTTGACTTTATGTGTTTATTGTAATTTATGATATAAACATAATTCCCTATGGAGAGGATTTATACCGTTTTTTTGACGTTCCAGTTCAATAAATGAACGTAATTCAACTCGCTCGTTCTCGATAATGTATGAAGTATTCTATATAATGGATGTATACATCTTTGAACAAAGCAGGGTTGAAACTAAAATTAACTCGCTCAAAGTTTCCAAATAAAGACATTTTGTTTGATATTATTAAGATTTCGCTGCAAAGTACGAAAATTAAAAAAAATGGAGAAAAGTCCTTTTAATCAAAGATGATTAAAGATACCAAACTTTTGATATATCTTACCTAATATATCGTTTAATCGTTAAACTTAAATTTTCTTTCCCGGTTTCATCAATACAAAACTTGTCAAAATCCGCCAAGAAACAAATAAGAGGTATCTGTACGCCGAAACTACAGAAGGGCATGTAGCGATCGGTAAAACGACTCCTGTGACCCTTACTGCAACCTGAGGGTTAAAAGTAAAATATCGTAATATTTTAAAGGTTTTCATATAGAGCACAAATAGGTACGTTGCAATATACTTCTAGGATGGAAAAAAAGTCGACTTCTCTTATAAAAAGATTTTATTGTATTGCCATAAAATGACAAATATGTCAAAGAGAAACTGAAGGGAAATCATAAAAATTAACATTTTTAAAATAGAGCATGAATATACAGATACTTAGAGAGTATTTAATGATGAGCAATGTATTTACATAGAGGAGAACAAATCCCATTAAGCAATCATGAATCGATTATTTTTAGTATCACAAACAATGTTGGCTAAAACGAAAAACTGTATTATAGCTTCGGGGTACAGATCGGACCATCGGTCATGATTAGTTTTTTCCTGAAAAGAGGCACAACGCGGAAAGAGCTATTGGAAGTTTAACAATCAGCCGACAAAAGATATACAGAGTTACATACATGTTCAATGCTTCGAAAAGTTAATATTCATGCCACGTAATATGTACGAATAGCTTAACAGTGTCTTTTTCATTTATTTAACGCTTTCTTAAATTAGATGAATGTTCAATCCTTCGGAAAATTAGTATTTAAAGTTAGTGAAAATAATATATCGCTGTTACAATCAAATCAATGTTAATCAAACATTATTTAATAGAGGAATATTCGAGACGTTGAAAACACAGTAATCGATAACAATGATTTAGAAAACACATTTTCTTTATCGGCTATAAATAGAAACACTACCACATTTTTAAAAATATGCAATATACTTCTAGCATAAAAAAGACACCTGCTCTTATAAAAAGGTTTTGTAGTATTTCCATAAAATGACAAATATGACCAAGAGAAACTGAAAGTGAAATCGTCAAATTTAACATCTTCAAAATAGATCTTGAATATACAGATAATATACAGATACTTAGAGAGCATTTAATGATGAAAAAAAGTATTCACATGGAGGAGAACAAATAGCATTAAGCAATCAAGAATCGATTACTTTTTAAAGTCGGTAAACTCCGTACGGCGGCTTCGCCTAGCATACAAAGCAGGCCGCTCATACTTTTTAGTTTCACAAACAATGTTGGCTAAAACGAAAAATTGTATTAAAGCCCCGGGGTACAGATCGGACCATGCATCGGTCATGATTAAATTTTCCTTAAAAGAGGCACAGCGGAATACTTCAAAAAGTTAATATTCATGCCATGTTATATGCACAGTAACTAAATAGTGTCGTTATGATTAATACAAAAATAATATATCACTGATACAATCAAATCAGTGTTAACCAGACTTTATTCTTTTTTAAATAGAGGAATGTTCGAGACTTTGAAAATATAGTAATCGATAACATTGATTAAAAGCGGATTTTTCTTATCGGCTATAAATAAAAACAGTACCACATTTCTAAAAATATACAAGCGTAAAATACATCTACTCTTATAGAAAAGGTTTTATAGTATTGCCAAAAAATGGCGAATATTTTAGAGAGAAACCGAAAGCGAAAACGTCAAAATTAACATTTTTAAAATAGAGCATTAATATACAGATATTTGGAGAGTATTTAATGATGATAAAAAAGTATTTGCATGAAGAGAACAAATTCCATTAAACAATCATGAATCAATTACTTTCAGTATCACAAACAATGTTGGCTAAAACAAAAAATTGTATTATAGCTCCGGGATACAGATCGGATCATTCATCGGTCATAATTAAATTTAAATGTCTTTACAAGAGGCACAACGCAGAAAGAGCCATTGGAAGTTTAACAATCAGCTGACAAAACATATACAGAGTCACATGAATGTTCAATACTTCGAAAAGTTAATATTCATGCCATCTAATATGCACAAATAGCTTAACAGTGTCGATATAATTTATCTAACGCTTTCTTAAGTTAGATGAATGTTCAATACTTCGAAAAATTAGGATTTAAAGTTAGTGACATGTACTATACACAAATAATATATCGCTGTTACAATCAATTCAATGTTAATCAAATATTATTTTATAAATAGAAGAATGTTCGAGACTTTGAAAACATAGTAATCGATAACAATGATTAAAAAACGTATTTTCCTTATCGGCTTTTAATAGAAACAGTACCACATTTTTAAAAATATGCGATATACGTCTAGCGTAAAATACATCTGCTCTTATAAAAAGGTTAAAATTTATAGTATTGCCAAAAATGACAATTATGTTAAAGAAAAACAGAAAGCGAAAACGTCAAAATTAACATTTTTAAAATAGAGCATAAATATACATATACTTAGAGAGTATTTCATGATGATAAAAAAGTATTTATATGGAAGGAACAAATCCCAATAAATAATGAAGAATCGATAACTTTTCAGTATCACAACCAATGTTGGCTAAAACGAAAGATTGTATTATAGCTCCGGGGTACAGATCGGACCATCCATCGGTCATGATTTAGAATTCCTTTAAAGTGGCACAGTGGGGAAAGAGCAATTGGAAGTTTAACAATTAAGTCACGATACATATGCAGAAAAAGTAACAAAATGTATAAACGAAGTATTACATGACTTATGGGAAGATGAAAATAACTGCAATCCCCTCCTTTCTGTAACAATCAATACATATGGGAATTACTTAAAATGAGAATAACACCAATAACTATTGAACATGCGGTAATTAAGTCTACACAAAACAAAGAAAAAACATAGAATATAGATTGACAGATTATCTCGTTAGAAAAAAAAAATAAAACGCAAAAAGGTGAAGTAGAAGCACTTATGTTTAGGTCAAAAATTTATTGGTACGAACACGGCGAAAACAACTCAGAATATTTATGCAAACTTGAACGAAGGAATTTTATAAATAAAAGTATAAATGAATTGATTTCAGAGAATGAGAATGTAATTTCTGATCAATACAGTATTTTAGAAGAACACAAGATATTTAAAAAAAACTATACGAATCAAAACTAAGTATTAATGAAGAAAATTTAGAAACAGAGAAAGAATTTTTACGAAACGATGTAAAACTTATTGATAACAAGAAACAACAATGTGAAGATATCAACGGCAAATTAGAAATCACCAGGATCAGACGGACTAACGGAGGAATTTTTCAAGTCTTTTTGGAAAAACATAGTGAATATTGTTGTTAGATCTTTAAATATAGGTTGTAGGAGGAATTATACGATTTTCAAAGTCAAGAAATCATTACCTGCTTAACAAACGAATCAAAAGACAGAAGATACTTGAAAAATAGGAGACCAATTTCATTACTAAACATTGACTACAAAAAAGGTACAAGCTGTATAGCAAATAGAATGAAAAATATGCTCCCATCAATTATAAGTGACTTTCAAAAAATATTTTTTTAAAAAGGTTTATCGGAGAAAACACAAGGCTGCCGTATGATTTTATGAATTATATGAAAATGTTAAAACATAAAGGATTACTCTTACTATTAGACTTCGAAAAAGCTTTAGAATCCATAGAAGAAGTTTTTTTTTTCAAAATACACTACAGTCTTTTAATTTCGGAGGCGGTTTTCTGGTCTCTAGAAAAAAAGCTGTGTTATTGATAATGGCAATGTGTCATCTTTCTTCTCCCTTCACAGAGGCTGCCCGCAAGGTGATCCCCTTGCCCCTTACATTTTTATTTTGGTTGTCTAACTCCTAAGCTCAATATTGAAAAGAGAAAAAGACGTAAAATAAATTTTCATATAAATCAATACACTAATATTATAATGATACATTCCTGCTTCTAGATGGTAGCGAAGAACTAAAAATGACAATGAAAATAATTTCCAAATTTAGTGATGTAAGTGGATTAAAACTGAATATACATAAATCACAAGTGTTATGTTATGTTTAGGGTCTAAAGAGGGGGGGGGTTGACGAAAAGACATGTGAAGATTTAAGCATAATATGGTCAAGTAAATCTACTATATACTGCATACCAAAATTTCACAAGTCCCCTTACAAGTTTCGATACATTGCTAATTCTAGCAACTGCTCAACTACAATTTTGTCTAGAAATCTGACGTCAGCACTCACGGCTGTAAAGAATCACGTGGCCAAATACTGTGAAGCTGAATAGGAATGGTGTAAACTTCTTTTTGTCTACTAAAAATTCAGGGGATGTGATTGACAAAATGAAATCAAGAAATTTTGAAGCAAATACTATTTCTTCATACGACTTTTCTAATATGTACACCGCGCTTCCTCACGACAAAATGAAAGGTCGACTGTCCAAGCTCATTAAATGGTGTTTTGATCGAGAGGGGAAAACTTATATTTGTACATCTGAATCGAAGGGTTTCTTTTCCGCCACAGATTACAAATCATACAAATAATGGACATGTGGTGATCTGTGTATTGCCCTCTCCTTCCTTTTGGACAATAATCATGAAAGATTTGGTGAGAAACTCTACAAGCAGATTGTTGGGATTCCTATGGGTACTTATTGTGAGCCTCTTGTAACAGATTTATTTTCATACACGTATGAAAAGAAGTTTATCCAAAATCTTCAAAAGCAATGAAAAAATGATGATGTGAAATGTTTCATTGGTTCTTCTAGGTACCTGGATGATATTCTTACTATCGACAATCCTGTTTTTGAAAAGTATAAAAATGTTATTTACCCAAAAGAATTGATTCTAAACAAGGCAAACGCTACAAACACAGAAACGCCATTTTTGGACCTAAATATCAAAATTGTTCATGGAGAGATTCATACGAGTGTATATGACAAAAGAGATGATTTTGGATTTAACATAATAAATTTCCCCTGGCTTGACGGTGATTTTCCTAGATTACCGTCCTATGGTACATATCTACATCTCACAGCTCATCCGGTATGCTAGAGCATGTACTGATGTTTTGTTTTTTTATAGAAGAAATTTACAAATTATCAAAAAAATCTAAGGACAAGGTTTTCGCTTTCACAAACTAGAAAAGACTTTTTGGAAATTTTACTTTTGTCAACTTCTTTTGAAATTCGGACCAATACAGGCAACAGAGTATATTTCTTTGGGTATTTCACAACCTGCATGTTATGGTGACATAATTAACAAAATAAGAAGGATCAAAGACAGACAACATATCTATCGAAAATGCGTCAGAATCATCAAACGCCTTTTCTACCGTTGATATGATCCTAATGTCACCAGAAGGACACTAGGCTTGGTACTTGACCAATCTACAGTCTTGTACCAGCGCATTCTTAAAACTTGCATGTTCACTGACTGTGACAACAAAACTCCATGACGGGCCCTGTCCAAACCTCTTTAGAGAAGACAGGGCCCCGACCACCTGTCCGCTCTGAATGTCAGTCGTACTCCTCGGGTGATAACATACATGAGCTCGTGGCGGCAGATCACGAATTGTATCATGTATGCCCTTTTTTAGCTCACCTGAGCCAAAGGCTCAAGTGAGCTATTGTCATAGTGTGGCGTCCGTCGTCCGTCGTCCGTCGTCCGTCGTCCGTCCGTCCGTCCGTCGTAAACTTTTAACATTTTCAACTTCTTCTCAAGAACGGCTGAAGGGATTTTGATGAAACTTGGTATGCATGAAGTACTAAAGGTCCTCTACCAAGTTTGTTCATTTCGGCTCGATCCCTTCAGGGGTGGATCCAGGGCGGGGTCAAATAGGCCCCAGAGGGTACCCCTCTTCAAAAATCTTCTTCTCCAGTTCCACTGAATGGATTGAAAAACTAATTGTATCTATGTGATCTAGAAGGATGTATGATTCAAGTTTGTTCATTTCGTTAAAATCCGACAACTAATTTTTGACGCGTTTTTGACGTCTTTTCGGACTTAGTCAGAAATGCACATTTTTGCACTTTTTCTTTAAATAACTCAATAAGTGTATGATTTTACACACTCATTTACTACATATTTATCATATTTAACTTACTTAATGCTTTGATATGTATTTTATGCTTAATTTTTATTTTTTTGATTTTTTATGAATTTTTTTCTTATGTAAAAAGGAAGGGGGGGGTGATTTTCATACATTTTCTGCTTCTTTTCTATAACCACTCTTCAGATTGTCATGACAATTTGTAGGTATGAGGTACTCATGCATGGTACCCTACAAGTGAAAGAATTTTGTCCAGATATCCACTTTTGGATTTTTAAGGAATATTTTCTAAGATTGTACATAGGTATAATGTATGTTTTCTTACCAAAAAAGAAAAGAAATTCTCAAATCGCACCGGGTTATACACATTGATGCTACTTTTGAATGAAGAAATTTTATTTGAATCACAAAAAAAAAATGCCGTAAAGATTAAAAGTACACAACTTTTTTAATATTTTTTCAAAGCCATGCACCTGGTTCCGGACCGGAATTATTCGAATTTTATGATCTGAGGACCCATTTTCACACGTATTCTTCCACACATGTAGATGTCTCACACACTTTAAAACTATATTCAAAATTTTATTTCATCTATCTAGTAAACAATCACGGGAAGACAATTGAAGATAAACATTGTGTGTATTTTCCACCAATTGTTGAAAATAATAAGAAAATAATCGGAACTATTTGACAGGACAATGACCTAGATATGCATTAATTCATCTTCGTCCCCAAGGCGCATCGTATTCCGCTAGGCGCTTCATTGCAATACAAACCGCAAAGCAGTACTGCGATATATTTCAGGAGATACAGTGCAAACGGAATAGATTTTTATACTTGGAACACTTTCATAATCTGTATCTGTATCTGTATGGGTACGTTGAATTACCAATACTGGCTTGTGATCAACGGAATGAGAGAGCGCATAAACTTACTTAATCGCGCTTCAGGCTGAATCTAAAGCCTTCCACAGTCCTTGACAGCACTTGATGGTTATCCAGTTCGTTCCACTCTGTGACTGTACGTATGAAGAATGAGTTCTTCCTGATGACGGAATTACATGTAGGTATGTTAAAGCAGCGAGTATGGTTTGAGCTATGAACAACGTTCATAATGGTTATCATTCATGTACTTGGAACACTTGCATGTACTTGTTATCATGTATAAAGTTTGCTCGAATTTCCTCTGTCTTAGACTCTCTTAGATGAAGTAATTTACGGACTGATTTCTTGAAGAAACGTCTAATGAGTAATCTCTTCCTCTGGATTTTGAGAATGCATAGGACATTTAATATCTGAAATTCTTGAAAATAAATAATTCCGTTCAGAGTTCCTGAAATCTTCCAATGAAATGTTGGACCACAGAAGCTGTTGTTTTAATAGAGAAAATAAATTATTATTCACAACCTTAAGCCACTGTGTTCGTCATCTTGTATGTATAATATTTCTAAGAGGAACACAGAGGCCTGAGGTTGTGAATAATAAAACATTTTCTCTCATAAAACGACAGGATCCTGTGTTAAGACATTTGGGAATTTTTATCTGTTCAAATAATAGATACATAATGAGTTTTTATCAGACCAAATAACTTCTTGTCGGCAAATCCAATGCAACCGATACATTTCATGAACTCTCTCTGCTAACAACTTGCCCGTGTAACAGACCTATGATGAGGTAAAACAATTAGTTAACAGTAAATAACGATGTCGTAGGTCTGCTAGTTGGACAAGCTTAACAATTTCATTGGCCTTTTAATTTGTTTCAAACTGCGAAACCTTAGAGTTGTTGAACAGCGTATGCTGAAATGCGACGCTCCTTCTCGCCTGTTGAAATATGCATAGGCAAGAAGCGTCGCATTTCAGCATATTTACTTAAAATTATTTGTTCAAGTGGCTTCACTGGGTCATGAGGTTTGATACAACATACACTGCTTTTTGGGAAAACAAACAAACTGGCACAATTTCTGCACAACTCACTTGAATTGATGAATATTGGATCAAAACGATTTTAACTGTACGTTTCATGTATTTGAGATGAAATCAATACTATTCAAAAGCATAATTCATAGATTTCAGTGAATAAAGGCAAACCCGAAAAATCTTAGTTTTTTATGCCCCTGGAATAAAAGATTCGGGAGCATAAAGTTTTTTGGCCTGTCCGTCTGTCTGTTTGTCTGTCTGTTTTCCAAAAAACTTTAACATTGGGCATAACTTTTGAATGGAAGCTGGTGATAGAGGTTTCATATTTCACATGTGTATTTACCAAAATTTTTGACCTCATGACCATAACCTTGACCTTTCACGTACTTCTCAAAAACTTTAACATTGGGCATAACTATTGAATGGTTATAGTGATAGGGCTTTCATATTGTACATGTGTATTCCTTGTGACAAGATCTTTCCATTGATACCAATATTACGCTGACCCTGACCTCTCACATACTTAACAGAAAATGGTGTTTATACTAACAAAGATGCCGCCGGGGGCATTCTCGTTTCACAAACACAGGCTTTATAATTTCTGGCATGCTAGCTATCAATAATGAAAGGTTTTGTGTTCAATTTTAAATAAACTTAATTTGTGAAATCATTTCATTGTTTTATTCTTTTTCTGCTGCACATTTATGTGGAATTTTACAATATGATTTTATTTTTGATGTTGCATAATTGAACTATACTAGCTGGGCATATGACGTTGGACCACTTTATCCGTTTTTTTTTCAAATCAGTAAAAAAGTTATTGTTTTGAAATGTGACTATTTTTTTCTTTTTTGTACCTTTAAAGGTTGTCTGAAAAAAAACACTTCTCTGCATCCGGCAAAAATCTTTTTAGAAAGGTTGTGGGCTAAAATCCTGGTACTGGCACTATCAGTATTCAATGTCAGTATGTCAGTTAGAGCGTGCATGGGTATCAGGTGAGCGTTGTGCCCCCTGGGGCTCTTGTTATATCCATTGGCCCCTACGTTTTGCGGTCTTGCTTGTGTGTGGTCATCTGACAGTGAGGAGGTTGTTTTACATCACAATTGTACGTTCTTCGAGACCTCTGGGTAATCGGAAAAGTGGAAGGGTTGTGCACACGTAATCCAGGATAACCACCCTTTCTGCTATTTCCGTGGCAAATGGCCGTCCTAAGTCGGCACCGGTTGCCCATTGGTCTTGTCGGTTTATTTGTAGTCATTTGTGTTTGATATTTCTGTGTTGTGCGTTGACGTTCCTTGTCCCTTTTGTGTCTCTTTCTGTGCTTGTCTGCTCTGTGTTTTTGCATCGGGCGTTTTGGGGGTTTGCTGTGGGTGCTGCAACCTGGTGTTGTTGGATATCCCCTTCTTTGTTTTAGGAAGTTTTACGGTCGAAATGGGGAACTTGTCATACAATATGATGTCCCACTCTCCAGAATGGTGGATGATATTCTGTCATAGACCATTTGTACCATCAAACCAAAGATTATACTTTATATCTTCCAAAATGGACGTAACCGGATGTGACGATTCTACCGAATTAAAACGACGGGTGTTGCATTCAAGCAGGAGATGCTGACTCTTCCTGGACACCTGTTCTAACTCCCATATCCGGAGTTCGTTTCTTTTCATGTTGTGAAGGTTTTTGCTTGTTTGCTTTGGTTCCTGTTTTATCCTGGTTTTGTATGCCTTCGGTTTATGATTTTCTAAATTATCGATTTTGTGCTGTATATAGGGATATGGTCATTATCCATATTTGTCATTCGAAATATCTACATATACATTAGGAGGAAGACATTTTAGTTTATTATTCTATTGTTATCTATTCATTTAATTTAAGTGAAGGAGCGCCAAGAACAACGAACTTCGTTTTAACAAAATTAATACAAATTTCGTTATTGAGACTTGATACACTTACAACATGTACTTTATTTATAACGGAATATATTCTCTATATCAAATCCATACAGTGATTTTATTGTGTTGTGTTGATGTCTTCCTCTCAAATGTGACTTTCAGTCATCGTGTATTTCTCCATGTTTTACTTAGTATAGTTGTCCTTAAAATTCTTTTACATTAAGTTCAATATAAAAGAAAAAAGATCAAAAGTTACGTGCCACTGGATACTATGTAAGAAAGGAATACAGATGAATTCTCGAAGAAATAATGATAATCTATTTCCTAAGCTCTCCTGATTCTTGTTGATCTCTAAAGGGTAAAAGGTGTTCTAAATATTACACTGTACACTCCAAAAATGCATCTTAAGTTATTTGTTTTTTACTGAAAGTCAGGCGTTCACGAAGCCAAAAAATACTGATCAACTATTGTTATAGCGTGCCGTTCGTGTACATTTTCCACATTTAAGACTTCTTCTCCAGAACCATTGAATAGATTTTATTATAACCTTTTAGTAATACGGTACTTATATGTGTTTTTCGTTGTAGCGCGGCCACTGGCAAAAGTAGGCCATGGGGATACTCTTCTTTAACGAACTTCTAGTTCAGAACCGACAGACATATTACCCAGCCTAAAGGGGTCTAACGAAGTGCTATCATTTTCTTATAAATTCCGAAGCTAAATATTGACGCGTCTTTAACTTGTTTTGAGACATTTTCAGAAATGCTCATTTTTTAAATATTCGTTTAAAGGTACAAATAGCCTAACAGGGATTAAACAGTCAATAATGAAGTTTTACCGTAAATAGCTTTTAAGTACTACCATTTGAACATCTATTATTACTTACATAAATTATCTCTCACATTTTTGCTTTAAAGACGTTTTTACTCTTTCGTACACAAGATTTCGGTAAACTTCGGAAATTGTTATTTGCATATACAGTATGTAGAAATATGTCACGTTTACCAAGGTCAAAATGACACGCTACCACGATCAGCCAATCGCTTGAATGAACTTCACATCGTAAGATTACTACGAAACATGTAGTAAACCACGTATACAGTCTTTTTGAAATTCTCTCTCAAAAAACAAAGTCATTAATATTTCATTTATTGCAAATATAAGGTTGATATCAGTATAGATATCATGTTCCATTCAAATCACCATTTTGAACGTGGATAATCGAACACTTTCAAATGACTAAAGTACTAACAGTAAGTTAAGAAAACGGAAATTTTGATTTTATGTGAAAACGCTTTAAGATGGTTACATGTGAATATCGAGGGGAATGTTCAACTTTTAGAGCACTGTTTCAAAATGAAATTTTCAAAAATTATTGCTTTTGCGTTTTCGCTGTACACATAGGAAATAACACGTTAAATCATCTTAATCATGCACAAAGTCCATAAAACATACACTGGTCAAGTTTGAATGACACAATAGCCATAATCTAAATGCGACACGATAGATTTATGCCTCAATGATCAGTGAATATCTACCTATATGAATAGGAGTTGCTGTTTCTTTAACATACGCGACCCTTGTTGAGAAAAATGACTTGGTCAATTTATAAGCGTAAAATAGTGCTATTTTCTAATGAGTACACCAAAAATGATGCATTGTAAGATTTAAAAAGCTAGGTTTTTGAGTAGTGCTTTTCCTTCTGTATTACCATTTCAGTTTTCGAAGTATTATATTTTACCTTTATCAAATAGAAGGGAAATTTCCGTTTTCTTAAAAACCTGTTAGTACTTTAGCAACGTGTAATAGTGTATGACGGCATAAATGGGAGGCAGGTGTAGTCTGCTATACACATGTGCGTTTGTTTACCAAATCCTGAATGAAAATTAAGCTTTATTTAGTTATGATTTTTGTTCGTTTTTTAATATTTGATTTAGACAGTGAATATATATATATTATATATACACATATCAAAATTACTGTGGATATATATACACGTCAAACTTATATATATAATATGTACTTCTCATAGATAAAAATAAACGAGCACTATACAGTCATGTACAAGACACTGTAGATCCCTTTAGCTAATTTCCCTCAGACTTGTTAGAGTTTTGATTTCACGGTCGTCCTCTAAGCTAGGTCTCTATAACTTTCCAATACTAAGCCAATACTATTTGTTAATTACATTTCTCTTTTCAGATTTTGATAACACCGATTGTCGATTCATTTTCGTCCCACGTGTTATCCGTCCGTCATGTCGTTTTGTTTTGATACGGTGCTAGCCTTATGCAAATAAGTGCTTACACGTGTTCGCAATCGGTCTTCTACGGAGAAAAGTAGGTTATATTAGGGTACCCATTTTATAAGCAGTAATTGATCATAGCTCGGTAGTGAGGGCATATGTGACTATTGTAATGAGTTAAAGAAGGTCCTGACGATAATCTCAACAGCACTCACAATAGAGTACCAAATTGATTATCGACAGATCCCTAGCAAGCTAGAGGTGGGATCAGGTGCCCGGGAGGAGTAAGCATCCCCTGTTGGCTAGCCGCACCCGCCGTCGATGTTCACGCACAAAAATGAAAACAATATATGAAATGCATGCACTGTCTGAGGTTAAGTCAATATAGAAAGTGCTATGGCGACAATGTAATGGAAAATATTCTAAACACTTACTGTCAAACCATCGCGGGGAACTTTTTTACGAGCTCCACACGGCAAAGGGCATACGTGTGACACAAATGACTTAAAGAAGAAGTTGTAACTACCAGTTTCTAATTTCTAAGCATGATATACTCCTTTGCGTTAAAATTCTGACAAAAATAGTTGATTCATGATTTGATCTTGTCGAGACCTTTTGTACCTTTAAATAGCTCTATTAAATAGCTTTAATCGATGTGATTGAAAACTGTATTTTTTAGCCTCTTTTTTTTATAAAAATGGAAGTGCGGTATTTTTTTACCAATTGGAACTCTGCAAAACCCATTGGATTGTGATTTTAATTTGGTAGGAATAAGGCCTAATGGTTAGCTACGAGTTTTGTTGTTTTTCTTCCGAATCCATAAGCTGGTTTCTCCACCACAGGCAAAGATACAAGTAGGTCAAACAGGGGTACCCTTTTTTGACAAAATTCTTCTTAATAGCCATTCTCTGTAAGGACCAAAATCGTTCGGCACGGCATGTCATGGATTTTGATGATTTTCGGTATAATGGGTATATATTAAGTACTGACCATAAAAATAACACTTTTCAGCCAATGTGACCTCTGGTTGCCATGGTAACGACGTCATTCTATTTATAGTACATTTGGGACCATGAAATAAGCCAGCTCTGGAGACTTCGTTGCCATGGATACCACTGCAACAGCTTGTTCATCTTTATATAATCTATTCTTCCTTACTTCCATTCTTACTTAGTACACTTAGATATGTGATATTTATTACAGGAAGCTTATTGTATTAAGCCAAAATAAGTCAAAATGAAGTGAAAAATAGAGGTGAAAATAAGGGCCAATTTAGTGTGTTTTTGACCATTTTCAATCTTAAATATCACAAAAGGCACCAATAGGAGACTAGTGATTTTCATCAATGGAAATGTATGTTTATTGACAAATAAAATGAACGAAAAATTGGAGTGGGTATTCAAGAGTTTTACCTAAATTCTGTCGTCAAAGACCGTTGCCATGGCAACATTAGACCTTTTTGCTTGTTTCATATCATCTTTGAAATTGATTTTATTCCTCTTTAGAGTAACATAAGATTGTCAAAATGTGTGCATGTATAGATATGACTAAAATCATTTACATAAGAACAATTAAAATGTTCAAGGTCATTGGCTTGATGTTCAAGGTCATTTATACTTTGAGACTCAAATTTTGCATAAAATATTGATTTTTTGATATTTTTGTTACCGATTTTAGTGATTTATTTATTGAAATATTTTCATAGGTCATATATATTATGAAAGCACATGAACATAAGAAAGACAAATCTTAGAATTTATTGAATTGTAGCAATTTAATAGGAAAATATTTTTCCGTCAAAAAACAAGAAAAATACAGATTTCGTCCCTTTTTTATCAAAATACTCGACAAAAATTTAGATATTCGAAGATGTGAAGAAACGTAACCAATATTCCTAAGAAATAAGTGATACATTCATTATTTTATGGCAAATAACTGTTAAGTTCAATATTTCAAGGTTTCTTAAATATTGACACCTTCATTTTATGAAAAATCAGGATTTTTCGTCAAATCTGGTCACTTAAAGTTTAATGACCTTGAAAATTCAGTGGGTGACCTTGAAATATTTTCAAGGTCATTTTTATATCAAAACGCCTCTGATAGATGTATACATGAACTTCTGTTCCAATATCATGCGTAGATAGTTTGATAGGGGTTGTGTTTAAATTCATCGTATTGAAACCTTTCAGCCGATTGTTGCCATAGCAACTAAATTTGATGCTGCTTTGCATAAAAAAAGGACAAATTAGCCCAATTAATTTTTTATATTCATGTAGAGTTCAAAGATGATACTAATTGGATAACTAGAATTTGGACCTCAAAAGTTGGTGCTTTTATGAAATTTTCAACCTTGTAAAACAGTAAAAACATGCAAAAAAGGGTCTTTGAGTGCCCAAAACAAAGCCTTTTGATACCCTGTTTTGGCCCAATTTTTCATCTTGTATACATAAGGCATCCGAGATGAATGTAAAAAACTTTACAAATATGCATAATGATAAGGATTAAAAGAAAATAATCAAAGCAATTTAAGATTTAAAATGTACCTGTTTCCATGGTAACGAAGCCCACAAATATGCCTTGTCCTATAGATTTTCCCGATTTTTGAAACTTCAGACACGGTTACCATGGCAACGACAACCTTTTTGAAAAAACTGGGGTTGATTTACATACTAGTACTTCATATTGAACTTCCATACCAAAAATCTCAAAAATCCATGACATGCCGTGCCAACATGTTTTGAAATTCTTTGGTTCTTACAGAGAATTGCTGTTAAGAACTCAAGTACATGTACACATCTACAAAGAAAAAGCATCGGGATTATTTAGAAGGATGTCTACAGAAGTGTTGTATTTTTATTTATCTATTTTTTATTTATTCTTTTTTTTAATTTATAAGCAAAGAAGATTGTTAATGAATCTATTCTCATGATGTGTTTAAGAGTCAATCTCAGAAACCAATGCTTTAGGAAATCAGCTGTCAATTATCTAAGAGTGTACGTGATAATCAGGTGAGCGATATGGCCCCTAGGACCTCTTGTTATATCGATACTTTTGGTATGAAATTCATTATCACTCTATTGCTTGCATTCTTTTTTTTTTTTTTTTTTTGCATACTTCTCTTTCTTGCTCCCACTTAGTATATATGTCTATTTCAACACATTGATTCAATTCAAAATATGCAAAAGTATATATATGTGATATATGTTCAAACGGAGGGTAGGCAAATAATGACATTTGGTTATGTTTCTTCGAGATCCTGATATTATATGTCTATTTTCTTTCTTCGATGTGTAGCTTTATTCCATTTTCGGCTCTCATTACCAAAGCAAATTCTGGAACGTACTCAAAATCAGGCACTAGCGAGATCTTATACCTGAAATAAAAAGTATAACTATCTAGTCTTACTTTTATTTAAGTTCGATTCAAATGCATGATTTTGCTTGGTATGGGTACAATACAAATTTGACTTCAATCTTCCCCTTTAGTTCATTCTTATTACTGACTATAAATAATCATTTTCATGAAGCGTAATTTTCAAATAAGGTTATAATGAATGTATATGCAAGCACTGAATTGAACTATTCCGCTTGGTGTATGTATTAGATATAAGATAAAAAGACATAGACCCTTTAAAACGTGTAACATTGACTGTAATATATGTTTTTGCTTGGTACATGTATTTGATATGAAAACATATTGACTCTAAACATGAGTTAAAGAAGATCTTGACGAAAATCTCAACAGCACTCACTATAGAACACCGAATTGAGCATCGAGGGACCCCTAGCAAGCTAGGGGTCACACAAGTTGCCCGGGAGGAGTACGAATCCCCTGTTTGGCTAGCCACACCCGCCGTCGCACGAAAATAAAACAATATCTACAAAACATGCACTGTCAGTGGTTATGTCTATATCGAAATAGCTATGGCGACCATGTCAGGGAGAAACATTTAAAACACCTATCAAGACCCTCACGGGTATTTCATACAACCTTTTACAACCTTAAAATCATACTATTGGATGTAAACCAATTACTATAATTTGTTCTGCATTATAACACGATGTCATTGACATGACAAACTGTCATTTAAAAATAAAACAATGAGACATCCTTAAACCTACCTCAGAAGTAGTCTGGCCATTATCACCTTTTCTTCATCCTGTGCAAACTTCTGTCCGATGCAATTTCTGGTGTTAAGAAACGAGCATATCAGTATCAACTAGGGATGTTCCCAAAACTATTGCAATGTTTCTGATTTTCTGAATTATCGATTTTGTACTGTAGACAGGGATATGGTCATTATCCATATTTGTCATGAAGAAAGGGGGAGGGGAAAGCTGTTGTTTGGCGCCCACACACATGAATAAATGACCGAAATTACGATGCAGTTTTCCCTCAATTTTTGGTGTTGATACCTCGATCAACCGAAAAAATATTACAATGATTCCTTAAATCTTGTGTCGAAATTTCTGTCATTTATTGATATTTTCAATAATCTCAATGTTTGGTAGACGTTTTTGAGCGAAGTATTCTTCAGTATAGGAATGTGAAATCAAAACATGCTTTCTTGATTTGGATTCACTATGCATTTGACATTTTATAAACTAGAATATTATGGATATAAACAACGTTGAATACAGGGCCGAAATGGCAGGTTACCGCACCTACTCCTTTATTTGAATGTTATTTCCCACCAAAAATTAGTCTTTCTTACAGAGAATAGTAGTAAAATAAGAGACTAGATTTCAACACATAAATTATGGTTGTACATGTACATAGAGCAAGTCTGTGTAACAAAGTCATACTTTCCATGCACATTTGCAATTTTGTTACATGGGCTTCGCTCTTGGGCGTACAAATATAGGTATGTTTGTCTATTGGCGAGAAATTTTAGTTCTATTGTGATATGATAAAGCTGAATATCATTTATATTCCCCCAACAGTTAGAATTATCAAGAAATAATATAAAATATGTACTTTTTCGTATACAACCTACATATGGAGGAAGAAAAAAAACGAATTTTTCAAAAATTTTGATTTGGGACAAATACTGTCACTTTTGCCCTTACCCCTTTCATCGAATAAATTATTTATAATGAATAAATCGATTCCTCACAATGTATATGGGATATGGAATACATGCCTTATCTGATAATATAGTCTGTCAGTCTAGAGAAATCCTGCTAAAAGTTTTAACAAGACTTTTTGGATATATAACGAAATTCAGGGAAGGTGGAGGTAAAGAATTAAGGTCAGAAGGAATTATAGGTAAGATTTACCTCCTTTCTATAATTAGAATTTTCATATAGTGTATTGAGATAAAGTCGAACATGTATAGAAGGGAAAAGAAAAAAATGGTTATTTGTGTAGCTGATTTGATTGAAATATTATTTGACAAATGGCAAATGGTCGTTCAAAGTCGGCACCGGTTGCCCATTGGTCTCTTTGGTTAATGTATTGTCTTTTGTGTTTGATATTAATATGTCGTATGTCTCTTTTTCTTCTCTTAGTATGCTCGTCTTTGTGTTGTCACATCGGGTGTTTTGGTGTTTTTCGGTTATTTATTTTTATATATTAAGCTATTGCTTTGATTTTATCTATAATGTCTTTCCAGTTTCTGATATTAAACTTGATAAAGCCATACTACCTTGGTCCTGCAGAAAATGGCACATATGTATAGGGATCCCGTTCCTTTACTTCACTATCTAAAAAGCGTTCGGGTCTAAAAACCTTTGAAAGAAAGGAGGAGATCTCCAATAATACTCGGTTGCAGCACCCACAGCAAAACTTCAAATCACCCAAAGCAAAAACACAGAGCAGACATCCACAGAAAGAGACGCAAAAGGAACAAGGAACACAAACACACACCATAGAAACATTAAACATAAAGACCACACATACACATAAAACCAATGAGACAAATGGGCAACCGGTGCCGACGTAGGACGGCCATCGGCTACGTAAGTAGCTGACGGTGTGGTTATCCTGGACTACGTGTGCACAACCCTCCCACTTTTCCGATTACCCAGAGGTATCCAAGAACGTATAATTATGGCGTAAAACAACCTCCTCACTGTTAAATGACCACACACAAACACGACCGTAAACTGCAGAGGCCCAAGCAACACAGATGAATATCTAAATTGATATAAAAAGAGGACGTGCGTAATACAGTCCGTGCTCTGCCGGCTCATATATGTTATCACCCGAGGATTCCGACTAACATTCAGAAAGATACACCGCATAATGAGTGAATAGAAGTCAAAAGCAAATACCATTATTTTCTAGATAAAACATATTTGATATCTACACTATAATCCGAAGACAAATAAACAGGGGACGCATCAATCTCATTTTAAGAGTACTTTACAAGTAGCTGTTCTAATAGAAAGTCTAATGATTTTGCTTTGCCTTCTCGACTTTGAGACCGAATATCTTATGGGTACTTTTTGATGTTTTGTTTGGGTTGTTGGAGTAAAGAAAACTTTAGTTTTTATCATCAAAACAATCTTCCTGTTTTTGTCATGACGTGGTGATTTATGGAAACAAAATAGAAGCAATCCTATGAAACAGTAATCTAAGATTATTTGCAACTACTTAGAGATTGAATTGCTCATATTAAAATATATATTTATGCAGGCTGTTTTTAAGATCCCTGCAAAAGGTCTTTACATTTTTACCAGCTGACAATGATTAAACGTTGAAATATGAACAAAACATTAGGGGCTCGACATTAAGCTATTGATATACACTTTGATTAAATTATATTATTATACCTCATTATCAGGCCATACATTTGGGTGATTGTTAACGTGGTAGATCCATATATCTACGGCCATTCCGGCGGGAATTTCAAATCCATCAAATTCAAAGGGCTTTGTGAGCTGGCGAGCTATAATGGGGACTGAAGAGCTTTGGCGCATTGCCTCCTTTAGGAAAAGGGCAAGTCGAGGACAATTGTTTATGTTTTCCCTGTAAATGACAAAGCTAAAAATATTACATGTGATTTGTACATAATTTTTCTTTAGTCTCTATGGCCTCTTCATAACTTTCAAACCCTGCAGCATTGCCGATGATATTAAATATATGACGAATTTTGACTTAAATTCAAGTACTCCTTTTTATGCGTTGCACTTTAAAGACTTTCATGATTTATATAAATGTATTTTTATTAGTCTGTATTTTTATCAATAGCGTCATAAGTTTGTCTTTTTATTTGAGGTTGCTAAATAACTTTTACCATGTAAAATTGTCTTCACAGTTTGTTATAGTTTTTACTTCCTCGTAAACCTTTTCTTGTTCTTCTGGGTGTTTACCGAGATAGTATGCAGCCCAACTGATGGCTGACGCTGTAGTGTCATGACCTGTTGAAAAAGTAGAACATAATCCTTTAAAATCAAATCACCACAGACATGTAAACAATACACAGACAATTATGCAATAAACACAGAACGTTGAAGAGTATACGTTAGCGAATCCGTGGCATAGCAAGGCTCGGTCCAGTAATCTTGAGATTACTGGCCTAACGTCCTATCCACCAGACCACAGCGCCGAACATTATCATATATTTCTTGTGGTTCCGCTGGTACATAAAAAAGGGACTTTCCAACTTCATTTTCTAATTCAATTGAAAAAGCGCCTGACATACCTCGAATATGACCCTTAAGCAATCAGAAGGGAACTCCACATGTTATTTAACTTATTGATAACCTTGTTCCAGCCAGAATTGCTTCTTAAGACTTGCTTACAGATAACCAGATAGGTATTGTGGGTCCCTATTATTTTATCTCATTTTAATATCAACATTCTACAATTCATCTTCTCTCGTTATATAACACAGGGTCTTGCTCACATGTTCTTTCTGAATGCAGATCGGACTCCTCTGATAAGTTCAATAATTAGCTCTATCCAAACGGCAGAGTATGGTCTGGATTTCAAGTACACGTATGATTTTAATACCCATTTACTTATTTAATATATGTTTGTAGTTTTGAACCCTGTGCTTAACTCTTTGTGTCGTCTTTTTAGATATTTGCTGTGAAATCAACCCGTCATTCAAAAAGATTATTAACCTTCACAAAATACACTGAGGTATAAAGAAAAAATAATAATTGCTCTGTACACTTACCTTCAAATAAGAAAGTATCAACTTCAGCCCGAATTTCCTCATCACTAAGTCCACTTCCATCACTATCTTTAGCCGTTATCAGAATATCAAGGAAATCCAGATACCGTTTGTGAAGCTGCTGAGGATCATCTTTCTTAAAGATTAATTTCTATTAAATAAGTTTGATTGTAAACGTCTTCAAATTGAATAGCATGATTTAAGAACAGATAAATTGGCAACATGGACCAGACATGCACGTTTCTGGTATTTAACCCTCGTCAGTGATCCTCGAATCTAAACAATGTAATATGCCAAAAAAGTATGAAAGTTACTATGTCGAAAAAGCGTACCGAAAGACGCAGCAGGATGGGTGGGATTCGATGCTACAGGACCCACGTTTTAGAAATTTCAAGAAACTTTGATAACAGAAATTTTAGAATGCCTTGAAGAAACGACCAACCGAAATTGATCGAACTTGGTTACATTTGCCCTCGGGGACTCCTGGTCCACCAGCAGTGACACTCACCAAGTGGTATAAATGTAAACGTCTTCAAATTGAATAGCATCATTTAAGAACAGATAAATTGGCAACATGGACCAGATGATAGATTCATTGCTTATTTTAAAACATCTATATATACCTCAAACCATATAAATCAAATGTCTAAATCTAAATTTAAATAAACATTAATCTTATGAACTTATTAAGAAAGTATCTGTGCGTTTTATTTATATAAAAGACGTAGAGTTTAACGGTACATGTAGCATTCACTTCTTCATTATGTAACGTTTCGTTAAATATACTGAGAAGAATAGTAATTGTTTGTTGGGATACATATATCACTTTTACTATAAAGGTACAAGGCGGTAAAGAGTTTCTTCTACTTTCAGCATGACATTGTACGTTATTTTCTTTCATCTTGAATTTTTAACGTTTAGTAAACAAGACATACAACTTATTTTCATGCTGTTCAAATGGAAAGTCTAATGCTTTTGTCTTACATTCTCGATTTTGAGACTGAATAACTGATGGGTACTTTTTCGATGTTTATCACAATGACTCAGATGTAAAAGTACTTTCTTTTGTATTACCAAAGATTTTTGTCTAGAAGTTATTATTTCCTCGGCAAATTTATGAACATAATCTGTGAGATTCTTCCATTCCCTGCCGGATTTCGAGAGAGAATACATCCATTCCGAATGTAACAAAGGGTTGCTAGATGTTTAAAATAGATAAATTAGACATGAAATTAGCTGGCATTTTGACACATATAATTATTTATATCATGGTTTTATGTAATTTACCATCTACATTTTTATTACAAGAGTCTTTTTAGCTATATAAGGACCCAAATAAGACTGTCTTGCTAATATTACATTGAATAAGCACGTGTGAGACAAAAATAGGGCAACAGAAAGCCGGATACAATGGAATATAATAATCAAAACAAAGAGACACAAAGAGGAACAACATATGTATGCATAATCAATAGAATCCAATTGTACAAACGTTATTCATTAAAAGTGACAGAGTTACATGTGATTTGACTACATGCGCAGTACAAATTCATGTGTGGTTAAAATAATTTCATACAACAAATGCTGTTGTATAATTTACATGGTTTCAAAACTCGGGAAAGAGATTGGATACATTTAACGATGTATTCTTGATATGTTAATATATGGAACGTTCCAGACATACCTCACAATAACATCACACAATTAAATAGATAGAGTCTAAATGATAATATGCTTACAAATGTCTTTGTCTTGCTAATGTAGCAAGTCTTTTCACTGCAACAGCATATGGATGTGACCTAAAGTAGAAAAACAATTTTTTTCTACACTATGAAACTCTTCATGAATTTCGTGAAAAAAGATAATTTTTTTTTCAGTCTGGGACAATCATTATAATGTATTCTGTACTCGTTATGACGCCATTAGATATCTCTCGTAAGTTAACGTCAGAATACAGGGTATATGGTGTGAAGAGGATTACCTATTTGTTTGGACACCGCCTTCATACGAAAATGCACATCGTAACATGGTATCTAGAGTTGCTAGCGATACAAGGCTGTACAGTTCGACGTTGTTGTTAGAGTCCAAGTTATGATGTATATTTTTCTAAAACGAAATGCAATATACGCCATTATCATTTTAAATTCATATTTCTCTTTGTATGATATAAGAATGCATCCAACGATATCACTATGATTTTTTTTCCAGTATTGATTATACTACCAAAAATGTGTCTGCAACACTGTTATAGATTTTGACATATGGTTTCAGTATGTCAAAATGGAAAGCTGGTGTCAGGAGACGTCTGTTCCTTTCCCACTTTTTGTCGTAGCTCAGCAACAGCCCCATACCTAAAGAACAATGGCATATGTAATTAAGCCCCACTTGATTCTTTTTGCATATTGATATTTTGTCTATAGAGTATTATACGTTATGTTATATGAATGCTATTACATAAAAATACATTAATCAAGTTGTATCTCAGATATTATAAGTGAACAATCAGAAACTTATGGACGGAGACAAAAAAATTACAGTCATTAGATACTAGAAAAATCATACCTAGCCATGATTTTATGAAGTAGTACACTCCAGGAGGCTTGAATACAGACTTAGGCTCAGACGACTTGAACAGAAGTTTAGCTGTGTCTGGATGACAAACTGAGATTAAGGGACTGAATGGCCCCAACCATGTAACGAATATCTTGGCACCAGTTCTCTCAAGCATTTTTCCCTCAAGTTTAGCTCTTTCTGCGGTACTCGAAAACTATGAATTCAAAGTATATTTTGTCGAAAGAATCTATACCTTAAACATATCCATTACACAGAAAAAATGCGTTTCTATTGTATGACTGCTTATGAAGGTCCGTCATTAGATATTCATGACACAAGTTTGGGTGTCTTCATGGGTGATAGCATATGAGTTTCATCAAGGAATAGAGTTAAGCTTGTTTTCCTTATTTCTACAATCATTTCATGCCAATTTCGAACTGAAAATTGCCTGAAAATCTTCGTTAGATTTCAAAAAATCATTTCGTTTTTGAAAACTCAAATTTATAACTAACCATGTTCAGGTGTCCCCATAGCCAATGTCTAGGACCAATACTAGGCATATTCTTACATATTTCAATCTTTTTCCTCCATTCCAAAAGGAAAAATATAATCTTATATGCAATAATGGCAGCTAAAACCGTAAATAGGAAGGAACAAATCATCTGAAAGTGTAAATGCACATTAGGCAGCTCACTTACAAAAAAATGAAAATGAAATGCATATAATCTTTAAAACATCTTAATTTTCAGCACGTGAATATGCATACCTGATACTATATACGAGTGCTAGGCAGGATAGAATTATATGGATAAAACAATATGTGAAAAATAACGAATAATCATATTTAGAGATTTATGATCCGAAAACCATAACGAGGCAAAATTTAAAAAGCAAAGGAAACCTAAACACTGTTTTGTGCAAAGAGAAGTGAACTTTCCGTTTTGGAATGATACAATGTATCCTAGAAAAGTGACCATTCCTCTTTAGCAAAACAGTACCCTCACATTACGTCTTTATACTGATCTATTATCAGCCAAAATTAAGGAGTCAGAACTTTGTAAGTGGGCTATATCACCGTGGGGTATCACGTGATACACAAATGATATGTTCCACGGGAATCCCCTTTGATTTAACCAAGTAAATACTGTCTAAATCTACTCTATCTGAATTTATTTTAGACCTATCATATGGAATCCCACCGCTGCCACCAAATGTCGTGACCTTTACTCTGAGAAATATTCTAAATCTTGGTAGCGTGAATAATGAATAAAAGTTACAAACAGTTAAACGTTTATTAAATACAATTATTAACAATATATGCAATATTAACGAAGAAATATAAATATATCTATAATATGAAAATCCTAAGCCCCTATCAGTTTTCCTATCAGATCTAAATGCTTACGTTTACGTCTATTTCAAAATCTGCAACTAACGTTACACCCTGGTTCCGCCCTTTATATACTCGCTTACTTGTTTACATGACGTCATAGTGCACAACGGCGCGTCTGCTAAACTTACAGTGGAATTTCCCATAATAAAGGCAGAACGTTATACAAATGGAGTAAACGATATAAGCTAGGTAAATAAGGAACATAAATTAGGAACTACCGAAACTAAACATTTATCTATAATACAAATATATAACTGGAATTTCCTCTGATAATCAACATTTACAACACTTGTATATTCTTGACCAGAATAAATTACCATCATATAATTGATAATAATGACCATATGATAGGCCTAAAATGAATTCATATAAAGTAGATTTAGACAGTATTAACTTGGTTCAATAAAAGGGGATTCCCGTGGAACATATCATTTGTGTATCACGTGATATCCCACGGTGAATATGTTAGTCAATAAAACACATTTAAACGTACATGTTCCGGCATTAGATAATGGTTTATTATATTTCTTAAGTCTTACATTTATCGGAATTTTCAGTAAGGTAATGAATGATGAATGAAAAAACCTCACCTTGTCTATAAAATTTCCAACTTTGATGCAAGGAAAAATAAATCGTGTATTTTTAGATCGTTCTTCTTATTCAACTACATTAATGCATTTTCATAACCTCGTGTGCATTGGAGTGGAATCTTGCAAGCAGGGTTTATCGGTAATGCATTCTAATTACGTAACAAGCGATTTACTGCACATGTTGTTAACGGAAGAACCGAAAGATATGTATACCAATGATAATTATTTTAGTTTTAAATTTGCAGTGAATCTTTCGTGAAATGAAAGAATACATGAATGAAAATGTTTCTGTTTAAAAAATTGGAACAAAATGAGATCAAAAGGTTTCAATGAAACAACGTTTCATCGCTGGTTCCTCAAAATGTTCTACCAAATCTGTATCGATCTTACTCACCAAAGTTTTATCTGAAATCAAATCTGGGCTTCAAAAATATTGTTCGACAGTTTATTCTCGCAGTGGTATCAACCAGATGTGGATTTTAAAGAATTCGAAGGAACTTTTAGAACATCTGAAATCCACTCATTTTAGTAGAGTCCATTCGATCAAAACCTTTGATTTTTCGACACTTTTCACTACAATTAAACATTCTAAATTGAAAGAAAGACTCGCAAAAATTATAAGTAATGCGTTTACAAGTAAGAACGTTAATCGCAAATACAAATTTATTGTTGTGAACTATGACAAAACCTTCTTTGTAAAAGAAAAGTCCGATTCTGAAAATAAGTACACTGAAACAGATATTATTCAGATGTTAAACTTTTTGATCGACAACATTTTTGTGGTGTTTGGAGGAAACGTCTTCCAGCAAATTGTCGGAATTCCAATGGGGACCAATTGTGCCCCACTCCTTGCTGACATTTTCCTTTACTCGCACGAAGCTGAATTCATTCAATCTTTGGTCTCTGATGGGAAAAGATACTTAGCTTCTGACTTCAACTTCACTTACAGAAACATAGACGATGTGTTGTCCATCAATAATCCAAAATTCACGGATTTCCTGAGCAGTATCTATCCTTCAGAGCTTGAAGTCAAAGAAACTACAGAAACAAATAATGTTGTCCTACGACACTGATGGTCACTTGAACACCTCACTCTATGACAAACGTGACGACTTTAATTTCAGCATTACCAACTTTCCTTTTCTGAGTAGCAACATCCCTTCATCGCCAGCTTATGGCGTGTTCATATCTCAGTTGATACGCTATGTCAGAGCAAGTACCAAATATACGGATTTTGTTTTGAGAGCTAGGCGTCTTTCAGATAAGCTTCTCAGTCAGGGATATGTTTGTGACCGACTAACATCGTCACTGAGGAAGTTCTACGGTCGATATGGGGAACTCGTCATACACTATGATGTCCCACTCTCCAGAATGGTGGATGATATTCTGTCATAGACCATTTGAACCATCAATCCAAAGATTGTACTCTATGTCTTCCGAAATGGAAGTAACGGGATGTGACAGTTCTACCGAATTGAAGCGGCGGGTGTTGCATGCAAGCAGGAGATGCTTACTCTTCCTGGGCACCTGGTCTCACTCTCATATCGGGAGTTCGCTTCTTTTCATACGGTGGAGGTTTTTGTTTGTTTGCTTTGGTTCCTGTTTTATCCTTATTTTGTATGCCTTCGGTTACTGATTTTCTGAATTATCGATTTTGTGCTGTATACAGGGATATGGTCATTATCCATATTTGTCATAGATAGATCATGGCTAATCTATCCAATTTTTCCATAGGAACTCTGTTACACCAGCTAATCCGATTTACTGAAATATGATAGCTTAACAATGAAAAATGTTACATTGCACCTGCAGATAAGGCAGTCAAATATGCAAACATCATTTGAAAACGTTAAATACATATCAACATATTTTCGGATTTTTCGTATAATAATGTCGAAGGGTTCAAACTCTCTACCTTCTTGAAGAAAATTCCAAATCAATTTACATGCACAAGACACGTGTTTCGAATATTTTAAAAATTCTCATCAGTGATGCTTTCAGCGGCTCCACCATAAATAGTTTCAGTAGCGCCCTCTTTAATTTTTTGAAGTTAGAGTTTTACATTAACATTAAAGAGAGCGCGCGGCTCCAAATTTCCTGTAGGGTCGATTCAGTAGCATATCCAAATAAAATCTATGTTCAAAATAGCATTGGAGGGATGGTGCTAAGATGTTAAACTCCTTTAATTTCGATGATGTTTATCGGTGAAATGGCTAGTATCCGAAATAGCAAAAAATATATTTTATGTCTCAGTGATAAAAGGCCTAAACAAAGTTCCTTTCAGGTGACAGTATAAGAAGCAATGAAATCATTTCGAATGAACGTCAAAGAACAATATAACAGCGAATATTCTTTATTCAACATCTCAATATCTAAATAAGATCTACCGACTATATTTTCTTTACCAAAACTTCACAAGGTATTCTTCAAACGTCATTCAAGAAGACAGGACACCGATTATTTTGTCTCTAGGAAAGTTGGTCGGATTACAAATGTACTTGGCTGGAGACATACATAGGCTCGATTTTATGCTTTTATGCTACAATGATTGTACGTTCTACATGACCGCCTGGTACCCGCACAAGACGGAATGTTATGTGCACGAAATATGGATAGCTCAACATCCGCGATTTGTGACCATCCGAAGTCAACATCGCTTGCCGATAGGTCTCATTGGTTGATATGTAGAGTTTTGTTCGTTATAAGTCCCTTTCGGGCTTGCAGGAGGGGACTTATAGTTTCCATCCTGTTTGTCTGTCTGTCTGTCTATCCGTCTGTCCGTCTGTCCATCTGTCTGTCACCTTTTAGTTTTCCGAACTTTTTTGCGCTGTTGTTGCATACAAGGGACTCATTTTTGGTATGTGGATATATCTCAATGTGATACAGATCAAGTTACAGTTTGGATTCGATTGAATTGATTTTACAAGAGTTATGACCCTTGGACTTGAAACATTTCATGAAATGTTCAGTTTTCCGTGCTTTTTTTCGGTTCTATTGCAGATATTGAACTACATTAGATATATCTAATGACAAATATGGATAATGACCATATCCCTGTATACAGCACACAATCGATAATTCAAAAATCAGAAACCGAAGGCATACAAAATCAGGATAAACAGGAACCAAAGCAAACAAACAAAAACCTCCACCATATGAAAAGAAGTCTGATACAAATCAAGTCTGAGTTTGCTTTAGATTGACATAATTTTACAAGAGTTATGGTTCTTGGAAATAACAAATTTTATGAAATTTTCAGTTTTCCGAATTTTTCATCGGTTCTATAGCAGACATTGAGCAAATTTTGAATATATGAATACATCTTAGTGTGATACAGGTCAAGTTTGATTTTGTTTCTAATTAACTGATTTAACGAGAGTTATGGCCCTTTGACTTAGTTACTTTCATGAAATTTTCACTTTTCAGGATTTGTCCTGGCTGTTATTGCAGGTAATGAACTTATTTTTGATATATGGATATATCTTAATGTGATACAGATCAAATTCAAGATTGATTGACTAATGTTTACAAAAGTTACGGCCCTTGGACTTAGCAATTTCATGAACTTTTCGATTTTCCAGACTTTTCTTGAATGTTGTTGTACATATTGAACTTATTTTTCGTATGCGAATACATCTTAATGTGATACACATTAAGTCGAGTTTGGTTTTGATTTACCTTATTTTATAAGAGTTATGACCCTTAGACTCAGCAAATTTCATGGAATTTAAAGTTTTGCTGCCTTTTCTTGGCTGTAATTGCAGGCTGTTATCCAACCAAAGATTGTACTCTATTTCCTCCGAAACGGAGGTAACCAGTTGTGACAGTTCTACCGAATTGAAGCGACGGATGTTGCATGCAAGCAGAAGATGCTTACTCTTCCTGGGCACCTGGTCTCACTCCCATGTCGGGAGCTCGTTTCTTTTCATATAGTGGAGGTTTTTGTTTGTTTGCTTTGGGTTCCTGTTTTATCCTGATTTTGTATGCCTTCGGTTTCTGATTTTCTGAATTATCGATTTTGTGCTGTATTCATGGATATGGTCATTATCCATATTTGTCATTGCACATAGCGCTGTTTCATCATGTCATACTTTGAGTTTTTGTTTTCTAACAGACAACCTTTATTATAATTTTTTTAAAATCTCCATTACTTTTCATCTAATTGTTTAAAGATACAGTGTCCCTGAAAATAAATTTAGAAAACATAAAATGAATTCTGAAGGGTCTTGATAAAGGAAAAAGGGAGCAATAAAATGTTTGGTGTTCCTTGTCCTTTGTTGTCTCATGTGATGTTTATCTATTCTCTGTTCCGTAAAAATCTTGAGAGTTTCAGTTTTTAATGTAAGTGCTTTAGCCGAGTTCTTTCATTTGATCATTTCGCTAAGATGCAGTGTTTCTAACTTCTCAATTTAAGGTATAACAGGAATATCACAGTGTTATAATCAGTTCGAAATTTATTATTTAAAATATATATGTACTCAAACACGACTGAATAAGACTACATACACAAAGAGTAAAATTGTAGCTTTCACCTGTCGTATGCATTCGTTGGGTTTGCAAATCTGATATTCCTACTGATAAACGCCCTGTAAGATGTGGTTTTGCTTTATTTTCAAATGTTTCTTCTGACAAAAGCTAAAATATCAGCGTCAGACCAGTAATACATAACTTTCATACTTTTTTTGGCATATTACATTGTTTAGATTTGAGGATCACTGACGAGGTTTAAGTACCCGAAACGTGCATGTCTGGTCCACGTTGCCAATTTATCTGCCCTTAAATGATGCTATTCAATTTGAAGACGTTTACATTTATTCCACTTGGTGAGTGTCACTGCTGGTGGACCAGGAGTCCCCGAGGGCACATGTAGCCAAGTTCGATCAATTTCGGTTGATCGTTTCTTCAACGCATTCTAAATTTCTGTTATCAAACTTTCTTGAAATTTCTAAAAAGTGGGTCCTGTAGCATCATATCCCACCCATCCTGCTACTTCTTTCGATACACGTTTTCGACATAGTAACTTTCATACTTTTTTGGCATATTACATTGTTTAGATTTGAGGATCACTGACGAGGGTTAAGTACCCGAAACGTGCATGTCTGGTCCACGTTGCCAATTTATCTGCCCTTAAATAATGCTATTCAATTTGAAGACGTTTACATTTATACCACTTGGTGAGTGTCACTGCTGGTGGACCAGGAGTCCCCGAGGGCACATGTAGCCAAGTTCGATCAATTTCGGTTGATCGTTTCTTCAACGCATTCTAAATTTCTGTTATCAAACTTTCTTGAAATTTCTAAAAAGTGGGTCCTGTAGCATCATATCCCACCCATCCTGCTACTTCTTTCGATACACGTTTTCGACATAGTAACTTTCATACTTTTTTGGCATATTACATTGTTTAGATATGAGGATCACTGACGAGGGTTAAGTACCCGAAACGTGCATGTCTGGTCCACGTTGCCAATTTATCTGCCCTTAAATAATGCTATTCAATTTGAAGACGTTTACATTTATACCACTTGGTGAGTGTCACTGCTGGTGGACCAGGAGTCCCCGAGGGCACATGTAGCCAAGTTCGATCAATTTCGGTTGATCGTTTCTTCAACGCATTCTAAATTTCTGTTATCAAACTTTCTTGAAATTTCTAAAAAGTGGGTCCTGTAGCATCATATCCCACCCATCCTGCTACTTCTTTCGATACACGTTTTCGACATAGTAATTTTCATACTTTTTTTGGCATATTACATTGTTTAGATTTGAGGATCACTGACGAGGGTTAAGTACCCGAAACGTGCATGTCTGGTCCACGTTGCCAATTTATCTGCCCTTAAATGATGCTATTCAATTTGAAGACGTTTACATTTATACCACTTGGTGAGTGTCACTGCTGGTGGACCAGGAGTCCCCGAGGGCACATGTAGCCAAGTTCGATCAATTTCGGTTGATCGTTTCTTCAACGCATTCTAAATTTCTGTTATCAAACTTTCTTGAAATTTCTAAAAAGTGGGTCCTGTAGCATCATATCCCACCCATCCTGCTACTTCTTTCGATACACGTTTTCGACATAGTAACTTTCATACTTTTTTTTGGCATATTACATTGTTTAGATTTGAGGATCACTGACGAGGGTTAAGTACCCGAAACGTGCATGTCTGGTCCACGTTGCCAATTTATCTGCCCTTAAATAATGCTATTCAATTTGAAGACGTTTACATTTATACCACTTGGTGAGTGTCACTGCTGGTGGACCAGGAGTCCCCGAGGGCACATGTAGCCAAGTTCGATCAATTTCGGTTGATCGTTTCTTCAACGCATTCTAAATTTCTGTTATCAAACTTTCTTGAAATTTCTAAAAAGTGGGTCCTGTAGCATCATATCCCACCCATCCTGCTACTTCTTTCGATACACGTTTTCGACATAGTAACTTTCATACTTTTTTTTGGCATATTACATTGTTTAGATTTGAGGATCACTGACGAGGGTTAAGTACCCGAAACGTGCATGTCTGGTCCACGTTACCAATTTATCTGCCCTTAAATGATGCTATTCAATTTGAAGACGTTTACATTTATACCACTTGGTGAGTGTCACTGCTGGTGGACCAGGAGTCCCCGAGGGCACATGTAGCCAAGTTCGATCAATTTCGGTTGATCGTTTCTTCAACGCATTCTAAATTTCTGTTATCAAACTTTCTTGAAATTTCTAAAAAGTGGGTCCTGTAGCATCATATCCCACCCATCCTGCTACTTCTTTCGATACACGTTTTCGACATAGTAACTTTCATACTTTTTTGGCATATTACATTGTTTAGATTTGAGGATCACTGACGAGGGTTAAGTACCCGAAACGTGCATGTCTGGTCCACGTTGCCAATTTATCTGCCCTTAAATAATGCTATTCAATTTGAAGACGTTTACATTTATACCACTTGGTGAGTGTCACTGCTGGTGGACCAGGAGTCCCCGAGGGCACATGTAGCCAAGTTCGATCAATTTCGGTTGATCGTTTCTTCAACGCATTCTAAATTTCTGTTATCAAACTTTCTTGAAATTTCTAAAAAGTGGGTCCTGTAGCATCATATCCCACCCATCCTGCTACTTCTTTCGATACACGTTTTCGACATAGTAACTTTCATACTTTTTTGGCATATTACATTGTTTAGATTTGAGGATCACTGACGAGGGTTAAGTACCCGAAACGTGCATGTCTGGTCCACGTTGCCAATTTATCTGCCCTTAAATAATGCTATTCAATTTGAAGACGTTTACATTTATACCACTTGGTGAGTGTCACTGCTGGTGGACCAGGAGTCCCCGAGGGCACATGAAGCCAAGTTCGATCAATTTCGGTTGATCGTTTCTTCAACGCATTCTAAATTTCTGTTATCAAACTTTCTTGAAATTTCTAAAAAGTGGGTCCTGTAGCATCATATCCCACCCATCCTGCTACTTCTTTCGATACACGTTTTCGACATAGTAACTTTCATACTTTTTTTGGCATATTACATTGTTTAGATTTGAGGATCACTGACGAGGGTTAAGTACCCGAAACGTGCATGTCTGGTCCACGTTGCCAATTTATCTGCCCTTAAATGATGCTATTCAATTTGAAGACGTTTACATTTATACCACTTGGTGAGTGTCACTGCTGGTGGACCAGGAGTCCCCGAGGGCACATGTAGCCAAGTTCGATCAATTTCGGTTGATCGTTTCTTCAACGCATTCTAAATTTCTGTTATCAAACTTTCTTGAAATTTCTAAAAAGTGGGTCCTGTAGCATCATATCCCACCCATCCTGCTACTTCTTTCGATACACGTTTTCGACATAGTAACTTTCATACTTTTTTTGGCATATTACATTGTTTAGATTTGAGGATCACTGACGAGGGTTAAGTACCCGAAACGTGCATGTCTGGTCCACGTTGCCAATTTATCTGCCCTTAAATGATGCTATTCAATTTGAAGACGTTTACATTTATACCACTTGGTGAGTGTCACTGCTGGTGGACCAGGAGTCCCCGAGGGCACATGTAGCCAAGTTCGATCAATTTCGGTTGATCGTTTCTTCAACGCATTCTAAATTTCTGTTATCAAACTTTCTTGAAATTTCTAAAAAGTGGGTCCTGTAGCATCATATCCCACCCATCCTGCTACTTCTTTCGATACACGTTTTCGACATAGTAACTTTCATACTTTTTTTTGGCATATTACATTGTTTAGATTTGAGGATCACTGACGAGGGTTAAGTACCCGAAACGTGCATGTCTGGTCCACGTTACCAATTTATCTGCCCTTAAATGATGCTATTCAATTTGAAGACGTTTACATTTATACCACTTGGTGAGTGTCACTGCTGGTGGACCAGGAGTCCCCGAGGGCACATGTAGCCAAGTTCGATCAATTTCGGTTGATCGTTTCTTCAACGCATTCTAAATTTCTGTTATCAAACTTTCTTGAAATTTCTAAAAAGTGGGTCCTGTAGCATCATATCCCACCCATCCTGCTACTTCTTTCGATACACGTTTTCGACATAGTAACTTTCATACTTTTTTGGCATATTACATTGTTTAGATTTGAGGATCACTGACGAGGGTTAAGTACCCGAAACGTGCATGTCTGGTCCACGTTGCCAATTTATCTGCCCTTAAATAATGCTATTCAATTTGAAGACGTTTACATTTATACCACTTGGTGAGTGTCACTGCTGGTGGACCAGGAGTCCCCGAGGGCACATGTAGCCAAGTTCGATCAATTTCGGTTGATCGTTTCTTCAACGCATTCTAAATTTCTGTTATCAAACTTTCTTGAAATTTCTAAAAAGTGGGTCCTGTAGCATCATATCCCACCCATCCTGCTACTTCTTTCGATACACGTTTTCGACATAGTAACTTTCATACTTTTTTGGCATATTACATTGTTTAGATTTGAGGATCACTGACGAGGGTTAAGTACCCGAAACGTGCATGTCTGGTCCACGTTGCCAATTTATCTGCCCTTAAATAATGCTATTCAATTTGAAGACGTTTACATTTATACCACTTGGTGAGTGTCACTGCTGGTGGACCAGGAGTCCCCGAGGGCACATGAAGCCAAGTTCGATCAATTTCGGTTGATCGTTTCTTCAACGCATTCTAAATTTCTGTTATCAAACTTTCTTGAAATTTCTAAAAAGTGGGTCCTGTAGCATCATATCCCACCAATCCTGCTACTTCTTTCGATACACGTTTTCGACATAGTAACTTTCATACTTTTTTTGGCATATTACATTGTTTAGATTTGAGGATCACTGACGAGGGTTAAGTACCCGAAACGTGCATGTCTGGTCCACGTTGCCAATTTATCTGCCCTTAAATGATGCTATTCAATTTGAAGACGTTTACATTTATACCACTTGGTGAGTGTCACTGCTGGTGGACCAGGAGTCCCCGAGGGCACATGTAGCCAAGTTCGATCAATTTCGGTTGATCGTTTCTTCAACGCATTCTAAATTTCTGTTATCAAACTTTCTTGAAATTTCTAAAAAGTGGGTCCTGTAGCATCATATCCCACCCATCCTGCTACTTCTTTCGATACACGTTTTCGACATAGTAACTTTCATACTTTTTTTGGCATATTACATTGTTTAGATTTGAGGATCACTGACGAGGGTTAAGTACCCGAAACGTGCATGTCTGGTCCACGTTGCCAATTTATCTGCCCTTAAATAATGCTATTCAATTTGAAGACGTTTACATTTATACCACTTGGTGAGTGTCACTGCTGGTGGACCAGGAGTCCCCGAGGGCACATGTAGCCAAGTTCGATCAATTTCGGTTGATCGTTTCTTCAACGCATTCTAAATTTCTGTTATCAAACTTTCTTGAAATTTCTAAAAAGTGGGTCCTGTAGCATCATATCCCACCCATCCTGCTACTTCTTTCGATACACGTTTTCGACATAGTAACTTTCATACTTTTTTTGGCATATTACATTGTTTAGATTTGAGGATCACTGACGAGGGTTAAGTACCCGAAACGTGCATGTCTGGTCCACGTTGCCAATTTATCTGCCCTTAAATGATGCTATTCAATTTGAAGACGTTTATATTTACTTCTATATGGGCCAAAAATGGAATCTAGGTAACGTATCTGTCGGTAACGTATCTGGTTTTTAGCTGCATTTTTCGCGCTATTTTGTATATTTCTTCATTCTTATTAAAAGAGCCGACGTTTTTAACCAACATTCACTTCATCTAATCCATAAATAGGGCCAAATCGGTTGAGTTCTCACTGTAGAGCTAGATAGTTGGTAACGTATCTGTTGCTGTCTAAACGTCCAAATGCTAATTTTAAATACTCCCGATGAAACAGATAAAATATCGTTTGCTAGAATGGTTTAAGGACTCTGTTTACTGATAGTACCCATGTATACGCTTTCTTTTCTACTCAAAGGTTTCGGATATGTCATTAATGTCTTACATTTCTATCAGCTTGAAGTGTGGTGACATATCTGTCTGCCTTCTAACGGACAACAGAATATTTCTTAGTGCAAAAACATAATTTCTCATGCAATAAAAGTTTTGATCCTTATGTAAAAGTAATACTTTGGGATTTCAGCTGGGAGTAAAAAGGACACTGATGATACATTTCTATAATGTATTTTTTTTTTCTACATCAAAATGTAGCCTTGTGCAAGGCAAATTAACTTAAAATTGACCTTTTGTGAGTCCAAGGAAAAGAACCACGAATGTTCTGCTTGTAATTACTATTGTGGTATATTGGACCATTGTAATAGGTAATCAACATCGATATTTTTGCTTAGTTTACCATTAAAATATCTCTGTACAGGATGCGGACGCGGAAATTTAATAATTTAACACTTCAAAGTGTGCTTACTTTCTTCAAAGTGTTCGCATCATTCTTCAAAGTGTTCACATCATTCTTCAAAGTGCTCGAATCATTCTTCAAAGTGTTCGTATCATTCTTCAAAGTGTTCGTATCATTCTTCAAAATGTTCACATCATTCTTCAAAGTGCTCACATCATTCTTCAAAGTGTTCGTATCATTCTTCAAAGTGATCTAATCATTCTTCAAAGTGTTCGCATCATTCTTAAAGTGTTCACATCATTCTTCAAAGTGTTCACATCATTCTTCAAAGTGTTTACATTATTCTTCAAAGTGTTCACATCATTCTACAAAGTGTTCACATCATTCTTCAAAATGTTCACATCATTCTTCAAAGTGTTCGCATCATTCTTCAAAGTGTTCGTATCATTCTTCAAAGTGTTCAAATCATTCTTCAACGTGTTTGCATCATTCTTCAATGTGTTTGCATCGTCCTTCAAAGTGTTCACATCATTCTTCAAAGTGTTCGAATCATTCGTCAAAGTGTTCACATCATTCTTCAAAGTGTTCGAATCATTCGTCAAAGTGATCGTAGAATTCTTCAAAGTGTTCACATCATTTTTCAAAGTGGTCACATCATTCTTCAAAGTGTTTACATCATTCTTCAAAGTCTTCGTATCATTCTTCAAAGTGTTTGCATCATTTACAAAAACAGGTCAAATTTACAGAATTGACCAGACATGCGCGTTTTTGGGTATAGTAACCTAGTCTCGAAGAGTTCATTTCTTACCGTCATCAATACTTTATGGCAACTGGCTCTTTGAAGTGCATAGTTTGTATTTTTTTAATCATGCATTCATAAATGTGTATTTACTACTTTGATTTCCGATCTGTTTATCGTCAGAAAGCATCATGAAGGTACAATGACTTGAATGCACACATATAGCTTTCTAATACATGCATTATAATATTTTTTTTTCAAAATCAACAGATCATTTGAACGAATAAATTAAGCATTAAATTAACGTTTACTACATTGGCTAATTCTTACATTTTGAATGTACTTCCTTGACTTTAGAAGATTGTACCTCACTGTACATCTATGTATCGGCTATTATACAATCCAGATAAACGACTGAATAATTCCAAGTCTTATAAATGCTACAGAAAAAATTTAAACCACTGTACTAAACATAACTTCGGGTAACTATGTCTTTAAAATGAATGCATACTTTAAGGTCGTTCTTCTTGTCAATTTGCACCTTGATTACGTAATGTGTATTGGAGCGGAATCTATGCATACAGGGTAACTGTCACGGTCTATACTGTTTTGTAAATTGAATAACCTGACGAGCAATTACTACAAATGTACTAATAAGAAATGGTCTCTGTATGTACACGAAGTCCTTTCTCGTCAGTAACAAGTATGTCAACAAGATGCTTAACTCTGTCAAAGGTCTAATGTGACGTCAAAATTGATCTACAGTAATGCAAAAGCAAGCTATGTATCAAGTTCTATCCTTTATTTCTTGGATAGAAAAGTTCGGAATCCTAGCTTTAATTTAGCATTTCATCGAGGTGCATACTTTATCAGCTACTGTCAATGGCAAATTTTTAACGTCTTCATATTAATTAGCATCATTTAAAAGAAGATTAATTAACAGCGTGGACAAGACATGCACGTTTCGGGTATTTAACCTCAATCCAAACAATGAAATATGGCCAAAATATGTGATAATTATGTCCAAATATACCGAAAGACGTAGCAAGTTGGCTGGGATATGATGCTACAGGACCCAGGTTTCAGAAATTCGTGAAAATTTTGTAGACAGAAATTTTCCACTGCGTTTGAAGAAACGACCTATCGAAATTAATCGAACTTGGCTACATGTGCCCTCGGGGACTCCTGGTCCACCAGCAGTGACACTCACCAAGTGGTACAAATGTTTAACGTCTTCAAATTCATTAGCATCATTTAAAAGAAGATTAATTAACAGCGTGGACCATACATGCACGTTTCGGGTATTTAACCCTCGTCAGAGATCCTCAATCCAAACAATGAAATATGGCCAAAATATGTGACTCCTGGTCCACCAAAAGGTATGTAAAATTAAACTTTATACAACCACCCATATAAGATAGACAATAAGGAAGTACCCATCAGTTAATGTGTCTATCAGAGAAGTTCCCATTACAGAAAGTACGGAAATTGAATTGTACATGCGATCAAGGAGTATGACTAAAGAAAAAATCTATCATGATCAAACTCTAAGACCAAGGTATGTACCAATTTTCATCTTGATATATTAATTTATTGCAATGAAAACTTTCCATTTTCCCCGAAACCAGGAAAATACAAGACCAAACTACTAACCCCTATGTGTTCTGAACCTTCTACAAAGGTGCAAAACGAATCCCTTTGGAGAATAATATAATCTTACATCACCGTGAGGGAGGGATGGCGATTTCTCAACCCGAGTGTACAAATTTTGAAAGTCGATGACGAGGCTTGCCGTTTCATGGACAAGTAAAACTTATACACAAGGGTTGGGAATAAGCCGTCCCTCTGTCACGGTGGTATTTGATTGTTTTTCTCCCACAACGTATAGTGTATGTTATAATCACATGTTTGTTGCCCTACTTCCATAAAGATGCTTTGGTAGCGATGACGTCACAGAGTGAGATCGATGAGGGAGAGATCGATTGATTCCAGGAAAATGTGGGAAAGTATCTCCTGCTTGGTAGCAGCACCAATCAATTTGACATCACATTTCACTTTGCGCTTTGAAAACTTTTTGTTACATCCTAAAATAGCATCGAATTGATGCAGGTTACACTATGTACTACCCTCGCACCATCCACTCTATGCTCATTGGTCATATATTCAACTAAATTATTGTACTAAATCGATCCTGCAGGAATATTGGAGTCGCACATTCTTTACAAAATAGATGCACAAAATTCAATAAATCGAATATTAGAGTGCGCTACTAAAAGAAGTTTTTTTTTACAAAAATCTCTTTTCCTTGAAGAGGGAATCTCTAACAACGCACCGTTGCAGCACCAACAGCATAACTCCAAAACACCCAATGCAAAAACACAGAGCAGACACCCACAGAAAAAGACGCAAACTCACACCATAGACACATGAAACACAAAAGACTACAAATAAACCAACGAGATCACGCAAGTAGCATGTTGTCCGGATTAGGTGCCCACCACCCTCCTAATTTTCTGATTACCCAGAAGTCTCGAAGAACGCACAATTGTGGTGTAAAATAGCCTCCTTACTGTAAGATGAACATACAACCAGACAGCATGACGCAGGGGACCAAGAAAAACAGATGGATAGGTAAATGAATATAAAAACAGAAGGCATACGAAAAGCATGTCTTTCCTTTGCCGGCTGTAGTGACCTCATGCATGTGAAAGCCCGAGGAGTCAGACTGAGGGACCCGTTAAACTCGGTAAATCAAGAGGTGTCCCGGGAACCAAGTGTTTGTCAAATAGTACAGTTTGAATTGTTTCCCTTCTTAAGCATATTTTATTTAGAATTTGGTATTTAAAATCAATTAATTTTCGAAAATTCGCATGTCTTTATCAATTCAAATTTCTTTGATGCTCTTCAGACACAGATTCAAATGTCGTGATGCACTTTTAAAGGAATATACTTGGATTTGAAAATTTAGTTGAAAGGCCTATTATATGAAGAGTATAGATTGATCGAGCACGTTTATTTTTACATATTCACATATAAGAAGATACATGTATAATGATTTAATATAGAAATTTACAGTTGACTGAAATGGAAACGAGCTTTTTGAAAATGCTTTGTTTTCAATATTTTCAAACTCCTGATGATTCCACCAGAAGAGATACCGGGGTGGTTAGAATTATCAATATATTCTATTGTAATGACTCCTGTATACGATATAGTGATGTTCGATGAATAATCGTATGGTTACATTTTTCTTTATTCTATTGTTTATAGAGCATACGATACAAAGCTATTTACGATAAATATACAATGTAAATGTAAGTATCAATTGCATTTCTATGTCTTATTTCGAATTGGACATCTAACTCCATTTCGACAAAATTTTCCCATTATTTGAGGGGGTGTATATTTTTTTTTACTAAAGTTTTCATTTGTCTTGTAAACCGCATAAACGGCTTTTCAACAATGTTTAAGAATGTTTTAGGTTATATCCATCGTAAAACAGAAACAGTTTGACACATTCACTGGTTAAGATTTTTATTCTGCATGACTAAAGCGACGGGTGTTGCTAGCACTCAGGAGATTCTTACTCTTCCTCGGCAGCTGGTGTCATTTCCATGTGGGATTAGCGTTTGCTTTGTCATAGAATATTTCATTTGTTTCATGTGGATAGGTGTTTTTCAAAATTCTTCGGGAACGCATTCAAATTTTTATATCCCTTTGTACATGTATAAATATTTGATCTTTACAAATCAGGTTTACAGTATAGTTGAAAAAAGGCAAGAATAACTTCTCAATCTAAAGTATATCACAGTGTTTTAATCAGTTCGAAATTTATAATTTATAACGTATCACAGATGTGTATTCAAACATGACTGACTAATGACCACGTACACTAAGAGTAAAATTGTAGCTCTTCACCTGTCGTATGTATTCCTTGGGTTTGTAAATCTGATAGTCCGTCTGATAAACGCTATAGTATACAAGGCGCTTATCACAAGTCAATTTGGTTAATTTCAGTTTAATCTTTTTTATTGTTACAGCGGATATCGAACTGGATTTTTTTTGTGAGCGAATTTCTGTTACATGGTCACGTCAATTCATATTTATGTGCCAGGTACTAGCATATCTCATTGTTAAGTAGATCGAGGTGTACAATTATAGCAATTTAGAATTACAGCAGACGAGGGACATAAAAAACTTGGAACGACGTGACATACTCCATCATCCATATCAAATGGAGTTAAACAATCAGATACACCGAGACATGAAAACATGAATGACAATTTAATCCATGAATTGAAGTATTCCATTGAACACCTGACATCAAATGTGTATGGTAGTGATCTATATAATTGATTAGTCACCCGGATTATGTGCACATACATGTATATATAACTCAAACGCTAATCTGAGTACAAAGAGGTATTCAAAGACACGAAACAACTGCATAAAGAAAATCCCTCATAGTGTATATTGATATTACCAGTAAGAGTGTTCAAAGTAAAGAAACTTATTAATAGTAATTCTCAGTAAACAATTTCGGCACGCATGGTCTCCGATTGTCATGAAAAATCACACATAAGTAGGGACCAATAAAAAAATGTAAATTAGACCAAAATTTTGTTTCAAGGTCATCTGGTTACCATGGCAACGGCCTTTAAAGTTGAGAAATTGGCAAAATTGAGCTACTTTGAGGCTCTATAATTTGATTTATTTATTACATTTATTGAAGAATTTCTAGGCATCCCAAGGATTAGGACCTAAAATTTTAGATAAGCTCAATCCGTAGTGTCTGATATTGTCAAAAAGGCTGATTGATTTCAAAATGCTGTTTGTATTTTCCAATTTTCCTTCTCTCCTGATGGGTATACAAGGAAATGGAATTTATTTTATAGAATGAGCAAATTCAAGATAAATCCACTTGCTGCTATGTACATAAGCTACATTAGCAACAGTATGGTCTATAATATTACTTATTTTGCAACTTCAGTAATGTAAATGTAAAAATCTGACTTCAAAAAATTAAAGAGGGCGCTACCGAAACTATTTATGGTGGCGCCGCCGAAAGCATCACTGATGAGAATTTAATATTCGAAACACGTGTCTGGTGCATGTAAATTGATTTGGAATTTTCTTTAAGAAGGTAGAGAGTTGGAACCCTTCGACATTATTAAGAGTTATTTTCAAAATTTTTGCATCATGATGAACAGATAGAAATGTTGAAATATATCCAACACAAAGAGCTATTTTAAAAACCGTGAAAAGGCTATTGGGAACATATGTTACCATGGCAACCATTTTTTATCATTTTTATACAAGTCATTTTTAATCTCAGAAAGTAAAAGATTCATTATCAATAAAGATCGAGTAAGCCTCTATCAAAATACAAGAACAAATTTCATTGACAAATAATAAATGGTTGTTATGGTTATTCGGCCATGCAATCTACAAATAAGCATTTTTTTTATGTTTCTCGAAGCCTTCTCCCCCTAAAACGAAACAGGCTTACACAACTGTTTACATATATTATTGAGCAAAGTCTAAACTTTATTTTAGATTGAAAAAACTGTCATATTACTTAACTTTGGATGCCTGTATCCAAGGACTCAAATTGGGCTTATGTACAGTTTTACACAATCGTTCTCACAGCAACGGGCTATATCCTGCATATTAAAAAAGTTCCTTCATATTTTGAAATATCTACTTGAATACATTCATTATCTATCATTGCTTTGAATTAAAATTCAATGATCTAGGTAAAAAAGGACTCTAAATATTGTCCAAAATTGCTTTCATTTTTGCGAGTTGTATTATGTATTATTTGCATAAACAACTGAAAAAATGTAAGTTATTAATTGTATTTTGTAAAAATGCCAAAAACACTATTTTGATAGGGTACCTGTGTTGTTGCCATGGAAACATATAGATAAGTAAAAGAAGATCCTGACAATAATTTGAACAGCACTCACAATAGAGCACAAAATTGAGCATCGACGGACCCCTAGCAAGCTAGTGATGGGATCAGGTGCCCGGGAGGAGTGGAAACATATAGATAAGACCATAAATCAAGAATGTATCACTTGGTTAGCTGCCCCCCCCCCCCCCCCTAAACCCCCAAAAGCCATAGAAGTTATATTTCAGTTATCAAGTGAGATATTCATTTATGATAAGAAACAGCCATCCCATCACAGCTTAAACATGTCAATTTATCATTTTGACAAATATGGATAATGACCATATCCCTATATACAGCTCAAAATCGATAATCTAGAAAATCATAAGCCGAAGGCATACTAAATCAGGAAAAAAACAGGAACCAAAGCAAACAAACAAAAACCTCCAGCACATGAAAAGAAGCGAATTCTCGATATGGGAGTGAGACCAGGTGCTCAGGAAGAGTAAGCATCTTCTGCTTGCATGCAACACCCATCGCTTCTATGCGGTAGAATTGTCACATCCGGTTACTTCCATTTTGGAAGATATAAAATATAATCTTTGGTTGGATGGTACAAATGATCTATGACAGAATTTCATCTAACATTCTGGAGAGTGGGACATCATCTGTATGACGAGTTCCCCATATCGACCGTAGAACTTCCTCAATGACGATGTTAGTCGGTCACAAACGTATCCCTGACTGAGAAGCTTATCTGAAAGACGCCTAGCTCTCGGAATAAAATCTATGCATTTAGTACTTGCTCTGGCATAGCGTATCAACTGAGAAATAAACACGCCATAAGCAGGCGATGAAGAGATGTTGTAAACATGTCTTAGCTTTGAGTTTCACCAAAAGTAAGGGGACTAATAGCTTTTTATAGCGTACAAACACGATAGGCCTTCTACTTTCACCCATATGAAAGAAAGGAGGGGATCTCCAACAGCACCAAAAACAAAACCACAAAACAAACCATAAACACAGAGCAGACACTCATAGAAAGAAACGCACAAGGGACAAGGACCACCAACTCACACCATAGAAACATGAAACACAAAAGACCACGCATAAACCAACGAGACCAATGGGCAACCGGTGCCGACTTAGGACAGTCATCTGCCAAGCAAGTAGCAGACGGTATGGTTATCCTGATTGCGCGCGTTTAATCCTTCCACTTTTCCGATTACCCAAATATCTCGAATAACGCAGGATTGTGGTGTAAAATAACCTCATCACTGCAAGATGACGATACAAACAGACATGACGCAGCATGATGCAGGGGCCCAAGAAACACACAGATGAAATGTAAATGGATATAAAAACAGAAGGCATACGAAATACAGTCCGTACTCTGCCGGCTGTAGCAAGGTCATGCATGTGATCAACCGAGGAGTCCGACTGAGATTCAGAGAAGACAGGTGGTTGAGGCCCTATCTTCTCTAAAGAAGTTTTGGCAGGGCCCGTCATGATGGCCCGTTTTTTTTATATTCAGTCAGAATGCATTTCGTAAGAATGCCCGGGTACAAGGCTGTAGATTGGTCCAGTACCAAGCCAATCAAGCTAATCCATTTTCAGCTTTATTAAAAGTTATAATTTCTCTTATTTTGGATCAAACGCATAGCTAAAACATCCTTACAATGCGTCACATTCCCGTTTTTTGTGATTAACATCTTTCCTAAGAGAAATCATGGAAAAATCAAATGTTCTGCGTTGCGACATTACCCACTGTGATTATGCAACTAATGTCAATTTATGAACACAACTGTCATCTTCCGTTTTTCATATAGTATACATGAATAAAAAATTCTTTTTAAAATACTTCAGTCCAGAAAAGACAAAATGTATTAAGCATTTCAAAACTATGCTATTCTACATCATATTTTGTCAATTTCTTTCTTCCATACGCAGGTTTATTCCGTTTTTAGCTCTTGTAATCAGAACATGTTCTGTTTTGTAATCAAAATCAGGATCCAAGGAGATCTTGTACCTGAAAAAAAAACATTATCATTTAGATTTAGAATAAATACAAAACATATACATTTGTATCATAAAATATCTGAAAATGATTAAGTGGTGTGCTTGTCATTGTTTTTTGCTTTGGGTATTTCATTGTTTTGCTGTTGGTGCTGTAATCGAGTCATATTGAAGATCCCTTTATTCCTTTTCCTTCAATACACAATTGGAGGTGTTATCAGTAATCTATTCAATTTTCAATAACAACAAATAACGTTATTCGCTTTAATTTTTTAATCATCGTGAAAGCCGTCAAAAGAGTCGGATGCATATTGGTCTCCCTTTTCCTGTTTTGCAGTTTTACTTTCATTTTCTACTTTCATATTGTTTGATAATCATTTTGGTGTAGGTTTTGCGTGTCAATCGCGTTTACCATGTTTGCGTTCTTACTTAATTTGTCGTATGCCCTTGTTTGTTGCATTGCTTTGGGAGTGATCAGTTCGACTGTCAATATCACCGAAAAAGAAATACTTACCTGATATATACATCAAAATGTACATCGAAACAATCATCGAATTTGACAGGTTTCCATGGAGCTGTTGAGACGGGTGTTGCATGCAACCAGGAGAAGCTGACTCTCCCCGGGCACCTGATCTCACTTCGTAATGTTGTTCATTCCGGGGGTCGCAACCGTTCCGATGGGAATTCTTACGGTTTGGCCTTGCCTTTTCGACTTTGAGACTGAATAATTGTAAGGTACTTCTTTGATTTTTACTTCTGAAGTGCAAAATCTCTTGTTTTGTGTTATTTTGTATTTGTCTTTTTTTTTTGGGGGGGGGGGGGGGGGTTCGTTTTGTTTTGGCGCTCTGGTTTTCCTTGTCTGTGTTTGACCTTGGAGCGTTACGTAACTGTCCTTTTAACCTCATATGCTTAGGTGTTCTATAGAAATACCTGCAAATTCTTCACGAAATATTTTCTCTTCATCGTTGCATTTTGTAACGTATCAAAATATCCAAAAATAGATCGGCATAGGTTAAACAGTTTATCCTGTTGTCGATCTTAGGCCTAAATAAACACGGTGAAGTCGGATACATCATCCCATCAATGACTGGGTCTTTAGATTGGGGTATTGGTTAGAAAAAGCATAATATTGGCATGTAACATAAATTCAAAATTTAATATTTCATATATCGGTGTTTAGAGATCTTAAGTGGCAGCTTTGAGATTTTGATTCAAATGTTGAAAGGAAGCAACCACTCTATTTCTAGTGGTCGCGGTGGGTAGAAAATTACCAAAATGATTTTTAAAGTATTTCAAGAGCATAAATATTTCACAACACTTTTATTCTCACAGATCTATTGCACGATTCTGATTTTCTTTCTTCCGGCTTTGTAACGAGCCAACCTATTTTTCATGTCAAACTTTTGGATGAAATATTTTTTCTAACGTCCGATCTTCTAGAATCAAATTGTTGTCCCCTTATCATTAAACCTACCTTAGAACCAATCTGGCTATTATCACTTTTATTTCATCAAAGGCAAACTTCTGTCCAATACAGTTCCTGGTATAAGAAAGGATATTTTTCATCCATAAATAGTTTATACCCGGATTTACAGCTATTTGTCGCAGCAAACACGTACGAGGGCTGATTAATATGTTGTAATCGTAATGATGGATTTGAATTTTATCAGACATTTTGCACTATTTTTCTACATAATCCCCTTCAGTATCTATACTTTTTTATTAACGGTTTTAAAGGGTCTCAATACCACTTTTAAAGAACTCCTTATCTTGACTGGTCAGAAAGCCATTCATTGCAAGTAGGACGTCATCCTCGGACTGAAATTGGGTGCCAGAAATATCTGTTTTCAGTTTTGGGAATATATGAAAGTCGTCTGATTGAGCAAGATCAGGTGAATAAGGCGGTTGCTCAATCATATTAAAGCCAAATATTATGAAATGCAGCCATGGTAGTGACAGACTTGTGAACAGGAGCACTGTCCTGATGGAGCGACACACCTTAAACTAGTGAGCTTTCCGCTTAAGTTTCATATTTTCTCGTATGTGTCATTGATTGTTTGTCCTTTTTGGAGATAATCTATCAGCAGAATAGCTTCTTCATCCCAGAAAACCCCATATCAATCAGACCTCGTACCACAACATAAAAATTACCAGGTAAACTCTCTTATCTTGAAAACCTTATCCGAAGTACATGATCTAAATAATGTTTATTCTAGGATATAGCAATTAATCATAATATATAATAATCTTAAATTTGTCTTTGACATTCCTGAAATATTTCAACATCATAACTAATATTTCAATCATAATTTACCTTCGCCCCGCTGAAAATGGCACATATGCATAAGGATCCCGTTCTTTAATTTCACTATCAAGAAAGCGCTCCGGTCTGAAGGTCTTTGTAAGATAAAGTAAAATTAACCTTCTCTTCAAGAAAATTCGAAGACATGCAAACATTACAAGGATATTCTTAAAAGTATATAACACGGAATACAGAACATAGAGGGCTATCTGTCGACCGACCCATAGTCGAAGTGAGGATCGCGCCAGCAACCTTCGGTCACTGGCCCGGCAACCTAGCCACTAGACCATGGCGCCGACATATAGTGAATATTACCTTGTATATTAATAAAGAATTTTTTCTTATCTTATCTTTCTTATCTTCTTATTTTTCTTCTCATTAAATCTACTTATCCTATTATTTACTGAAAAGAAATATATCACTGTATTCTACTTAAAAGACCAAATGTATAAAAGTACTAACAGCATGGTCTTCCCATACATGTGGGTGGTTGTTAACGTGGTAGAGCATTATTGCTACAGCAGTTCCAGCTGGTATTTCATTTCCATCAAACACAAATGGCTTAGTCAGGTGCCTGCCTATTATAGGAACTGGGGTTCTCAGACGTATAGACTCTCTCAGAAAAAGAGCCAGTTGATGGCATTCATGGATGTTTTCCCTACAAAAATCAGAGACAAATTTTGACTATTAAACACATATTTGAAACTAGTATCCTGATCTTTTTCATTGTTCCTGACCATTATTATTTTTCTAATGTTGAAATAAGCAATCATAGATATGATAATATCCTAAGATGTATTTTTATTCAGTTTGGAAAAAAAAACACATTGAAATTCATTTCAGTGATACAAATAGGTTGCAATTACCATGTGAATTTATCTGCCTCAATCGTGAGATTTCGAACTTCTTCGTATACCTTTTCCTGTTCTTCGGGGTATTTACCGAGAAAGTAAGCGGCCCAGCTAATGGCTGAAGCAGCTGAATCGTGACCTATAAAAACAAACATAAAGGATTGATTTTCAAAAAATGACTTTGAAGTACTCTTAGTGAACAAATACACTTGAAGGAAAAAGAAAACTTGAAAGACAATATATAAAGGGGAAAGAATGTATGACAGGGACATTACGTAAACCTGAACGCTGATATGGTGAAGTCCAAAATTGAATTTCAATCCTATTTTTTGGCACCTTTTTCGGATTCTTTTTCTACTCCTTTGCACAATAATTGGTACTTAAACATCGACGGCGGGTGCGGCTAGCCAACAGGGGATGCTTACTCCTCCCGGGCACCTGATCCCACCTCTAGCTTGCTAGGGGTCCGCCGATGCTTAATTTTGTGCTCTATTGTGAGTGATGTTGCGATTATCGTCAGGATCTTCTTTAACTCATTTGTGTCACACTTATGCCCTTTGCCGTGTGGAGCTCGTAAAAACGTTCCCCGCGAGGGGTTTGACAGTAAGTGTTTTTAATATATTTCCCTGACATTGTCGCCATAGCACTTTCTATATAGAGATAACGTCAGAGAGTGCATGAATTTTAGATATTGTTTTCATTTTCGTGCTTAAACATCGACGGCGGGTGCGGCTAGCCAACAGGGGATGCTTACTCCTCCCGGGCACCTGATCCCACCTGTAGCTTGCTAGGGGTCCGCCGATGCTTAATTTTGTGCTCCATTGTGAGTGCTGTTGAGATAATCGTCAGGATCTTCTTTTACTCATTTGTGTCACACTTATGCCCTTTGCCGTGTGGAGCTCGTAAAAAAGTTCCCCGCGAGGGGTTTGACAGTAAGTGTTTTTAATATATTTCCCTGACATTGTCGCCATAGCATTTCTATATAGAGATAACGTCATAGAGTGCATGAATTTTAGATATTATTTTCATTTTCGTGCTTAAACATCGACGGGTGCGGCTAGCCAACAGGGGATGCTTACTACTCCCGGGCACCTGATCCCACCTCTAGCTTGCTAGGGGTCCGTCGATGCTTAATTTTGTGCTCTAATGTGAGTGCTGTTGAGATAATCGTCAGGATCTTCTTTAACTCATTTGGATCTTTTGTTTGGTAGCGCATATTTTCTTGATTTGATTTTATTGTGTCTATGTTTCTGATATTCACTCTTTTTTTATTATTATTTATTACGTTCCATTAAGAGTATTTTTCTTTTCTTGGAAATTGTTTTATTAACCAATTATCCTTTGAAATTAAAAAATAAACAGTGATATCTTCTTCACAAGGACGATTTTTAAATATGTAAGATGTGACGATAATTAGTTTTATGTCTGAAAATAATTATTGTCACTATTAGCGATGATGTATGAATACTGATATTGCCTTCAATTATTCCGTCTTTAACTATGTTCGATCTGTGCAAGGTATCTGACGTTGAAATAAACATTAAGGAAGTACCTATTAGTTATTCAGTCTCAAAGTTGAGAAGGCAAAATCATTAGAATTTCTATTTGAACGGTTGAGAATCTCGGAATGAATAACATTCCGAAATGAGACCAGATGCATCTCCTGATTGCATGCACCACCCACCGGAACAGCTCCATGGAACATTATAAAATTCGGTGATTGTCTCGGTGTACATATTGATGTACACACCTGGTAAGTATTTCTTCTTTGGTGATGATGACAACCATTCAATCACAATCCAGAATGTCACTGATTATTCTGGAAAGGGGGTTCTGATATGCTTTTATCATATCCCTGTAGCGACCACAGAACTTCCTCAAAGATGATTTCAGTCGTTTTGCAATATAACCCTGAACAAGTAGCTTACTGTACTTGCAAGCCGTCTGGCTCCAACTATGAAATCTTCATTTTGGAAACATGCCCTGCAGGCGTTGCGTATGAGCTGGGAAACAAAAAGTTGCTACTCAAAGCAATATAGCTTGTCATATGGTGAGGTGATCTAATGGACGTTTGCGTCGAAAAGTATATCCAAGTACTAAGCGGATCTGTCGCTCTGGGTTGTTACCTTGATCTCTAGTTCATGAGGAGAGATTTCATGTAGATGACCCTTAAAGTTTGGATTATTGATGGACAACACGTATGTATGTATCTGAAGAAAACAATCGAACTGAGATGCGAGGTGCTTTCGCCCAGTTGCGCGCAAGGTTAGGGTGAAGTCAGCTTCGTATGAATATAAAAAAAGCAGAGGGGCGCAATGGGTACCTATGGAAATGCCAACTATTTGCTTCAATACAGTTCCTCAAAACAACACAAAAATGTTGTCAATCAAAAATTCAAGCATCCGTAGGATATCGTCTTTGTCTTATACTTTTTGTTTGAATCAGAGTGTTCCTTCACGATATAAGTGTCCTCCCGCCCTATGACAAGGTATTTGTTTCTCATGTTCCCATCTTTGACAGAAAGGTTTTGCGAATAATATTGGCCAGTCTGATTTTGAGCTTTTGGTGTGGAATGGTTGTGTAGAGCGTGGAGATGTCGTGATTGAAATTGAGGGCTTTTAAATTTTCCAAAAGGTTCTTGGAATTCTTTAGGATCCACATCTGATTGATTCCATTTCTGAAATATCTTGTCTCGCAATTTGTTTGAAAATATTGCTTGATGCGAGTTAATATTTTCGTAAGCAAAATGGAAAGAAGTTTTGTGGAGCACCTGGACGAACCGGCAATGAATCGGTGTTTGTAATGCTTTTGCGCATTTTTGAAATCCATTATGTATAAGGTAGTTCAAGATCAGAGTCATCAGTATGAATACCGAAGGACTCAAGAAAAAATTTGTGGTTGTCAAGTATTTCAGATACAGAAAAGTTTGTAATTGTGTATGGTGGATTTCCAGGTGCTGAATGTAATCCTAGTTCCTCTCTCAGGCATTTGAAATAGTATGATTTGCAAACGAGAGTAAAATTGTTTGCCGCTTTGTCAGCAGGAACAATGATATATTTTTATGGAGGTCAGAAAGTTCTTTGGCAACAACAGGGTCATTAAAATTGACTCATGTCCGTTGTTAACTGAGTGCTGAAATCGCCCTATTCTTATAAGTAAATTATCCGATGGATTTCATCCATTCGGACAGTTTGTCTTTTTCCACGTCCTTGTTTTTTGCCCACCGTTTGGCGTACCATATTGACACCATTGAATCCCTTTAATTATGTCATATTTGAACATGTAACACTGTTTCTTTGAATATTGTTATGCTTGTTTCCATATAATTTGATGACTGTACAGGTAGACATCGGATACTTACAAAAGTGGGAAGTAACTCTGTATTTTGAAGAGAACGAATTGACCTGTCCTGATCATAATTTCGTTTGATCTTCTTTATTTGATAAAATGCTTCTATGATGCACTAAAATTTACGATATGAACATCAATGTGTACATCGAAACAATCATCGCATGTGACATTTTTTATGGAGCTGTTGTGATGTGTGTTGCATGCAAACATGAGACGCTGACTCTCCACGGACAACTGGTCTCACTTCGGAATGTTATTCAGTCCGAGGTTCGCAACCGTTCCCATGGAAGTTGTAATGATTTTGCCTTGCCTTTTCGACCTTTAGATTGAATAACTGAAAGGTACTTCCTTGATGTTAACTTTCAGTACGACTTCCTCTCCTAATGACCCACGCATGTTACACAACAAGTAAGGACTTCATTGAAGTAGCAAACATGTTTGACACATCCATTCTAAAGCATGCTATCCAGATGATAGGATTATACACAGTCCTAATACATTATGTAGAAAGTATCATGAAGAAAAACATGGACACTTTTCTAAACAAACCTTCAAATAAGAAAGTATCAGCTTCAGCCCGAATGTCCTCATCACTTAATCCATGGCCGTCGTCATCCCTGGCCGTTATTAATGTATCAAGGAAATCAAGATGGCGTTTTTCAAGCTGATGAGGATAATCTTTCTAAAAAAAGCATTTCTTTTAAGTGTTGTATTTTTAATGATTCTGATATATTTTTGGATGAACACATTGACAAGTAATATCGAGGTTTCGAAAACATAAATAGATCAACTGAAAACTTCAGAGTATGAATATTTCAGTACTAATGATTTTAACAATAAGGTTGTTATATACACTAGTGGACTTTACGTTTACGAGTTATTGTTCGTCTTATTTGGCAATATTTCAGCACTTGACTCGACATATAAAATATTTATGTATTTCAGGTTTGATAATCTTTTCTTAAATACAGGAGGTTTTCTCTGAAAGTATAGCTCTGTCCTTAGTATACATGTATGTAGAACTCGCCTTATAACTTTCGTGTATATGTATATCAAACTTTTTTATGTCTAGCTTAGCTCATTTTGAGTGCAGGTAAACCGTTCTATGATGGTAAATGAATCGCTTTTTAAATCATTTAAAATGAGCAGTTAACATCACTAATGGTTTTTTTGTTCAAATACATAGTTTGTATATGAGTTCTTGAACATTTTGTGTTCGCAACTGTTCCAATGGAAATTCTAATGATTTTGCCTCACCATCTCGACTTTGAGACTGAATAACTTATGGGTACTCCTTCGATGTTTATTAAATAAGATACACGTGTTGAAGAACATTACAACTTTAGTCCTTCTAATCAAATGCTGATATTGCTTAAATCTCACTTAATTGTTGTCGATAGTTAAAAAAAACTAATTCAATAATTTAATAACTTAATGATTTACATACAGCTGATTGATAACAGTCCGATGAACATCAAACAGAACTGACAAATTACTTGTCCTGTTTTACCTAATGTGAACTTAAAAGTGAACACCTCTTAAAAAAGGGGGTTTTTTTTAAACAACAGTTGCATTCATCTATGGTGTTACCAGCGACTTTTTCCTATTCATAATTATATCCTCGGCGAATGTATGGATATAATCAACCAGTTTCCTCCATTCTCTTCCAGATGTAGAAAGGTAAAATATCCAGTCGGAATGCAGCATTGGATTGCTAGATTTTAAAAAAAATCATAATTAAGACACTGTGTTGCTTAATCTTGAAGTAGGATTCCCCAATATACTTATGGTGAATTCAATATCTTTCAAATTATCCATGCATCAATAGCTTCGATTGAACAGGATTTTATCACAAAGAATATAGTAGAATCCACATGAGGCCAAGCTGATATAAGGTTATAGAACCTCTAGTTTTTATCACGAAAATGATAAAAACCCTCACTTTACTTTCATTGCGAAATGTGTGTTATGGTATAAAAAGTGTGATATTAACGAATAACTAAAACTCAAAAGCGTCAGTAGTAGGAAAAACAAAATTTGCAAAGCTTACAAAAGTCTTTCACATGTTAGAATAGCCAGTCTCTTCACAGCAACAGCATAAGGATGCGATCTAAAATAGAAAAAAAAGTTACGGGAATTTATATCTACAAAAATAAGTACTTTCTTATTTTCCTTCTTTATGAAAAATATTTTCAACAAAATAACATGGAATTAGGATGAAGAAATGACAGTTACGGCCATTTTCTATGAACCTGGGTCATGAACTAAATGAGTTAAAGAAGATCCTGACGATAATCTCAACAGCACTCACAATAGAGCACAAAATTATGCATCGACGGACCCCTAGCAAGCTAGAGGTGGGACCAGGTGCCCGGGAGGAGTAAGTAAGTAAATTAAATACCGATTTTACAAAAGCTTTATCTTTTTTTCAAATTCAAAATTGACAAAACATCTGTTTACACTTGAAGATTTTTCTTATTTTTTGGTTTTCATAGGTGTATAATTCTTGTTGTCCAGTGGAAATCAAACGAATTACGAAGCGATTCTCGGAAAATGTACACGCTGTCAACCAGAATTATACATCAATGAACACCAATGTAAGACAGGTATTTACACTCGCACTGAATATTACTGTAACAAACCCTTATCTGCAAGAACATTGTGCATATTGTATTACGCTCAAAACAAATTGTTATAAATAATCAGAAACCGCGAATTATCCCAGGTCTTTCAATACTTTACGCATATACTAGTATTCTGCTTAATCATTGGAATAAACTGGTTATTCTTTCGACTAATTTTAAAAGATATTTAATTGCCTTGACACATTTTGTCATTTGCGAAAAAAGTTACTTATCTATGAGTAAAATTACTTTTGTGTTTGGATGCCACCTTCATATGAAAATGCACAACGTAACATGGTGTCTAGAGTTGCTAATGTTTCAAGGCTATATATCTCTACAGTGTTATTGGAATCCAAGTGTTGTTCTACATTTTTCTGTAAATAAAACAAAACGACATGGAAGAAAATTTACTTAGGGAATACAACTTATAAATAAAATATTTCCTTTCGTTTCTTCGAAAACTTAAAAAAAATTGGATGAATTGATGCTAATTTATCGATATGAAGGAAAAATGGAAAAGAAAAAGATGTAAAAGAAAATTTGTTAGTTATAAAAATCGCACGGTACAAAGGATAAATATACCAAAAGAATATCCGCAACGCTGTTGTAAATCTTGACGTACGGTTTTAGTATGTCAAAATGGAAAGCTGGAGTCAGTAGTCGTCTATTACGTTCCCACTTTTTATCGTAACTCAACAACAGTCCATTACCTAGAGAATAATCATAATGTACCAAATAAAAACCCTCAGTTTACTGCTGACATTTCTTGACTTTTTTGAGCATCTGAATGCTTCAGATTCTAGTTTGTACTGCAGAAAAGATAATGTTTTCAATATGTCCAGCATAAAAAAAGATAAAGCAATGTCAGTAAATTATCAATATTGAAATATTGCTCTATTTTTACAATTTCAGTGCACAAAAGTGATTTTCGAGACAGAAATAGAGAAAATATCTAAAGTTATGTTACTAAATAGAATAACAAATATGGATAATAACCATATACCAATATACAGCACAAAATTGATAATTCAGGAAATGATAAACCGAAGGCATACAAAATCAGGATAAAACAGGTACCAAAGCAAAGAAACAAAAACCTCCAGCACATGAAAAGAAGCAAACTCCCAATATGGGAGGGAGACCAGGTGCCCAAATATAGATAAAAATATTCAATTAATGGTAATCTAAGACCACTTGTAACCAGAATAACTTTGAGTAGATTTAGATACAGGAAGAAAGAAGTAAAGAATACATACCCAGCCATGATTTAAAGAAGAAGTAAATTCCTGGAGGCTTGAAAACGTCCTTCGGCTCTGTTGACTTCAAAAGAAGTTTAACCGTGTCTGGGTGGCAAACTGATATCAAAGGACTGAATGGACCCAACCATGTAACAAATATCTTGGCACCGGTTTTCGCAAGCATTTTTCTCTCAAGTTGGGCTTGCTCGGTGGGACTGGAAAACTAAAATTAAATACGGCATGGTGTAATTTGTTAATTTGTTTGACAGTAAGTGTTTTGAATATATTTCCCTGACATTGTCGCCATAGCACTTTCTATATTAGACATAACGTCAGACAGTGCATGAATTTTATATACTGTGTTCTTTATCATGCATTAACATCGATGGCGGGTGCGGCTAGCCAACAGGGGATGCTTACTCCTCCCGGGCACCTGATCCCACCTCTAGCTTGCTAGGGGTCCGTCGATGCTCAACATAGTACTCTATTGTTAGTGCTGTTGAGATTATCGTCAGGATCTTCTTTAACTCATTTGTGTCACACTTATGCCCTTTGCCGTGTGGAGCTCGTAAAAAAGTTCCCCGCGAGGGGTTTGACAGTAAGTGTTTTGAATATATTTCCCTGACATTGTCGCCATAGCACTTTCTATATAGACATAACGTCAGACAGTGCATGCATTTTATATACTGTGTTCTTTATCGTGCATTAACATCGACGGCGGGTGCGGCTAGCCAACAGGGGATGCTTACTCCTCCCGGGCACCTGATCCCACCTCTAGCTTGCTAGGGGTCCGTCGATGCTCAACATAGTACTCTGTTGTGATTGCTGTTGAGATTATCGTCAGGATCTTCTTTAACTCATTAAAAGTATCGATATCGTTAACGCTAGGAAAACTAAATGGACGTTTTATCTAACTGAAGGCGACTCATCGAGAAGCCCCTCAACCAGGGAGCTAAAATTTTCTGTATGAAGAAACGAAAATACACAATACTAATTTGAAAGCTTTGGACTATAGATATGTTTTTCCCTGATATCGTTTATGCATACCACCATTCGTTCAAGGAATCTAGAAACAGTTTACTTACCTGGTTCAAGTGTCCCCATAGCCAGTGTTTAGGACCAATACTATGCATATTTTTGCACATTTCTATATTCTTCCTCCATTCCAGAAGGAAGTATACAATCTTATGGACAATGAGAATAACCAAAGTCGTGAACAGAAATGTACCAAACATCTGAAATTCAACGTTTACTCATATAAGACAACTCTTAGATACTCAGTGTATATTCTTTATGGGAACATTTTAATTATAGTACTTGCATTTATCCTATTTAACAATTTTTATATTATTAATATTGAAGTATACACTCTATTGTATAACTTCAATTATTCGTGGATGAGGATATAACGTCTGTTAATTCGAGTCCGAAATATAGGAATTTAAGGATATGCGATTTAGATAAGTCTTCAAAGTGATCGCATCATTCTTCAGTGTGATCGAATCATTTACCAAAACAGGTAAAATTTACAGAATGGACCAGACATGCGCGTTTTGGGTATGGAAACCTAGTCTTGAAGAGTTCAGTTCTTACCGTAACCTTAACTTTTCTGGTGTCAGAACAGTTTCCGGACAGTAACAGTTTCCGGACAGTCGCCCTTTTCAAAAACTTTGAAGGAAATTTGCCCCCATGTGGGATAGAGTCACTGTCACTGTATCCCACATGCCCTCGTGTGACTTTTGACGTCGGCCGTATAGGCCGTATCCATATTGTGACGTCGTTAGTATCCATTGTGACATCAGGATTTTTGCACCTAAAGCGGCGACCTCTAAACAAAACGTCGTTTTAAAACTCTCTTTTTTAACAAATAAAAACACAAACACTCAAATACACAAATTTTCGGCCCCATGGCCTTTATCAAGTGTAAAAAAACGACGACCTATAACAATTCTAAGTTATCATAAGTTATAATAAGTTAGGTTATTATAAGTTACATTGTAAGAGTCATAGACTAACATAAACATTTGCAATGAACGCCAGAGAAGCAACGATGGATTTTACCAAGAGTTGTTATAGATCGTCGTCTTTTACACTTTATAAAGTCCAAGGGGCCAAAAATTTGTGTATTTGAGTGTTTGTGTTTTTATTTGTTATCATCCCTTCCCTCAATCTACTGTCTTTTTTTTCTATATTCTAATTCTTATTAAACCGATTAAGGCTACGGACTACGGTTTCTTCTTTTAGAATAAACCATTTTTGAGGGCGTTGAAAACGAATATTCCTTTATTCTTCGAATTCGATAAAGTTCACGATATCATGATTTCATGGAATTTCAAGAAAGGCCCCTAGAAATGGGAGAAAAACGATCAACCATATGTTTGTCATGTGGAATGAGAAAAGCCCACACTCGGGGTCTGGTTTCTGGTCAGGGAACGAGGCTTGCCAGTCCCCTCTGGTGTGCTTTTCTCATCCCACATGACAGCATATGAGTGATAGTTATATTCCAAATTTTGTGGCAATTTTGTAGATTTGTGAATGCAGAATTCAAATCCCGAATCATATAAACAAACTTTTGCATCTAAGTTGCTCTTTCACACCACATTTTTACCCCTTTCTGCCCCGTTTGATATCGCGCACCGGGGAAGTGGCCTAGAACAATATCATTTTAATCTACGTGATTTGAAAAGTGTCGGTTCTGTTTTCAATTCTTTTTTACACGGTCATTTGTAAAAAAGATTGAAGAAAACAATATCCAAAATCAGCCAGTTTGGGATGAAATTGATCGAGATTGACAAATTTAAAATCAGGTGTCCGTAAACTGTTCCAGTGATTTGCGAAAAATTGCCGAAATAGAGGGTCATGAAATCGGTCTAGAAACCATATTTCTTGAGAGATTTGATATTTTCTTTCAGCATGAGTATCTGTGGGAAGGGCATAGCATTATTTGAGGGAGATTTGAATGTTTTCCATTGATGGACGGAGGAGTTATCCCCGAAAAACCTTCAAAATCGTCCGGAAACTGTTCCGACACCAGTATGCCAACTGGTTCTTTCGAATGCATAATTTGTATTTTGTTTACTTAAGCATTCATGAATATGTATTAACTACTTTGATTTCCGACCTGTGTATCGTCAGAAAGCATCATGAAAGTACAATGATTTGAATGCACACAAATAGCTTTTTAATACATGTATTACCATATGTTTTTTTTATCAAAATCAACAACATCATTTGAACGAACATGTGAAAACATTTAATTAATATTTACTACATTGGCTTATTCTTACATTTTGAATGTACTTCCTTGACTTTGAAAGTTTGTACCTCACTATACAGCTATATATCGGCTATTAAACAATCCAGATAAACGACTGCAGAATTCCAAGTCTTATGCTAGAGAAAAATTCAACCCACTTTACTTAACATATAGTCGGGTTTGTCTTCAATTCCGGTCGTTCTTCTTGTCAATTGATGCACCTTGATTACGTGATGTGTATTGGAGCGGAATCTATGCATATAGAGTAACTGTCACGGTCTATATAGTCTTCAGTGCTTTGTGGATTGAATAACCTGACGAGCAATTACTACAAATGTACTAAAAAGAAAACTTTAAGGTATATGTATGTACACGCAGTCCTTTATCGTCAGTAACAATTATGTCAACAAGATGCATAATTAACTCTGTCATATATCTAATGTGACGTCAAACCTGATCTATATCCATGCAAAAGCAAGCTATGTATCAAGTTCCATCCCTTATTTCTTGCATAGAAAAGTTCGGAATAATAACTAAAGCTTTAATTTAGCAAGTCATCGAGGTGCATACTTTCTCAGCTACTGTTAATGGCCAAGCTATGTAAAATTTATCTCAATATAACCATGCATTAAAGATGAATATTTAGGAAGTACCTATCAGTCATTGAATTGTACATGCGACAAAGGAGTAATATAACTCTGTCACAAATAAATCTACCATGATAAAACTCAAACATACTCCGTAACTTTCTAATCTAAGACCAAGCTATATGTACCAATTTTCATCTTGATATCTATATTTATTGCAGAGAGAACTTTACAGGAGCAAACCGAATCCCTGGGGAGAATAATATCATGTTACACCACCGTGAGGATGGTATGGCGATTTCCCAATCCGAGTGTACAAATTTTGCAAGTCGATGACGAGGCTTGCCGAGTCATTGACAACCAAAAATTATACACAAAGATTGGTAATAAGCCATCCCTTCCTCACGGTGGTATTTGATTGTTTTTCTCCCACCTCGTCTACTATGATAAACAACCTATAGTTTATGTTATAATCACCTGTTTTTGCCTTAATTTCATAACGTTGCTTTGTTTGCGATGACGTCACAGAATGAGATCGATGACGTCAAAGGGTTAGGTCGATTTCTCTCACCAAAGGAAACTTTGGGAAATATTTCCTGCTTGGTAGTAGCACCAATCAATTTGACATCACAGTCATTTCACTTTGCCTTTTGAAAACTTTTCGTTTCATCCTGGAATAACAGGGAGGTTACACAATGCACTAATTCCTAGCACCAGCTACTCTATTCCCTTTGGTCATATATTTAACTAAAATGACCCTTCCGAACGCGGGAAAAATTTGAGAAATTCCATGACGTCACAATGCAATTTCGATGTTTGACCGAGGTTCGGAGCTTGTTTGTCCGAGGTAAACACATGGTAAAAGCATTGTGACGTCACGAAATTTTGAATTCTTTTCCCGCAATCGGAAGGGTCAATTATTGTACTAAATCGATCCTACGGGAATTTGAAGTCGCACATTCTTTTCAAAATAGATGCACAAAATTCAGTTAATCAAATTTTCAAATAAACCAACGAAATCAACTCACAAAATAGAAACGAAACATGAAACACAAAAAAAACACACATAAACTAATAAGACCAATGGGCAACCGGTGTCGACTTAGGGCGGCCATCTTCCACGCAAGTAGCAGGTTATCCGGATTACGTGCGCACAACCGTCCCAATTATCTGATTACCCAGAAGTCTCGAAGAAAGCACAACTGTGGTGTAAAATAGCCTCCTGTAAGATGAGCATACGAACAAACAGCATGACACAGGGGACCATGAATACCTATTGAAATCTATCTAACATTGGTGCAAAAAATAGGTGATTTACACCAATGAATATTAGTATTCATAACAACTTTGAAGGTTATATCGGTCTTTTTTAACAGTCGTTACCATTGGGCTGACTTTCTATTATGCTTGTTTAAGAAATATAGTTCTTGATTTCTGCTGAAAACGATATCAATATTTACTTCTGGTATCCTTTAAGTCCTATAAAGATGGTCTAAAACCATTTCAACATTTATTCTTTATATATAATAATGTAATATTCCAATAGGTTATATTCTTATCATAAAAGGAAGAAAATATTGTATCCTTTAGTAAGTCTTGAAAATGATCTCAATCAGACACGGTAGACTTCACTTACATCACTTGATAGGGCTATGAACTGTATAAAAATGAATATTGAGGCAAGAAAATTCTCTTTTATTCATTTTTTCAGAGCATTTAATATCACACTCTGGAAGAATTAACCTCCGTTACCGTGTGTAGGGTACCTCTTTTCAATGGTACTTTTAGAATTTTAGGGAAATGTGGTGTGTAAAAAATCAATGAATTTAGAAATTTCGATCATAATACTTTTTGAAGAAGGAAATATTTTTTTAACTGGATGGACTTTATTTTTGAACATTTTATAAAGTCAAATGGAGTCATAAAATCGAGAATGACTGGAATATTTACAACATGCATAAATTACGTGGACCTAATAATGAAAATGTATATATATTGCTTTTTCACAAGTGAGATTTGTCCCTTCAGTAATGGTATTATAATAATAATTGTGTAGTAATAAAATGAAATATATTTAGAAGGAGACCCCAAACAGAACATCGTTGCGATGCAGATTGATGAATAGAAGACAAAATAAGATAAAGACAATGAGAATAATAACGTCTTATCATTGAAACATGAAGAACGGCAGAATATACATGAATTATATCCACTTTCGTGAATACTTATAGCGCCACTCAGATGTAAAATGCGGCACCGCAAAAAGATTAGTAATGGTCACGGATTCGAATCTCGTTTAATGGAACTTTCAATATATATTATAGAAGAAAAATGTAAAGTTTGCGAATTGTCTGTCGGTGAAATGCAATTAAATTATGCATCTCTATTTTAGGGGAAAATATTATAACAAAAAAAACCCCCACGTTTGCATGACTTGTGTGGTCATAGCATTTGTGCGTTCTCCAAGGCCTCGATCTTGGTAACCGGAAAAGAGGGAGGGTGTGTTCATGTAATCTGAATAACTACACCATTTGCTACTAACGTGGCAACTGACCGTCCTGAGTCGGCACCTGTTCCTCAATAGTCTCGTTTGTTTATGTGTAGCCTTTGTGTTCGAAGACTTGATGTCGTATTTGGTGTTCTTTGTCCCTATTGAGTCTTGCTGTGTATGTGTACCCTGTGTTCCCTCACGGGTCTGTTTTCTGTGCTTTGCTGTGTATGTGAACCCTAGCTGTGTTCTCTCACGGGTCTTTTTTTCTGTGCTTTGCTGTGTATGTGTAGTCTGTGTTCTCTCACGGGTCTGTTTTCTGTGCTTTGCTGTGTATGTGTAGTCTGTTTTTTCTCACGGGTCTGTTTTCTGTGCTTTGCTGTGTATGTGTTGTCTGTACGTGTTTTCTCACGGGTCTGTTTTCTTTGCTTTGCTGTGTATGTGTAGTCTGTGTTTTCTCACGGGTCTGTTTTCTGTGCTTTGCTGTGTATGTGTTGTCTGTACGTGTTTTCTCACGGGTCTGTTTTCTTTGCTTTGCTGTGTATGTGTAGTCTGTGTTTTCTCACGGGTCTGTTTTCTTTGCTTTGCTGTGTATGTGTAGTCTGTGTTTTCTCACGGGTCTGTTTTCTTTGCTTTGCTGTGTATGTGTAGTCTGTGTTTTCTCACGGGTCTGTTTTCTTTGCTTTGCTGTGTATGTGTTGTCTGTACGTGTTTTCTCACGGGTCTGTTTTCTTTGCTTTGCTGTGTATGTGTAGTCTGTGTTTTCTCACGGGTCTGTTTTCTTTGCTTTGCTGTGTATGTGTATAGTCTGTGTTTTCTCACGGGTCTGTTTTCTTTGCTTTGCTGTGTATGTGTAGTCTGTGTATTCTCACGGGTCTGTTTTCTGTGCTTTGCTGTGTATGTGTAGTCTGTGTTTTCTCACGGGTCTGTTTTCTTTGCTTTGCTGTTGGTGCTGCGACCGAGTCTTATTGGAGATCCCATCTTCTCGCAAATGATTAAGACAGAAGTTGACGACAGAGCATGGACAGTATTTCGTATGCCTTAAAAAATTCTGGTTTTATATCCATTAACATGTCCATCTGTACTTTTGCTCCTCTGCGTCATGCTGTTTGTTTTTATGATCATCTTACAGCGAGGAGCTTATTTCACATCACGATTGTGCGTTCTTCGAAATCTCTGGGTATAAATCAGAAAGTGGGAGCTAGGGTTGTTCGCACGTAATCCGAATAACCAAACCATCTGCTTTTTGCGTGGCAGATGTTCGTCCTAAGTCGGCACCGGTTGCCCATTGCCATTTGAAAAACTTTAACCTTGGCCATAACTTGTGAATGGTAAGTGATATGACTTTTATATTTCACATGTGTATTTCTTTTGTCAAGACCTTTCCATGGATACCAACATTTTTGTCATTGTAACCTTGACCTTGGAGTTTGAACATTTTACAATTTTTACTGACAAAGATGTCGACAAACACATTCGTGTTTCACAATTTTTTTTTTTTATTTCGATAACAAACATCGAAGAAGTACCTATATTAGTTATTCAGTCTCAAAGTTGAGGAGGTAAGGCAAATTCGTTAGAATTTCCATTGGAACAGTTCCTAACCCAGAATTAATAATGTTCCGAAGTGAGACCATGAGCCGAGGAGAGTCAGCGTTTCCTCTTTGCATGCAACATCTGTCGCAACAGTTCTATAAAAACTTGTCAAATTAGGTTAAATTGTCTCGGTGTACATATTGATGAACAGATTGGTGATGATGACAGCCATTCAATCGCTATCTAGAATATGGCACAAGTCATATTGGTAAGAGGGATCTCGAATATGCTTTCATACGATCCTCATAGCGATCGAAGAACTTCCTCAATGATGATTTCAACTGTTGTATGTTTGTAATATACATGTAACCCTGAACGAATAGCTTACTTGCAAGCCGTCTTCGTGACTTGAACGAGGAAATCTTCATATGTCAGTTGGCTCTCTTTTTGAGTTTTCTGTTATATCTTGTTGTCCGAATGGTACGTTGTTTATTGGTTTGAATGTTTTGTATGACGTCACTTGTTTGTTACAACGTGTGCGTGTGTATTTCGTTGCTTTCACCATGTTCACTACAACGTTGGTTTTCTTTTCAGATTTTTACCTTATTTTTATTTGAAAAATAAAATTCTTAAAATGATATGGGGAGACTTCCACCAAGAAGACTCACCACTGGCTGAAGTGTATAACTCATCCGAACTGCAGAGAAAACAACTTCGACAAACAAAAATTTAAAATTTGTCCCCGACACCAAATCTGTCATCCGCTTCTGCGAATAATAAACATCAAAGTCAGGAGTACCTATAATAACAATTATTCAGTCTCAAAGTCGAGAAGGCCATGCAGGCCAAGACAGACGAATATACAAGTGAATTAAATGTGAAACCAGCTAGGTGCTTGTGCAATAAGCTTAATTAAAGCAATAGGGGTGGATTCAACAGATTGGTTTAATCTTACTTAGATAACAGGAAACAGTTTGTTCGTAATGTTTCATCAGATGCAAGGTATATTTCTTGCAGGGTGCCTCAGGGCAGTATTTTCGGCCCCTACTGTTTTTAATTTATGTAAATGATATGCAAATTAGCCTTGATTCCGATTGCAAATTGGTTTTATATGCCGATGACAGCGCCATTTTTTATGTATACAAAGATCCCCATGTAATTTCTGAAAAACTTGTTGACAACAAACTCTCATTGCACCTTGGTAAAACGGAAACTATTTATTTGGACCCAAACAAAAGTTTAAACTTTATGAAGATTTTAAAATACAATACAATGAACATATCATCACATCATATGAAAAAGTGATGTAACAGTATTTAGGTGTATTTATAGACAATATGAATGGTTAACAATTTGTGGATTCTATTGTTAAAAAGTAGACATTTCTGTATCGACAGGCAAATTTTTAAATGTAAAGAGAAAATTACCAAAAATCATTGCATAGCCCGGCAGTGATGAAGAAATTAGATGTACGCTATATTCAAAAATGCAATTCCATTGCTCCCAAAGCCTGTCAAAACATAGCACTGTTATAACAAAATGGAAACACAGCACATTGAAGAAAACTAGATAGAGCAAGAGCTTATGACCAGACTGTTCATAAGTCCTTGCGTTGGATCGAGTAGGAAAAAAAAAGAATTCTAAACATCTAAAATGCTAAAACTTTTATTACACTTTTGAAAATATCTACTTATCTTACTCTTAGTTTGCAAGAAACTCTTTTTTTCAAAATTTCTAACAAATTTTAGAACACCCCCCCAAAAAATGACCCAAAAAAATTCGGGATCTGCAGTGGGGAGAATTCGTAAAATGTCAATCATGAAAAGAACATCTGTGACTTCTCGATCTATTTTCTTGCAGGATTACGAATATCTCCATGTATTTTATGGTATGATGTAAGTATTTTAGCTATTGAGTGCATTTTAAGTCTCTTTGGAAACATGTATTTCAATATCTTCTGGAACAGAACAGTACTGTGTTCGACTATCCGCGCACCTTGCAAGTTGCTGTACATCAGACAAGACGTAAACTTTGATGTAATTTTGAAGGCTGTAAACCAGGGATTTTTCAGGGTATTTTACTTTGGGTCCAGAGTCCAGTAAAATTGGGAGAATCGTGGCGTTTACATGAAATTGAGAATTTCCAACAGTTTATTTTTTTTCTTAATACCAGAAATTAGATTTCGAACCAGTTTAAATTGTTGTATTTCTGCTACGGTAGGTGCAAATGTATTTCAGTAGTCATAATTTTGCCCTTAAATGAAGAAAACTTAAAAAATGTTTTAGAGGTTCAAATTGGGAAATTTCATCCATAAATTGAGAAAATACAGGCCATTTTGGCGTTGGGAATGGGTCCGATAATCGGACCCAAAAATGGACTTGAAAAATCCCTGTAAACCTTGGCATTAGTAGATAATGCATTATTTACCTTTTGTTCAGACTCAAGCCACAGGAACCTGTCGTTCTATTTCAGAAAATAAATTGTTGTCCTACCTCACGACTCTGTTATTCTAATTAATGAAATGTACAGGAAAGAAACAAAATCGATGTTGATTTTTTTTTCGATTTTCCAATCACACATGTAAATCCACCAATATATCGTCTACATGGGACACGACGGACGAATCCTGACTTCCAACACTTAAGGCCGATAGATACTTTTGAAATTAGACTGTTTACCCTGTATTTTTTGGTTAAAATTGAAAGAACAACTTAATATCTTGCAATTGAAACCTTAATCTAAGAGATTGCCCACATATTTTCTGAAAAAATACAGTTCAAGGCCACCCATTGAAAATACAAAATGGCCATTTTCAACAAATACAGAACATAGTTATAACATGTACTGTTATTTATTGGTAAATGTTCTGAAACATATTCTTTTACATCAGTTTTATAGAAAATAACTCAGTATACATTCTCAATAGAAAAAATGCAGAAATTTCTCATGATAATATCAAATTTTGGTATTTTTAATCCATAACGTTCATTGAAAAAAAGTAATAATTTTTCACTTTATTGCCAATTTCTCAAAATCTAAGGTGTTAAGGTATACTTTAATTTGTATTAATATCAAGAAATATATCTTAGGTCTATAAAAAGACTTACTTGAAGAAGCCTGCCCACAGTATTTGTGTACAATTACATATTGAATACGTATACCCCCTTATTTCAAACATCAATTTTGTTGTAAAATTTTTCACTTTCATGCAAAACTTCTTTAAATCTATGTGTAATGATGTATACTTTATTTCATATATAATAGGAATAATATATTATGTTTCAAAAAAGTAACAATAGAAAAAGCCTTTCCTCACCTATTGTATATGACTGCACTAAGAATACATATACCCCCTTAATTAAAACGTCAATTTATTTAGTAAATATGTTTGCTTTCATGCCAATTTCTCAAAATCTAAGGTGTTTAGGTATACTTTAATTTGCATAAATATTAAGAACTATATCTTAGGTCTATAAAAAGACTTACTAGAAGAAGCCTACCCACAGTATTTGTGTGCAATTGTATATTGCATATGTATACCCTTATTTCGAACATCAATTTTGTTGTAAAATTTTCACTTCCATGCAATTTTTTTTCAAATCTATATGTAATGATGTATACTTTATTTCATAAATAATAGGAGTGATATATCAAGTTTTAAAAAAGTCACAATAATAGAAGCCTCCCCTCACTTATTGTATTTAATTGCACCTTGAATATGCAAACCCCCTTGTATAAAACATCAATTTTATAGTAAATATGTTCACTTTCATTCAAAATTTTGTAGAATCTAATGTGTAAAGATGCTATCTTTATCCCATAAATAAAAATAAGTGTATATTTAGTTTATATAAAGTCACTAAACTCTTTATTTAGTAAAGAAGAAGCCTACCCACACCAATTATGTATGACTGCATCTTGAATATATATACCCTTTCATTTGAAACATCAATATTTTTGTCAAAACACATACTTTCATTATCATCACTGTTCATGCAAAATTTCTTGAAATCTCATGTGTAATTATAAATAGTTAATTCTTATAAATAGTTATGTTTTTTTTCAAAACTTATAATAGATAAAAGCCTTTCCTCAAATATAATGTAAGACTAGTAAATAATTGTACTTCTTGAATAGGAACATTGCCGCAAAAAATGAAATTTCCATATTTTTCATGAAAATTCATGACAGAAGACTGAACATTTTATATGAATCATTTATAAACTCCTTACAAGAGTTAATATGCTGAGTAACATTCTTAGTTTCTTTATTTTGTTGTTGTTGTTGTTTTTTCACATTAGGGATTCTATCAATCTTTGTATCTTAGAGTCTCCAACTGCCTCACTATAAATACACTGTGAATCGCGTCTGTACCGGTATGTTAGTCTTTATATAGACACAGAGTTACACAGTCTGTACCGATAATGAAAGCTAGGATCTCTCGGTCCTTATACATGTTACTATAAGATTATAATCAAACCATGTTTGTTGAATAATTTCTATTTACGACTATAACCACGAGGATTAAACCAACAGAAATAAAGAAAATAATCATAATATTCAAAACAAATCCAGATCAATATATGCAACATGCTCTTTAACACATCGAAATCTTGGCGCTGTCATGGATGGAGCAGAGCAGCCCACAGTTCAAGAGTTGACATCTAGAATAATTATCCACGTTAACCCCTTCCCAACCCCTAGGTTCACAAGTTACATCGCCTGTAGAAGTGTTTGACATGGACCATTCACAGCTCAGATTCTGTTAAACATTTCCGATCATCTAAGCCAGGATGTATCACCTCAACCACCATACTGATAGAAACTTGGAAAATGGAAATTAAACTAAAAGCCCATTAAACGCAAGTCACAACTCCGAATTTCCTCGTGTAACTAAATGACAGAAATGTTCAGAACTTACTCTTTTTGGTTTATCTCGCCTTTAAGATGGCTTCTAGACGTCGCGAAATAGACAAATTTGGCAATGCCCCTTTGAATTGTGAAATATCACCATATTTGTCTAAAATAATCTCATTTTCTGTACCTGCGACCACCTGTTTTTGCTACTTAGGAAACCGGCGACGCATAGTAAAATCTGAACCGGATGCGCGAAAGTTCCCATACGCCTTAAAAGTATATATCATCTTCTAAAAACAACAATCATTACTTACCATAACAGCGGCAGATAGATGTTAAAGCTCCTTTTCCGTGGACAACACAACGTTTTCTCTTGTAAACATTATTTTCGTCGACGCCATGCGACTTCTATATCCGAATATGCAAATTATATGATTCAGGGCTGAATGCATAGCCTATTTGCCATTGGTCAAGAAAGTAATTTACTTTTTCAACTTTTAAATGATCAATGATAATTCATAAACTAAATAAACCTATCTTTCTATTCACTAAATTTCATTCATGGCATCGTCCTTTTCCACCTTTACTCGGTAAACACAAGGAGGAGCGCATTCAAGGGCAGATCACTCACTTTTTTTCCCACCATATTTCATAATGGACAATCAAAATTTACTTGCAAAATCGCGACAATAAAAAAAAAATCGGGCCCCGAGCTAAACAAATGTTGTACTGATGTACAATGAATGTCTTCATACACGTATACACTATAGAATGTCTGTGATTTGAAAGTACATGTAAGACTTTTGTCAAGTACAATTTTCTTTCTTCATTTTAAAACTTCTTTTGCTACTGGCGATAGATAGCTTGCAGAAGTTGCGCAAGTCAAAGTGTTTTCTAGCAAGGCTTACCCTGAATAGACTAAAAAAAGTTTGTTATTTATGAGATAATACAGATTTTTGTTTCTGTAAAGTCAAACATACAAAAATAGCGGGTCCCTGTAAAGTGCGAAACGAAACAAAAACGAAACGAAACGAAACGAAACAAATCGAAACGAAACGAAACAAATCGAAAAGAAACGAAACAAATCGAAACGAAACAAATCGAAACGAAACGAAACAAAACGAAATGAAACAGATCCAAACGAAACGAAATAGATCGAAACGAAACGAAACAAAACATAAAACTTAAAGAAAATGAGAAAAAGAGGGAAAATCGCCGAAAACGAATATTTCAAGACAAGATCAGCATGTAATATTGCCTTAATCCAAGAGTTCTACATTTGTAACTAGTGCCGAGAGGGTTTCTTGAAAGAGTCAAAGTTGACAATTAAAAAAAGTAAATGTCAAATGCCATTCATGTATTTAAGAGGAATAAAAGGGAGGGGATAGAAAACCACGCTATGACACCGTAATGAGATCATAAAACGGGATAGGGCACATTTCAGGAAAAAAAAATCCTATCCTTTTTCAAACGAAATGTGCCCCCCCCCCCCTCCCCAGTTTTTAATTGTTCTCATTTTTCTGATACAATTTTCAAATACACATAACGGAACAGTTCCGTTTCCTCTGCGCTAGACTCCTCCCTGCTAAATAATATTTTTCCGTCTATGACGAGGTTATTCATCCCATTCACTCTCCTTTAAAATGCAATTGTGCTATATACCGTATAATATATATTATGTTTTAATCGTCAACGTTGATTCTTTAAAAAACCCTCCAGCCACAAGAACTAACGATTGAAGGCAATAATGAGGGAGTGGACAGGGACAAAGGGAGGGAAGACAAAGGGGGCGAGAGGAGGGACAGATGATTGGGCGGGTAACAGTAACCAAAAGAATTAGGAATTACTTTTAATGTAAATAATCTTGCTCATATGCGTTCATATACATAATCTCAATTTTAGAAATTACCACGAAATTCATCTATATATATCTTTAAAAATTTTCCCGATCGCTTCGCTCGCCGCAATTTTCAATTCATTTTTCAAATACTTCAGGCTCGCTTTGCTCACCTTAGTTTTTCATCTAAACAGGTCTATTTCTTTTTTTCAAGGTTTAAAAAGGAAATAACCCAAATAACTTCACAATTGCACCAATTTACACTTTAAAGTTTAAACATGTCTTGACCGCCCAAGACCCCCCTTCCCCACGGGGAGGGGGGAGGCAGCAGGAGGAGAGTGGTACCCTTCAATAAGATCTTGTCTTGAAATATTCGTTTTCGTCGATTTTTCCTCTTTTTCTCATTTTCTTTCAGTTTTATGTTTTGTTTCGTTTCGTTTCGATCTGTTTCGTTTCGTTTCGGTCTGTTTCGTTTTGTTTCGTTTCGTTTCGATCTGTTTCTTTTCGTTTCGATTTGTTTCGTTTCGTTTCGATTTGTTTCGTTTCGATTTGTTTCGTTTTTGTTTCGTTTCGCACTTTACAGGTACCCCAAAATAGTGACCAAAACTTTGCTTACTGCAACCAAATTTTTGAAGTTGGCCGACCAAAATTTAAGCAAGGTGGCTTTTTGGCAACCAAATCTTGAATGCTACTTGGAGCACTGCTATCCATTGAAATGAGTGTTGTTTTAAATATTGCAGAGTAATAGAACTTAATAGCATCTGTTAATTGATAATTTTGCAGAGAAAAATTTTAAAATCAGTCATGACAATAATCCAAGGATTAACTGATTAAAGTCTATGGTGAAAGTGTTCTTCTTTGATTCTAGTCAAATTTTACCAGTATGTTAAAAATCAATGTCAATGATTTGATTCACTTCCGTTGAACATGTTGAATAAAAATTGAACAGTGATGTGTACAGAAAATATTGTACTCAGCATCATGTCTAATTCAGGATTTTCGTAATTAAGTCAGACTCATAGCCATAGAGTTGTACAATATTTCTCGATACTGTACACTGCACTGTTCAATAGCCCAGTACATGTACTGCATGTATGAAATACATATTTGCAGGTATTTGAATTGGCAGCTGCCTTTTGCCCTTCAGTTAATCTTTACAATAATCTGATAATTATAAATTTGCCTGTCAGCATAGTCTGTCACTTTGTAAAATGTTACTGTTCTACAAAGGTACATTGTATAGATGCCTACAGTCACTTCTGTACTGCACAGCTGTTCATGTCCCGATGATATTATATTAATCATTTTGCTAATTTTGTCCCTGAGTTTATTGGTTTAAATCATGTTAAATGAATATGTTGGGTGTTTAACGTGTTGAAGAATGCAGGTAGTTACATGCATATACAAGTGAGTAAAGCAGAATTTTTTTCTTCGGATTTTTATTGTGAATAAATTGTACAGTCATATGAACATATAAGTGTATATTGAAAAGCTAAGAACTGTAACATCCATGTTGCACATTATTGGGCATCTATAGACATGAATTATGATTGGAATTTATAGGTTAGTCTTTCTTTATTCTCAATACTTGAACATGATGAAAGGAGGGTGGCAAAATGTTTGTTGATTAGATCATTATGACCCTCACAAACAAAGTTTGGTAGGGTATTTAGGAATCACCCTGTCTGTCTATTTGTCTGTCTGTCCATCACTCCTTGTCCGAAGCATTATACTCCTCCCCCTGTGCATGGATTTCATTAATGTTCTCTAGGACCTCAGGGTGTGTCATGACCTTGAACCAGGGTCAGAGTTCAAGGTCACAATAAACACTATGCATGGGCAAAACCTTTTCTGTGCCATAATTTCATCCCTTGTACATGGATTTCAATAATATTTCACAGAATTGTTCCTTAGGACCTAAGGGTTGCTGGGGTTTGTATTTTTGTCCCGTTAGGGGCAAAGATCTAGTTATACTTTCCTTAGAATTCTTACTATCTGTCAAGAGGTTTTATTGTAAGTGAAAGTTTTCTATTGTAATTTCAGACTGTCAACATGGAGAAACCCCCAAGAAGACCACAGCCACTTAAAACACTCCAGGTATTTTTGCGATAAGAAACGAATCGTAATATGCATGAAAATACCCCCACTCCACCCACGCGGAACTTTCAATGTTTACAGTACCTAGTTCATCTCACAATCACATCATGATTTAGTTATTCAGGGTATTAAAGGTATATTACAGTACCAATTAATAGCAATTCTCTGTAAACATTTAAACAATTTCGGCACGCATGGTCTCCGATTTTCATGAAATTTCACACATAAGTAGGACCTAATGAAAAAAGGAAAATTTGACAAAAAAATTAAATCTAGGTCATCTGGTTACCATGGCAATGGCCTTTAAAACTGAGAAATTTGCAAAATTGAGCTAATTTGAAGCTCTATAATTTGGTCTATATGTGACTTCAATGGAAGATTTTTTTATGCATCCTAAAGATTAAGACATAAAATTTTAAATAAGCTCACTAGCAGTGTCTGATATTGTAAAAAAGGCTGGTTACCACGACAACATAATCAGCTAATTTTGATATATTGAATTCAAAATGCTGTTTGTATTTTCCAATTTTCCTTCTCTCTTGATAGGTATATGATAAGGAAATAGGATTTATTTTATAAAAAGAGCAAATTCAAGATAAACCCACTTGTTGCTATGTACATAAGTTACCTTGGCAACGGTAACTATGGCCTTTAATATTTTTTATTTTGCAACTTCAGAGTCATTTTAAAAATTTTTGCATCTTGATGAACAGATAAAAATTGTTGGGAAATATTCAACACAAAGAGCTCTTTCAAAAACCATGAAAAAGCTATGGGGAATATATGTTACCATGGCAACCATTTTTTATTATTTTCATAAAACAGTTATTATTAATCCCAGGAAGTTCAAATTCAATAACAATAAAGATCAAGTAAGCCTCTATCAAAATACAATAAAAAAAATTCAAATTATTAGTGTTTGCTATAGTAATTTGGCCATACATTATAAAAATAAGCATTTTTTGTTGTTTTTCGAAGCCTTTTCCTCAAAAAACGAAACAGGCTTACACAACCTTTTTTACATATACGATAAAGCAAAGTCTAAACTTTATTTTAGATTTGAAAAATTTCAGATTACTTAACTTTTGATGCCCGTATCCAAGGACTCAAAGTGGGCCTATGTGCAATTTTACACAATCGTTCCCATAGCAACGGGCTATTTCCTGAATATTTTTTTAAAAATTTCTTTCATGTAATGAAAAATCTACTTGAATACAATTATAATTAATTTTCATCACTTTGAATCAAAATTCAATGATCTAGTAAAAAAAGGACTCTAAATATTGTCCTAAATTGCTTTCATTTTTGCGATTTGAGGTCATGTTGCCATAGCAACGAACAGAAACTTTGTCCCAATGCGAATGCTTATGTCTTATTTCATAAAAAACTCAGAAATGTAAGTAATTAATCGTTGAATTTTGAAAAAATGCCAAAAATACTATTTTGATAGGGTACTTGTGTTGTTGCTATGGAAACATATAGATTAGACCATAAACCCAGCATTATTATTACTTAACTTTAAAGGGCAATGATAGGGTACTGATAATTCATCAGTGTTTGTTTTAGATTATGCTGCATAAATTATGTATGTGACTTCAAAAACGCCGTAAAATGCATTTTTTAAATATTCAAAGTCCGTTTCCATGGCAACCGGATGTGATATTAAGAAAATTTTTAACAAATTTTTACTTTTGGGTCAGACCCAACCTTATGTACAAATTTTATCAAAATCTGAGACATGCCGTGCCATGCGTCCTTCGTAAAAGTGCAAATGCTTACAGAGAATAGCTATTAAATGTTGAACTCTTAATATGCAAGCAATAGATTTATGTCATAGAAGTAAATTTAGATTGTTCATTATGATACTTGTAATTTAAAAGTATTTTATGAGGATCATAGAATGTCAGAATACTATATTCTTCCATTTTATTACAGCAAATGTCAGTAAAACGCCTTGACTTGGAGAAATCATCTGACAGAATTTCAAGTGAATTAGAATTACTACAAAAAATTAACGAGGAACAAAATCAGAGAATCTCAAACACCTTGACTGAGCTACAGCAGCAGCAACTGACCAATCAAAGGCTTCTTCAATCTGATTGGATGGAAAAGTCACATCACCATAGCAACATAGTAGCCAGTGGTAAGTGATAAGAATTTCTTTGAAAATTGTAGTAACAAATGATTAGTATGTGAAAAGATTTGACACCATTGAGAATCAAATACAGTATCATACAACTGCAGCATGTGCAGGGCATACCAAGCCATAGACCGAGAACAGGCCAAAATTTTATTCTTGAGTTGGTATTTTGGCCTGAGACAAGGGCATTTGAAAAGTGGTAGAATTTATAATTATACAATTTTTTTCATAATCTGCTCATATTTTGATTTTTTCCATTGGTTGTGTCATTACTTACCTTTGTTCATTTGATTTTGCGATTTTCAAGTCCATTAAGTAAGAGTCCTCTCAATTTTCAAAATACTCTCCTTCTTCAACTTTTCGGCATGTTTCGTACTGATGTTTTTTCAGTCCAAATTCAAAACCATACATTCACAGAAATACAAGCAATTAAAGTCAATATTTTCATTTATTTGGTTAAATTATGAAAGTATTCAATACTTGTATTGGTATTTTTCATCCCAATATGAAATTGATACTGGTGTCAGAACAGTTTCCGGACAGTAACAGTTTCTGGACAGTCGCCCTTTTCAAGTACTTTGAAGGATATTTTTTCAAAATTTTGTGACAATTTTGTAGATTTTTAAATGCAGAATTCAAATCATGAATCATTTGAACAAAACTTTGCATCTAAATTGTTTTAACACACCCCCTTTTTACCCCTTTCTGTCCCGTTTAATATCGTGCACCGGGGGAAGTTCCCGAGAACCATACTATTTTAATCTACATGATTTGAGAAGTTTGGGTTCTATTTTCAAAATTATTTTTACACAGTCATTTGTAGAAAAGATTGAAGAAAATAATATCCAAATATCATCCAGTTTGGGCTGAAATTGATCGAGACTGACAAATTTAAATTCAGGTGTCCGGAAACTGTTCCAGTGATATGCGAAAAATGGCCAAAATATAGGGTCATAAAATCGGTCTAGAAACCATTTTTTGGGGGAGATTTAATATTTTCTTTCAACATGAGTATCTGTTGGAAGGGCATAGCATTATTTGAGAGAAATTTGAATGTTTTCCATTGATGGACGGAGAAGTTATCCCCGAGAAACCTTCAAAATCGTCCGGAAACTGTTCCAACACCAGTATGCATAATTTCGATTTTGTGAGCAAAAACTATGAAAGAATTCAGAGCAAAAAGTCATCAACACGAGACAACTTGACCTAATAATAAACAAGTTGGAAAGTGAAAGTAAAGTTGTACACAGAAAAATGACTAGAAATCTTACTTAAAGGAATCATTAATGATGATAAGGGATATGTAAAAGAGCAACTTATTACATAACTGACCGAAAAATTCAAAGTACATGTATGAGCAGATTTTGAAAAAAATTGTATAATTGTAAATTCTACTACTTTTCAAATGCCAAAATACCAACTCAAGAATAAAATCTTGGCCTGTTCTCGGTCTAACCAAGCCAAAAAATGACAAAATCCATGATAAATATAATCATATGATAATACAATGTATGTATTAGGGGAGCAAGAGATTGGGAAGGAAGTTTTGTTTACAGACCATTTCCTTGATTATCTGCAGTATCAATTGGCCATGTATTAAGCATCTTAAGAAAGTTATACACTTGGTCTAACTTCAATAGGCTTTATTTCAAATCAATGTAACTGTTATGCCCCAGTCCTTCCCAATCACTGCAGGAACATTTATAGATTGTGGATTTATGTCTTTTATCTATTTCAGGTAATAAGATTTTATCTACTGTCATTGATCATGTTGATATCTCTTGCTTATTAAAATGCATACCAGTGATGTATTGATTACTAGAAGTTTATTAATTGTAATATTTAATAGATAAATGTAACGGATAGAATTTAAAAAAAATTTTTACCTGTGATGCATTGATTACTAGAAGTTTATTAATGATAATAATCATTGTTAATATAGATAAATGTAGCTGGTAGAATTTAATTTGAATTTTATATGATTGTAAACATAAAGACCTATCTTATGGTTATGATGAACCGATATTGACCTAGTGACTTAATTTGACCTTGAAATTGCCTGGAGTATGACTTCTACACTTGGAAGATTAGTTAGGGGCTTAGTGTTTTACAAATTCATCTTGATGTATGATTTCTTGTCTCATTACACATTACCTATGTTTATTTATAATTAAATGATGATTAATGAACAACAGGAAACAAAACAAAGTATGACCTCCTACTTCACATTTCACCTGTTGCCCCTGGGGCGTATAGACATACATGCATCGTAAAAGAAACATTATGTTGTTAACACTATTACTCTCTCACCATCTCACTTACTGAATCTGTATTACAACATCAAACATTTGTATTACCTTGATAGAGTGAAACTTTCTTTACCTGTATTATTAAACATGGAAGGTACACTGAAATTTTTGTGGATATTTTTTTTACATTAGATTTAAGGAAAAAAAATAAGGTTCTGTATTTTATGCAGATAATTATATGGCACTTACAGAATCAGGATTCAAATATTATTGTCACACAGATTATATTTTTAAAAGTTATGTCCAGTTCATGTCTCATTTTCAAGTTTCCTTGAATTTTAATTCAAATGGCTCATTGTAACAATGAAAATAATTTTACTGATATTCTATAGGAGTGACCTCCCCTGGAAGCAGAAAAGTACAAAGGGAACCATCTGTCATAAGAAAGGTAAGGAAATACATGTATAAAACTTACATTAATTTAAAATCAGTAATATATTTTAAGGTAGCTTGCTAAAATTCTGTATTTTTGATTTTATAGGCTCATGACCCATTTGTGATGGTATCTGGCATTGGAGCATTGTGACATCATTAAATTCCTTAAAGAAAGCCATGTTTGTAATTATACTGTTTCCCTGAATGTTAAGCTTGTTTCCATAGAATTTGATGAGGTAATGCAGTTGATATCAGATACCAGCACATATGGGGAGTAACTGTGTATTTCAGGAATACCACTTTGTTGCCTGCTTTCTATATGACAAACATTATAAATTATCCCACCTCTGGCAAGTTTCTTGCAATATGATTGGTTGTTTTACCATGGATCCTGCTTCAAAAAAAACAAATAGAAAAAATAAATTTTATTTGAATACTTTAGGATTACTTATACATGTTATAGAATAACAGTCTTTTGGAATGTGATTGTACTGTGATAACCTACAATGGGTCCAGGAATTATGTACCATAATGCACGTTAGCGCATTATGAGAAACATAATTCCTGGATCAATTGTAGGTTATCACAGTATAATCACATTCCAAAAGACTGTTATTATATATATTTACATTCCAGTTTTTCACGCTTGAATGACGTTGAAATACGAATAAAACTCTGTTGCTAAGGCTGTATTACTATGTACCGCCAAAGTTTAAATCAAGCCAAGTTACTATGACGTCATAGTTCAAACCACACCAACGCGGTTATACTCCTATAATAACAGTGTAAATTCTATATAAATGAATTGGCATACGTGTATGTATATATTTTAATTTGATATGTATTTTACGTATCTCAATACATTTTATTTCAGCTTAGACAGTGGAATACATCTGAGGTCATAAAATGGCTGGAGAATAGAAAACTACATAGATTTATATTTCTTTTTCAAAGTAAGAAATTGGAGTAATAAACTAGATGGCTACTGTTGCAAGCAACAGACGGATTCCTCCTATATTGGACCTTCCTCGGAACTGAAGTGTTAAAATCCGAATAAAGAAGATGAAAAAAAGAATAGTTGCTTTAGTACCTTATTCACTTCAGCAAATGAGTCAAAAGAGATTATGTCTAACTTGGGACTCTTATCTATTTATCGACAAAAAGGAAGTAAAAGACGATAAATACCTTTCAAGTTTAGGAAGGCTTAAAACTCCTTGATCTATTCTATCGATTTTGAATCTTTTTAAATAACTATCCCAAAAAGAATTGCACAATGAATTAGCAATGAGAAAATTTCTATAAATAGAGAATGACAGCAGCATGAAAGTACTGACAAGTAATGCTACTAAGATAAAAAAGGAAACAGAGAACAAGAATAAAAGAGTTATCAATCTTACTATGTAAAGTTCAAATAAGAGAGTACTACTTGTGTGAAGAATAAATATTTAAGAACAAAATCCTATCAATCCTACAAGAGTAAATGTTTGTTATGACCTTGAAAAAGTTTATTTGACCTTGAACCAAGGTCATGGATGAAATATAAGCATTTTAGTTTATTCTCATCAAGATTTCTTTTCATCTATTCAAAGCTCAATATTTTATCAACAAAAGTCTGTTGTGACCTTGAAATCGAACAAATGACCTTGGGTCAAGGTCAAGGTGAAAGGACTTGATACAAGGAATATTTGCGTCAAGTTTGAACTCTCAAGGTCAAATGGTCTTTGTTCTATAGGAAAAATTTTGTTGTGACCTTGAGAATGAGAATTTGACCTTGGGTCAAGGTCAAGGTGAAAGGGCTTGGATCAATGATTGTATTTATGAAGTTTGAACTGTCAAGGTCAAATAGTCTTTGTTCTATAGGCCAAAATTTGTTGTGACCTTGAGAATGAAAATTTGACCTCGAAAGTAGGTCAACATTAAATGTCTACCTATAAGTAACCTACCATCCAAGTTTCAAGTCAAAATCTCAAAAAATGTAGAAATTGGCACTGTGCCAATTTAAAGTTCCATTTTCAACTCTGAATAGCGCGAAAACTGTAAATATTTTATCGAGCATGTAAGCGTATAAAAGTTTGCAAATTTCCCAAAGAACAATATAAAACAAATTTTGTTCAAATCCGACGATTAGTTAAGGAGTTATAAGAGTTTAAAGATTTGACCTTTGATGACCTCCAGCGAGGGCATATGTGAACCATTTGACAAGAAAAAAAATTTCATTCAAGATCTTCATATCATCTTTCACATGGTACTTTCCGTTTTTTCATATGATGCTGTACTTTTTTGTAAAGTGTCCGGAACGGTTTGGGGGTAAGAATAATAATAATAAGAATAATAATAAGAACTAGATGGCTACTGTTGCAAGCAACAGACGGATTCCTCCTTTATTAGACCTTCCTCGGAACTGAAGTGTGAAAATCCGAAAATAGAAGATGGAAAAAAGACCAATTGCTTTAGTACCTTATTCACTTCAGCAAATGGGTCAAAAGAGCTTATGTCTAATTTGGAACTCTTATTTATTTATCAACAAAATAGAAAAAAAAATTAAGTACCTTTCATCTTTGCGAAAGCTTTAAACTCCATGTTCTACGGATATCAAATCCTTTACAATTGCTTTCTCAAAACAGAATTACACAATGATTTTGCAATGAGATAATTTCTATTAATAGAAAATGACAACAACATGAAAGTACAGATATGTAATGCTACTAAGAAAAAAAAAAAAAAAAACAGAACAGAGAACAAGAATAAAAGAGTTATCTTTCTTATACTATGTTTAGTTCAAATAAGAAGGACTACTTGTGTGAAGAATAAATAGTAAAGGACAAAAAGTGTTAATTCTACAAGAGTAAATGATTGTTAAGACATTGAGAATGATTATTAGGCCTTTAACCAATGTCATGGATGAAAGCTAAGTACTGTGATTATTCTCATCACGATTGATCTTAATCTGAGCAAAGCTCAATATGTAATCAACCAAAATCAGCTGTGACCTTGAAATCAAACAAATGACCGTTGGTCAAGGTCATGATGAAAGAGTTTGATGCAAGGAATATTTGTGTAAAGTTTGAACTCTCAAGGTCAAACAGTCTTTGTTTTATAGACTTAAGTTTGTTGTGACCATGAAAATCAGAATTTGACCTTGGGTCAAGGTCAAGGTGAAAGAGCTGGGCCCAAGCATGATATGTATAAAGTATGAACTCTGAAGGTCAAATAGTCTTTGTTTTGTAGGGAAAAGTTTCTGTGACCTTGAGAATGAGAATTTGACCTTGGGTCAAGGTCAAAGTGAAAGAGCATGACTGAACAATTATTTGTATGAAGTTTAAACTCTGAAGGTCAAATAGTCTTTGTTCTATAGGCAAAAGTTTGTTGTGACTTTGAGAATCAGAATTTGACCTTGGGCCAAGGTCAAGGTGAAAGAGCTTGGTAAAATGATATTATGTATGAAGTTTGAACTATGCAGGTCTAATAGTCTTTTTTCTATAGGCAAAAGTTTGTTGTGACCTTGAGAATCAGAATTTGACCTTGGATCAAGGTCACTGTGGAAGAGCTTGGTTTAACGATAGTATGTATGAAGTTTGAACTCTGAAGGTCAAATAGTCTTTGTTCTACAGGTAAAAGTTTGTTGTGACCTTGAGAATCAAAATTTGACCTTGAAAGTAGGTCAACATTAAATGACTACCTATAAGTAACCTAGTATCCAAGTTTCAACTCAAAATCTCAAAAACTGTAGAAATTGGCACTGTGCCAATTTAAAATTCCATTTTCAACTCGGAATAGCGCGAAAACCGTAAATATTTTATCGAGCATGTAAGCGTATAAAAGATTACAAATTTCCAAAAGAACATTTTAAAACAAATTTCGTTAAAATCATACGGTTAGTTTAGGAGTTATAAGAGTTTAAAGATTTGAACTTTGATGACCTCTAGCGGGGGCATATGTGAACTTTTCGACGACAAAATTTTTTTACCTCAAGATCTTTATATGCTCTTTCACATGATCCTTTTCGTTTTATCATAAGGAGTTGTACTTTTTTGTACAGTGACTGGAAAGATCTGGGGGTAAGAATAATAATAATAATAATAATAATAAGAATAATAATAAGAATAAAGAAAAGACAATACAATAACAGAAAGGATTCCGACGGAATAGTCGGAATCCTTAATAAAGAAAAGACAATACAATAACAGAAAGGATTCCGACGGAAGTCGGAATCCTTAATAAATCAGAATATTTGCCTAATGATAAGAGTTTTACCTATTTATATGATGTCATATCTTTGAGCTAAGATTAATAAATTAATGATTACATATATCTCAAAATAAAAAAGAATCTTAATAGGCCACTTGCCGAAATTCATAATGGCTGACAAGGTGATGAAAAATGTCCGAGGTTGGCAATTTAAGCGCACTTTTTCATTGTTACGTCACTATGGAATTGCGTCTTTTAACAGTGATGTCATGATGAAAAACAACGCCAAAAGGTGTTGACTCGGACATTTTGTGCTTTCTAACAAGAGCGGAAAATGGTCTATTAGAAGGAATATCTTCTATTAAAAGAACATTTTATGGAATAAGATGTAGAGTCCATTATGTCATTCTTTAATGGAGCTTTCATGATGTACATTATTAATAAAATATTATGTGTATTTGCTTTTAAAGACAAGTATGTTTTTCAAAAACCATATAGACTTCTTTTGTTTTTATTTGTGTATTTATATATTTCTTTGAAATTAGGTAAACATGTATATATACGGTAACCATGTTTTGTAGGACATCATGTGACAGGTCCAGATCTTGCTGATTTAAAGCTTCCTTTCTTAGGTAAGTTCAGGCATTTTCCCCATTAAACTTCATAAAAATGCATAATGTACAAGAAGTGAAGATCATTTGAGAATTATTTATCACATACATGTACATCAGTACATACATGTATTACCAACTTACTACTTGGTAAGAATAATGTCAAAATTTTAATAATTTCAAATTTAATTACTCTGTCTATCCTCTTTTACATCAAGTACATTTAGCATGTTTAGGATTTTGCTAAGGAAGTGAATTGATAAGAAAAAATAAGCATGCAGACAGAGTGAAAAGAAATACTGAAAATTGGTTTTTATTCGTCAGGTGCCAATTTTCGTCATTTTCATTAGTGCCTTCCTCGACAAAATTACATACAGACGAATATAAATACTCCTGACAAAATATAGTGTAGTAAGGAAAAAATTGAATCAGTGTCTTGGTAAACCTAAATTTCATTGCATCACGGAGAAAGAGGGAGGTCAAGCTAAAGGTTCCAAGTTTAAGACATTATAACATAGGGTTATTATGACGTGCAAATGGCAAATCATTGAAACCTGAATACGCACATAAAGTTGCAAATAATATACATTTGTACTTCTAATTACTAAATTATACGTTTTCACAATATGCTTGGTGATATACATGGCTCTTATTGTTTGTTTATCGATAATTGTTAAACAAACACATACCTCGGAAAACAGACCTAAATTTAAACTTGGCATTTCATTTGAACAGAGGATTCACATTTAATGGACCCTTGGATGACGAATTTACATACTAACGAAATGGTCAATTTTACCTAATGGAGGAAAATTGGTACTGACGAAAATAAAGCAATTTACAGTAATACTATAGGTACATGTATATCAAATGAAGCATGTACATGTATTACATATTTATTCCTGTTCATTCATATTATTAAGAATTTTTATTTTACCACAGAGAGCTATGAGCACATCAGTACAGAGGAGAGAGAACTGCTTCTATCTGAGGTGTACGAGTTACTCCACCTAGAGTTAGATGATGATGATGATTTGATGAGAATAACGACTCCTAAAGAAAAGGAAAAATACCTAGCTGCCAAACAGATAGCTGGTAAAGATAAGGAACATGTGTATCATAGGTTTGTTCTACATTTCTTCTTGCAGGCCTGTGATATTTTGATTTGACCTGTCTATCTGTCTGTCAGTCACAAAAACTTTAACCTTGACCATAACTTTGAATTCATTTGTTGAATTGCGCGATACTTCTAACTTGCTTGTTATTTATCATAATTATACAGTGACTGCTTGACTGAATTTCAAATCATCTAGCTTAAAGGTTAATTTTATAAATGCAGTAGATACATGTTCTCCATGCAAGTGAGTTACATGTACATGTATATGTGTGCCATTATAAGTGCCCTACAATGATATTACAAGTATAAATTAAGAGGATTTACATAATCTGTTCAGAAAATTTCATGTACAATCAACATTCGTGTAGTTCATTCACCATTTTAAAAAGCCAAATCCTGATTATTATATACATGTATGTAAGTCATATCCTTTCTAAGCACATTAAACAACATGACTGTATACCATAATAATTAAGATATCTATTATGTTACAGATCACAGAGTGTGCCTGCTGTTTATTTATCTTCCCAGACTTCTGCTTCTTCTTCTTCCTCTCCTTCTTCTACTACATCGTCACCGACTCCAAAGTTACGGAAAAAGTCTGACACTGAAACTCATGGTGTACTCAGCAAACTGGTGCAGAAACCTAATTTCTTGGATATTACTCCACATAAATCAAAAGCTCATAGGTAATATGTCAGTTTGTTTAAACATATAATATATAGTCTTCAATCTTGATTTGACTGAGAATTGTTGAACAACATATTCAGACAATACCGTTTATTTCTCTTTTCATGATATTGTAAAGATGCTTCGTTTTACAATCATCGACTTAAACTTCACCATTGAAAAAGTGCATATCAAGAATTTTCATAATGACATGAATGATACATTGTATTTTTGTTAGGGAAGATTTTTTTTTCCTTTTACAGTCCTAATCCAATCAGGAAGTCGTTTGAGAAACTGAAACCAAAAGTAAGCTTAAATATTACTTGAATCTATTACATTATGATGCATTATATGATATGCATTTTTCTTCGCTACCTTCTGCGACAAATATGTACAGTAAAACTCTGTTGTAAAGAACCCCAAGGGGCTATTAAAATGAGTTCATAACATTAATGATAATACATGTACATTGTATATGTTGAGATTTTCACTATAAATCCTATAAAAATATAAGTATGACTTCACTGTAACCATATTCATTATAATGTGATTTACATTGTATGTGATCATTGGGTCATAAAGGTTGTAGGTCAAGGCAAAGTGTAAATAGCACACATAAATATATCCTCTTCACCAAGAATAATTACAGAATTTACATGTAAATGAATCTTGAAAGTTTGCCTTTAAGTTTAATTTCCAGCATTACTTTTCCAATAACAAATAAACTTTATTTCTGTCATTCATTTTAGAAACGTTCATCGTCTTCCAGTGCCTCACTATATGAGGCACTACATGGACATCCAGGACAGAAAGTCACATGCTGTGTACTCCATAAACACAATGGGCAGTTTGGGATTTCTATGGAGAAAAAGCCCAATGGGCAATTTATCGTCAGCCAATCAAATCAGGAGCTACTTGTCAAAGCTGGAGACAGGTGGGGGCTGAGGCTTAGTGCTAGATACACAATTATGAAAAAATTACATAAATGTGACTATAGTAATTTATCATTTGAAAGAAAAATAATGCTTGCATCTGCAATTTATAATTAGTCAACATCAAAAGATGACTCAGGTCACTTATTTTTAAAACATTTTCTGTTTAGACCAATACTTGATAATGTACTGTTACATGATGATAACCCCCTTCACACAAAACGGACATCAAAGTATGTGTACACACTGAAAATGTTGTTAGAGTATAGAGCTGCTTATTTATATAGTCTTATACAAATGTACAAAAATGCACAAAAAGGGTGCAAGTGACCACAACAACACATATGTTTATTACATGTTTAAAAAGAAATTTTTAAAATTCCGTAAAAGAGTGCTTTTGAATGGTATTTACATGAAAATTGTAATTACAGGGTATTTGAAGTCAATGGCCAGCCATGTACTCAGAGTTTAGATATAGAAGAGATTTACAGGGACAATGATAAGTTATACATAGTCACTGGCTCTTCTCTCACTTCACCAAGGTTAGTATAGTTGTACATGAATTTGGATAATTTGCAGGCATAAATTTTATGATTTTATTATCGCAAATTTAGTGTTACGGCAACAAGTCTGTGGAGCTGTAAATCGGGTGTTTGCAACAATCAAATTATACAATACATGTATATGCCTGCAAACAATTCAAATACAAACAATGTTATCCCCATTGTAATTCACTTGTTTCATGACGTCACTGTACAGAACTGTTAAGGGCGTGTCATCATCGTTGATAAGAAGGCATAAATGTTATGATTTTATTGCTGCAAATTGAGCAGTGTCAGCCAGAGAAATTGCATGTTACATACGTACATGTAAATGTATGACATTAATTATAAAAATATAATAAATTGTACATGTATACATGTATCTTGAAACAAAATTTACTTAGATTGATATACATTAGTTAAAACTGTATTCCGTATTTTCATTGCTTGATAGTTTTCGAACGACTTTACATGTATATACTGTATCTATTTCAGTGATAGTCCTACATCGTATGACTGGAAATGGCAGAAATTAAGGACATATTTACAGGACATGAAGGAGAAGGACATAGATCCAGGACATATGATGGAACATTTACCACAGGACCAAATCCAGGACATCAAGGATAAGGCAGCCTTACAGGTAGGATACTAGTAACTGATATAAATAAATGTATTATATCAAGGACATATGATGGAACATCTAACACTGAACCAAATTCATGACATCAAGGAAAAGGCAGCATTACAGGTTGAAGAACTTACACTAATATTAAAATCTCACAATTTTTTGTCCGACAGGACGGAACATTTTAACTGCTTTTTCTGTCTGTCAATCCCAGTACATAACTTTTCAATGGTAAGTGATAGGGCTTTTATTATTTACCTTCCGATTCATTAGATATAAAAACTTGTTTGAATACTTATTTCTTAATTCTTCTTGATGGGACATGTCAATAATTTTCTTTTTGTTGGCCAGCTATTTCTTTTACATCATGTGAAAATTAGTTTTAAGTATCCAGTGTACAGTAGGGTGTTTTGTCCCTGCCTGTTAACATGGTTAAGGTACTATAAACTATATATTTTCTGAAAAGCAAAATTTACTATATGGAGATGATTAATGACACATGTGAAAAGACCCTATTGTACAGTGAATGCCTTAAATCAACTCAACCTTAACTGAATTTTAATTGCAGGAAGAGTTGGACAGTGTAAGAGCCCAGCTCGCTGAACAACATCTGTTGATTGAGAAATTACAGGAAGAAATGAGTGATACCAAGGCAGAGTTAGAGGAAGTGAGAGAACATAAAGACAAGGCAGTCAGTGCCTTAAAGGCCAAGGTACAGGCTAGGAAAGGAAAGTCAGGTAAGTCTAGAGGAAGTGAGAGAACATAAAGACAAGGCAGTCAGTGCCTTAAAGGCCAAGGTACAGGCTAGGAAAGGAAAGTCAGGTAAGTCTAGAGGAAGTGAGAGAATATAAAGACAAGGCAGTCAGTGCCTTAAAGGCCAAGGTACAGGCTAGGAAAGGAAAGTCAGGTAAGTCTAGAGGAAGTGAGAGAACATAAAAAGAAGACTGTCAGTGCCTTAAAGGCCAAGGTACAGGCTAGGAAAGGAAAATCAGGTAAGTCTAGAGGAAGTGAGAGAACATAAAAACAAGGCTGCCAGTGCCTTAAAGGCCAAGGTACAGGCTAGGAAAGGAAAGTCAGGTAAGTCTAGAGGAAGTGAGAGAACATAAACACAAGGCAGTCAGTGCCTTAAAGGCCAAGGTACAGGCTAGGAAAGGAAAGTCAGGTAAGTCTAGAGGAAGTGAGAGAACATAAAAAGAAGACTGTCAGTGCCTTAAAGGCCAAGGTACAGGCTAGGAAAGGAAAGTCAGGTAAGTCTAGAGGAAGTGAGAGAACATAAAGACAAGGCAGTCAGTGCCTTAAAGGCTAAGGTACAGACTAGGAAAGGTAAGTCAGGTAAGTCTAGAGGAAGTGAGAGAACATTAACACAAGGCAGTCAGTGCCTTTAAGGCCAAGGAACAGGCTAGGAAAGGTAAGTCAGGTAAGTCTAGAGGAAGTGAGAGAACATAAACACAAGGCAGTCAGTGCCTTAAAGGCAAAGGTGCAGGCTAGGAAAGGAAAGTCAGGTAAGTCTAGAGGAAATGAGAGAATATAAAGACAAGGCTGTCAGCGCCTCAAAGGCCAAGGTACAGGCTAGGAAAGGAAAGTCAGGTAAGTCTAGAGGAAGTGAGAGAATATAAAGACAAGGCAGTCAGTGCCTTAAAGGCCAAGGTACAGGCTAGGAAAGGAAAGTCAGGTAAGTCTAGAGGAAGTGAGAGAACATAAAAAGAAGACTGTCAGTGCCTTAAAGGCCAAGGTACAGGCTAGGAAAGGAAAATCAGGTAAGTCTAGAGGAAGTGAGAGAACATAAAAACAAGGCTGCCAGTGCCTTAAAGGCCAAGGTACAGGCTAGGAAAGGAAAGTCAGGTAAGTCTAGAGGAAGTGAGAGAACATAAACACAAGGCAGTCAGTGCCTTAAAGGCCAAGGTACAGGCTAGGAAAGGAAAGTCAGGTAAGTCTAGAGGAAGTGAGAGAACATAAAAAGAAGACTGTCAGTGCCTTAAAGGCCAAGGTACAGGCTAGGAAAGGAAAGTCAGGTAAGTCTAGAGGAAGTGAGAGAACATAAAGACAAGGCAGTCAGTGCCTTAAAGGCTAAGGTACAGACTAGGAAAGGTAAGTCAGGTAAGTCTAGAGGAAGTGAGAGAACATTAACACAAGGCAGTCAGTGCCTTTAAGGCCAAGGAACAGGCTAGGAAAGGTAAGTCAGGTAAGTCTAGAGGAAGTGAGAGAACATAAACACAAGGCAGTCAGTGCCTTAAAGGCAAAGGTGCAGGCTAGGAAAGGAAAGTCAGGTAAGTCTAGAGGAAATGAGAGAATATAAAGACAAGGCTGTCAGCGCCTCAAAGGCCAAGGTACAGGCTAGGAAAGGAAAATCAGGTAAGTCTAGAGGAAGTGAGAGAACATAAAGACAAGACAGTCAGTGCCTTAAAGGCCAAGGTACAGGATAGGAAAGGAAAGTCAGGTAAGTCTAGAGGAAGTGAGAATACTTAAAAACAAGCCTGTCAGTGCCTTAAAGGTCAAGGTACAGGCTAGGAAAGGAAAGTCAGGTTAGTCTAGAGGAAGTGAGAGAACATAAAAAGAAGGCAGTCAGTGCCTTAAAGGCCAAGGTACAGGCTAGGAAAGAAAAGTCAGGTAAGTCTAGAGGTAGTGAGAGAATGTAAAAACAAGCCTGTCAGTGCCTTAAAGGCCAAGGTACAGGCTAGGAAAGGAAAGTCAGGTAAGTCTAGAGGAAGTGAGAGTACTTAAAAACAAGGCTGTCAGTGCCTTAAAGGTCAAGGTACAGGCTTGGAAAGGAAAGTCAGGTAAGTCTAGAGGAAGTGAGAGAACATAAAAAGAAGGCTGTCAGTGCGTTAAAGGTCAAGGTACAGGCTAGGAAAGGAAAGTCAGGTAAGTCTAGAGGTAGTGAGAGAACGTAAAAACAAGCCTGTCAGTGCCTTAAAGGCCAAGGTACAGGCTAGGAAAGTCAGGTAAGTCTAGAGGAAGTGAGAGTACTTAAAAACAAGGCTGTCAGTGCCTTAAAGGTCAAGGTACAGGCTAGGAAAGGAAAGTCAGGTAAGTCTAGAGGAGGTGAGAGAACATAAAAAGAAGGCTGTCAGTGCATCAAAGGTCAGGGTACAGGCTAGGAAATTCAAGTAGATGTAAGTCTATAGGGCATGAAAGAACATAAAGACGAGACAGTCAGTGCCTTAAATGCCAAGGTACAGGCTAGGAAATGCAATTCAAGTAAGTCTTGAAGTGAGAGAACATACAAGTTAAAACAAGGCAGTCAGTGCCTTAAAGGCTTAGGTACAGGCAAGGAAAGAGAATTCAGGTAGGTCTAGAGGAAGTTAGAGAGCATAAAAATGAGGCAGTCAGCGCTTATAGGCCAAGGTACAGGCTAGGACAGGAAAGTCTGGTAAGTCTAGACAAAATAAAAGGAATTCAGAGAACGTAAAAAAAAACAAGTTGTTCAGTGCGTTCAAGGCCAATGTAAGGGCAATGAAAGCAAAGTCAAGTTAGTCAAGGTAGAACAAGAAGAAGGGAATCTGGCAATTTTATTTCACTACACAAATCCGATCTTGGCTGCCAGTAAAATTAATGAAAAATTCTTGTATTTGTAAAGCAATATTTAAAATAAATACTTAATTCGAAACAGCATCAGAATTATATTGGTTTATTACAATGTACATGATGTACACATGTATGTAATATGAATTTCACTTATACTTGGTATTGTGTTGTAGATGCTCCCAAGCATGGCGAGACTCAATATTACAAGATTACAATGGAGACCCTTAATGTAGACTCCGCTAATAAGGTAAGTGTTGGTCAGGATTTTACCAAGACCTTTCTTGGTCATCTCTGAATAGCATTGAAATATTTCATTAACAAATCAGGGCCATTACTAGGACTAATTTGGGACTGATATCCGACTCCCATTTCCATTGCAAAATAGTTTTTTTTCCCCCATTAGAAAGGCCCCTGTCCCATATCCAACATACTTTTCGATAGCCCTTCAAATTTTCATACATTCATAAAAGGAGAAAATATTACTGTAGATTTACATACATGTACTACTTAAAAAGAGTTTCAATGCCAAATTTAAAGTGCAGCTAATGTACAGTAAGTTGGTTAGAAAAATTAAAAAGAGTGTGAAAAAAAAATAAATATTAAGAATCATAGTTAGAAAAAATATTCTGTAGATCAAAATACATGGATACAAAAAGACTAGTTTAATTGTTTGATGATGCATGAATTTTTCTTTAGGACCAGATCATGGAGTCTTTGAAAGAGATTGTAAAAGAGGCAAGTCGACAGAAGTACTACCTGGACCGCCTTATCTCTGTGGTGATAGAGGAGGTACCATGGATACTGGAACAGGTGGACGCTGACTTCGATAATGTACCAATAGACGGACAAACCGAGGAATTTTGTTAAGATTGGACTGTTGATCTCCATGATGATAGAGGAGACAAATGGAGGAATACTATTGAGTTTTGAATTTTGCAGCATTCTAAATCACATCATTATGTCATATGTCTTCCACTTTTACAATGTATTTTTGTTAACATTATATTGTTGTTATGATAATAGTATGAAATATTTCTCGTCTACACAATCAGTTTATGATATTTTGGTACTATTTACTGGTATAATGGTATTTTTTTTCTTTTTTGTAGTGCCGAAGTTGATAGTAAATTCTGCATATTTGATTGCATATTTTTACATATTGATATACATGTAGTATGTTCATATATGAATGTAGCCTATTTCGTGACTGCATATGAACCTGTGATAGTAATATTTGGGAATTTAATGCCTACTCATACATGTCTTAGACACATAAATACATGTAGCTTTGGGTTTGAAAATTTGAAAGAAACTATTTGTTTATCTGATATGTTTCAAAAGTGCCTTAAGAATGCTCAAAAGTACAAATTCATTTAATGCTTATTATTAAGTCAATAACAACAAATTGTAGTATTTTTTGGTCACAGTGCCTTTTAAATTTACACTATCGTCAGGATTATTCCTTAAAACGAATATTATACATGTATATTCCCCTGAATCACAGACTTTGAACCATTGTTTTTATTCTGTCTATTTTTATGTCCATTCGTTTATTTCAGTAGTTAGTGATTTGGCTATCATTTTTCAAATTTGTGTTCCTAAGAATGAACTACTTAGAGGAGGATATGATTTTTGATTGGGAATCGACTTTGACTTTGGACCTTGCTATGAGAATTATCTTACCTACTCAAAAAAAGCTGCTGAAGAAGAGCATAGTGTTTCACAAATATATATCTTTTTCTCTCTACAAATTTTCTACAGGTCTTTATTTTTACATTGATATTTTAATATATTGAAAATTCTTCATAGTTTAGCTATGTTTTTACACCTTAGATCTGAGTTTGATTTATTTTCACTTGGGGATCCTGGTACATGTTTCCATGGAGACAGTATCCTTATGATTATTAATTTATAGTACTACCTACATGTATATATTTCCATGTGAAAATATACATATATTAATTACATATACAGTAACTGTTATGACCATTTTATTTTAAAACATAAAGAAATACATGTAGATGTGTACAATTTCTGTAAAATAAGTTGCATATAATAACATCTAGAAAAAGAAAGGTACCCTGAGCATTCTCTCCACTGATTTCTTAGAAGATTGATAAAAAAAGGGGGGGGGAGATTGAAGCATGATACATGTATAATCTCAAATACTGTACTTCAAAATTGTTTCAAATACATGTGTAGTACTTTTTTTTTCATTTCATAAATATTAGAATAAATAAATTTGGTTGTGAAGATATCAAGTACATTGGTTTTACATCACTTGATTTTGACCTTTTCTTGAAATATGATCAAAGAGAACGCAAAGTCTGAACAATTTGAGTATCGTCATATTATGTTTCTAGTTAATTCTATTTTTATGAGTGATAATGCTGCCTCAGTGAAAGCTGCCATTTAGTAATTGTTAACAATTTACTTGGATTTTTTTTTAATAAACCACCATTTTCTATTAAGCACATCTTATGTCAAGCAATTTAATATATATTTTCTGACCACCAACTTCTATTTTTTTCAACAGACATGGGCACAAAAATACTTTTATACATTTTGTCTTGTTTATACACTGCTTTTATGTTTTGCTTTATTATCATATGTTTCTTTTTAAAGGGTATGTTTAATCAATAATATGGCTTTGTGATTGAAATTTTGATGATGTGAAGGAATGTTTTGGTCCTTTTTCTACACAGGGTACAAAACCGGAAATTTCATATTAGAGAGACAGTTATTTTCCTTAATTCTAAGGATAATTTAATGTTTCATGCATATATTTTGTAAATTGAGCACCCATATTTTCATACGTGGTTTCATTTTGCTTTAAAACAGAATTCAACTTGAAGTTCCCAGATTACCAGAAACCTTGATTTTTGGCTGCAATAAATTTTTGTATGGTCTCCATGTGAAAATTGTCTTTCTTGTCCCCTTCAGATTTCTGTTGTTGTTTATAAAGTCACATCTAGATGTATGGATTGTAGTAAAGAGTTCAATTAGTTTATCTTGATACATGTATGTACAATCACCTTAAGAATACTGACAGGTAAACCCTGTTGGTATTTCATGTGGCATTCTATGTGTTGTATTGAGTCTTTGCGGAATACAGAGTTTTTTCCCCTTATAGACAGTATTTGACGTAAAACCATTGTGACGTCATGAAAAGGTATGGTAACGTCAATTTTACACCATCATTTCCCAGACTTTTTGGACTGTTTCCATAGAATTTGATGACGTCATAATCAGTCTACGTTAGATACCATCTCAAATGGGAATTAACTGGTTTTCGAAAATAGCGAATACATACATGTACATGTACATGTATATTCGCACTTCCAAGTTAAAACATGCACATGAGGAATTTAAAAATTTTTTATATATATATACCATACGCAGCATTATTAGCAATATGTATGATTGTAAAATTATTAACATTGCATTAAAATTGTAATATTAGTATTACATGTATTAGCACTGATTATAATTATAATGTTAAGTTTTGAATATATTAGTTCTTTTTAATTCTTGCCCTATTGATAACATGGGGTGTTGTATTCCCGTAAATGGCATTATTGTGTTATCTAGTCCTAATTGTTAGTATCTTGATATATTTTATGTTGATATATTTTATGTATGGCCTTATTAGTGACTTTAAATTATTCTTAGTTGTTTTAAACATGTTAAAATAACAAGAACTTTGTTGAAAATTTTCATTTCCTATATCATTAAACATGTAATTTTGGGCAGTAACTATTTTAAAAGAATAACCAGACTGAGTGTTCCAATAATCTGATACATACACATGTATGTACTGCTTGACGCCTTTAAGAATTTGTTTTGATCCTCCAGGGGCATTCACTTTGAAGTAGAAAGCCAAATTTTGGTTTTGAGCAGTTGAAACGCAATAGTCTATTTTAATATTCAACAGTATCTTTTTTGAAAAATAGGTTTTAAAAGGATGTCTGCTTCATATGGTGTTACATTTTTTTGCAGTTTTGTCTTCCAAGGGTTTAATATTAATATGAAGAACTTTTATATTATTCATGTATTTCAGATTCTGTTTTCCTGATTTAAGGACAATTTTAGTTTGCATTGATTGATAGAATATTAAATTTTAATACATGTATAGTGAATTATTTTATTTATAGTCTAGTCAATTATTACAGAGCATGTACATGTAGCGCTCTATAGCACATGACTGTACATGACAGTATATATATATTGATTTTTAGCTCGCCGGGACGAAAAAGTCTGGAGAGCTAATGCCATACCTTCGGCATCGTCATTGCCGTCGTCATCCGTAGACAAAACTTTAACCTGGGCTATATCTCTTGAACTATAAGGGGTAGGGCTTTGATATTTCACATGTAAATACCTTGTGACAAGACCTTTCATTTGAGACCATGACCTTTGACCTAATGACCTTGACCTTGGACTTTGACCTACTTTTCAAAAACTTTAACCTGGTTTCTGACAAAAAACTGTATAGGCAAGCTATGTAATCTTTGATTACCCTACATGTATGTTTATACAATATCTGTCATGTATATGTTTATTGTTAAGAACTTATGTTGTACTAGTATATTTTGTAGCATAATTTTTTTTTTTGGGGGGGGGGGAGGTAGACATCGCAGTTATGTTGATGATTCTTCTACTTGTTTTTCAGAAATTGAAGAGGTATTGACTTGAATTTCTTATAAATAGAAATGGATTGAACGAATCTTGTTGAATTAATTTACTCATATTAAATCTGACAGTGTAGTAATCATGAAGAAACGTTTAACTTGATAATTATGCTAATCGTAATATGTTACATTTTCAATTAGACAACTTATATCTTAAAAACACTAACACTTAAAGTGACAATTATTATTTCCAAAAAATCATGTTATTATAGAACTCAAGATAGAACACAAAGTTTAACTAAGATGTTTTATGTGAATAGACTTAAAAGTCATTGTAATTGTATGACTATCAAGTCTTGCTGTAAACTGGACTCTCATGTGCTTTCTAATGTAACAGTTGTAATTATAAAGAAATGTGAATGTATACATGTAACCAACTGAAGTAATATAAGTTACGCATTTTTAAGTAGAGAGTAAAAAATATATTAATTTATATATTTGATTCTGCGTTTCGTTTTCATCTTTACATTAGAATATGACCATCATATATTCATCCAGAGGTCTGCACTGGCTCTGTTTTCGCTCAACTGCACAAAGCTCAATCTTGCCAGGGAAGAAGACAGTGTAATCCATCTCTTCAAGGTTTTGTTTTAAATTATTCAGCTGATGGGAGCGTGAAAGTAAATCTGTTATTTTCTTAAAGCTGTTTATTATCATGAAGTTTTTTATATAGGCCCACTTGGGCCTCTTGTTTTGAAAATAGGGAACTTGTTCAGGTTTTGAAAATCAAGGAAATTCTGCAGGGCTGTTGTGCTGCACAGTGCATCTGTGTGATTGTTAGAGTGTGTGTGTGAACAGCACAGAAGACGAAGTAATCAAAGAAACATCAACTCTTCCACAAATGTTCCCCATTTGGAGAATATGAGCCGGGCTGCCCTATTGATTATCAATGTCAAAGGTCTAGGTCACTGTTGACATAAATCCTTTTATTGATAGCATAGAGCATGCAATAATGCAGTCGTTAGGGGGTGCTATGCTTGCATTATTTATTTATTATTTTTAAAAGTACAGGAGGTGACAGTCATAAAATTGGCTTTGATATTGTTTAGAGATGACCTTTGCTAACCTGCCCTATGATCTTGATCCATGATTTTCATATTGGCTATGTAAGAACATGATAAAGTTACATGTAAAAAGAGTTAACTGTTTTTTATTGATTTGCATGATTTAAGTAATAATCTTATATAACATAAACAGACAATAATTCAATAACATAACTCCATCATCAAATTAAATATAAAACAATCTGATAATATGAATCCAACATTATTCAATCAGAGGACTGAGCTTTGACAGGCTTTGTTCGTGCGAATCCGTCGTATGTCGTCTGGTCAACGATCTCGGTTCGCTGCATGGCTCGTTCAATCCAAGGTTTGTCATCGTCAGTGACGGCAGATTTAGATGTCCACCTATAGGGGTTAACACCGTATACCCACGGTGATTTCTGTTGCCTACTTTCGCGAAGCTGCGAGGAAGAACCGAATTTTTCAAGAGGAATATCTAAGCTAGCATTAGAAGTCGGTCTGTCGTCCGAATCCGGCGTTAGATGCGAATTCGACTTTTGCTGCTTGGAATTTTTCTTTGAATCTCTCTGTGATAGCTTTTCCCTCTTCTCAGAACCCTCTCTTTTAATCGGCGACACCGATGTGTTACTCCGTCTGTCGTATTGAATGATCAATGGCCGATGATCTAACGCGAAGACCTCGGCTTCCATCCGCCGGCGTCTTTCGTCATGCCGCCTTTGACTGTCATTTGTAATTGGTTTCAGTTTAGCCCGTGATTCGTCCTGCTTTTGATATGAAAGATCAAGATGCAAAGAAGAAGATAATGGCTTTTCATTCTCCTTACCATCCACTGACCGACTTGAATGCTGAATAACTTTCAAGGGCGTGGCGTCCACGTGGTTAACATGCTGGACGGAGCCATATTGATCTTTAAGGTTATTATTGTAGTGTTGCTGCATAATTTCTTGTTGTCTTTTCTCATTTTCAAGCATCGAATACGACCTTCGTATATCCGCATACCTCTTGTCAACATGGCGACCAAAGAAACCACCTCCATGGTGAACAACATTTCGCGTTAATTTTAAATATCCTAATTTCGTAAGTGCGGCGCTAAATTCCGGAAGTCGTTCTGATGCGTTCGAGATTGAACGTTTCTTGCTTCTGTCACTTCCGTTTGGCGATGGCGATTCGTATTTTTCACGTTCATAACCTTGATGTTTCGAATTAATCGAATTGCCAATTGTGAGAGCAGAAGAATAAGTATAGTTAGGACTGAAGTTATTGAAATCTTTCCTATAAGGAATCGATTCGGCAGTGTGATTCGAGTTGCGCGACTCAACTTTGGATCGAGAATAACGAATTTTTGGCAGATTCCGTCTACTATGACGTCCATGCTTGACGTATTCTATATCTAAAGCTCCGTTTCTTCCACTTAAATCATTAACTTCCCATTCACGAGGGTCTATTCTAGGCGTCCGTTGAAGTTTTGTTTTCGGCATGACGCCCCGATTTTTCTGGTGAAATTCCCACACGCGTTCCCGTTTCTTCTGCTCATCGTCCATCGGATTGTCAATAACACACTTGCTGAGTTGCGTGTTGGATCGTGATAAATCCAAATGAATGTTTTGGGGCAGGTCGGGAAGCCTTGGGGACCTCACAGAATCCCGCATCATATACCTTGTGACGTATGTACTGCTAAATCCCATGGTGAACGAAAATCACATTTTAAAAGTAAAATCACTCGAAGTATCATCTTTTCATCGCTGGTAATTCCCCACAACGGAGTCGCCTAGAAAAGAAGGAAATACTTTATTAAAATATCCAAAGCTTACACACAATTGCACGATCTGAAGTTTGCATGCATGTACTTCAAGAAAATTAAATTATCCCATAAGTCAAGGGACATTTGAGATATTGGTGTCGATATTTTGAACATTTTAAAGAATAAATGTATCTCGCAAATCGCGTTGCATTTTTTTCTTTATCGCATGCATTTCGCAGTTAGTCGTACCCATCTGACATTTAAAACAATGCTTAATTCTTACCTCTATCTAGACCATGATTTAAGAGAAATCTAAACCATTCTTATTCTAACTCGACGTCAACACAGTTCTACAATTACCAAGACAAAAAATCTACTTCATATTCTAAAACACAATCGTCAATGTTTAAAAATCGTCGTTCATTCGCAACGTAATGTGCGAGGTTGCATTGTCATTTTAAACTTCTATCAAACGCTTAACCTCTCATGTTAATTCAAGGGCATATCAAATTCCCCTTTATACAATGTAATCAACGTATGCATTATTTTGGAATACATTAAAGACAGGTCCTTTTGTTTAAATCTCATTAAATAATATTAAATCGTGCCGTTACATCGCTCTAGTCTTGCCCGAGTTACAATAGAAATTAAAATACCGCGTCATAATCGTGATTAATGCTGTAATTAATTGTTTAAAAATTTCTGTAGTTTTCATTTCACTAGATATAATTATTTGTAAATTTACTAATTCTTCCCACACAATTTATTTTTCAAATCGTGAAACTTGTTGTGAACGACCGTTACAGTTTCTTCAACATAGTCATAGGTTAATTAAATTGAATTTGTTTATGCTTCCAGGAGATTATAAAGCAAGGTTGCAAAATCAAAATGTCAAGGGCAAATTACAGTAGTTCTTAATTCCGCGAAAAAAAAAATAACCAAAATATGAGACTCTTAAAACCAAATCTTGTTTTATCTTAATGTGGGTCTTTATAACCCCCTCCCTTTAAACACAAAATTCGGGGGGATCTATCTGACTCTCTGTGCAAAAGTCTGTAACATTGGACAAACTATTGATAAGGCACAGTCCATTTGATATTCGGGGGGGGGGGGGGGGGGGGCTTGGGTTTTTTGTCGGAGCAAGATTATTTTTTTCGCCCCGGACAGGGGCAGAATTATTTTTTTCTTGCAAAGTTGGAGCAAGGAAATTTTTTTTAACAAAGTGATGCGCATATTTAGAATATTTGTGTTTTATCGATAGAAATTATTAAATTTTTACTCAAAACTCTAAATATCGATATATTAGTTTATTTTTATGCAAGTATTTAATTCACTTTTAAACAGACAGATAAAAGATTTTACAATACAATTCTCAACATTTTATATAAGGTTCATATATAACATGTATAAGAGGGTCTGAGGGGAAGGTCTCCTCGACAATTTTTTTTAAATGTAGAATTGTAAATTGGTGAATAACCATGATAACTGAAGTAGTTTTCCTTCCAAGCTTACAAGAATAATAAAATTAGAGTCTGTGGGATACATGCAACATGTATTAATAGCAATACATAGATATTGATAATATATTTAAGCTTTTTAAGAATAATGTTTTGATAAAAAAAAACTATGGCGAGCGAAGCGAGGCGAAAATTTTTGAGACAAATTGAAAACTGCGGCGAGCGAAGCGAGCCGGAAAATTTTCAAGAATTTTAGCGAAATTTTATATTAATTCTTCAAATTCAGATTATTTGTAAGAGCAAGATTATTTTTTTCTGTCACACCGAAAGCAAATTTATTTTTTTCATCAAAATTGGGAGGAAAATTATTTTTTTCGAAAAAAAACCCAAGCCCCCCCCCCCCCCCCCCCAGAATATCAAATGGACCGTGCCTAAGGAATTCATATGACATTAATTTTTTGTATTGCACTTATACTCCATTTGACAGCACAGATCCAACGAGACGAAAATTGACTTCGACCTTGACGTTGAAGTTTGACCTACTTCTTGAAAACTTTTAAAGAATTGACCCATATCGTTCATTGGCAATGTAATTCTTGTTACAAGACCTTTCAAATGGTATAATAATGTTTCACATTGAAGTTTGATATTATTTGCTCTCTCTCTCTATTGAATGCATGTGCTTGTTGAATCTTCCCCTTTTGAATTTGTCCTCCAATTTTTCTTAGTCTTTGGGGACATAATGTAAGGTGACAATTAGCATACATGTATGTTTTTTTCTTTATTGCATAAAATGCGAAACGGATTATACCGGATTACTTAACAACGAACTAGTTACTTTTTAATACATTCTGTATTTGTATCATTTGCCGTATGATCTGTCAAACAAGGCAGAAAATTTACGTAATTTGGACCTCGAGGAACGTGGGAATTAAAATTGGACAAATAAAACGGGTAGAATGTTAATGCATGAGTTAAAGAAGATCCTGACGAAAAATCTCAACAGCACTCACAATGGAGCACAAAATTGAGCATCGACGGACCCCTAGCAAGCTAGAGTTGGGACCAGGTGCCCGGGAGGAGTAAGCATCCCCTGTTGTCTAGCCGCACCCGCCGTCGATGCTCACGCACGAAAATGAAAATATATAAGATACATGTACTGTCTGAGGTTATCATGCATATAACGAGTCAAGAGAAAGTGGAACTGTTGCCAAACACACTTATTTAAAAAGAACCCGCACTTTTTGTACATGCAATTTATGTACAGAAAAGTGACTCATAAGAATGTCTTTTTCTTTAAGATATATCGACCGATCGGTTCCGAACATGCTCGATTTAACGAATGAAAATAAACTTTTTTAACAAATACTTCACTTAATATTTTTGTAATTAAATTACAATTGCCATTAAAGAAAGTGTTATGTAGATATATTTGTAAACGTACTCACCATTTTATTTCAATGCTAATTGCTTCCTACTCGTTGGATATAATAATCATAAAATCTGATTAACATGACCTTGTGAACCGTTCATATCTTTTATGTTTGAAGTCAGAATAAATGGATTATACTGAGAGAAAAGTTAAGTCCTCTTTTGTTAAACTTGTTTACCGACTAAACATGCTAGTCTGGTAATTAAATTAAAATATCTAAACATATCAAGGAGTGCGCTGCATCGGGTAAACATGCGCGAAACTAGATTACAATCATATAAAGGAGCTGTTAAGATAAGGCGTAAAATCTGCCCTGAAAATTCGAAATTTCAAAATGCAAAATTTGAAAATCTTTTCGGTAGAAATGTCAAGTAACTTGGTCCACATATGAATCTGCTGTCAGATGGGATAATTCATTCAAAATAGGGCCGATATTTGGGTCAAAATAAGCGGTTTTTTCCACAGAAATCAATGGACAACGGAAAAGTTTTATACAACATCGCCCCCCCCCCCCCCCCTCGCTTTACAATGCCACTTTCACCAAAGGTGTATATCAATAAAACACATTTTCTGGCCAAGTGGGGTTCTGAAGCGAGGGGGGGGGGGGGCAATGTAACAAAAAAAAGGGGGGGATGGATGACTATTCTTAAATTTGTCTCTAGAGCGATAAAGTAGGATATATTGCAATCTTTTTCTTTGTGTGTTCCGATCAAATATTTAACCGTTTGGAAAGAAATAGACGAGAAAGTTGTCTATTTCTTCAAAGTGTGTATTTCGCGCCAGAAAGCTACATAAGTGGCTGAGAAGAACGAAATAAGGAATTGGCATATTTTTTTTTCAGACTTCGGGAAAAGGGTCAATTAAAATATGACAATTCTTGGTTACACGCCTTATAATGTTTCTATTTCGTCCACTCTGCTTCGTTTCCAACAACGGAATCCTGAATTTTGATTCATTCCACAACAACAGTCCGAAATAAAGTAGTTTAAAATTCTCATCTTTGTCTCCTTATTTTGTAACTTGACTTTATTGGCATTGTTCATTAAGAATTCAATATTGTAATTATAAAGACTCTAAATACGAACGGACATCTTCTTCTGATATTCAAACTTATCTTTTATTTACATGTTTAGGAACTAAATAGTTTTACTATGAATTGTTTTTAGAATCGTGTGTTTGTTCAGCGACAACCAAGTTTATACAGAATTATCATAATTATCGATTATATAAACTTTACGTAAGTACACCAAATATGAAGAGCGATCGAGACCTATATATCTTGCGGCAGAAATTATACCCATACTATGATAGATAAATACCGGCAGTTTTTAGTAGCGCATACGAATACCCGGACGATCTTTCCGCCTTTGTTTCCGTCAGCAGAGCGCATATAAAACTTATACACCGCGTGGGATCGAAACGTATGATCTTGTGATTCCGTACGGATAATTTTGATGTTTTCCCATCATTTAAGTGATACTGCATAAAATTGACGAGACGATGCAGTAGGGCAATGCCTAATAAGTAAGTCCATATCGCTTATATACCTGAAAAGTCTATAGTTTTTGCAAACACTTCAAGAGTTCGTCAGAAGGAATTATTTTCTGTCGTTGACAAACTATTGAAGTGTTTGGAAAAACTATGAACTTATCATATACCTGGATGATAGGGATTGATATATTAGGTATTGTCCTACTGCAACGGCTCATAAGTTTTGTTAAGTTTAATTTAGAAAATGAAAAAATACCAAAAACCTATGTGAGGAATCACAACACCATACGTTTCGATCCCACGCGGTGTTATAAATAGATACATTTATCTTAAAATGTTTATTGGAGTTTGTGGGATATTTAAAAGAAAAAGTATGCGCTCAGCTGACTGAAACATAGGCGGAAAGATCGTCCGGGTATTCGTATGCGCTACTAAAAATTGTTTTAGAGGCACATACGAATAATTGCCAGGCGATCTTTCGGCCTGTGGACTGAAACGAACTCAAAATATATATAGCAGCATCTGTGTGCCGAAATAAAGGAATACTGTAAAACGAGAATATTTAGCGCAAACATATTTTAGCGCAATGAGGGATGACAACCTTTTGGCGCAAACTTAATTTAGCGCATTAACACCATCTGGTCAATATAATTAGCGCACAGTGACTTTAGGACTTTGTTTCTCAGACATCGCCGGTAGCAAATTGCCGTCGATGAATCGTAATTTTTTGTAACGTCAGACAAAAAATATCCGTCGTGTCTCATGTTCAGACAATCGTTGGTAATACGAACTAAATAATCAATTCAATTTAAAGTGATAAAAGAAAATAACGCTGTTCTGTATGTAACATGGATGAATATATATCGTCCCAATTTTTCAACTTGGCGAAACGAATCATTTTACGGCAACGGCAATAACATCCCGATTTTATTCACGTTGTGTAAATAAATCATTTTAAAGACTGCATGCGCATCTAATGTACATGTTCACAGCGATATACATAGAAGTATTGACTACATGCCGGCATGTGTGTTGGACAATTGAATTGCCTATTCGTATGTTTGTATTTTTTCTTTATAGATCTCCTTTTTACTGTATATGTACCTTGTGTTATAAAGTACTGTGTTTTCACACAAATGTTACACCATCTAAATATAAGCGAGAGAGAAGTCTTCTCGTTAGAAATGATACATACGAACGTCTATTCCTGCATTTGGGTACGACTACAATTTTTTTATCTGATTTTGTTGGAATGAAAATTTGTTCCGATTAAAGACAACTTCAGTTTTTTTTTTTTTTTTTTTTTTTGTTAAAGAATAATCTCGTCCGACTCTTATTTATATTTCATGATTGGTTATTACGACACGTAGACAATCATGATCTACCCAGTACAAATGTACATGTAAATCACGGCGCGTGTACTATCATTATCTACCCAAGCGCTAGCGTTAATCCAATTATCTAATTAGCGATAAAAACAAAAAGCGTTGCCGGATAGACACGGGGTAATGCACTATGAATAAAATGTCGAATAATTTTTATTGAAATTTGATGTTGCATCTGAAAATTTTAGCGCACTACTTAATTTAGCGCAACCATGCCTTTGCGCTAATGGCGCTAAAATAAATCGAGCGCTAAATATTCTCGTTTTACAGTACTGATTCTGGTAAATTTTTGACACAATTAAGCTGAGCTGCTAGTTATCTCGCATAATTATATAGTCGATATTTCATTCTAGAGAATGAGCAGTCTACAAAGGGAAATTCAAAAAAGTCTCGCTATCGATCCTCCTTCTATGTAAGTTAATTTACAAGTTACATAACATGTCAATATTAGACTGTGAAACATCCCCCAAGATGCTACATTCACAATACGATATTTGTTCTGACGAAGTTTCACTTGCACTTGTGTATTCAATACATGTTTGCACGTCTCTGTATGTATAAGCACATAAAGTAATCCAAACCAAGGATATGTATATTAGGGTTTTCAAATTGAAAAACTTGAATAGGAAGAGAGGATGAAAGAGACCTATGATAGAATTTTGGTCAGAGTGGCAAAATCAAAATGTAGTCAAGCTTACATCTTTCACAGAGGCGCTCTGTTATCCTTCGCTTTTCGGAATTTCGGAAATTCGGAATTTTTGAAAATATAATGGAGGGGTCTCCGATAGGACCCGATGGTAGCAGACACAGTAAATCCTGTATGCTCTTGGAATAGAGATACTGGTGCAAGTTTTACGAAAGTACTTACGAAAAAAGTTATTAAAGGAATTTTCGTAACTATTGATCGCCTATTACTTCTTATATAATAAAATTCGCGATGTTTTGTTTCTGAATTTGTATTTAGGCCATTTGTTGATTATATTCTGTTTTGTGTCCTTTTGAAATTGAGAAACCTACCAGCCAGCCAGGGAGAAAAACAAACAAGAACATAAAACAAAGTTGCATTTCATATTATGTGACTTAATGAAATATGACAGGAACTTATTTCATTTGATTATTAACAGAGTTTAGTCAGCAAAAGAATGATGGATAATGTAATGTCTTTAATCATTTCAGTACTTTTACATTTTAACATGAAATTTAAAACATTAAACAATTTCTCTTTAATTTTTGTAGAAAACACATTTAATTTGCAAAAAATTCTATTATTTTGTTTTGTTTTGTGACGTTGGGCTTAAAACCTACCAGCACGAGGACGCAAAACAGAAAATAACAAAGAAATGGCCTTAGTATGTAGAAATGCTAACAGAAAGGACAACATAATAATCTAAAGTGAAAAAGATTCCAAGATTTTATTTGATGATGAAGGTTACGAAAATTCCAAAAAAAAATTCGTAAGTACTTTTGTAAAACAGGCATCTGATACTGAAAACACTGAACCATCCCTATATATTTATATATGCCCATTCATTTGTATAGAATTTACCGGTACGTGTATCTAACAGACTGAGCCTTATCAACTGAATTTTAAACGTATTTAAACGTCATTTAAGCGTGAAAAAATGAATGTAAATATGTAATAACTGTCTCTTTGAAATGTGATAATACTGTGATAATCTACAATGGATCCAGGAATAATGTTTCTTACAATTCCTGTATCCATTGTATGTTATCACAGTATAATCACATTCCAAAAGACATGCAGTCATTGTGTAAGTAAACCACAGAGTAGACACGCACAACATGAGACCCATAATATACCAAACACCATTAGACGACATCAAAACACTTAACTAACCACAAAACTTCTAGTCGTACTTTGCAAAAAAAAAATTGTCCAAAATGTATACTTTTCTGCCATTTCCGCTTTCAATACATTGAAGCGCGTTTTGCTGATCTGTACTCTATCACTGTTACTCTTAGAACTATAATCTTTGAGTATCATGTAAAAGATGGAACTAAAGAAAGAAGTACATGTATGATAAATTTTGAATACCAGTACAAAACCTTGATCAAACACAAATTGCGTCTTATAGTGTTCTAACTACCATTTTTAAACACTTTTCGAGAAAATCGTCTTTGAAGTTTTTATGTGCCTTGAAATGATATTTATACTAATCGTTCAACCATGAACATTTGAGGAAAGCAATATTTTCATAATATATAATGAAACACACATATCTATTGTCCTCAAAACATTGTAACTATCTTCTTCAATAGACATGGCCAAAAATAGTGTTAGAACACTTCTTACTAACAACTTTCAAAAATTCCATACAATTTTGTTGGATATAGAACAAAAATATGTCGGCTTCCTTTGATCTTTTTGGAATACAACACTCTTCCATTAAGCTTTTAATGAATTTGAAGACGTGTAACATGTGTACCACTTTAAGGTGAGTGTCACTGCTGGTTGACAAGAAGTCCCCGATGGCATATGTAGCAAATGTTAAACGCCTTCAAGTTCAATAGCATCATCCAAGAACATGCATGCCGACCAGAATTTCGATCAATTTCGGTTGGTCGTTTCTTCAAACGCATTCGAAAATTTCTGATTACAAAATTTTATCATTTTTTTAAACCTGGGTCTTGTAGCATCATACCCCAGCCATCTTGCTACATTTGGTATATTTAGGACAAGATTTTCACAGATTTGGCCATGTTTCATTGTTTGGATTGAGGGTCACTGCCGAGGATTAAATATCCGAAACGTGATTAATGAATTTGAACGAACTTGTGAATTTGAAGACGTTTTCATTATAGTATGAAAAGAAAGTATGGACCGATGTTACTGATCCAAAATGAAAAAGTTAAAACTTCGATGGTTTTTACGCCTCACATTTTGGGTATAAGCTTAGGAGATGGAACAAGTCGTTGACGGTTTAAAATTCAAATGATATGCTGAATTCAATTTTGACAAAAATGGAGTTAGAACACGACAAGACTAGGTGCATGATATACTAACTAGTAAATGAAAAGTGAATAAGAAAAGAAAAGATATGACCCATGTTTTGCTTTAAAAATACATTTTCCATATTTCAACATTTACAATGTTGATTATTCCTCTCAAGTCTTAACTCCAAGTTTCGAAGTCCTAAACCAATGCACTGTTCTTCAACTAAAACAGGTTCTAAATGTTAACAAGTTTTACTTTCAAGAAATAAAAGGATTCAGTTTAGAAATGCTTGCATATTCAGACAAAATCAACTAAACAAGCACAATTAATCGTTCATATATTCAAATACAATGTATATGTGAAAGAAATTCACACCCAAACGAAATAAAAAAGAACGATAGAAAAGCTCACCTTGTGTATCAAGTCATATCCATACGTAAATCGAATCGAAAGTCAAACAAAAATCTTTAAAATCCTACTCATTTTTCAATATTTTCTTATGCACTGACACATATTATAATTTCTTTCCCTTGATTTCCCAATGAAAACTAGTATATTGGCAGTGGGACAAACCTACCTGCGAAGTTTCATCATAATTGGTCATGTCAAGCGAAAGCATTATTCAGTCTATAAAAGAAATTGATCCCGATTCGGCCCTCGGATCAATATTGTGTCTATTAAATTGTGATATTTATTAATAAAGGGATAAGAGGGGATCAGTCAAACCAAACGTATACACAAAATATAATACATAATACATCGGGTGTAAATTATCGAGGGGTTTTAGTGCCTCTAAAATCGCAAAATGCGAATCAAAATGTCAGAAGTCGGCATATTTTGTAATACAAGTCTACTTTTTTTTCAAAAATACAGAATCCTCGAGGGAATGATGATACATGTATAATATGAAAGCGGTAGATAATATAATTAGGTAATGAATTGGATAATCTAGCCATTCGACGATGAGAAGGTTAAAGTATATAGATGAAATGAAATCAAAATTAAAACGGATTCGGAAACTTTTTCTAATAATTTTCATGTACAAAAGCTAACGAGTGCAGATATCTTGTCCCTTAACAATCTTTATACATCAGGAAGTGTACTCGATCTCCCTAGCCACCCTCTTCACGTCTGACACATACTCTCAAAGGGACATTTTTCATTCCAAAAGACATCCGCTTAAAGGCCGACGTTGGGAACCACCCGGTCGTTACTCAGGTATACCTGAGTGACATAAGCTTGATAGGCGTGGCATACCGTCTTTGAAGACAACGCCGTCTGCGAGCGGCGTGTTACATCAAAGACAAACCGACGGGTAATCCTTTATTATGCTAATGAGTTACATGAGTCTCATCTGTTTTAGCTGTCAATCAAAAATTGATAGGGGTAAAAGGATTAAAGGGAACCAATCAGATACCAATAAGAGATGTTAACCCTATAGCGGCCAGTGAGGAAATGACAGAAAATTTACCTGTCCCCTTATATAGTCCCCCGTCGGCCTTTAAACCTATTATAACCGTGTATCTGAAGACATGATATAGAGAGTGGCTACCCATATAAATTATTGAAAAGTTACTTTATTAGATACCCGACAATTAATCTTTGATCCGTCTATCTCATAACCTGTCAACTCGGAGATTTAAAACGTCAAGAGCGGTTTATTCCAGTGCTTTGCTATCAAACAAAATTGTATTTATAATACAGCTATGTTCCTTGGAGTGGATTAACGTACTTAGAGTAAAATATTACGGAAAAGATACCAAAGCTCTCGGTGCAGATTGAATCTTGTCACTTATCCTCGTCTCCCTGCTAAAAAAAGCTGTATGTCGCGAGCGTCGGTAAGGAGATTGAGTCTGAAGAATGTTTTGTGCTAAACAATAATCTAGTTGAATTAATTCTTTAAAAAAATTTCTTTCATTTTAATTTGCTTTACACAAAGATACTCTTAGTTTCTGTGAACTCGCCAGCTGACTACGTGAAAAAGACAGAACTCGATCGGTTGCATGCATCACCAAAACTCGATCCGTTGCAGAACTCGATCGACTGCATGCAGCACCAACAGCAAAATGCCGAAACGCGAAAAAAGAACACAAATAGAATAAACGGAACATAACGAGACATTAAAGGTACAAAGAAAACCAAAAAATAAAGACTAAGCACAAAAAATTAGGCCAACGGGCAATCGGTGCCGACTTATAGGTCTGCCATCTGCCACGTAAGGGTGTGTTATCCGGATTATGTCCGCAAAACCCTCCACAATTTGCCCGGTTACCCAGCGGTCTGGAAGGACGCACAATTGGTGTAAATGAAAGCTTCCTCACCGAAGCTATATGTACTAGGATGATTCATGAACAAAACGCAGGACCCAGTAACAAATAGATCAATACGTAAATGCATATCAAAAGTGGAAGAGCGCATGAAACAAAAAATGTATAGGAGGTTGTTAGCTACGTTATTTTTATTGATACTAGTATACCATTATATATCGAGCTTTTCTATATAATTTTTTTTCTTTTTTGCATGTTGCATTGTGCTCCACTGTACTGTACGTAATTTTGTTCAATTCCATGTTCAAGATTTTATTATAAATTAAAACTTTGTATTTGAGTTGGACTTACGATTTCATAATCCTAGGTCACAATTTGAAAGTTAAGACTCCTCGAGTCAATCAGAACATTTCTATTGTAACATTCAACTACATAGTCATTTTTACAATGATAAATCGTACCAAAGTACCGCAAATTTGGTAGATGATTGAAAAGTTTAAAAACGGGAGGTCCTATTTTGTAACGACCTCGTTTAACATCGGAGAGTTCCCTTTTGATTGTAGTAGATATCTCATTGTGTCTTTGTCCATGAATTAAAAAGCTCGAACTTGCGAGATGTTCATACTGGCTAGTATATCTTTCTTTCAATAATGGACCGAAATTTAACAAATGGACTAGTTTGTCCCTCAAAAAAAGTTCTAGAGCAGCACATATCTATGACAAAGGCACAAGGATTTTAAAAAAATCAATCTTAACAAATAATTTCAAAGTATTAGTCCACGTAAGAATCAGGCAGGAGTGATACATCAAATTTTTTTGCAAAACTTTTTATTTCTGTTTTGAGACATATATGTGGTACAAATCAAACATATGCTATTCATTTATCAAGGTAGTGATGGTGAAGCGAGATTTTCACCTCATGATATATAAAGGATTATGAAGGGAAAAAATGGCGGGAAAATTTTCTCTATATAATTCAACCAAATTTGCTACCCCTATAACTTTCTTCACAATCCAAGTATGAGGAAAATCCCTTCAGAACATTGCTTGATATGGAGGCTGATCTGACACATTTCAAGAGAAAAAAGTTCTTCAAAAGTTTTAAGGTTTTTCAACTGCCTGATCCTTACGTGGACCTGTACTAAATAATTGATATCTGATTATGAATATTTTGTTTTCAGGAAAAAAAATGGAGGGGATAATTCAACTTCTTCTGAAAGAAAATATTTTTAGATAATCGGAACATTTCATACCTTTTTATCTCTGTTCCCTCCCTGTAAGACAAATCCGTGTTCTCAACAAGCATGTGTAAAGATCCATCACCTCTTTAAAATGATAAGGGATACACCCAAAGTTCAAAGAGAAGTTTTAACTTTAATAAAATATGGTTTTATGTCAATTTGTGCAGGTTTGTCTTAGAGTTCACCTACTCGAGATTCCCCATAGAAATATAACAATTCTCAAGTAATCATTCAACATACTTCCATCACTGTTGAGTTACAATATCTGTGCAGTGACGGATTAAAGGGGCAAAGGTGGGGAACCTGATCCGCCCTTTTGGACACAACGTTTTAAAATTAGCTTAACGACCTCCATAGCTATTAAAAAAACAAACAAACAAACAAACAAAACAACCTGAACCATCATCTTGACCATAGGAGGGTCTCAAAAAGTTTACATAGACAATTCAAGAATTGACTTTACTTTAGAGATCTTTTGAAAATTTTAACAATGAAGCCGTAAGTTCTTTGGCCATATTACATTACTTAGATTGATGATCACTGACAAGGGTTAAGTACCCGCAACGTTCATGTCTGGTCCATGCTGCAATTTTTTTTTCATAAATGATGCTATTGAATTTGAAGACGTTTAACATTAGATCATATTAGGACTGTTTTTTAAATAAATATTTGAGTTGGGCGTTCATGCATAAAAAAGCACCTACAGTACGGTTTAGATGATCTCTTCCCTGTATTTCAATATTTCTTCCAAAAAGTGACACGTGACCTTTTTTTCTGAAAATCTGGATCCGCCACTGAAGTCAGGTATGTTTAATATTGGGCTATCACTTCCTTGTGCCAATATTTGCTAGGACTAATATTTGTGTTTTCCTTGGCTATTTTGATAGCCTTCACGGACTGCTAGTGGACTGGTTGATATTAATTTAAAGTAACAGATGTCATACCAAGGTGCGAGCGGAAAGATATTTAGAACATTGAAAACTTTGAGAATAAAACATAGTTTGGTTTGGTTAAATGAAATGTTAATGCGGATCCAAAGTTGAAGTATTATATGCATCTTCTGAACGAATCCAAGGTTAAATCTATGATGTATACATGACGCATGGACTCGCTTCAGCAGGCAGAGCACGGACTGTATTTCGTACGCCTTCTGTTTTTATATCAATTTACATATCCGTCTGTGTGTTTCTTGGGGCCCCTGTGTCGTGATGTCTCTATATATGGTCATCTTACAGAGAGGAGGTTATTTTGAACCACAACTGTGCGCTCTTAGAGACCTTTGGATAATCGGAAGAGTTGGAGTGTTGTGCGCACGTAATCCGGATAACTACACCGTCTGCTACTGGTGTGACAGAAGTCGGCACCGATTGCCCATTGATCTCGTTGGTTTATGTGTAGTCAATTGTGTTTAATGTTTCTGTGTGATTTGGTGTTCCTTGTACCTTTTGCGTCTCTTTCTGTGCGTGTCTGCTGTGTTTTTGCATTTTGCTGTGGGTACTGCACCGAGTGGTGTTGGAGATCCCCTCCTTTGTTATATGTACAAACGCTGGTATTTACAGAACCAGACTACATATGCGATAAATCATACGTAAAAGTAAACTCAGATTGAATTTATCTATGTTACCGAATATTCAACGAACATTCTATAATATTAGTGTTAGTTCAAAGTAAATAATAACTACATCAAACGTTTATGGTCAATAAAACATCAAATCAACAAAGATTTACAATTCAATATACAGGGTCTCTATCATTTCCTCAAAAATGGCCATACGCTTATATAGAGAATATGAAATCAATAATTATGTTAACTAAAAGGTTTTTTTTCCACAAATTTTTGTTCTTCTTGGGAGTGCCATTTAGATCTTGTTACGAAGGCGAAGGCCATCACCAAAACGTTGGAAACGAAGGCATTGCAGCTATCTGATCCTATATTAGTATTCTGAACTTGACCTTAACTCCTCTCGACAATTCTATCCATTGAGGTAAATTGAGGATAATAAAGGTGGAGTTTCCGTCTTCATGTAAGTCCTATCAACAACCGAAGTATCAATGAATGTCATTCACCTTTAAAATCAATATGGGGGTTAACCTCTTTTCAATGTGATCTTTGACTGTCTCAATTTGTTCAATGTGATCTAAAAGTGACCATTAAGGCAAGATCTCCTTTTTATGGACAACTTACATATTACAAGGTTTGTTTGATTATCATTCAAAGTAATCCTTGGCAAGAGGTGTTCTAAAGATACACTGTGACAGTTCATGAACAGGTATCATGAATGACTTTAAATATGTGACCTTGATCATGTAAGTGACCTTGACCCTAATTGGGTGTTGAACCTTATCAAGTTCGACAATCCCTTCAAGTTTGACAATTCCTTCAAGTCTGACAATCCCTCCAAGTGTGACAATCCCTTCAAGTTTGACAATCCCTTCAAGTCTGACAACCCCTTCAAGTTTGACAATCCCTTCAAGTGCGACAATTCCTTCAAGTTTGACAATCCCTGCAAGTGTGACAATCCCTTCAAGTTTGACAATTCCTTTAAGTTTGACAATTCCTTCAAGTCTGACATTCCCTTAAAGTCAGACAATCCCTTCAAGTTTGACAATCCCTTCAAGTGTGACAATTCCTTCAAGTTTGACAATCCCTGCAAGTGTGACAATCCCTTCAAGTTTGACAATCCCTTTAAGTTTGACAATCCCTTCAAGTTTGACATTCCCTTCAAGTCTGACAATCCCTTCAAGTTTGACAATCCCTTCAAGTTTGACAATCCCTTCAAGTTTGACAATCCCTTCAAGTGTGACAATCCCTTCAAGTGTGACAATCCCTTCAAGTGTGACAATCCCTTCAAGTTTGACAATTCCTTTCAGTTTGACAATCCCTTCAAGTTTGACAATTCCTTCAAGTTTGATGGAAGTACATGTATATCAATCAACTTATCTCCATTTATATGAACATATGATTCCCAGACAGAGTGGTCCCTATATTTGGCTCTTGCATTGCAGGTTATGACCTTGACCTTTGATCTCAAAAATGATGTCTCCTTATTTTGCAACAGGCGACATACAAGTAGAGTTTGTTGATGTTTCAAAGTAAACAGTGATATCAACAGCCAAATTGATTTTCAATAACTTCCATTATGACTTTAACCTACTCGTGAAAAAATATATATGTCTAGTAGTACATGCATGTCAAACAATTGTTTAAAGGTGCAAGTGATAACTGTCTACTATGTGTGACCATGAACTTCACTTCTGAATTTTTTGTCATTTGCAACTCACAAGACAAGTAATGAATACAATCAGTTGTGACCTTGAATTTTGACCTATTACCTTGAAAATTCATAAAAGTACCCTTTTGTGACTATTTCAACCACTGAATATAATCAAGGTGTAAGGCATCGTGCAACTTTTTCTATGAACATTAAAGGGGTAGGGCCACGAAGCCCGATATTGGCCCTAATTTTGTTAAATTTTGAACAATGTACTTCATAGAATTTTCAACTGTTATTTGACATTTTGAAACGTTCTCTACTAAATCACGAATATACTTTTTGTAAACATTGCTTTTATCAACACCTTTTAGCCCTTTGAAAATGCCAAAATAGGTCATATTCGGCGAAATTGATGCAAAAACTCAATATTTCTATTAAATTAGCAATGGCCGCAAGCATTAACTATGATCGAAAATTTATATGTGAAAGATTATCATTATATCCTTTTGTCATAAACGTTTTATCTCAGTTAATGCATGCGGCCACATTGAATTCTACGACAAAAGACAAAATTCCCAGCAATTTTCGCTATGTTTTGTCAATAACGTCAAAATGACGTCACTTCATGACGTCATTACAGTTAAATGGCACATTGTTTGGTGATATTATTCTTTTAATGAAAAGCGGTAAACATTCGTGTATTTTCATGAGAGATATCAAGTATTCCTCATGAAATTTATTTTAAGAGAAAAATCAAGGGCCGATTTAGGGGTCTCGTGGCCCTACCCCTTTGAAGAAACAATATGATCCTTGTATATTGCAGAAATGTAAAAAAAAAAAAAAATGAAGACACAAAACACTGAATATGAAGATACTGATTTTCTGTAATTTTGTAAATTGTAACAGAGTAAATGGATGCATCATGTAAATTCATAAATTCACATATAATTTCAAGATTTACATGAGTCAGGATATACATGTACAAAAATTCTTTGAACATTAGACAATACATGTATAAGCAGTTACTGTACTTGTACACAGAGAACTTTAATGCCAATAGTATTGCAGCAAACGTTTTAGATAAGCATTCAAAGTAATGTTTGAACGACTGAATGTCCCATCTTAAAGCAATCTGTATGTCAGATGTATTGAGAACGTAGCGGGAAATTTTGCACCATAACCCAGGGAACCAGGAATATTTTCTTCTTTTCATTCTTTTTTTTTCATATTCTGAAATGAAAGGACATTATATGTAATTATGAATGTCTGTTGTGAAAAACATTATCTTAGACATCAAAAAGAAGTAAAGACATTCCATAATGATTACTACTTATAAGGTACAGTTGATGGATACCGAAAAATTAAGAACAGTTTCAACAATTCCACCCAAATTAAGGCAAATTTTACCGCGCTGATACTTTTTCAAGAAAACCACAAAATGGCACTATTCTTGAGCATTTGTTCTCTCTTATATCAACACAGACATAAATTTTTTCTTCAATACTATGAACAGTCTTTCTCAGGAGCACAGTTTACTGTGTGTTTGAAAAAAAATTGTTGATATTCAGTATCTCTGATATTTTGACCTAAACTTGGTCGATATTCGTAATTTTTGAGTAAAATCTGAGAAAATTTTGAATGATCGGTGAATTTGGTACCTCCAGTGAAACTTTATCAAAATCAAGTTTTAAACCAAGTTGCTAACCTGCTTTATTGTATGTTAACAAAGAAAACTAAAACTAAAATCAAATGAGTTCATTTTAGCACTTTTTGTATTTTCGTTACAATTGTGCTATTTTTAGCAACAAATTTCCATCATTTTTTACCCTGTTTTCTAAAGTCTTGATTTTCATCACGGACCTATTAGTTTTTCTTTATAAATTGATTGATTGACATGAATCCTATGATTTAATATGGTTTTCATAAAATTGTTGAAATTCCTTACTACAAAAATAAAGCCTACGCTCACGCAGCAAGATACGCCCGTTGGGATTTTTTTCACAACACCAAAATATCTAAGTCCCATAACTCCATAAGGACAAATTGGATGAACCTAGCTTAAAATCGAAAGGCGGCTTCCTCTTCAAAGTCTGATCAAAATGTACAAATATCATGAAAATCTGTTGACACATATTCAAGTTATTGCGTTCCATGCACCTATATTTTGCCCTAAGCTTAACATGTATGTGCATATAACCCCCCCCCCCCCCCCCCATTACACATAACTTCTGGATTATGTGACAAAAAATTCAAGAACCCGTTATATATGTGAAAGAACATCCTTTCTACTTGAAGTATACAAAATTTCAAAACATTTCAACCAGAAATAGATTTTTAAATAATTTTTAACTATTTTAGTATATTTTCACTGTATTTTAAAATATCTAAGTCCCATAACTCTGTAACGACATATCGAATGAACCTGAAAATCGAAAGACGGCTTCCTCTCCAATCAAAATGTATGAATATCATGAAAATCCGTTGACGCATATTCAAGTTATTGCGTTCCATGCGCCTATATTTTGCCCATAGCTTAACATGTATGTGCATATAACCCCCCCCCCTTCCTATTACACACAATATCTCGCTTATGCGACCAAAAAATTAAAAACCCGTTACATATGTCAAAGATCATACTTTCTACCTTGAGTATACAAAATTTCAAAACATTTCGACCAGAAATAGATTTTTAAATAATTTTTAACTATTTTAGTATATTTTCACTGTATTTTAAAATGTCTAAGTCCCATAACTCTGTAACGACATATGGAATGAACCTGAAAATCGAAAGGCGGCTTCCTCTCCACAGTCCAATCAAAATGTATGAATATCATGAAAATCCGTTGACGCATATTCAAGTTATTGCGTTCCATGCGCCTATATTTTGCCCATAGCTTAACATGTATGTGCATATAACCCACCCCTCCCCTTCCTATTACACACAATATCTCGATTATGCGAGAAAAAAATTAAAAACCCGTTACATATGTCAAAGAACATCCTTCCTACTTGAAGTATTCAAAATTTCAAAACATTTCGACCAGAAATAGATTTTTAAATAATTTTTAGATATTTTAGTATATTTTCACTGTATTTTAAAAATCTAAGTCCGATAACTCTGTAACGACATATCGAATAAACCTGAAAATCGAAAGGCGGCTTCCTCTCCACAGTCCAATCATAATGTATGAATATCATGAAAATCCGTTGACGCATATTCAAGTTATCGCGTTCCATGCGCCTATATTTTGCCCTTAGCTTAAAATGTATGTGCATATAACCCCCCCCCCCTTCCTATTACACACAATATCTCGGTTATGCGACAAAAAAATTAAAAACCCGTAACATATGTCAAAGAACATCCTTTCTACTTGAAGTATACCAAATTTCAAAACATTTCGACCAGAAATAGATTTTTAAATAATTTTTAAATATTTTAGTATATTTTCACTGTATTTTAAAAATCTAAGTCCCATAACTCTGTAACGACAAATCAGATGAACCTGAAAATCGAAAGGCGGCTTCCTCTCCACAGTCTGATCACTATGTATAAATTTCATAAAAATCCGTTGACGCGTATTCAAGTTATTGCGTTCCATAGGCGGACGGACAGACAGACAGACGGACGGACGGACGGACGGACGGACAGACGGACGGACTTCGCCATACCATAATACGTCCCGTCAAATGACGGGCGTATAAAAATGACCTGCCTTAAAGGCAGTAACTTCCAAGGATTCAAGTCACATAAAGAAACATAGGTAATCACAGATTACGAAGCTCACCTCGTGACAGCAAAATTCAATTCAAACATATTTCTTAGTACATGTATATTGGCTTTTAAAGGCAAAACCACTCAAGCAGAAAAAGTAGGTCAAGGTCATTTTATGAAAGTTTGATCAAAGATACATCCAATATGCAAGTTTGGTACATGTAGCAGTTATACTTTGCTCAATATTGGCTTTATAGAGCAAAATCACTCAAGCGGAAAAAGTAGGTCAAGGTCATTTTATGAAAGATTGATCAAAGATACATCCAATATGCAAGTTTGGTACATGTATCACTTATACTTTGCTCAATATTGGCTTTTAAAGGCAAAATCACTCAAGCGGAAAAAGTAGGTCGAGGTCATTTTATGAAAGTTTGATCAAAGATACATGTAATATGCAAGTTTGGAACATCTAGCACTTAAACTTTGCTCAATATTGGCTTTTAAATGCAAAATCACTCAAGCGGAAAAAGTAGGTCAAGGTCATTTTATGAAAGTTTGATCAAAGATACATCCAATATGCAAGTTTGGTACATGTAGCACTTATACTTTGCTCAATATTGGCTTTTAAAAGCGAAATCACTCAAGTGGAAAAAGTAGGTCAGATGCTGCATCCGATGCATGGGTCCATCTCGGCATCCAAAGATGAATCACTTGTGCAAGTTTGGTTACTGTAGCATTAGTACTTTGTCAGATACTGAGCTACCCCAAACTTCTTATCCAAATCACTCAAGCGGAAAATGTAGGTCAGATGCTGCATCCGATGCATGGGTTCACCTCAGCATCCAAAGATGAATCACTTGTGCCAGTTTGGTAACTGTAGCATTAGTACTTTGTCAGATACTGAGCTACCCCAAACTTCTTAACCAAGTCACTCAAGCGGAAAATGTAGGTCAGATGCTGCATCCCATGCATGGGTTCACCTCAGCATCCAAAGATGAATCACTTGTGCCAGTTTGGTTACTGTAGCATCAGTACTTTGTCAGATACTGAGCTACCCCAAACTTCTTAACCAAGTCACTCAAGCGGAAAATGTAGGTCAGATGCTGCATACGATGCATGGGTTCACCTCAGCATCCAAAGATGAATCACTTGTGCCAGTTTGGTTACTGTAGCATTAGTACTTTGTCAGATACTGAGCTACCCCAAACTTCTTAACCAAGTCACTCAAGCGGAAAATGTAGGTCAGATGCTGCATCCCATGCATGGGTTCACCTCAGCATCCAAAGGTGAATCACTTGTGCCAGTTTGGTTACTGTAGCATCAGTACTTTGTCAGATACTGAGCTACCCCAAACTTCTTAACCAAGTCACTCAAGCGGAAAATGTAGGTCAGATGCTGCATACGATGCATGGGTTCACCTCAGCATCCAAAGATGAATCACTTGTGAAAGTTTGGTTACTGTAGCATAAGTACTTTGTCAGATACTGAGCTACCCCAAACTTCTTAACCAAGTCACTCAAGCAGAAAATGTAGGTCAGATGCTGCATCCGATGCATGGGTTCACCTCAGCATCCAAAGATGAATCACTTGTGCCAGTTTGGTTACTGTAGCATCAGTACTTTGTCAGATACTGAGCTACCCCAAACTTCTTAACCAAGTCACTCAAGCGGAAAATGTAGGTCAGATGCTGCATACGATGCATGGGTTCACCTCAGCATCCAAAGATGAATCACTTGTGAAAGTTTGGTTACTGTAGCATAAGTACTTTGTCAGATACTGAGCTACCCCAAACTTCTTAACCAAGTCACTCAAGCAGAAAATGTAGGTCAGATGCTGCATCCGATGCATGGGTTCACCTCAGCATCCAAAGATGAATCACTTGTGCAAGTTTGGTTACTGTAGCATTAGTACTTTGTCAGATACTGAGCTACCCCAAACTTCTTAACCGGACGCGGACGCGGACACGGACGCGGACACGGACGCGGACGCGTAGGGTTATAGCATAAGCTCACTCAACTTCGTCGAGGTGAGCTAAAAATACAAAATGGCTTACATTTTCTGACATGAAAATTGTGCAAAACTTCTTATTTAAAACAAAAAAAGTTACTATAATGAATAAAAGTCATTTTCAAAACTAATGAAATCAGTCAAAGACTTGAAAGTTTTAAGCTATAATTATTCAATCCTGTACGTTAAGAATGAATATGTGCTTACTTTTTGACGATTTGGACCACATCTTCATCAGCCAGTACATGGTCCTTACCAACTTTCTGTGGTTGATGTTTGACTGAGGATCCCCATACGAGGCCACTGTACAGAAAAAAATAAACGTTGTGATTTAGTTAGAAAATCTCTTTCATACATCACACTATACTATTCTAACAGAGTCTAAAGAGCAAAACAGAAAATCTGAAATTGAGTTCTTGAGCCAGGTACAGGTATGTATTGTGTAACATAAAGTTGTGACCTTGACCTCTAGGGCCAAACATACGACAGTGTGACAAAATCACACTCCAACAATTCATGATGAATCAAAATAAAAACAACTTTATCTCATATTTACATGACTGTTATAAATATTGTCTAATAAAAATTGCATTGTACATGTACATGTACATTGTATATTGTACATGTATAATGATCTTGAAATAGTCTAAAAGATATTTCTTCATGACTGATACTGCATGGTATTAATCTTCAATGTAATTCTTTGTCCTACCACTTTAAACACAATTTAAGTTAACAAAGTTTAAGATAACATGAGACTCAATCTGAAGCCTTTCTGTTATTACAAAATCATTGTAATATTTTGTTGGTTGATTGATGTTTCAACATCGAAAATTGAAGGAAAACTGCACTGTGCGCATAATGCAGCATGCATAAGTTTTTCCTTAATTTTTTATGTTGATACCTCGATAAACCAAATACATGTAAATACATGTGTAACAATGATTACTTATCATTTCAGTTCATGGCTTTTCAACGTTCATGTGCAGCTTTGAAATTGAATTGCTCATGATGTTGCTTAGCATGTACTTCCGGTTTCTGTTGATGCAGCATATGCAGGTATCAATAAAATTTCTCAGCCAATTAGAATCATTGTTTTTTAGAAATAACAATGGAAATATATAATGAAAGAAATCATGCCTATAATAAGGATGTATTACAATATCATATTCATTTGAATGTGAGCAATGTATACTGTTGGCAATTTGCTGCAGCCCTAAAAATGCTGAACTTACTATTTGAATTCTTTGATGATACTTCTGTGAAGTTTATTACAGAAGTCTTCCACAGTTAATTTTTTCTGCTGTAGTACAACTGGTGCAGTGTAGTCAGGAAGCTGGCCTTTAGGCTTGGTGTAGCTGAAAATAACATGATCATATACTTGACTTAAGCAAAGCTGTTACCTTCCATGTCAAACGTCAAACTTCTTCCAATCTATGAAACTCTTATTTATTTGGTATAATACATGTACATGTCATGGGTTCAATAATATCAGTACGTTGGTATTATGTTCTCGTAATGTTTGCTTAGGGAAGGTATATTTTCATAAAGCTTTCCCTATGATCTGTGCACAATACCCTCTCAAAGCAACATAGTATGAGAGCAAATTGTTCCAGAAATATGAGATTTATACTGAATAATAATAGAAAATTATGCTTGTTGGCTTCTCAGGGTCTTTGCCTGATCAATGCATAGAACAATAAAGAATTTTTAGGAATTAGTTCGTGCAGTACAATGTATTAGAACTTGAATTCATGTCCTTACAAATTTTGAAAGCAACAAGGGCAAGGCAATTTTCTATTTTAAGAAATAAAAACTCTCTGTTTTAGTGTTTATACATGTACTACAGTATATCATGTACTATATACTTACATTCTTACTAATGCTAGGTACTCCCACATTTTTTCCAGTAGATCGTCAAAATTCCATTTATGATGTGCAGATATAGGAACACAGTGAGGTACTTTGTAAATTATGTCCAGCTCCTTAAATTGAAAATAAGATTGGAATATTTAATGCTAAAGTGGAAAAATCTAATAACATTTTATATTTTGATAATTCTAAAGATACATGTAGATGGCCGAAAATACAACATAAATGTACATGTAGGTTTGTAAAAATCATTCATCTGGGGACTTTAATGTGTCAATACTTGTAGTCATGAACATGTTTTTATGTTGAGATACATGTAGAAAGGGCGAATGTACGACAAATGATAATTTTGGATATAGGACCAGTCCTGACCAAAACCCAGCCCCAAACTGCTCTAATAACCATAAAAGGCTGGATTTGGTCAGGTATTTCTATGTAGTGAAAGTATTACTACCAGGCAGACATACACATGAAAAGTGATCCTACTTTACATGAATTACCTTTGAATCGCAGGCAATATAAAAACAATTTTACACTACATTTCATGCAACTCAATTAATTTTTACCTCTATAGAAATCTGATCAATTTTATTGAGGACATAGATACAAGGTATATAGACTCTGTTTCCTTCCACCACATCTATCAGATCCTCAGCAGTGGAATCCTCGCGGAGTACAATGTCAGCGTTGTGGATCTTGTACTCTCCTAATATCGTTTTGACCAAGTCCAGATCAAGCTCTGATTGGGTCACCTGAGGCATAATAATGATAAGAGCTAGTGTTGTATAATCGGACAAATTTCATAATCGATTATCGGTTTATAATCGGAGAGGATTTTAATCGATTATTTCGATTTAATCGGAAATAAATTTTACTTGCTTTTACAGAAAAGAATATGACAAGTAATGATAAAACTTCACTAAGTCATATACTAATATACATAGTAAAATGTCTAGAGAGAAGTCCTGAACCACAGAATGATAAAATCCTGTCTAATAAATGAAATAATTTGTCAAGATCACAGCAGTAATGGAGCCAAAACAAATACATGTATGTGAATCTTGTAATACAAATATAGTCGGCAACTTTACACGCCAGATGCAGTTTTTTTTCTTTGGGAGGGGGGGTCTCCATTCGACCCAAGAGCAAGGTTTTTGCTCATTCAATGAGGAATCAAACAATATCTTCGTGGGGTTTAGGCTGGCCTTGTCGTTTTTACAATGCTCTGGAGTTCGGCGTAAAAAAGTTTGTTTTTCCTAGACGAGTAGATATAATTGACGCATCAAATCTGACGTTGGTGTTTTCTATTAGAGTACTTGTCATTACTATTAGATTCAATGAGAATCCTTTTTCCACACATTGTATGCCTTAGAAAGTGTATTCTTTTCGAATTATTTACGCTACGACCGTAACTTTAACTCGTGGAAACAATCGCCGATCTACTTTCGTTTTATTCGTACTTGTTACACGCGTATTCGACCGAGAACTATCTCATTCTTTTCTACGTTGTATATTTCCGATTAAAATCGATTCTTGAAAACATAATCGATTAATTGAAATCGAAGGGTATTAGCGATGATGTCGCCGATGTCGGCGAGCTTACGGCTAAAACACAGTATTTGGCCAGTTTAAAAATCTATGATGTTATATACAGTTTAGAAATAATTTGTAGCATTTACAGTTAATTTCTTTTATTTAAAATATGTAATAATGACCACTCCCAATGGCCACCAAATTTCAGGTCGATACATAACTTCGTTGTTAAGTTATGAAAATATAAAGGTCCCCAAAATAGCCATTTTTTAGTGTTATGCTGTCTCACTTCAATATTTTATAATTTCAAACTAAAATTAATATATTATATGTGGATTGTTTTCAAATTACATTAACGGAAGTTTATAGAACATTTCCTATCATAAATTTTGGTGGTTGATTTATAAAAATAGGCCAAATATTAAATAAGTTATGACTGAATTACAAAAACATGTGCTTCTGTCAAATTCTTAAAAACAGAGCAGTCATATGCATGTTGTGTTATATGCCTGAAAAATACTGAAAACATACTAATTTGCAAATGTTTGTTATTTTTTAAGACTCGTGTTCGATCAATGTTTGAAACATTGGCAAATATCGGCATTCATAAGTTGTGTCTTTAAAAAATTTGGCATTACGAAGTTTAAGAGTGAAAAATGACTAATATGTAGTGTCCGTAACCATGGGGTTTTATCTGAGGATACATTTACAATAAAAATGGAATATTCAAGAATATTATATTTCTCAATATGCAAGTTTTAAATAAAAAATATCTTGTATTAATTTGAACTTGAAACTTTATTTTTTCACATTTTAATGGTTACGGACACTACACAATTTGTTATATACCTGCTGTAGTGTCCGTAACCGAAAGTTGACCTGTACTTAAAAAGCTTAAAAAAATATAATTTGTAACAGCTGCTGAAGCGAAACGCATATCAATTTTAATGACTCAAGTATTGAACTTTTGATACTTAGAATGTTAAGGCACTGCAAGAAAGTTACTTTTTTACCCTGATGAGACACTTTTGTCCATAAATACTGTGTTTTAGCCATTAGTTAATATGAATCAAGGCAAAGCCTTTTTGTATGAGCGGAGAGAAAATAGATATGATTATATAAAATAAAAAAGATCCTTCTTTTTTATTTTGACTATGATGGTTTATCTTATCTTACAAAACTTTATGTTTGATGATTGCCAAAAAAGGTAGTATAAGGCGAGTGGAAACACGGAAGCATTTGTAAAATTGATCTAGACCAGCAGATGAACATTTTAAGGGGGGGGGGGGGCTTAAAATATGGTTCTTTAAAAATATGGTTCTTTATAATTCATTTCTATTTTGTAAGAATAATGTTTAGGCTAGCTGAAAATATATTACTTAAGAGGAAAGAAAAAACAAACATATTCCGATTTCTGACAGTACGAAACCACCCAAGACGAGAAAAGCAATCAGAGCGAAACGTCTCGTTTAAAACCGGAAATGTCGGATTTCCCGTGGTTACGCCACCTTGTTGATGCTTTATCGTTACCTGATTTACGAAAAATATTTTCAATAAATCTAACTTATAAACAAAAATTGAGTATAACATATACGTCTACTTGGAGTCGAAAAAAAATTTAAATGGCAATATTCAGCATCTCCGCAGCAACTCTGTCTGCTAGGGGACGAAAGTTTTTGAAAGCATAGTACATTATCATTCTTTGATTTAGCATATTTTGTCAATAAGATATATGTATACGCGTTACCATAAGGGCGAGCTTCGCTCGCTATAAGTTTTATAATGGACATTCATTTTTTATCATAGCAAATTGACTTGTACATGTTGTATGGGTGTGCCTAATGCTTTATGCTCACTTCAAGTGATTCTGTGAATACAAATAAATCAATATCATTGCATGAAGAATACACAGATAGGCTGCTTACCAAATTGTTACATTCAAGTAAATCTATAGAGTAATTTTCATTTAGATGTTATGAAAATTTGACAAGAGTCACATTGTTTAATTCATGGAAATATAACTCTTCATTACAATGTACAATAATAATAAGGCAATTTGTCATTAAACGTGCACCTAAAATGACATTCAAATGGAAGTTATTTCTGTACAGCATGTACAATTCAGAGAGTTCATTCTTTAATATTTACATTCCTACTGCTTTTCCCTTATATAAAGGTACCAAACCAACTGTTGCTTTATTTCTCGATAAGCGCAAGAGCCTATCACGTGACTTTCGAAATTATGCAGATTAATTTCTGATAAAATGCCCATTTTATTTATTGCTTTAACACAGATTCAAAACATGTATCCAATATCAAACGACGCTGTCTACCCCTAGTGATTAAATGTGTCAAAATCTAGGTCACCCACATGTACACTTCCAAGAACTGTGACGTAGTAAGTCGATCACGCGTCAGTAGACGGAGTTCAAGGACGAACTGCATTGCTGTCTGCAGAAAGATGCCATGTTTGGATGAGCGAATATTCAGGCATAAGTGGATCTAATATTCAGTATTTAGGATGAGGATTTGATTCACCTGTGTCATTTATCAACAGTGAATTTATCTTTGCTTCTTATGGATTCATAATATCAGAAATATTTCGAGTATCTGCGAATCTTTAGCCATGATGTTGAGGTAAGTCATGAAAATACAGAAAGTATTCGCTTTTTCAACGGCTGTACTCGACTTTTGCATTATTCTAATTACTTCCAGATGAAATAGGGTATTTACAGAAGTTTGTATACAATAATACCGATTGATATCATATGTCTAAGCAGTTTAACAGTGTGTTGAAATGAGTTTTCAAAAGTTCTCCCTCAGTTCTTTGAAATTTCTCCAGTTTAACTCTCCGCTATGTCTGAATTATTTTGGACAAAAGTCACGAATTTTCATGATTCAATTTTCTTCAGTTTTAATTGAAATGTTCAAAATACAGCCAAAGGACAAAATTCGGTTTCTCATTTGTCAACAACGTTTCCGTACAGAAGGTACTACTTTGAATCAAGCGAAAAACATCGAACGTTCGTTTGCTTTTACGTCAAGTGGCGTTTTCCCTCCGCAATGATATTTCAAATGTAAAGAAACTGGATGAAAAATTGGCAGAAAGAAATTAATTAACACATAAAATGTAAATATAAGGATTGTTTTTCAGCTTTTGCGCTTTATCGGTGTGTATTGGCAGTAGGGAATGAAAACAAAATTCATGAAAAGCACTTCGTGCTTTACATATTTTGTTTCCATTCCCTACTGCCAATACACACCGATAAAGCGCAAAAGCTGAAAAACAATCCTTTAATAAAACACCGCTAAAGACGGTATGGCCGGATTGCAAAGTAAGTTTTTGTCACCAACTGGGTCAAGGTCACTAAGTCAAATATTACAGCATACATTGAGAGGTCTTGTCAGAGGCAACCTTCATGTATAATATAAAGTTTCTACTGTATACAGTTCCTTAGATTTTGCTTAAACCAGGAACTTTAACCAAAGTTTATAACTAGGTCAAAGTCCAAGGTCATGGTCACTGGGTCCAATGTTACGGCATAAATTGAAAGGTCTCATCATGGGCAACCTACATGTATAATATAAAGTTTCTACTGCATACAGTTCCTTAAATTTTGCTTAAACCAGAAATTTTAACCAAAATCTTTAACTAGGTCAAAGTCCAAGGTCAAGGTCACTAGGTCCAACGTTACGGCATAAATTGAAAGGTCTTATCATGGGCAACCTTAATGTATAATATAAGGTTTCTACTGCATACAGTTCCTTAGATTTTGCTTAAACCAGAAACTTTAACCAAAATCTTTAAATAGGTTAAAGTCCAAGGTCAAGGTCACTAGGTCAAATATTACGGCATAAAGTGAAAGATCTCGTCATGGGCAACATACATGTATAATATAAAGTTTCTACTGCATACAGTTCCATAGATTTTGCTTAAACCAGGAACTTTAACCAAAATCTTTAACTAGGTCAAAGTCCAAGGTCAAGGTCACTAGGTCAAATGTTACGGCATAAATTGAAAGGTCTTGTCATGGGCAACCTTCATGTATAATATAAAGTTTCTACTGCATATAGTTCCTTAGATTTTGCCTCAACCAGAAACTTTAACCAAAATGTTGACGGCAGACGGACGGACGGACGGACGGACAGACGGACGAACGGACAGACGGACATCGTCAATCTATAGACCGGAATTGCTTTGCAATCCGGCCAAAAATACAATAATAAACTTTCATATTAAAATAGTACAAAATTTGTAAGGTTTTAATCATCTTACCAGTGTCTGTAAATTGACACCTCCTTTTTCTTTTTTCCTGAACCCTATGCTTGGTGGCTGCTTGTTTAACCGTATACCAAACCCCTCCAATTCATGCTCTATCAGCTTTTTATGTTGTAAGGGTTTTAACACATCCAGCACGATGTAAATGAGAGAACATGTCCGAGCCACTGTGAATATTATACAAAGTCAAAATCATTTTAGAATCGGATTCTGTCTCAACCATGTCATTCAATTATTCTTTGATTTTCTAAATCATTGCTTTTATAGGACTGATGCTATCATAAAAAGTTATATAATGTAGATTTTTTGGCAAAAAAATTCCAAATCATGCAAAACCATTCTGTTCATGTTATTTCACAAGGGTGTAGCTGGTATTAGGCCAAATTTAAAATCATGAATATCTAATGAATATGTGTTAAGTACAATGATTCCTCTTACCAAGGCCCAAATTTATGATTCATTTTATACTAGGTATTCTTTGATACAAAATCAATACATGTATTTTCAGCTTTTGTACTCTCACATTCATTTCAAAGTAAAGAAGAATTCCACTAATTCTCTATTTTTTCTTTCCCCTTCTTTGGCATGGTTTATTGTGTCATATTTCTTAAATCAATTATGACCTTGTTTCTCACTACCTGCTTTCTTTTAAATTCCTGTGACCTATTTTTCAATCAACAATGACCTAGTTTCTTACCAGCTATGACCTAGTTTTGTAACTCCTGGAGCCTATTTTCAGGGATGGGGTCAATTACATTGAAATGTAAAAATGCAATGATCGCTGTGCGATATAAGTCCCCTACCGGCGGCATAAATTTATGTCTTCCATCTCTGTTCATTAGTTCATCATCTGAAACAACAGTCAAGAAAAGTCTGGGAAACTGAATTCACGAAATTTTTTATTTTTTTTTTTTGAATTCACGAAATTTGTCCAAGGGCCATAACTCTTGTGAAAATCAGTCAATTTAAATGAAACTCAAACGTGATCTGCATCACACTATAATGTATTCACATACAAAAAAAAACAGTTCATTATCTGCAATAACAGGCATGAAGAAGTCCGGAAAATTGAAAATTTTATGAAATTTGCTAAGTCCAAGGGCCATAACTCTTGTAAAAATAGGCCAATGGAAAGCAAACTTAAAGTTGGTCTGTATCACACTGAGATGTATTCATTTACCAAAAATCAGTGCATTATTTGCAATGGAACCGAAGAAAAGTCCGGAAAAATGAAATTTTCATAAAATTTGCTAAGTCCAAGGGCCATAACTCTTGTAAAAATAGGTTAATTTAAAGAAAATTCAAACTTGATCTGTATCACATTGAGATATATCCACATACCAAAAAATGAGTTCAATTTATGCAACAACAGCGAAAAAAGTCCGGAAAACTGAAATTTTCATAAAATGTGCCAAGTCCAAGGGCCATAACTCTTGTAAAATTAGGTCAATCAAAAGCAAACTCAAACTTGATCTGTATCACATTGAGATATATCCACATACCAAAAATGAGTTCAATATCTGCAACAACAGCGAAAAAAAGTCCGGAAAACTGAAATTTTCATAAAATGTGCCAAGTCCAAGGGCCATAACTCTTGTAAAATTAGGTCAATCAAAAGCAAACTCAAACTTGATCTGTATCACATTGAGATATATCCACATACCAAAAATGAGTTCAATATCTGCAACAACAGCGAAAAAAAAGTCCGGAAAACTGAAATTTTCATAAAATGTGCCAAGTCCAAGGGCCATAACTCTTGTAAAATTAGGTCAATCAAAAGCAAACTCAAACTTGATCTGTATCACATTGAGATATATCCACATACCAAAAATGAGTTCAATATCTGCAACAACAGCGAAAATAAGTCCGGAAAACTGAAATTTTCATAAAATGTGCCAAGTCCAAGGGCCATAACTCTTGTAAAATTAGGTCAATCAAAAGCAAACTCAAACTTGATCTGTATCACATTGAGATATATCCACATAGTAAAAATGAGTTCAATATCTGCAACAACAGCGAAAAAAAGTCCGGAAAACTGAAAATGGGACAGACGGACAGACGGACAGACAGACAGACCGAGAGGAAACTAAGAGTCCCCTTCGGCGTTGCCGGTAGGGGACTAATTAATTAAATTACAAATTACATTGTAATTTTTTGCAATGTAATTAATTAAATTACACATTACTCTGCCATTTTTTGGCAATGTAATTAATTAAATTACAATTACATTGCAAATGTAATTAATTAAATTACACATTACATTTTATTTAATGAATTTATCTTTACCATATCAAATTTTTAACAATGCCGGATTGGTAATTTCAAGTCTCTGATAAAATGCAAGAAAGTGCAGGACAAAATTTGCTCAACAGTCCAATGTATTTTAAGATTCACTGAGAAACCATTAATGTACAATGCATACATTCTTGGCACTTAAAAATACAAGCCATTTTGTCCTTGTCTTTGATAAGTTAGACTTTCCACCTGAATTTTATTACATTAGGATCAAAACACATTAAATTTTGTAAACAGTGATCTTTGACAATTTCATTTATGCTTCTTGCATTCTTTCTATTGTGGACAACCAGGTAAAAATGCATTATCTCTAAGACTTATATAATGGAGGTCCTTTCAGAAATGACAAACAAGTTAATTAGAACAGAAACACATAACCCGACTTTGTTTTGATAACTATAAGTCACATTAAAACATAACTATGACGTCATCCCATTGTCTAAACAGTTCTTTCTATGTGATATTGTCTCAACATGATCCTTTTTCGTCCAAAATTTCACCTGTAGCTGTCCATTAAGTTTGCCAAAACTGTCCATTATTAAAAATAATGGACAGTTAAAGGTAACTTAATGGACAGTCACAGGTGAAATTTTCGGAAAAAAGAATCCTGATTATGATGACATAATATCACACAGATAGAACTATATGTCCCAACGAAAATTGTTTTCCAAGTTTCTTTGATAATTCCGATTTCAAATTCCATATCCATTTATATTCTCTTTTTTAGGTAAAAAAAAAGTTCCTCTATATTAATAAAAGAAAGAATCCATCGATGCGCGGATTTCGTAATTTTTCAAACTCGTAGGTCCGAGAATACATATAAAATGAAATAGAAGTAAATTAAATACATGTAAAATAAAGTAAGTAAATCTATAAAATTAATGTTGAAATCTGACGGAATCCAAGACGAATTACATCCTATGTTTCGCGTCGTTTTTTTTTTTTTAAATACTTAAAAACACCGCGACATTCTATATCCAAAACATGACGCTTCAGTTAAAAATGACCAATTAGCTTTTTAAAAGCATTAATTTGATAAAAATAAAGACGAGATCCATAGGAAAAAGACGCTGTATATCACAAGCGTGGCTACATCGAAATGTATTATTTTCTCAACAACTCAGTGATAGACCTTGACATGAAAGTGTCTGTTATTAAGACAAAAGAAATCCATCGGTTGACTGGCTAGGGATTCAAGCTACGTGCACTTGATCATCATCCCTTGACCAAAGATACGGTTCTTGATTTTGAGGTGTCCAAAATCTGCGAAAGGATTTACCTGTGACTGTCCATTATTAAAACAAAAGATGTCATGTTTTAAGTGGGAGAAAAGCCTCAAACTATCCTTTATGTCAGAGAAAGAACTGATCTCGGCCCTGACGGGCCTCGATCAGTACTTTCTCTGACATAATGGATAGTTTTCGGCTTTTCTCCCTAACTTAGGCATTGTGGTCATTCAGGTAAAACTGTCTATTTAACCATTATCTGTGGCTAACCTCAATGATTAAATTGATTACACAACAAGTTTTTTTTTCTCAGATCAATCTGTGTATTCATTGTTTTTAGTTGCAAATGTAATTGAAAAGTAATTGAAATGTAATTGGAATTACATGCAATTTTTGCCTTGTAATTAATCAAATTACAATTACATGTAATTGAAAAAATCTTCAATTACACATTACATTCAATTACTTGAACTAATGTAATTAATTGTAATTAATTACAATTACATTTCTAATTACCCCATCCCTGCCTATTTTTCAACCAACTATGACCTAGTTTCTTACCAACTATGACCTAGTAATTACCTGCTATGACCTGTTTTCCTCGCCCTTTGCCATCTTTCGCCCCCTCTATAATACCTGGTAAATCTAGTAACTGAAAAGGACAAAGAATTGGGTACCTGTAAAGTGCGAAACGAAACAAAAACGAAAGAAACGAAACGAAACAAATCGAAACGAAACGAAACAAATCGAAACGAAACGAAACAGATCGAAACGAAACAAAACGAAACGAAACAGATCGAAACGAAACGAAACAGATCGAAACGAAACGAAACAAAACATAAAACTTAAAGAAAATGAGAAAAAAGGAAAAATCGCCGAAAACGAATATTTCAAGACAAGATCAGCATGTAATATTGCCTTAATCCTAGAGTTCTACATTTGTAACTAATGCCGAGAGGATTTCTTGAAAGAGTCAAAGTTGACAATTAAAAAAATGTTATGATCACTGAGCGATATAAGTCCCCTACCGGCGGCATATATTTATGTCCTGCAACTCTGCCTATGAATTACTCTTCAATTTAACAGGAGTTTTAACTAAACTTACTGTCTATGCAGGTCAGTTCTGAGGTTTTATCTGCTTTATCAATTCGAAAAAAGGTCAAGCGTGACGAAAGTTTAACTTGCTCTGTAACTATCCAAGAGTAGGCTAAATATCAAATTTCACCTGAATATCTCTCTTTGTTGCAGGAAAAAGTCCGGAAAACTGACAAAAATTGAATTTTCCAAGTCATCAAGGGGCATAACTCCTCGAAAAATAGGTTAAGGGTGACAGAAGTCAAACTTGTTCTGTAACTATCCAAGACCAAGCTGTGTATCAAATTTCATCTGAATATCTCCATCCGTTGCAGAAAAAAGTCCGGAAAACTGACAAAAACTGAATTTTCAAAGTCACCAAGAGGCATAACTCCTCGAAAAATAGGTCAAGCGTGACAAAAGTCGGACTTGCTCTGTAACTATCCAAGATCAAGCTGTGTATCAAATTTCATCTCAATATTTCCATCCGTTGCAGAAAAAAGTCTGGAAAACTGATATTCGGACAGACGGACAGACGGACTGACAGACAGACGGACAGACTGACAGACAGACCGAGAGGAAACTAAGAGTCCCCTTCGGCATTGCCGGTAGGGGACTAAAAAGTAAATGTCATATGCCATTCATGTATTTAAATAAGAGGAATAAAAGGGAGGGGATAGAAAACCACGCTATGACACCGTAATGAGATCATAAAACAGGGTGGGGGCACATTTCAGGAGAAAAATCTTATCCTTTTTCAAACGCAATGTGCCCCCAGTTTTTAATTGTTCTCATTTTTCTGATAAAATTTTCAAATACACATAACGGAACAGTTCTGTTTCCTCTGCGCTAGACTCCTCCCTGCTTAATAATATTTTTCCGTCTGTGACGAGGTTATTCACCCCAATCACTCTCCTTTAAAATGCAATTGTGCCATATACCGTATATATTATGTTTTAATCGTCAACTTTGATTCTCTAAAAAAACCCTCCAGCCACAAGAACTAACGGTTGAAGGCAATAATGAGGGGTGGACAGGGACAAAGGGAGGGGAGAGAAAGGGGGCGGGAGGAGGGAAGAAGGGGGCGAGAGGAGAGGAAAGGGGGCGGGAGGAGGGACAGATGATCGGGAGGGTAACAAAAAAAATTAGGAAATTACTTTTAATATAGATAATCTTGCTCTTAGGCGTTCATGTACATAATCTCAATTTTAAAAATTACCACGAAATTCATCTATATATACCTTAAAATTTTTTCTGATCGCTTCGCTCGCCGCAATTTTCAATTCATTTTTCAAATACTTCAGGCTCGCCTCGCTCACCTTAGTTTTTCATCTAAACAGGTCTATTTCTTTTTTCAAGGTTTTAAAAAGGAAATAACCCAAATAACTTCACTATTGCACCAATTTACATTTTAAAGTTTAAACATTTGTATTGACCGCCCAAGACCCCCTCCCCCCACGGGAGGGGGGAGGCGGCAGGAGGAGAGTGGTACCCCCTGACCCTTCAATAAGATCTTGTCTTGAAATATTCGTTTTCAGCGATTTTTCCTCTTTTTCTCATTTTCTTTAAGTTTTATGTTTTGTTTCGTTTCGTTTCGATCTGTTTCGTTTCGTTTCGATCTGTTTCGTTTCGTTTCGATCTGTTTCGTTTCGTTTCGATTTGTTTCGTTTCGTTTCGATTTGTTTCGTTTCGATTTGTTTCGTTTCGTTTCGTTTTTGTTTCGTTTCGCACTTTACAGGTACCTCAAAGAATCTTTACTCCAAACACATGAGTTTCTTTGAAATTAAAAAAAAACTTCCTAATTTAAATCATTTTTCTTTGAATAAATCAAACAATACATTTGAAAAGCACATGATATAGTTTAAGACCATTTCTCTGTGAAATACAGAGTCATTTGAAGTGTGCTTTTTTTCTCAGCATAATACCAATTGTCTTTCTACACAACAATGTCAGTTTAAAATATGTGTCACAAGAGACAAAATCATAGCAAGAAATATGAAAAACATATTTTTAGATAGACAATATAACAAGCTGATTGACAGACAGGGTTGGGAGCATAAATCTACAGCTATTATGTACCTGTATTTTGGCACCTTTATATCGTATAACCCCCGGTACGGTGGTGAGTGTGGTGAACTCATAAGCTGCTACTTCAGAGTAAACTCCAGCTAAGTTACTGAGCAGTGTTGATTTACCCACTGACGGAAATCCTACAACATACAAACATATACAAAGTAATTAAATTTGACCGTTTTACTACTTACCTGTGTTAATGTACAACAAGATAAATGAAAATAGTGTCATAGAAATTATTGTCATATGCTAAGCAAAGTTTAATTCCGGCAATTCATTGGTCCCATGAGCTTTGATATAGCTGTTTTTACCATAGTATCTATAAATGTAAAACATTATCACTGTAACTAAAATCAAATGTATAACACTATTCAATAAAATGTTAAAGTATATGTACCAATAAGATATCCTAACAGAATCTTTAAAAATAAGACAAATATGTGGCACTCGCTTTGAACTATACAATGTCATGCATGCAAGACAGAGTGAAAGAACTATATAAACAATAATATTATACAATGTACATGATATGACTAACCTACAAATCCTATCCTTGCGTCTCCTGTCTTTGCCACATCAAACCCCTCCCCTGATCCTCCCCCTCCTCCTTTCGGCTCTATAAGCTCTCGTCTTAGTTTAGCCAAACGGGCTTTCAGTAAACCAAGATGACCGCTGGTTGCTTTATTTTTCTGTGTCCTTGCCATCTACATTGTAAATGAAAATCAATTGATATTGTTAATAAATTGCTACATGTTTCATTATAAGCACAGTACAATGGTATTTCAAGATACAATTTTTTTTTAATTTCAGTCCTGTTCAGGTTTATGGTACCAGAGAGTTACTTGAATTCACTTAATATAAGGATCATAATTTCATTTCCAAAAGCTAGATGTACGATATGTGGGATCATATTAAAAGCAGGAAAATGGAGGAAAATCTTGTGTTTCAATGGGGCTTTGAACAATTTCAGTCTGCATGAAACTTTTCTTCAAAACATTGGACATGTGCAAATCACTACACATACATGTCAACTCTCCGTCTTTTGGAGGGAGACCCCCTCTTTTTGACCTCCTCTCCTTGGCATTCCTCCCTCGAGGGAGACCAAAATCTCCCTCTTTGGCCCAATCACCCTGAGCTCTTAGTTCTTCCTTTTTCATGTTTTTGGCATATTTAGCAAAGAAGAATAACTCTAGATAGCAATACTTGGAGCAATTCATTGAAAATTGTATGACAAAATGCAAGAAAAATGTATAGAATGCAATAAATTATTGACACATGCTTCATTGTTTATTATAATTAATAATGTGCAAATAAGACCCTTGCAATTATGATTTTGATAATTGATTATAATGTTGCTGCTGAAAAGTTTCAATTCTGCTCGAATCAATCACTGTTGCCATATATACTGCTCTTGATCTATCATACACAAAGAGCTGTGACTTCATTTGAGAACATCCCAAGTCACTTGACACAAATCATAGCTGGCACTGTCATGTAGTCAGTGGAGTGTACAATACGTATGTCATGATCACTTGTGTAGATGAGACTTGCATACATGACATCATTAAAATTGATCAAGAATAGTATGGGGACGGATTCGAGCAGAATTGAAACTTTTCAACAGCAACATTCCTGTAACTGATACAGGCTTCATCTCCTGATCTGACTGAATATGTAACAAAGGTTGGTTTATAAATCATTCATCATGTTAATCTGGCCATTGCGATGTGTCAATTATGGCAAAAAATTAGTTGATATAGAACATGCAACTCTTCATGATAGGTTTGCTGAAATCAAGGTTTTTCAATCTAGCCATTCATTATAGGATCTGTTATGACTGAAAACCAGCACCCAAACATCTAGGTTTTGCCTTTTGGTCAGGTATTTCTGACTTCGTATCCATAGCTATGCACTGCTTTAGTTTTATCAGGCATGCGGTCATGTTTGCCTATGTTCAGTTGATCCCTTTAGTCGGGCTACCTCGTCACTTCACGTTTGGCATATTAGTTTCCAGTACAGTGGTAACAGAGCCTTGTTATCATTAGTGAAGTAGTTGCAGGTACCTAGCTGGGATTTGAACCCCGGCCGTTTTCTCAAAAGTCTAGTATGTCACTGAACTATCAGTATCCTCACTACCGGAACTACTACACCCTTCCCTCCTTGCTTTGAAGCACACAGAGTTGTGTATCCGCAATGTGGCCACTCTCTAACCAGGTTCTGTGGTCTTTCCCGAGCAGATCAAGCTGGCCAACACTCACAAATTTTTCACCTAGTCACCAATGAAGAAGATGCATGTACCCAGCCAGGACTCAAACCCTGGCCGTCCACTCTGTAGTCCAGTACGGGTACGTAACAGAGAGAGCTAAAGGGACATCCTGAAGTGGTAGCTCAGTCATTAAACATCCTGAGCTATCGGTACCTAGTGTACCACCAGAACTACTGCATTACTGTTTGTGCAGTTCATTTCGGAAACTGGACAAACCCTGAGTTTTGATTACTTTGCCTTTGAAAAATTAAAATAAAATCTACATCATTGAAAAGATCTCGTCAGGTCGTAAATTTTGGTACATATGTTACATAAAAATTGGTCCTGTTGGTTGTGGGACAGCGTCACAACATCATGAGAAACATAGGTAAATCAAAGATAACATAGCTCGCCTATACAGGTTTATGTTAGAAACCAGGTTAAAGTTTTTGAAAAGTAGGTCAAAGTCCAAGGTCAAGGTCACTAGGTCATGGTCTAAAATGAAAGGTCTCGTCACAAGGTACCGGTATCTACATGTGAAATATCAAAGTCCTACCCCTTATAGTTCAAGAGATATGGCCCAGGATAAAGTTTTGTCTACAGACAACGACAACGACGCCGAGGGTATGGCATTAGCTCTCCGGACTTACATGTAAAGCTAAAAATTACAGGTAGCATGGGAAATGGCCCATCTAAAACTTGTTCTAGTGTCTATGAAGTTTGAATGTGTGTAACTGATCATCATTTAAATTATACCAAAATTTACGACTAAGAGAGCTCTTTTGAATGGTACCAATTTCATTAAAATTTTTGCATGATAAAATTAAGTTTCTTCTTCTTCTTTCTGTACTGAGTTGGGCTCTCAAAAGAATGGCCTTTGTTCAGTTTAGGGGACCGGGACTATATAGGCAAAAAAAGACAATCTTAACGGGTAAGATAATCCTACCTTAGTCCCGTTACTATATGTAAGTGTCTTGCACCGTAGACCCTCCGGAAACAGGGAGGGTTTCAAATGAAATGGAAAATTGGGGTTGTACACTGTACGGTAACTCAACGTTAAAAAGTCTCCATTTTATTTTGAATTTGACCGTCACTTTGTGCGGAAATCCTGACGTCACAATGCAATTTTCGTACGGGAAACAATGATACTGAATTTTAACAATTACTTAAATTAACGTCATGCAACCATCATTTTGTATGGGAAATCAGTGAATCAACTACAAAGATGAGTTTGAAAGAGAGAAAATGAACGAACTCAAGGGGCGTTTGAGCGTATTTAACTGGGTTTGGATGAGGTAAAATTCCTTTATTTACAGAACAGAAATATATCTTAAAATGATCATGTATTTCATGTATTTTGTCATTAATACATGTAGTCGTGGTACATGTATCCTAAGTATAATCAAGGGGAATATTGAAGAGTGAAAATAATGATTATAATCCACAGTACAAATGAAAAACACAACACTATTAAAGCGGTAGAAAATACTTTATTCTCTGAAAAAATTCTGGTTGAAAATTTCGTCTTAAAATCGTCCTCTTTTTGCCTATAGACCTTTTCACGCGCCTTGAATATTTATAATTTTCGATCCCATCATGCATCATGTTCGCGCATGCGCAATACTGTGTAGGGCGAAAATCATGAATTCCTTATACAGCTATGTAAACAAACATCGCCGATTTATGCAAATAGCGCGAATGACATGCGTTGACCTTAATAAAAATATGTTCTTTATGTCTTAATTAACTAATTTTGATCGTCTTCTATTGTAATTTTTATGTAAAAGTAGAAAAACAGCTGAATTTCGGGTGTCAATTTCCCTTGTATAGAGAAACGACGACCCGAAATCTGGTTCCCTTTTTACTTTGTGACAAGCATTATACTTCTAGTAAGTCAGTGAAAACTTTTTAGAAATACAATAGAATGTGAAATAAAGATAATTTATCTATCTAGAAAATATAAGTTCTACTTGTTACGTAGCAAAGTTACCTGACCAGACGGAGCTATTTTAATCTAGCGAATGAGACGAGTCAAATAAGTTTTAGTATAGATAGTCTATGAATTGCATGCAATTAGTAATTAGAGTGAAATACTCATTACCTGTAAATTTTATAGATTATATCACCAGGCCAGAAGTATACTCTTTTGATTACTTAGGTGAAAATAAGCCCCGTCCGGTCAGCTCAGTTTGATACCCCAACGCTCAAGCTATGTTTACCTGCGATATTTGATCGACGGCCATCAGAGCCATTAATTAATTTATTAAACACAAATTCCACAACAGCAGGCAACTGTTTAAAAAAATGTACTTTTATCTACATAAGAACGAAGACTTATCTTGCATTGTTTACGTACAAGTCATTGATGAAAAATATTTTCTCACTATTTCCTGTTCTACAGCTTCTTTTAGCATTCTAAAGAAATAAAATTTCAAACATGAATTTCTTATTATTTTAATTCATTTTACATGTTTTACGTAATCGCACACTTATAAAACGGTATCAACAAAGAACATCATCAAATTTCAACAGGAATTCAAACCGGGGTTCGGTGGCGTAAGTTTAATGTTTTGGAAATTATAAAGAGATCATGGTCGAATTTTAGAAGCAAGAGTGTATACAATGTACTATATCTTCATTATCATCTTTTTTTTTTTCTTTGAAGATCGAACTTCTTCCTCTTCATGTTTTGTGTCTACAATAATCATGTGCTCTGTTTTGAGAGAGAAGATTTTAAAATGAAACCTTGGAAAAAAAACTGATAGCAGCCTAAAGGTCCCAGAAAAATTTTTGAAATTCTGTTTAAGAAATGAAATTTGATTTATCTAAAGCTTAGTAAAACTTGAAGACATGAAACGAAAAACAGTTAATTCTCAGTTTTATTATTATTTGAAATACTTCCTTGGTTTTTTTTTTTTATTGAATTCGCACATAAAGATGAATCTGACTATATAAGGGGGGGGGGGGGGGTGGCCGTAGAACTGCCCCTTCCCTCATTGGAAAAAATAATCATCCAATTGAGTAGATGTAAGGCATTTTTTTTTTTTTTTTTTTTGGTTGTTGATTTTTTTTTCTATATCCCTCTAATGATTTTTCAATTAAAAACAAATTTATCTAAAATACATAATGTTTGGCGCCTTGAACTTGATCATTTGTAAAAACGACAAGAATGCTAATTAATTGTAAATTATTTACATTCCATCTGGAGGAAATGCTGCATAATTATTTCATTTAGCTGTAACATTTATTTTCTCATTTTTTTCTATCATTTATAGGAAGAATCCCTTTGAAAGTAGCCATCCATTTTTGTGTCGCCTGCGAAGCATAGCGACACTTAGGGATCACTTTGTCCGTTGTCCGTCTGTCCGTCCGTCTGTCTGTCTGTCACACTTTGGGTGTCACAGCCCATAACTTTTGATTGGTAAGTGATTGGGCTTTGATATTTCACATGTGTATTCCTTGTGACAAGACCTTCCTACACATGCCATAATTTTTGACCTAGTGACCTTGACCTACATATTTGACCTACTTTTCAAAAAAATTAAGAATGGATATATCTTTTGATTGGTAGGTGATAGGGCTTTGATATTTCACATGCGCAATCCTTGTGGCAAGACCTTTCAACACATACCATAATTTTTGACCTTGTGACCTTGACCTAGATATTTGACCTACTTTTGAAAAAAGATAAGATTCGCTGTATCTTTTGATTGGTAGGTGATAGGGCTTTGATATTTCACATGTGTATTCCTTGTGACAAGACCTTTTTACACAGACCATAAAATTTGACCTTTTGACCTTGATCTAGATATTTGACCTACTTTTCAAGAAAAGTAATATTGGCTATATCTTTTGATTGGTAGGTGATAGGGCTTTGATATTTCACATTTATTTTTCTTGTAACGATGCCATTCTAAACAAACCATAATTTTTCACCTTTTGACCTTGACCTAGCTATTTGACCTTCTTTTCTAAGGTTGTATATATCTTTTAATTGGTAGGTGATAGGTCTTTTATATTTCTTATGATGAGACCTTTTTGTTACCAATTTTTACGTAGTGACCCAGGGCTCGAAATTCGCGGTCGTCCGATCGTCAAAAACAACCTACTTACCTGTGGGACGACCTGGAATTGAGACCAATTCGTCCGACTGACGACCTATTTTCAGACATTCCATGTATGCTTGCCTCGATGAAATAATGAATAAAAATTTTAAATCATCTTTGCTTTAAGTCAGAATCAGAAAAACTAGGAGTTTTCAGATAGCAGACTTCATGATCGGTTTGAAGTTTCCGTACGACTGTCCGTTATAGCCCGAATTTTATAATACGGTTGTAGATTTCCTGCATGTTAAATCTTTTTTAACAGTGAAGTGGATATTTATACAAGGTGTTGAACAACCTGATAAGAAAACAAAAAGGGACTATGAAAGTCATAGGAATTAAACCAAGGTCGCTCAAAGAGGCCTGGAAAACGAATCGGCTTTGGCTGGAGTTTAGGGACAATGAAGGTGATGCGCCCTCAATGATTGTAAATTACGGTATGCACAGAGAGTGGCAAAGTAAAACTTAAAGCAAAGTTTGTCAAACGATGTAAATCATTGAGATTGGAATCTTTAAAGATTAACGAGTCCTCTAGCTGATGCACACAAGCATGATGAATTAAATGAGAAATTTGTTGAAAAAGAAATTGAAAAAGCAATGGAATTTATGTAAAATGTTCAAGTTAGCGGAAATAAAGAATGACAGCTTAGTTTTTCAGTTCAATGATTTCGGGCAAGCAGAAATGGTTTCGGGCAACCTGATATTCAAAGCAGGTTGCCCGAATGGCAACCAAAGATTTTCACGAGTTTCAAGGCCTGGTGACCTTGACCTAGATGATTGACACTCTTTTCTGAAAATTTGAGAATCACCATATCTTTTAATTTGTAATTAAGAGGTCTGATATTTCAAATGAATTTCATATGACAAGACTTTTCTACTTATACCAATAACTTTGATTCACTTTCTAAAGTAATAATCAAACCGCTTCGCAGGCGACACAAGCATTCCTTGGATTGCTATTTTTATTTATTCTCAGTCAGATGAAGATTAATTTTCGGACAATAGTTTCAATGTACTTTTCATTATCAAACAAATTTAGAAGACGAAAAAATTCAGCCTTTTTATGTTTGGGAGTGAAAGTTAAGAACGTTCCGTGCAATTTTTTTTGGGGGGGGGAGGATTCAAAATCCGGGTTCATTGACCATTTTAAAATTCTTAATGACAAAGATGCCAACGGAGGCATTCGTGTTTCACAAAGACGTTTTTTAATTTTTTCTTCATTTTCATCAGATGTTTCATCCTCATTTCCTGATTGATTCGTTAATCTATTTTTTTAAATCCCTCTTTGATTCCTTTATTTTTTAGGTGAGCCTTTTTGAATATGACATACACTACAAATGAACGTGACCGCAGTTATATCAGGTTATTTAGATTAAATGTACTCTATGCTATTACGTTTGTTTTTTTTTTTTTTTTTTTTAAGATTATTAAATTTTATTTTCCCTCCCCCTATCTTTGAAATGACCGCAGGGCAATAACACGCTCTGATGACTTTCACACCTAGCAGGTAACGACACTTACGTTCCCTGCATGGTTAATTGACACGTGTGTACTTGTCAAAACAACGATTTATTAATTGCAGGGAAGTACATATACGTCCCTGTTAATTGGGATGTTATTTTTATAAATTGCCGGATTAGCGAAAAAGAAGGTTAAAAAAATTTCACGGTTTACCCGGCCCTGTGGAATCTCGTTAGGTTTGACCATGAAAATTGTATTATTTAAAAATATAGCATAGTAAAAATCATCAAGTTATATAATCTATAAATTATGAAATCCATAGAAATCATACTTTAACTATAAATTAAAAAAAAATTACAATGTACGATGTGATTCGAGGTTTTCTCGTGTTTGTTTACAGTGCCCAGCGCTTTGTTTACATTGAACTGGGGGCAAGTCTTGCCCCCCACGATTTGCGCATGCGCGGGGTTAAAGGTCAAATTCTAAAAATAACCGTAGCCCGAAAAGGTCTATAACATAGTCCCGGTCCCCTAAACTGAACAATCAACAAATGTAAAGAATGTTAATTACCGTAACTCAGGCAAATGTTGGAAGACAGCTAAAACCCTCTTAAATAGCAATTTTACAGGTTAAAAAAGATATCCAGTTTCCAAAGAGAAAGTGAGCCGTGCTGACAGTAGGGAGGTATGCATAGTATGGGCATATGGACATGATGGATTCACAGGAACCTGAATAAGTCCAATATGTACCAGTAACCAATTTTCAAAAACAGGAAGAACAGTGTGAAAGCACAAAACTAAATGACACAGAAAACTTTATTATGTGGCGATTTTAGATATTTCACTGCAGTGCACCACTTGTCAGCATGGTTAAAAAAAAATGGAGAAAATTCGAGCTACAGTAAACAATGTGTTTATACGTTAAACTGCCCTACGGCCTACCTCTGACTCGATTTCTGCTATTCTCTCTAAGATGCCCATTTTCAACTTTTTATTTGTGTTCTACTTCCAAAATCTAAGAATATGAAAAGAATAAAATTAGTAAATTTTCAGTGAATTACGGACATCTCGCACCCCAGACATCTCGCACCCAGACAACTCGATCGGCCCGTAGTTAGACAACTCGGACCCTCAAGGTAATTAACAACAGCCATTTCGGTCCCTTTTTGTTTCTTTTCAAAACGGAGAAGATTTGAATTTAAACATTATTCAGACATTGAGTATTCATTCATTCATTCTTCATTTCCTCTGTTGAAGAGATCATTTTACAATACATACAAGTACATTACATAATATTTTATTTATATTTCATCACAAAACGGACAAGATGTAAATATTTAATTAATTTCTTTTCAAAACGGAGAAGATTAGAATATCAAAAATTCAGACACCTCGGCCCTTTTCTTTTATTTCTTCAAAACGGAGAAGATCTGAATATTGGGTACTGCTAATCAGAGAACCTAAGAGAACCTAAGAGAACCCAAGAGAACCTAAGGATTTTTATATGATTTTGACCAATGTTGTTAACATTATTTAAAGATCAGAGTTTGTAAATGGTTATTCAACAATTTTCAAACAAATAATTTTAAATAAATTTGTGTATTGGGCCTAAAATGTGTATTGCAAATCTGTCACATTCTCAATAATACGGAAATATGTCATATTTAGCTCTCAGAACAAATAACTACTACAACGTATATGATTTCGCATTCAGTTGTTTAATGAATTATTATTTATTTATTTTGTTTTGTTTAAAATTAATAATTTTGTGTATTGGGCGTAAATTGTGTATTGCAAATCTGTCAATAATACGGAAGTGCAGGATATTTAGCCTTCAGAACAAAGTACTATTACAACGTGTATGATTGTGCATTCAGTTCTTTAAGATAATTTTATATTCATTTATTTTGTTTTGTTTTATTTTGTATTTTGGTTTTTTTTTTTTTTGTTTTTTTTTTTTTTGTTTTTTTTTACTGATATTATAAGAAAATGTAGAAAACTTTGCCATTTTTTTTAAATGTTACCAGACCATACAAAGTGGACGTGGTTCTACTTCACGGTCCTTTTTTTTTTTTTCCTTTTCTTTTATTATTAATTTTTCTGTGTCTTTTTGTTTTGGGGATGTTCAATACGAGGATTAAACACTCTGTTAAGAATGCCAATACACTGGTCAGATGGACCGTTTACAACAGGATACACAGACTTAATGCGTTTCCCTGTTACTGTTGCTGCGGCATGCAAGTTCCAGACAGAAGAGAATGACTTATCTTTCATACATTCTTGAATAGCGTCATTTATATCAGGGGAACATAGACCTATGTCTGTAGAACTGTTTGTCTGAACATAGTGATCTTTGTGTAGAATCAGTTCTATTGTTGTACGTAGCCTTAATTCTACAGATCGACCCTCGTGTCCTGTTAAAGTTACAGAGATAGAATTGAATAAACAGTTGCCATCTCCTGTAACAGATACGGGGACAGGACCTTTCCAAATAGGTCCTAAAAGTGATGAAGCATCCTCATCAACATTGAGACCCCAGTTGTTGTAAGTAATGGTATCATCATGATAAGTGAAATTACTATGATCTCGCATCAGAATACATTCATTTCTAGCAGCATCTTTGAGTTGCGTTTCAAGCGTTTGAGATTTTGATAGACGATCAAGCGCTTCGCTTTAGTCGTAGGAGGAGGTATCATCATTGATAAGGGTGCATTTTCTACATATATATGGCAAATCTGATGATGTGAGGAAACTATAATCCCTCTTATTGATTTGCTCACATGACATGTGGAACCATAGTAGACATTTATCACTCCCTATATCATTATCGCCAATACACTCCTGGTCACAGATACCGCAGGGGTACTGAATAGAAACGCATGGACTACTGGGCGTTGTTTGCGGGGAACATGTCGTTGGCAATCACAGAGCTCTCCTAAACCGCACCCTTGGGACAAAAGATCAACATCTCACATTCTAAAATATCAATCATTCCCATTCACTCTGTATGTGGTACCATTCACTATCCTTTTGATTTCTAATCTCTCTCTCTTTTTTTTTTTTTTCTTTTCCTTTTTTTTTTATTTCTTTTTTCTTTTTTCATTTCTTTTTTTTCATTTCTTTTTTCTTTTTCTTTTTTTTGTCTTTTTTTTTCTCTCTTTTCTATATTTTTTCTCTCTTTTTAGATATTTTTTTTTATTTTATTTTTTCTGTATTTTTTTTCTATATTTTCTTTCTATATTTTTCTTTTTTTTTCTTTTCTTTTTTTCTATATATATATATATTTTTTTTTTCTTTGTCTCTCTCTCTCTTTTTTTTTTTGGTACCACATGTATCTCGATCATTCATTCATCCCTAACTAATACAATAGTAAACAATGTGTATGTGATCTGTCTCAGGTTGTACACAATACACAGTGTTTTCCTACACTTCATAATTTTAATACACACACACACACCCTCCTCACACATTCCCTTTCTTAAGAAATTATATTTCTTTAAAAGTTCATTGTGACCTATCTTTGGAGTATGTATGCCTGTGACAAGTTCTAAGATTTTTACCGATTTCTTTTTATTATTCACAAAGTGCGTTGCGTATTTACTTACAAATAATAAAGAACTCGAACCTTAATTAAATGGAGAATCTAGAAAAGAAAACAAGAATTCTGTATTAAATTTTGGCATTGAAATTTAGAAGCAATACTCAGATTGTCGATAATTGAATTTAGGAGCAATGTTGAAATCTGACTTAAAAACAATATTTAACTTAAACTGAGGATGAACTTGTCATAGGCATTTATATTGATAATGGTTAGAGGGGCCCTAACATGTTAGTCTCCTTTCGTGTTATACCCAGCCGGGAGTTAGGACAGTCATATGAGTTTTTCATCATATTGCAATCCCGCATAATGTCCTCCCGGAAGCCCCGAAGAACTCAGACGTAGGTATGAAAGGAGTGTAGGAGCTAGTTTTGTGTGAAAAGTAACGTAAATCGCGTACTTAAGTTGGCACCGTTAGGTTTCCGTACGCGTAATACTATACCTGGCAATACGATTCATTGTTTTTTTTCTTTTGTTTTGTACTGTTTTTTTTTTATTAAATATTTTTTTTAAAGAAATTATTTCAATTATCGAAAAGTATCAAACTAAAATGCTCAAAAAGCCATTTGAATTTTAATGAATTTGAATTATACAGTGAATCAAATTGCGTCAATATTGATACCTGTAAAGATAAATACATGTATAAATAACATTTTTATTTATTTGTTCATAACGTACCTATAACAACTTAGATCAAGCGCGCAAGAAGAACAAATGAAACGAAGCTTGCCACGAAACATGCGCTTTTTGCAAGAAGTATTCCAAACGACACATGGACGTGCAAGAACACCAGATTTACGTGCTTTTCCCATCGTGACGAAAAAGCGAATACTGAAAAAAATCTTGAAAATCATATATATGAATGACGAGATATTTTTGCCGACTTTGATTTTAACAAATTATATGGCCTCCGTCTTTACAGCATAAGCCATACCTTCCTTCTCATAATTATAGCTTATATCTATCTAAACATAAATTCTACACATCCTTTGATATCAGCGTAAGATGCAACTATTATAATTGCATATCATTTTTATATTTTCGTGCAAGTTTTCATATATTCATTTTAAAGAAAACACAAGTTAATTTGGTTGAAATTATGATATTAATGACAATAATTATGTGCAACGACTAATCAGAAAACATCTTGAAATTGGTGTAAATGTATGCATGACCATTGGTTGAAGTCAAAGAAAATTACTTTCTTCAGGCCGTTGCTCCGCCTTCTGAAATAATGACTACCTTTGAAAATATAATTACTTTAAAAAAAAGAAGAAAAAAAAAATCAAAAAAAAATCATACAAACAAATAAATAAAAGAAATAAAAAAAAGCAATAGAGTACAAGAAAAAGTACATAAATTATCCGGCGGGTGGCAAGCGCGCAATGTAAAACGGATGTACATAAAATCAGTTATTTAGCCTTTTTTAGCATGTTAAATATATTTTTTCTTTCTTTTTGTAATTAAATCCTTTTATATGGGAATTCCTAATACAATATATGTAAGATTCAAGTCAAAGAAATGCATATTAAAGGTTTAAAAGCTTAGGTTCTCTTAGGTTCTCTTAGGTTCTCTTAGGTTCTCTTGGGTTCTCTGATTAGTAGCGGCGCTGAATATTTTTTTTAAAAAAAGGTATGTCATCAACAAAAGATACCTCTTCTTCTTCTTCTTTCTTTCTTTCTTCTTTATGTTTTAAGCACTCAGTCACTTTTGACCATTATGTGCCTGAACTTATGCGCTGCGCAACAGGGAGTTGTAGAAAATTTTAAAATTTAAATTTAAAATGACAATAATTCAAAAATTTAAAACTATTTACAACTGCTTAGCTGTCTAGAAAAATATGTTCAAAAGAACAGGCATGCTTGCCTGTTCTTTGAATGCTTCGAGTGATGGTGCTAATGTAATGTCTGGAGGTAGTTTGTTCCATTGTGTTATTGTATGTGGAAAGAAGGAGTATTTGTAGATGTCTTTATGAGTGTGAATGTGTTTGAAACCTGATGGATTTGAGTGACGGGTGCGAGTGTCTTGTGGTATAAGGAGGTGGGCTGGGTAAATTGCAACAATATTGTGAATTACTTTGTAGAAGAAGATGAGCCGGGTTCGCAGACGACGTTGTTGAAGTGTTGGCCAGTTTAAAGTTGTAAGCATGTCATTTACTGAGCTTGTGTTGTGGAATTTATTTGTGGTGTACCTAGCTGCCCTACGCTGTATCATTTCAATTTGGTGTATGTGTGATTTAGTGTGGGGGTCCCATGTGCAGCAGTTATATTCTAGTTTTGGCCTTACAAGTGATTGGTATGCTCGTTCTTTGATTTTTGTGGAGGGAACTTTCAAATTACGTTTAAGGAAGTTTAGTTGTTTTGAGGCGTTTGCTGTGATATTGTCTATGTGTTTGTTCCATTTAAGGTTATTCTGTATGGTGATGCCTAGATATTTAGTGGATGTTTCTACTGTAAGTGTGTGATCATGTAGTGTGTAGTTGTGTGTGATGGGGTTTCTCTTATTTGTGACGTGTAATACTGAACATTTGTCTGGATGGAATGACATCAGCCAGTCCTGCTCCCATCTAGCAGCGGCATCAAGGTCGTGTTGTAATTTGGTTGTGTCATCTGGTGTTTTTATTTGTTTGTATATGATGCTGTCGTCTGCGAAGAGCCTGAGAGTAGAGAAGGAGAGATATTCATGAAAGTCATTGATATATAGGAGAAATAGGATCGGACCGAGCACTGTCCCCTGAGGGACCCCAGAAGTGACATCAATCTGGTCAGAATGGGTTCCCTCAAGGACGACAGCCTGGGTCCGAAGATGGAGAAAGTCTTGTATCCAGTGGAGAGTGTTTTCACGAATGCCATAGAGAGCTAGTTTGTAAAGGAGTCGTTTGTGAGGGACCTTGTCAAAAGCCTTGGCAAAGTCCATCACAATAACATCAGTTTGGAGATTTTGGTCTGAGGATTGTGAAAGTTCTTGTAGAAAGGAGATGAGTTGAGTATCACAGGATCTAGAGGAGCGGAAGCCATGCTGCAGGTCCCTTTTACTTTTATTTCTTTCAAAACAGAGAACCGTTGAAAATCTAAAAGTCGGAATCAATTTGAATATTTTTACATTAATATATATAAGAGAAAGAAATTTATATATTACAAATTTATATATTTAATATAAATGTTAACGTACTGATTCAGGGTTTTTATTCCTGCTTTTAGTACATGCATGTATCATGATTACATTTTTGATTTACCTCGGGGCTTAACCAAAAAATGTAATCATGATAACTAGTTATATATCATATGATTACAACAATCCAACTATCTCATCTCATGTTATTCAAAATCTCAATCTAATGCAACTCTTAACCAGTCCACTGGATTATAACCAATTATGTACGAAGCTTAATCTTATGTTGGCTGCATATTTTATGTGATAACATGCATGAATCTAATATTACTATAATATGTACCCTGTATCGTATTGATTTTACCTGAAAAAATTTATCTATCTATCTATATATAAGGAAGGTATATATATATTTGTCCTTTTTCCATTATCTGTAATTATTTTCGTGCATCTTTCATTATGTTTGATCCTGAACACGATGCAAGCTGTGACCTTGTAAAGAGAAGCTGAGGGAATTCAGGTAATTAAGATAATTGAGATAATGAATATATAAAAATACATCAGTTGTTAATGAAACACAACAATACAACTTTATTCTCATACAATACACAGAAATTAGAGAAGCTTAAGAGCTTTCTGAACCAGAAAATAAAAAAAAACCCCAGAATTTCAAGAAAGGGGTCGATTTGTCTGTAAATATAAGTAAATCTTCATTTGTTGATCTAAAAAGTGCACAAATTTAAAAGTTATCGCCTATAGTCAAATATCCTTGTCCTCTTAACGTAGAAGTCGGGGTTCGCTTTAGATGCACTTGTCTTCCCTGTAACGGCGTTGCAGCTGGTTCAGGCATATTTCTGGTCTGTGAATCAAGGGTTTATCAGATAATCACTTCCACCCATAGTTTTTGTATAAATTCTGTGTGATTTATGGAAGCTTGTTCGATACCATATTCTAATTTGATACGTTCATGACTTTCTGGTGATACATTTGGAGTTCAGTCATTTTCTGGAATAGCTTTTTAAAAAATCACAATTCAAAATATAGAAAAGAAACGTGCTGCAAAATATTGGGGATTTAAATTTACTGACTTGACCATTCTAGACCAGTGGAAAAATTTAAAAGTTGCATTTTGTCAAGAATTATCCATTCATGTAGCAAAATTTTGATAATTTATGAATACAGGATTTATACCAAAACTATGCGTGGAAAGTTTAATAACTGAAAAATTGTTCTCAGATTCTCAGACTAAAAACTGCAAATTGCCACAGAAGAAGACACAGCATAGAAAGTAAGGATCGATCCACAACAACACTCGGTTGCAGCACCCACAGCAAAATACCAAAACACCCATGCAACAACAAAGAGCAGAACTTCTCCGTGGCAGATGTCAATTAAGTAGGACTACAGTTATTTCTGGTAAATTATATGTTGATCTTAATTTAAGATTCAAAGTTTAAAGAATCATGGAGAGTATGAATGAAAGTATTAAAAGGTATTTTCACAAGAAGAAAATTTGTTGAAATACCCATTGTCTTATTCTTTTGTTGCCATGTGTTGCATGTTTTCCTTTCGCTGTCTTTATTATACTATTCGTCGTGCCATTGGTTAGAATCGCTCATTCTCGGACCTATCTGTTCGAGCGTAGCAAAAACATGCAATGACAATGACAATGACAATGACAATAATTTATTCTTTTTAAACGTACATGGTACATTGTTAAGAAAATACATAATATACATTTCATTTTTGATATGCATACGTGGAATACAAACATATAGAAATAATGTGATAGTAATTTATACATTTAACCTAGAGGGTATGTTACCCTACCAGTAATCACACTTATAAATTGACATACTTTTTTGATAAGAACAAAGTTTCGAGAATTAAAAAGCTCATTAAATTTTAAAGTATTTGGTCTATTGGTATAATAATTTGGTAAATATTTCATCCTAGCACATTTAATGACATGATCTTGACAAACAAAAAGGTAGTGAAATTCATCTCCTAACTCATCTTTCGAGCACAAAGTACATTTTCTATTTTCTCGTGCAATATTCATCCATCTACCACTTTCTATAGGGAGGTAATGGTTACATGTTCTAAATTTGCTAAAAGTATTTCTAAATTTTGGAGATAATGACAATAGGTAGTTTTCTAAATACAAATCGTTTTTAAAAATTCGATAATTCAAACCTTTTGATGATGAATTCATATCATTATTCCAGTTCTGTCTAAATTGATCAATGAGTATATTTTTGATCGTATCTTTTAGCCATTTAATACTGCTAAACGCTTGGTTTTCCCAAATGTAGGAAAGGCCACAGTGGTCAAAAATCTGTTTTACATGTCTTATCCAAGGAAAATCTTTACACAATGCAATCTTATACATACATTTTGAAATCTTATTTTCATTAGCAGTTATCATTTTCGCCCAAAAAGATACCATTCTTAATTTTACATTAATTTCAATAGGATATCGACCCAATTCGCCATATATCATAAAATTAGGCGTGTTCTTTCTAAGTTTAAGTATATACTTACAAAACCTTAAATGAAGTTTCTCTAAATTACCAGTATTATATAGTCCCCAAACTTCACATCCATATAAGAGTATGGGCTGTACAATTTTATCAAATAAATCTAAGATACAATCAAAGGATAGATTATGAGATTTCGATTTTCTAAGTATACTATACATAGCATTGATTCCCTTTGAATACTGGTTTTCTACATTTGCTTTAAAAATACCATTTCTTGTAAAAATCACTCCAAGGTAAGTAAACTGGTTTACTATTTCGACAGTCTGACCTCTATACTTAAAATCAATATTAGAACAATTTCTTGGTTTTCTACCAAAAATAACAATCTTCGTTTTTTCAACATTTACCCTCAACTTCCATTTTAGACAATAATCCGAAAACAGATCAATTTTCCTTTGGAGATCACTAGGAGATTCCCCAAAGAGGATAGTGTCATCTGCATACAATAAGGCAAAAAGATCCAAATAAACATCAATTTCATTTCGTGTGACAGAGCTTAAATGGGGTAGACCATTATGTATTTTTGATTTAAAAAATTCATCCAAGTCATTCAGAAAGATGGAAAATAAAAAAGGTGATAAATTTTCGCCTTGTTTTAGGCCGATCTGGCAAGGAAACGTGTCTGAAAATGAACCATTGTGTCTAATTCTGGCCTTAACCCCACAATACATATTGCGAATAATTCTGAAACATTTACCATCTATATTGCTACTAATCAATTTATTCCATAAACCTATACGCCACACCGAATCGAAGGCCTTCTCAAAGTCAATGAAGGCACAATATATTGTTTTCTTTGACCTTTTATATAACTCAATAAGACAGTGTAAGCTAAAAATATGATCAATAGTACTGTAATGTGATCTAAATCCGGCCTGATTCTCCAAAACGAGGCCAACAGCTTCTGAATAAGAATTTAATCTAGCATTAATTATGGAAGTAAATAATTTCGAAAAACAACTCAATAAAGTTATCGGTCGATAATTCTTAGGGTTATTTTCTTCCCCTTTCTTAAAAATTGGTAATATATCACCACAAAGCCAATCACTAGGAAATACGCCACTATCAAAAATTATATTAAACAAATGAACATAAACAGGCATTAAAACATCTTGTGTTGCGACAATGTATTCATTAAACACTTGGTCAGATCCTGAGCTTTTGTTTCTCTTAAGAGATCTAATACATGAAGCAATTTCTTCTACCCTTATAGCATCATTTATGAAATGGTTAGCGTCTAAATTAGACAATGTAATCAAATCTTCTTCAGATAAAATGTAATCAGGTAAACTTACGTCATTATCAGTATTCAAATTTTTGAAAAAATCATATAATGTGCTCATATCAATCTTCGTATTATCCCTCCTTTTGGAGCCCTGATTAATAATTCTCCAATATTCTTTTGGGTTACGAGATCTAAGATTTTTAAGTTTCTCTGTAGTTTCATAATTATGTTTCCTCTTAGCCCTTTTCATTGACTTCTTATACAATTTTTCTTTTTCATATAAATTTTCTCTAAAAACCACGTTACCATACTGTCTATACAGTCTTTTTGCCCTGTTATAATTTTGTCGGGCACTTTTACAAACTACAGTAAACCAAGGTTTTTTAAAAGTACATTTCTTCTTCTCGTTTGATTTAACAATATTACTACCAAAGACAACCTTTGCACTATTTACAAAAACATCGCTGATTGTCTTTACCACCGAATCATCAACATCATCTTTGTCTAAATGTTCAAATTCTCTACACATATTTTCAAACAAACTGGAGTGTTTTGATATCTCATGAATGAAGCAATCTCTTTTTGTTTCATCCCATCTTCTAGCTCTAGATTCGTGTATATTTTGGTTTTCAATACCAGAATCATCACTTTTTTCACATCTTTTACCAGGAATTTCAAAAGAAAGATACAATGGATTATGAACATCTGATAGGAAACTAGAAAAATTCATTACTTCAAAGTCTTTTACACACTCTAAAAAGTTAACGTTTGCAATACAGTAATCAACCACGCTGACACTTTTACAAGTAGTCCTCCCTTTATCTTTATCTTTATACATTCTGCCATTAAGAATCAACAAGTTAGTGTTTTTACAGAATTCTAATAATGATTTTCCAAAATTATTTAAAACTGTATCTTCAGATTTTCGATAAACTGGAATATTCATATGTAACATACTTTGTCTTACATCGTCTATTACATTTTCATCAAAATCATCATGGCATATAACAAAGTCAATACAATCTGCCGTTCGGCTATTAAAATCGCCCACTATACAACTATAATCACAATCAGCAGAAAATCTTACGTATTCTTCCTCTAATTCTTCAAAAACATCTCTGTTTACAAATTTTGAACCCTCTGGTGGTATATATACCACGCTGATCAGCAAATATTTCAATTCCGGGTGGATATCTAGAGTTAATTTACACCATAAAACACAATTACTCGAAGATTTCAGAAAATTAACATCACAAATTCTATCAAGTTCTTTTCTAAGATACAGTGCAATGCCACCCGATTTAACAACAGACAAATCTTTTCTGTGTTTTACGATATTGGTATAACCATTAATATTTACATCATCAGAACAATCGGTTTTCGTTTCTTGAATGCATAAGATATCATATTTGTTAATTACAGATATAAACTCAGGGCAATCTATCTTTGAGTTTAAACCACAAACATTTAAACTAATTATTGATATATCATTAGAAACAGTGTCATTTCCTTCACTGGAAGGTACATCATGAAAAACAGTGTCATTTCCTTCACTGGAAGGGTAAATAAACGTAGCATCAAAAGTTGGAAAGTCCGTGTTACCCCCTAAGTTGTCCTAACGGGACCTGGAACTTCTAGCACCCCGACCGAAAGGCCTCGATCCTCTTCCTCCTCTACCACGTGAACCACGGCCACGCCCTCCTGAATACGCCCCTGATTGACCACCCCGGGTAGTCGTAGCCTGAGTAATTCCGTTATCACGATGACCAACCTCCATAGCATCATTACGGTCACTTTGCCCGGGTTGTGATTCCTGAACCGACACTGGCTGTATAAGTACACCGTCCACATATAGTTTATCCATGACAAAATTTGCCCGCTTCCCTTGACGTTTGGCGTTTTTATATGTAGGGTAGAGAGCTTTCCGCCTGTCATTTATTTCCCTCGGAAACTGCTCGCTGATACCATAGTTCGACCCTGTAAGCTTTTCCTTTGCCGATTTCCGAACCCTTTCTCTATCCTTGTACATAACAAATTTAGCAACAATGGGTCTAGTTTTTCCAGGAATGAGTCTACCCATTCGATGTACACGGTGAAATCCGACGTCGTGAATATCCATTTTGGTAGCAAGAAACTCGCTGAGTGTTCTTTCGGTGTCCTCGTCGATTGGTCTACCATTACCGTCCTGTTGGGGAGGCGGTTCCTCTATCCCACTGAATACCAAATTATCCCGCGTTGACCGTGCTTGGAGATCTACGTGTCTCTCTTTTAGAGATCCAAGTTCTTCACGGAGCTCACTTATCTCGTCAGCAATAAACAGTTCTGTTTCCTTGGCCTCAGAGGTAATATGTGATACAGTTTTCTGCAGTTCCGATAAATCCGACTTATTTTTCTCAAACTGTTGGTTGATAAATGTCATAGATTTATCCATCTCCGACATAGTAGACTTCAGGTTTTCCACATCAGATTTAATCGTTTTAGCGGAAGTCTCTAAGTTTGAGAGTCTAGCTTCCATAAGGTCAAGCTTCTTAAGTTGATCGCACATACCATCAAGTTTCATGCAAATAGCATCAAGACGACTATTCATGTCTACATTTTGCATAACGGGTGATCCGTAAACATGTCCTGAGTATCCAGCCTGTCCGAATGATAATTGGTGAACCGGGGTTGATTGATTCAACGGTAAGTTAAATCCCTGCTGGTGTGTGTAATTATTGTCCGCGTTCATTGTCGACAGCCTAGGTATTGAAAGGTTTTGATCAGTAGTCACTTGAACTTTTTGTACGCTTTCCCCACTTGTATTTTGATTTTGGCCTTTCCTTTTTCTGCTATAAATGTCCTTTTTCTTACTTTTTCCATTTGAATACTTCATTTATATCCATCCAGTAACATGAACGTCCCAAAAATAAATTCGAAAACACTTAAAATCCGTCGAGATTCCGTTAAAACTTCCCAGCCAAAAAAAGACGTCCACATAGTTCCACGCATGCGCGATCAACTTGCAAAATGTGTGATTGAGCTATATGAAGGTATAATTACCATGATTACCTAATTCATACGAGAAAAAGTGTGAAAATATCGGAGTAGAAAAAAGTAGAAATCATTCATTCGATCAGTTTTGACAAAGCCCAATCCCCCTACAATGTATCTGCATCGATCAAGGAATGCTTGAGGTACTTGAGGTTGAAAGATTTAATCAATTAGCCTTTATGTTCATCTTTACAATTACAGATATATCGCCTTTTTTCAAATTATGAAAATAATATATATTTACAACATATGCTTTTTCTTGTCTCATGCATTTGTTAAAATTATATTAATTAACCATTTCAATTCCTTTTTTATGGTGGCATATTTCTGCCATCCACTTGTAAGATAATTATGTCGACTTAGTAATGATTAAGCTTGTAAGATAAATATGTCTACTTGTAAGATAAATAAGTCGACTTGTAAGATAAATATGTCGACTTGTAAGATAAATATGTCGACTTTTAAGATAATTATGTCGACTTGTAAGATAAATAAGTCGACTTGTAAGATAAATAAGTCGACTTGTAAGATAAATAAGTCGGCTTGTAAGATATTTAAGTCGACTTGTCAGATATTTTATCTTACAAGTGTATGTCATGAGTGGGCAGTAACACGACCTATAAGCTAGATAACAAGATAATTTAAGTCGACTTATTTTTTCTTATATGTCGACTTAAAGATCTTACAAGTCGACTTAATCTTTATTAAGTCGACATAATTATCTTACAAGTAGATGGCAGAAATATGCCACCATACTTTTTTATATTATAGTCAGTCAATACCTTTCGGGGAATATAACAGTGCCGGGTAGCACTACACTATGTGTTCCGCCGTATGTAACGAGAAGTTGCACTAATTGTAGACAGCGGAAGCGGACACAAGTTTACTTGTTAGATGTTGGCGCTGTCCAATTTTGTGATTTATCGAAAACTCATTGCATCTTCGGTCTTCTGTATCTGAACCCACTCACCTCAGAAAAAAATACAGGGGGGGGGGGGGGGGTAGTGAATTTAAATCCCGACCAGTGGGTGGAAGTAGATTCAGATCGCGCATTCATTCTCAGACCTTTAAACATGGGAAACGAATTTTTTTTCTTTAAATCACACAATTCTTATCCGAAACGACAAGTGTCCGTACGTGGTGAACTCCACCCAAAAATTTATTTGAATGATTTCGAGTCATTTCTAATATTATACCGAGACAAAAGAAAATTGAAATTAAGACTTAAGTCAATTCTTAATTTATGGTGCCGGGCCCAAGTGTCATGATCTTTATTTCTTAGCATTATGCACTATAGATGGGAATTTGTTTCAATATTTTTTAAAATCAACAGCAATTTACAACAGGTACAAATACATTATATACGCCTATTTTAAAACTTTCTTTCAAGTTGGTTTTTGTCGACATAGGGAAACAATTAATTTTAATGCTATTGATTGTACTGCATGTATATGCTAAGTGTGTAATTTGTAAAATTCCGTCTTTTCGATTTTATAGGCCTATGTTCGATTTGTGCAGGTATCTGACGTAAAAGTATTGTGACGTCATTAAATTCCTTTGAAAACGTCATATTTGTAACCCTGTTTCCCTGAATTTCATGCTGGTTTCCATAGAATTTGATGACGTCACAATGCGTTGACGTCAGATACCTGCACAAATGGGAAGTAACTCTGTATTTCGAAAAGACCGAATTTGGCACAATGATTAATCGATCGTTGTAGAAAAAAAGAAAAAGCCTTTTACACTTATCATTTCGTTTTATATGGAGACGCTTACTCTCTCATTCCGAGGTTCGCAACCGTCTCTATGAAAATTCTAATGATTTCGCCTTGCCTTCTCGGCTTTGAGACTGAATAACTGATAGATACTTCTTTGATGATTATTTGAAGATTGCCGAGTTACCTGTTGCGGTGTCGCAATCAACATTTACCCTGACACACACATTGTAAGCTAGATTTTGATCTCCTATCGTCCTTATTTTAAAAAGTGTATTGTTTTCTGTGGCGGTGGTTTGGTTGTGAATGTTCTCGTTGACTCCGCCTCGTGTTCCACTGTGATATCATTGTACATAAAGTCATCTCTCTCTCTCTCTCTCTCTCTCTCTTACGCGTTGAAACTCACTTGTGGGGAATCGGGTGTTTTTATCACATTGTGGGGAAAGTGCTTTCTAGTAATGAAAACAGTGATTTTTCGATTTTTTCTGGTGGAAATAAGGGTGATTATGAATGTCACTCACTTACTTTTTTGAGTTGAGGCTTAATATTTGAAAGAAAGGCATCTTAATATTGTGGGGAAAGAAAATTATCTCTTTTAGTTGCGGGGAATATTTCGGAACCCCTCTAATGTTGACGTATGCTACTTCCGCCAACTTATGAGGAAAATTTATCACTGAAGGGAAAAGGGGGTCTAGATATCGTGATTTGTAGACATACGCTCATTTATTATTAGTTTTTATTCATTTGTTATTTTGATTGAGACGATATCTATTAAATAGAACTGATTTTCAAAATTAGGAATGACATATCTCTATCATTGACATTTGTGGGGAATGTCTTCGAATGCCGCCTCTCAACATTTGACGTAACTTCCGCCGACTTACGAGGAAACTTTATCACTGAATATTCGTAAGGGGGAAAGGGGGGGGGGGAGACAAAGTGATACAACGTTGCTGTTCAAAGGACTTCTGAAAATTGAAAAATGTGAAGTTTGAGTATTTATTCAAGACGATCACAATTTTCCTGGTTAACAAAATTTATTTTGAAAATTAGGAAAGATATATCTCTATCATTGAAATTTGTGGGGAATGTTATCTATCATCCGCCAACTTGTGAGGAATTTTTATCACTGAATTGGAAAAGGGGGGGTTAGAAATATACAATGCTGCTGTTTAAGGGACTTCTGTAAATTGAAAAAAAGAAGTTTGAGTATCTGTTCAAGACTATCACGAGTTTCGAATGAAAACGCTATTTTATTCAACTAATACTGATACTTTTACAATAATGCACTGGATGGTCAGTAAACGCTTTTCTTTCAAACATTGTGACAAAAGCTGTTGACAACCACAACATGTATATCAATCAGATCTCGGCCATGAACATGACTACTTTCGTACCATCGTGCCATCGCCAGCGATGTCTCGATGGCGATGTTACGATGTTACGATGACAATGTTACGACGCTACGATGTTACGACGGCGAAGTTTCTGTGCAACGATGACGAAGACACGATGTTACGATGGCGTAGATACGATGTTCACTTCATGACATCGCCATCGTGACACCGTATTATCGCCATTGTAACATCATTGCCATCGTATCATCGACATCGTATCATCGACATCGTAACATCTTGTCACCGCCATCGTAATCGCTATCGTAACTTCGTTTCATTTTACGCATGCGCGGTGGATTATTTTTCAAAGGTCCAGATAGTGTAAAATTAAGGCCAAGATACCTATATCGTGAGACATTATGTATCACTTCATTTTTTTTATATGATAATTTATCATTTATTAGGTTTCCACTTATATTAGAATATCAATACGTATACATGTAAATGTCTTAATTTATGACTTTCCTAGCGTGTTTTCTCATGAAATGAGTACAAAATGGACCATGAAAAGAGGAAGTAAAAGTAGTCAAAATGAATCCCAATTTTCGATCATTACATGAACCCGTTTCCAGGGGTTACATGTATCAGACAAAATAATTTCAATACTTCAAGTTTAAAATGGTTCAGGTTCTATCTGTTCGGACATAACATGTTGGTAGCCCCACCCCTTAGTTTCTTAGATAATCATCCCCTCCACAACAGATGAAAATCGGTCGATCCCCGCATATTAATATATACCAATATTCTGAACGTGCTTTTCAAGTTCTATCAGAAGCGGATCTTAAGGAGGCAAGGTCGGTTGGGTCTATAGTTAGAATAGAGAATGTATCAAAAATGCTGATTTTTCCGGTTTCTTTGCATGTATTATTACGTCTTATTAAAATCAGACTTCGCCAAACGAGCAGGGCGAAGTTCGAGGGGAGGGGAGGGGGCGCTCCTTGATGGAAAAATCATTTAATGTGAAAGAGCCGATGTTATGTAGTAGTCTCCCCCCCCCCGGAAAAATGGCTATATATTAGTGGTTTTCCCCCGGAAAATCTACTATATATAGTAGTTTTCCCCGGGGGGAATTCTGCTATGTAGTAGACTTTCCCCATGTTATAGTAGTTTTTCCCCGGGGAAAATCTGCTATATAGCCATTTTACCCCCCTCAAATGAATTCCGGAATTTCATTTAATTCATGTTATAAAAAAGCATGACAATAATCCTCCAAATCAAAACACAGCCTAACTAGAGAAAAGATTTGAAATAAGATATTGACTTTGACATTGAAAATGTACGGAAGCCAGTTCGTGCCATGTTATATTTTTTTTTACAATCTCGTAGTTACGATAATCTTTTCTCGTAGTTACGAGAAAACATTCTCGTAATTACGAGAAAACATTCTCGTAGTTACGAGAAAAAAATCTTGTAGTTACGAGAAATTTTTCTCGTAGTTACGAGAAAATTTTTTCGTTGTTACGAGAAAAAAATCTCGTAGTTACGAGAAACGTTTCTCGTAGTTACGAGAAACTTTTCTCGTAGTTACGAGAAACATTTCTCGTAATTACGAGAAACTTTTCTCGTAGTTACGGGAAAGAAATCTCGTAGTTACGAGAAATAGTGCGTTCGATTTTTTTTCTCGTAATTACGAGATTTATTTCTCGTAACTACGAGAAACGTTTCTTTTAACTACGAGAAAAGTTTCTCGTAACTTCGAGAAAAGTTTCTCGTACCTACGAGAAAAGTTTCTCGTAACAACGAGATATGTTTCTCGTAACTACGAGAATTTTTTCTCGTAACTACGAGAATTTTTTCCCGTAACTACGAGAAAATTTTCTCGTAACTACGAGAAACGTTTCTCGTAACTACGAGATAGTAAAAAATATAACATGGCACGAACTGGCTTCTGTAATAATGTAATTATAGTGGAATATTGCTTGGATAAAGAAAATTATGAGTTGACTTCAAGATTTCAATTATTTCAAGTATTGACCTCGACATAGACATTTGACCTTGAAGATACAATATATCGTAATGTACATATAATATATTAAATATTCCGCTTAAGTTAGCTCGTACCTCAGCTTATATTCTCCCTATGATATTTTTTTACGTGGTAATCATCCTTGAACCTTTTCAAATAAACCCTAGATTGTAGGGTTATCTTTATCGTCTATAAATTCAAATAAACCTATCTTTAACATTACACCCCAAGGAAAAAATCCATAAATCCATATTTCTTACATTGTTATTAAACATTTTTTTAACCAAAATATGTATTTGAAACCTATATCAGCTTAACCCAATGTAATAATATGAAAAGAAAATATGGGGTGTCAATGCATAATTTTCTCCGATTTTGGACCTGAGGTACAATCTACCTTGAACTTATTTCTAAGCAGGTAGACCTGATTTCAGATATTACCCTTGACCTTGAGATTTGACCTTGACCTATTGTATTACACTTCATTGTACCAAAACTTTATGAAATATCACATTGACATAAAAACTGTTCAAAAAAACTTGATTAATTCCAAGTATACTGACCCTGACCAAGATGATTGGCTTTAAGAAATTTAATTTAGAGGTTTAAACTGTACTGACCCATACATTTGACCTTGAGCTAATTTTTATTAAGAAGTATCTTAAAAAGGCAGACAGTTGGACTGACAGAAAGGCAAACAGATATACAGAAATCAGACAGATAGATAGACATATGCATAGATACACAGACAGACACTAGTAAAGTCACAGACAGTCACATATATACACAAAGATAGGCCCATAAATAAAGTACACTTAGACAGACATATGAAGAAAGGGAAATAAAGACAGACAAACCCAAAGACAAACAGGTAAGCACATATAGATAAATAGTCTGACAGACACACAGCGACAGACAGACAGAAATCCACACAGATAGACAAACACAAAGGCGGAAAAAGACAAAGACAAACAGATAAATAGACAGTCACAAAGACTGACACAGAGATAGAAACATACACACATACACAGAATCACACAGACAGACAGAGAGACAGACGTACTCACTCGTAGACATATATTGACAGATAGACATAAGAAAGATAAATACATATGACTATAATTTTTTAAATCACATCCATTTCCACAGCATTTCAGAACAATTTCCATTGACATAAGGAGTGTTAAACGACATATAAAAAGAAACAAATACAGACTGAATCAAACATACGTCCTTTCAAAAATACAGACACGCAAAAAGATATTAAATATATGCAGAAAGATCCAGGTAGAAAAACGCCAGTAACGGTAGGGGGACCTCTGCTATGGGGGAAAGACTACTTTATAGCAGTTTTTTCCCGGGGGGGGGGGGGGGGAGCTGCTATGGGGGAAGAACTACTACATGTATATAACACCGGCATTTGTAAGATAAGAAAATACTGAAATGTAGTATTAGCAATTGGAAATCTTGTTTGGAAAGGAATCATTCATTGTATAAAAAAATGAAATGAATAAATTTGGCGACAGGGGTATAGCCAGGCAAACGTAAAACCGTCCTCATCGTTTTCGCAAATAGAGGAAGTGTCCTCCTCGGCAGTGCTAAAAGAAGTACTATTGGCCATTATGACATGTTTACTGTCGGTTAAAGTTCAGAAAGCACCGATTTGAATACATTTTATTTCAAAATTTTCGTAGGTTTATACAATGCACATTCAAATTTGCACACACTGATCGCTATCAAACTGCGTGCTTTCAGTTGAGACATTGAGGGTATTCAATATCTGGATGTGGACGTACATGTATGCATATCGATTTTTTTCTCATCTTTATCTAAATATTAGGTTCACCATACGCTTGATCGTTTTGAAAAGTCTAATTTCAGTAGATATTGTGCCTAAGAAGCCACCATTTCCTTCATTTTAAAAAATGTTTCTCTGGGAACTTTCTTGTCTAACAAACCATCCCCTTCTGTGTTGACCCCTCTATAGATGTCCACGTCGAAAACACCCTAGCTATACGCCCCTCGGCGAGTGAAGGGGGAGTGGATTTGATTATTACATACCTAAAATCCAATCCCCTTTGCTGTTAGGGTACCCTGTCTGAAGTTTATTGTCACAATTATCAGAAAAAGACCAATCAAAAAGCAAATTTTAGGTGTAGAAGGGTTTATACATAACTTCATGAATTTGATACACAAACAATTGTTTGGTTTGAAATTTTATTGCAAAGTTAACCAAATAAGGTTAGGTGGCTGCAAAAATAATATATAATTTGATGATTTTTTTTAGCTCCGAGCTTATGCGATCGCCCTGTGTCCGGCGTCCGCTGTCCGTCTGTTTGTCCGTCCGTTAAACTTTTCTCGTGAACGCGAATCCTCTGAATCTGTGAATGGTATTTTTGCATTATAATGGGTCTATGGTGTAGTTTTGTTTGAGCCCCTGAAGTCAGGGTCTTGAAAAATGGATGTGGTCATTTTCTCCTGTAAATTCTATGTAATTTTGTGAAGACCGATTCTCAAAAAGTATGAATGATAGAGAATTAATTATTTTTGCATTATAATCAGTTTGTTGTGCATATGATATTTTGATAGAGCGCCGGACCCCTAGGGTCTTGGAAAAGGGGAGTGGTCATTTTCCTCTATTTAACTCTATGTAATCTTGTGAAATTTCATTTTCAGAAAGAAAGTATAAATTGATAGAGAGGTAATCCATTTTGTATAATCCTAGGTCTGTTATCTAGTTAATCATCGGATACATGTATTTTATTTGAGCCCCATGCTCCTTGGGGTATTAGAAAAGGGGTGTGGTAAATTTCTGTTATGTTAATCTTATCTTTGGAGCACACATTCTTAGAAAGTATAATTGATAGAGAATATTATATAATATTATACAGGCCTAGTATTATACAAAATGGATTACCTCAAATTCTTTTTGAAGTATAGTTACATGTAGTCTGTGGTCTAGTTGTTAATCTGATTTTTTTTTGAGCACCTGACCCCCAGGGTCTTGGAAAAAAGAGTTAGCCACTACGATAAATCTTACCAAACAACCGGTAGAGCTTAAGTCTCGTCAGAGACCTAGTTTTCTTTCAATTACGCTACTTTTCTGGAAAAAATCTTTTCTGGACAATCTTTCTCCTTTCGGAGTATATTTTTCAGTTTTGGGGTTGCACTAATGGACTTTCATAGTAAAATACTCGTGGGGTAAAATTACCGTTATGCTATGTTACGATGGCGTTGACAAGATGTTACGATGGCAATGACACAATGTTACGATTGTGATGACACGATGCTACGATGGCGATAACACATTGTTACGATGGCGATGACATGATGCTACGATGGCGATGACACGATGGCACGATGCTACGGTGACAAGATGTTACATTGGCAATGACACGATGTTACGATGGCGATGACGAGATGTTACGATGACGATGACATGATGTTGTGATGACAATGACATTATGGCGATGACACGATGCTACGATGGCGATGTCTCGATGGCGATGACACGATGCTACGATGGCGATGATATAATCATATCTTCGCCATCGTGGCATCGTAACTTCGCCATCGTAGCATCGTCATCGTGACATCGCCGGCGATGGCATAATGACACTTAGCGGTCCAAACAGGATTCCATAATGTCCTCTACAAAGTTTGTGTTTTTCGTCCCGATCGGAAATCAAAGATCGCTGCTCTTGTCATGTGAGCGACATGGCTCCTTTGGGCCTCTTGTTGTAGTGTTGGGGCGGTTGAGAAGAGAATAGAGAGAAGTTAAATGATTTTAAAATAACGTGACACTTTGGTTTCGCTTTACAAAAGCATAATGTGTCTCCCAAACTATATATGTTTATACCATATTTATCATCTATTTCAACACCAAACGAACCCAACATTTGGGTATCTGACCGTTGAATGTATGTTCTTAACATAACCGAAATGATCAGGGTGGACTATTACAGTATTGCGTATATTCGGAATAACATTGCGTATATTCGCAAAAGTACTGCGAATATACGCGATCCTATTACGAGTTTATATATATGCAATACTATAGCGAATATCTGCCATTCTAGTGCGAATAGACAATGTACGCAATGTTTCTGCGAATATATGGAATACTATTGCGAATATACGTAAAACTATCGCGAATATATGCAATGTTATTGTGAATACACACATCGACTTGTAAACGACATCTTTTCGACAAACGAAGACTCTAGTACGAGAAGATAAGAGATCAGTACGAGTTTAAATTTTTACGAATTTATACGAGATGTAACAACATACATACGAGTTAAGCACGAGCTAAGAACGAGAAATGTACGAGCTGAAACATTTTAACAGGGATTGAATTTGTCATTATGATAGCATTCGACCGTCGACTAGATTTGTCTTCCTTTTGCACGTTTTGCATGTATTGAATCTTCATTTTCTTCCTCAGAGCTGCTGCACAATTTGAACGAATTAGTCTGTACACGGTACAAACAAGATACACAGATTTATACAAGATTTCTTCATTTTATACTTATCTTAAGCTTCTTTCGAGGATAGATTCTGGATTGTGCAAATTATGTTGAAAAGTATCTTCTTATGATATCTAAGTATCCAAGAAGCGTGCATATTCAAGATTTCAAGATTGTCCAACATCTAAGAACCCTTTTGACTTTTGGATTATATATGTACATGGTAAAATCATGGATTATTAACTTTTAAACATTTTTATGGCTGAAAATTACACGTAAATTACGTACAAAATGTTCCAAAAAGTATTGAAGGTCCTGCATGTAACACCAATAAGAATTAATCTGCCAGTGGAGGGGGGGGGGGGGGGGTGTGTTACATTTCTTTTCAATAAAACCAGACACGAGTGTGTTATAAGTATCTTTATCGATCTGATTTTGATACTTTCAAGCTTAAAAACGTTAATAATTGATGTTTTTGAATTTCTTGCATGAAATGTCACCAGATCTTAGAAGGAGTATGTACTCACTGTCTTTTACGAATGAATATTCCATTATAGATGAAAGACGGACCTTTTTCTTTCTTTTTTAATTTATTCATTATGACAATATGATCTAAGTTATTTGGACAAACTTAATATGATTGATTGATTTTTTTTCCATTTTATCTATCTATGTATTTTATTTTATTTTTTTTTTATTTTTTTTTGGGGGGGGGGGGGGGGGAGTTCGCATGGCCTGGACCCTTGAATATGTCAGCCCATTAGGGCCTCTTTTTTTTTTTTTTTTCGTTGATTCATGTATACTATGAAAATGAAAACATTAATGTAAGAGGAAGTGAGGGAATCATGGGAATGGCTTTAAATACTCAAATCGGCAGAGCTCGCGAAAATGTCGCGAAAGTGTCGAGCAGATGTCGAAGAGGAGTTGTAACAACTCGCATGATGTAGTGTATGTACATCGTACTCATGTACAAACTCGTCTCCTCTCGCAAGAGTTTGATTAATACTGTTACTTCCCGTCCCGTTACCGACCAATTTCAAGTTCTCTTATGGTCTGTTACGTCCTGTCACGTTTTGTTGCGAAAGTAGGTATCTGCGCCTCGGCTGCTGTGGCAGATGTTTTGACAGTTTAAACATTTGCCCCGACAATCACGGCTAGTGACTTTTGTCGATCCCATTCCCCTACGTTGTCCATCACGGTCACCACGTTTCGTCCACGGTGGCTTGAAACGTGGCTACCGTGACCGGCGGAAACACAGTGTGATACAATGTAATTGTAATAGCATCAAATTGTACGGAATCGGCGCAAAATTCAGGGAAAACTAGAACTACCCTACAGTGGACGAATTACACCCCCGCGGGACATTTTATTATAAATGGGACCATTCATGTTGCAATGTGAAAAGCCAACCTTTTATAGTATGCAACAAATCTGTGAACAAGGTCATGAGGTCACAAGTCATGATACCAAACTGTAGTACTCTTCGTGGTGAATGTTTCTATGAAAAGTGAAAGACCTTAGGCTATCATTCATAGTATGAAAGAAATCTGCTTTCAAAATTTCTAAACACGTCGTAATTTTAACATAAGCCCAAAGTCAAGGTTAAGGTCACAAGGTCAAAAGTCATGATACCAAACTGTAGTACTCTTTGTGGTGAATATGTGTATGATATATGAAAGGCCTACCATTTATAGTTTAAAAAGAAATCTGCTTTCAAAACATCTTAACATGAAATGTTGTACAGGTTGAAGGTCAAGGTCATAGGGTAAAAAAAAAAAACATGGTACCGAAATGTAGTACTCTTTATGGTGAATGCGTGTATATGAAATATGAAAGGCCTACCATTAATATTATAAAAGAAATCCGCTTTCAAAACATCTTAGCATAAAATGTTGTATAGGGTGAAGGTCAAGGTCACAGGGTCAAAATTCGTGGTACTAAAATGTAGTTCTCTTTATGGTGAATGTATGTATGAAATATGAAAGGCCTACCATTTCATGTATTAAAGAAATCTGCTTTCAAAACATCTTAACATAAAATGTTGTATAGTTGAAGGTCAATGTCACAGAGTCAAAATTCATGGTACTTTAATGTAGTACTCTTAATGGTGAATATGTGTATGAAATATGAACTGTCTACCATTGATAGTATAAAAGAAAACTGCTTTCAAAACTTTTTAACCTGACGGACGGACAGACAAACACAGGGTGATTCCTATATACATTTGTACCTCCCTTATGCTAGGTTTACACTTAGCCACGATGTCCTACGATGTCTACGATTGAGCAAAATCGTGGAGCTCCACGATTCTATAAATAAAATTGGTCTTCATACGCTCTCCGACGCTCCATCACGCTCTGATACGCGCTGTAGCGATTTGTTACGATTGTAGATAAGATCTGTTACGATTGCATCCCGTTCCCTCAAGCTTCGTTACGTTCCCGCACGATTACCACGAAGATCTTTGCCACGCTCTATCACGGTTCCCTACACTTATCAAGTTTTGTTGCAATCTGTTACGATGTAGGACTACGATTTGCCGCGCTCTAACACGATTTGATTTGAAATAGACAACCAGTTTCAATACTACTTGCAATATCCGAACAAGATTAAACTTAACATCCAGGAGGTGAAGATTTTATATCGCAAAACGCTGGAAATGGCATTGATGAACCTTATTTGATCTTTCTTTTTTCGATTATTAAAGGTAACATTTTTTATTGAGCAATTCAAATCTTTGATTGCGTGTATACATTTAACTCGTTCGAAGACAATTAATGCAGCACAGCACTGGTTAACAAGACTTCTTTTCTTAGTCTTCTTCGTGTGTTAGAAATTGTTGCAAATGTGGAAAACTCGTAATCCATTATAATTTTCATGATAGGAATCGCAACGAATATTGTACATCGTGGACTGAATCGTGGAAATCGTAAAAAATCGTCAAAGAGCGTGAGTGAAATCGTAGTGGATCGTAGAAGAACGTGTTTCACCAAGATCTCCTATGATTGCATATTGCGATCTGTTGCGCTTTGTCAAGATCTGTTACGCTATACTACGCTCCATCACGTTCACTATGCTCCACTACGCTCTCTCACGATGTAAGAATGAATCGGGACAATCGTAGTAAATTTTTTGAGAATCAAAAATTTTGCCACGATCTCTACGATCTCCTACGATCATCACGATTCCACCACGCTCTCTCACGATCGTCACGATTCAACCCCACGCTCTCTTACGATCTCTACAATTCGCCGCAATCGGGGCGATCGTGTAAATCTAGCATTAACTTCGTTTGCAGGAGGGGGGGGGGGGGTATAATAATTGCCTTAAATTTAAAGTGATGATTTTTGAAAGGAATTTCTGAACGTAGTAATTCTGTATGTAGCACAAATTGAATAGTGTTGTGGTATGTCATCATCATGTCCTTCTGTCTTTGTTTTCTCCTTATATTTTGATGAATCCAAATGGCATTTTGTATTGAAGAGGTTCTCTAGAGTGTCAACAAGGTTTTTTTTTCTATTACATGTATTGCCAATTGTGACCTTGGTCTTGTCTTGCCTTCTTACGATGGGCAATTAATACTAGTACGCGAAGTTTGATGAAGATTGGAAGTAATTCACTATGATGTCCTCAAGTTCTTCGATGATTACCAATAGTGACATGACATTGACTTTTGACCTTTAAAATCAATAGATGTTGTCTTCTTACCATGGGCAACATACACAAGGTTTGATGAATACTGCAAGTAACTGGTGAACTCTACTTGAGTATCCACAATGATTTCATATTATCAACAATTGTGACCTTGACCTTTGATCTCTAACCCTGAAATTCAAAAGGTCTTGTCCTCTTACCACGGACACCTTGTATGCAACTTTTGATAAAGATCTGAGGTAAACTGTGACCTCTAGAGAGTCCAAAAGGCTTTTGTATAATTATGAATAGTGACATTGACCCTGAAAATCAATGGTGTTGTCTTTCCATCATGGACATCTTACATGCAATTTTTGATGAAGATAGGAAGTAAACTGCGATATCTAGAGTGTCTATTTTTTTTTCTACTATCATCAATTGTGACCTTGACCTTGAAAATCAATAGGTATTGTCTTCTCGCTATGGACAACTTACATGCAAAGATTGTTGAATATTAGAGGTACACTGTGACAGGTCCGACCCTTAAAACAGTAGGTTTTGTCCTTTTGCTGTGGACGACTTCTATGCAAAGTTTGATGGAGATTTTATGAAAACTGTGACATCCAAGAGTGTCCACAAGGTTTTTCAATAATTACAAATAGTGACCCTGACTTTTGACCATGAAATTTAATAAGTGTTGTTTTCTCACCATGGACAAATAACACTTACATGCCTGAAGAAGACTGGAAGCAGAATGTGACCTCTAGAGTGTCCACAAACTTTTTCTATTATCACCATTTGACCTTTAATATCAATAGGTATTGTCTCAACACGGACAAATTGCATGCAAAGTTTGATGAAGATTGAAAAAAATTGTGAGTGTCCACAAGCATTTGTAGACCTACATACTCACTAACACAAGGTGGAGTATATATATCCCATTGTACAACAGAAAAAAGATCTGAATTGGGATAAAAGATGACAATTTTCACAGACAAAAATTCTGGAGGCCAAATTCAACTTGTAATCTGTGATAAAGTTTTCCATTTGAAGTGGATAAAAAATAGTCTACAAATATTAAGCAGAACACAAAGATCTAATTCCACATTTTAGCTTTTAAATATAGCCTACATAATATAGTATGTAATACTAGATAATCAATATAAGGTTGAACAATATGTTTGTGTAACCACCAAAGAAATGGAGGTATTGGGACAAACTGAATTTGTGATACAGTACCTACATATAAAGCTGATGTCAGTCAACAAAATGGGTAAAAACCGAACTAAAATCAACGCTTTCATACCAATTCCAGATACTCTCTCAATTGGGAATGAGTCGTATTTCCAAAAAGACCTTGAATTGTACAAATTCTTTTATTAATCATCTTGGTTCTTCAGTGATGTCAATGATTCTTTAAACCAGAAGTCTCTAATGAGACTGAAGCTCTACTGGCTGTTTTCTTAAATTCACTCAACTTAAAAAGACACCCATTTCAAGACCCTGGGGTCAGGAGCTCACACAAAATATCAGGTGCACATTTACACCACAGACACTTGTAAAATGATGCAAAAAGAATTTACACTTTTGAGAATTGGTGTTCACAAGATAACATTATTATAAGGCTTATGTATGAGAAGTTCAGAAGTTCACAATATCCGAAACATAAAAAGACCAGAGGGTGATTATAATGCAAAAAGAATTATCTCTCTATTGATTATACTTTTTGAGAATTGGTGTTCACAAGATTACCTAGACTTATATAGGAGAAAATGACCACACCCATTTTCCTAGACCAGAGACTGATTATGAATATGATGCCAAAAGAATTATATCACTATCAATGAACTGGCATTCACAAGATTACATAGACTTGTATAGGAGAAAATGACCACACCAATTTTCGAAGACCCTGGGGGTCAAAGGCTCAAACAAAAGATAAGGTTCACAACAAGATCAGCGACTGATAATATTGCAAGGAGAATTAACTCTGTCAATTACACTCTCTGAGAACTAGTGTTAACAAGATTACATGGAGTTGAATAGGAGAAAATGACCACATCCATTTTTTAAGACCCTGGGGGTTAGAGGCTCATTTGAAATAGCAGATTCACAACTAGACCAGAGGTGGATTATATCACAAAAAGAATTAACTCTCTATGAATTATACTTTATGAGAATGTGTTCACAAGTTACAGAGTTATATAGGAGAAAATGACCACACCCATTTTTGGGGGTCAGAGGCTCAAACAAAATATCAGGTGCACGACTAGACCATGGATCAATCTAAATACAAAAGGAATTAGGTTTCTATCATTTGCGGTTCCAGAGGAGTTGCGATCACAAAAAAATTGTTAACAGACAGATGGACGAAGAGACGCAGGACAACATGGTATCACATAAGCTCAACTGGTCTTCGACCAATAGAGCTAAAAAATCATACCTTCAAATTCTAGATGTCAACTCCATTTTTAAAATCATGACACTTTTAAGTCAAGGTCCATTTCTTTACACATTTTGTATAATACTGTGAAAAAATCACATAAATTTCTAAGGATAAGTAGAAGAAATAAAAGCATACAATTCAACTGCATATAATAATGTTTAATAAAAAAACCTTGCATATAGATTTCTCAACCAATCATACTACACAGTATATTATTATCACTAAAAACACTTAACTCCAACCCTTTTGGCAACGGACAATAAAAAGTATGTGACATGTCCTATTTGTTTGCCCCTGGATATTTGACCTAGACCCTATTTGGGTGTTGAATCTAATCATAATTGACCATCCCTGCACATTTTCCCAGAATTTTTCTGCTCATTACAATAAACACGTTGTCAGCAATTCATAATTTTTTGTTAAATACACTCAAGAAATATTAAAACATCGCAGATAGTTTTCTGTTCCATTACGCACTGCTTGGAGAAGAATTGAACTTTTCATCAGCCATCAAATCATGATCAACGTTTCTTTTACCAGGATGCTGCAATTTTATATTGTCTACGATGACGTATGCTGTCAATATTGTCACCATTCAGTAACATGGGAGATTTTGTTTGCATTTCTATACTGCCTAGTTTTCCTGATTCTCTCCCCTCGGATTTTTCGCCTTTGCTCTGAATGGTTTTAAACGGATTGAATTTTGAGGATTTTGTTGCAGATTTAGGATAAGCTGAATCGACTGGATTCCCATGTTTGTGGATCAAAGGCAGTTTATTGGAGGCTTCAGGATAAGGAATAACCTCTATATCATCTGAAATTATACATCCATTGTTCATTAATAATTGTAAACAAATAGTTGGCAAGATAAATATACCTTAATGAATTAGAATTATACACGATAAATGATAAAAGATTTATAAGATATAAAACTTATTCTGCAGGTGACCTTGAGCCTAATAGGGTATTGAGTCTTATCATGCTTGACCAACCCTGCAAGTGTGATTTAAGTATAACATACATTCTAATTCATTCTGTTTGTTACAAGCATTCTGATTGGTTTACAGGATTTCTACAAGCATGTATAACGACGATATACATGCCACAAACCGACTCACTTGACATACTTTAAAATGTTTTCCTACGTAAATGTACCTACAAGCTTTAGCGCACTTTTTGCGTATGACGTCATGCTTCCCTTTGTTCTTTGCTCCTGTGACGTCATACTGTGACGTAAAACTACAATGAATGAGCTTGTTAATGGCGTTCTCTGCCTGTAAACAACAGAGCAAGTAAGTTTATTATTGATAACACTTTGATTTTTCGCCATTATAATAAATACGAAGCAGTTGTATTTCGCATTTTGCAGCGCAATAATTTCTGTTGGTCGTTATTAGTACTCCATAGCAACGTCACGTCTAAAGCGATACGTGAGACCCTCTGAGGGGTATAAAAAGTTAAATTATATCCCATGAATTAGAATAGGGATAAACATACTGTGTTTTGTGGTTCCGACAGGTATATGTTGGATATACTGTTGGAAACATACGTTATACCGTCGGGGGCAAGCCCCGACAGTATAACTGCATTTCCAACAGTATATCCAACATATACCTGTCGGAACCACAAAACACAGTACGTTTATCCCCTAATTAATCAAGTTATAGCCATAATGTGAAAATGCCCAACAAGCAGACAGACTGACAAACAGTTTAACAAACAGATTGGCAGATGGATTTTCATGGGACAAAGTGATCCCTATAAACTGCTCATGCATTTGAATTGTCAGATAGGCTGTATGAAACAGATAGACAGTTGAACTAATAAATGGAGGTCCCATATATATCACAGCCATAAGAAAACTTAAAGTATGTCAAATGCACAGTGAAAGAGTGCAAAACAGAAAAAAAATGAAAATGGTAGAAAACCATTTTTTGGTCAAAAATGAAATTAAAGGTATAGAGATGATTTAAAAGTGCATAAAAAGGTGACAAAATTGAAAAAAATGAAAAGGGAAGAAAAAATTTGGGGTGCCAGTGCCGGGACTTGAACCCAACAACCCTTGGGTCCATGTGGTCAGTCAACATACCTATTCATATTTTTAAAAATCTATAAAAATTCCAAAAAAAGAAGATTATAGCATATGATGTAAATAGAAGCAAATAGTAACTTAAATATGACAAACATATGCTAAATGAGGGCACAAAACCACACATTTCAAACCACAAACAGTTCAAAAATGAGCATTTTTGACAAAGTCCAATGTCAAAAACATGTCAAAAATTTGACTTCCAACAGGAATCAGAAGCAACAACTCTTGTTAAGACATCCTTCTAAATCATCCAGATGCTTTTGTTTTGTCATATGTGCTTCGGATCTGAAAAGAAGTTTGTCAAAGGAGGGTACCCCCTGTGACCTAGCACCTACTTTGCATTTGGTTGCGGCACCTTTTGACAGATATGGACGAAAAACAACAACACTTTTAGGGGACCATGAGTACTTAATTCCTACCAAGTTTCATCAAAATTCCTTTGGTGGTTCTTGAGAAGAAGTCAAAAATGTAAAAAGTTTACGACGGATGGACGCCACGCCATGACAATAGCTCACGTGAGCTTCGCTGAGGTGAGCTAAAAAAATAGTGATATCAAAGATAGCAAGTTTTTATTGTAAATCAGCAAACTTCTAAAATCTATAAAAAAAAAAAAACCTGTGTTTGTGAAACACAAATGCCCCCGTTGGCATTTTTGTCAGTAAAATAGATCAAAAGTAGTATCACATTTGAGGTCAAGGTCAAAAGGTCAAATTGAGTGTCCATGGAAAGTCTTGCCACATGGACTTCATATGTGAAATATGAAAGAACTATCACTTACCATTCAAAAGTTATGGCTAAAGTTTAAATTTTTGAAATTAGGTCAAACTCCAAGGTCAAGGTCACAAGGTAAAAAATTTTGGTATCCATGGAAAGGTCTTGTCAAAAAAAAATACACATGTGAAATATGACAGCCCTATCACTTACCATTCAAAAGTTATGGCCAAGGTTAAAGTTTTTGTGGACAAACAGACCAACAGACAAACAAACAGATTGACGGACAGACCAAAAACTAAAGGCCCCGAATCTTCGATTACGGGGGCATAAAAAAGTTTTATCAAGAGCAGACTATGCATCTAATATTAGCAATATCCCTTAGAGAGCTAAAGATATTGCTGAAGTATGAATAATTGAAATTATAGGTTAAGGTCAAGGTCACTACATTAATACCTTATAGTAGAAGAGGTACATGTATAGCCCAGATTACAGTTTTTTTTAAAGGAAGGTTAAAAGGTCAAACGACATAGTCTCAAATGAAAGGTCTCATCAGAAGGTATCTACATGTGAAATATCAAAGCTCTACCCTTTATAGTTCAAAAGATAGTGTCTGAAAAGTAGGTCAAAGTCTACGATCACAGTCACTAGGTCAATAGACATGGTCTCATCACAAGGAAACTATATGTGATGTCAAAGCCCTATCCCCCTATAGTTCAAGAGATATAGCCCAAGCTAAAGTTTTGAAAAGTAAGTCAAACTTTAAGGTAAAGGTCACTAGGTCAAAGGTCATGATCTCAAATGAAAGGTCTCATCACAAGGAATCTGCATGTGAGATATGAAAGCCTTTACACTTATGGTTGTATAGATATAGCCCAGGTTAAAGTTTGTCAAAAGTAGGTCAAAGTCTAAGGTTCAAGGTCACTAGGTTATGGTCTCAAACCAAAGGTCCCGTCATAAGGTATCTACATGTGAAATATGAAAGCCCTACCGTTTATTAGATTAGGTCTAGATTTGGTTTAGATCCTATCCATGGGTAAAGAAGGAAATATGTACAGACAGAGTTCAAGAGATAAAGCCCAGGTTTAAGATTTGTCTACGGACGACGACAACAACGACGCCGAGGGTATGGCATTAGCTCTCCGGACTTTTTCGTCCCGGCGAGCTAAAAATTACATAGCTCTCAGTAGCAGGTTTTTGTCAAAAATCAAATAACTTCCAAAATACAAGAAGTATTGTCATGAGGATTCTATTCATCTGATGTTAGTCTTATCTCTTAGAGAGCTGAAGATATTGCCAAAGTACGAGTAATTAAAAATTAGGTAAATGGTTAAGGTCACAAGGTCAAAGGTCATCGTCTAAAATGATAGGTACCATCACAAGGAATCTACATCATGGCGTACATGTGAAATATCAAAGCCCTACACTTATAGTTCAAGAGATATAGCCCAGGTTAATTTTTTTTAAAGTAGGTCAAAGTCGAAGGCCACAGTCACTAGGTCAAAGGATATGGTCTCAAATTTAAGGTCATACACAAGGTATCCACATGTAAAATATCAAGGCCCTGCTCCTTACAGTTCAACTTCAAGAGATATAACCTAGGTTATTTTTTTTTTTAAAGTAGGTCAAAGTCAAAGGCCACAGTCACTAGGTCATGGTCTCAAAGTAAATAAAACACCGCTAAAGACGGTATGGCCGGATTGCAAAGTAAGTTTTTGTCACCAACTGGGTCTAGGTCACTAAGTCAAATATTACAGCAATTACATTGAGAGGTCTTGTCAGAGGCAACCTACATGTATAATATAAAGTTTCTACTGTATACAGTTCCTTAGATTTTGCTTAAACCAGGAACTTTAACCAAAGTCTTTAACTAGGTCAAAGTCCAAGGTCAAGGTCACTAGGTCCAATGTTACGGCATAAATTAAAAGGTCTCATCATGGGCAACCTAAATGTATAATATAAGGTTTCTACTGCATACAGTTCCTTAGATTTTGCTTAAACCAAGAACTTTAATCAAAATCTTTAACTAGGTCAAAGTTCAAGGTCAAGGTCACTGGGTCAAATGTTACGGCATAAATTGAAAGGTCTCATCATGGGCAACCTACATGTATGATATAAAGTTTCTATTGCATACAGTTCCTTAGATTTTGCTTAAACCAGAAACTTTAACCAAAATCTTCCACTAGGTCAAAGTCCAAGGTCAAAGTCACTAGGTCCAATGTTACGGCATAAATTGAAAGGTCTCATCATGGGCAACCTAAATGTATAATATAAGGCTTCTACTGCATACAGTTCCTTAGATTTTGCTTAAACCAGAAACTTTAACCAAAATATTTAACTAGGTCAAAGTCCAAGGTCAAGGTCTCTAGGTCCAATGTTACGGCATAAATCGAAAGGTCTCATCATGGGCAATCTAAATGTATAATATAAGGTTTCTACTGCATACAGTTCCTTAGATTTTGCTTAAACCTAGAACTTTAACCAAAATCTTTAACTAGGTCAAAGTTCAAGGTCAAGGTCACTGGGTCAAATGTTACGGCATAAATTGAAAGGTCTCATCATGGGCAACCTACATGTATAATATAAAGTTTCTTCTGCATACAGTTCCTTAGATTTTGCTTAAACCAGAAACTTTAACCAAAATCTTTAACTAGGTCAAAGTTCAAGGTCAAGGTCACTGGGTCAAATGTTACGGCATAAATTGAAAGGTCTCATCATGGGCAACCTAAATGTATAATATAAGGTTTCTACTGCATACAGTTCCTTAGATTTTGCTTAAACCAGAAACTTTAACCAAAATCTTTAACTAGGTCAAAGTCCAAGGTCAAGGTCACTAGGTCCAATGTTATGGCATAAATTGAAAGGTCTTGTCATGGGCAACCTATATGTATAATATAAGGTTTCTACTGCGTACAGTTCCTTAGATTTTGCTTAAACCAGGAACTTTAACCAAAATCTTTAACTAGGTCAAAGTCCAAGGTCAAGGTCACTAGGTCAAATGTTACGGCATAAATTGAAAGGTCTTGTCATGGGCAACCTTCATGTATAATATAAAGTTTCTACTGCATATAGTTCCTTAGATTTTGCCTCAACCAGAAACTTTAACCAAAATGTTGACGGCAGACGGACAGACGGACGGACGGACGGACAGACAGACGGACGGACGGACATCGTCAATCTATAGACCGGAATTGCTTTGCAATCCGGCCAAATATCAAAGCCCTGTCCCTTACAGTTTAAGAGATATAGCCCAGGTAAAAGTTTTTCAAAAGTAGGTCAAAGTCCAAGGTCAAGAGGTCAAAGGTCATGGTCTCAAATGAAGGGCCTTGTAAGAGGGTATCTCCATGTGAAATATCAATGCCCTACCCCTTATAGTTCAAGAGATATAGCCCAGGTTAAAGTTTTGACTACAGACAATGACGACAACGACTTTTCAGTGTTCTCCCCAGAAATTTCAGATAGCATGGTGCTAAGTCTTCGCGGTGCACCTTGTGTTTGGATGCGTCATTGCGCATTGCATCATTGCATACTGTTTCATGTGTTGTTGCTTTATTATTAAATTGTTCAAAATAATTTTATTAAGGAAATAAATGTGTTAATAATACTTCATTCTTATCTACATGCCAATTATCATTAAATTTTAGACAGTGAGATCATTGGTGTTCTATTTGTAAAGAGAGATTCATGACAGTTGTAAGACTCAATTAGTTTTGGGCCTTTTGAGAAAATTATCTGTCTCATGACCATAACTCCAGGTAGCTTAGAGTAAGAATTTGGCATATTTCACTGATTTGGAAGGAAATTCTGTGAATGGGTCATTTTCCATGATCTTCTAAAATATCAATGGGCCATTTCTTCTAAAAAGTACTAAGTTTGTCAATGGGCCATTTTGCAAAATGGGACTATGGTGCATGTCCTCTGCCCTTCCTAATGACTGATATCAGTGAATGTGTTATGTAAAGGGTGTCTAACCTTGAGTTCTGAATTTTTGGTTCAGGGAAAGGGCAGGTTTCACCTTTTAAAAAAAGTTGAAAATTATCTTTATACAGATTCCTACTTGAAAAATTGGGTCCAAATATGGAAACATTTACTCCCCCCTCCTTATTAGCCACTGCAATATTGTTTGTGGTAATCTCTGGCAAAGAAAGCTTGCAGTTGTTCTACTTTGCCCACAGTATGGAGCAAACAAGCCACCACCACCCCCCTCCCCAACGAAATCAAGATCTATTTTATAATTTTCAATTGTATACAAAGCCTTCTATATCGCGCTCAGACTCATCAATAAAACGATGGTCCGTGCACCATGTTATGTTTTGATGCTTAATTTCATCAATCCGTATAAACTTCTTATTAACTAGATTCAAGCGTATTTCAAAAAAAAAAAAAAAAAAAATAAATAAATAAAAATACGGACGTACCGACTCGTTATTTATTCAAAGTAAAATGATTTTGCGAGAGCGAGATAACCTCTTTCTTATCTTGTAAAAGCGGCAATTTTTTTTTTTGTATGACAAAACGGCGAGGTCGGGTAATCATGGTAATATGTCGAACTTTAAGACAGATTAAAACGTATTTTAATGACATCTGATATAGCGTATTTCTATTTCCAATTTACCGTAACTCTGTAACTATATGACACTTGCTGGTCAACACGATCTAGCGATTATACATGTAAATGAAAACGCTTTCATGAACTACGTTATAGAATGGTCGTCTTTTGTTGGTCACTCGATAGACATTGACAACGCAGTTATTTTAAATGTCCGATAGATTGACGTGCGCCGCGCCGTAGAAGCCAGACACGTTCTCAGCTCAGGTAAATAAAGCTTGCGGGGGGCTACAAGACGTTTAACACCTCGGGTTGGGAATGCGGCGGTTAAATCAATCAATTAACGCAAAGGTGTACACAAAATAGTTAATACACGAATTTTTAGGGGGGGGGGGGGAATATAGCATGGCGGCCGTAAAATATAGCGTGGTGCTAATCCCGATAGCGTGGCGGTAAATCTCGATAGCGTGGCGGGGCCGCCACGCTAAAACGGCCTGGGGAGAACACTGCTTTTCCATTCCGGCAAGCTAATAAAGCCTACGCTCACGCAGCAAGATACGCCCGTTGGGATTTTTTTCACAACACCAAAATATCTAAGTCCCATGACTCCATAACGACAAATCCGATGAACCTTAAAATCGAAAGGCGGCTTCCTCTTCAAATTCTGATCAAAATGTACAAATATCATGAAAATCTGTTGACACATATTCAAGTTATTGCGTTCCATGCACCTATATTTTGCCCTTAGCTTAACATGTATGTGCATATACCCCCCCCCTTCCTATTACACACAATATCTCGCTTATGCGACCAAAAAATTAAAAACCCGTTACATATGTCAAAGAGCATCCTTTCTACCTTAAGTATACAAAATTTCAAAACATTTCGACCAGAAATAGATTTTTAAATAATTTTTAACTATTTTAGTATATTTTCACTGTATTTTAAAATATCTAAGTCCCATAACTCTGTAACGACATATCGAATGTACCTGAAAATCGAAAGGCGGCTTCCTCTCCACAGTCCAATCAAAATGTATGAATATCATGAAAATCTGTTGACGCATATTCAAGTTATTGCGTTCCATGCACCTATATTTTGCCCATAGCTTAACATGCATGTGCATATTACCCCTCCCCCTTCCTATTACACACAATATCTTGCTTATGCGACCAAAAAATTAAAAACCCGTTACATATGTCAAAGAGCATCCTTTCTACCTTAAGTATACAAAATTTCAAAACATTTCGACCAGAAATAGATTTTTAAATAATTTTTAACTATTTTAGTATATTTTCACTGTATTTTAAAATGTCTAAGTCCCATAACTCTGTAACGACGTATCGAATGAACCTGAAAATCAAAAGGCGGCTTCCTCTCCACAGTCCAATCAAAATGTATGAATATCATGAAAATCCGTTGACGCATATTCAAGTTATTGCGTTCCATGCGCCTATATTTTGCCCTTAGCTTAACATGTATGTGCATATAACCCACCCCTCCCCCCTTCCTATTACACACAATATCTCGGTTATGCGACAAAAAAATTAAAAACCCGTTACATATGTCAAAGAACACCCTTCCTACATGAAGTATACAAAATTTCAAAACATTTCGACCAGAAATAGATTTTTAAATAATTTTTAAATATTTCAGTATATTTTCACTGTATTTTAAAAATCTAAGTCCTATAACTCTGTAACGACATATCGAATAAACCTGAAAATCGAAAGGCGCCTTCCTCTCCACAGTCCAATCATAATGTATGAATATCATGAAAATCCGTTGACGCATATTCAAGTTATCGCGTTCCATGCGCCTTTATTTTGCCCTTAGCTTAAAATGTATGTGCATATAACCCACCCCCCCTTCCTATTACACACAATATCTTGGTTATGCGACAAAAAAATTAAAAACCCGTTACATATGTCAAAGTACATCCTTTCTACTTGAAGTATACAAAATTTCAAAACATTTCGACCCGAAATAGATTTTTAAATAATTTTTAAATATTTTAGTATATTTTCACTGTATTTTAAAAATCTAAGTCCCATAACTCTGTAATGACAAATCGGATGAACCTGAAAATCGAAAGGCGGCTTCCTCTCCACAGTCTGATCACTATGTATAAATTTCATAAAAATCCGATGACGCGTATTCAAGTTATTGCGTTCCATAGGCGGACGGACAGACGGACAGACGGACGGACGGACGGACTTCGCCATACCATAATACGTCCCGTCAAATGACGGGCGTATAAAAAGGTACAATATCCAGATTGTCATGCAGTATTCACAAAAAAAAACACAATTCTGAAATCTAACAACTTTCTTACCTGGTAATTTTTTGATTTGGAGATAGCATGGCCTTAGGAGGAGGGTGTTGTACTGTAGTCATGCTCCGTACTCGATCGTCGGAATCTGATGGAACAGACTGCAGGGTGTTTGTCATAGCATATGTAACCTGAAGTATCATAGTGTTATTATTTAAAATACAAAATTATAACGGAAGTCCTAGGAGTGAGATTCTGTTAAAAAAAAACAGATCAAAAAATTGCAAAAATATATATCATTCTGTCCCTTATTGTATCTGAGGACTTATCTATCTGCACTTTTACCCTGGGGGTCAGTGGCTCAATACGTAAATAATAGATATCAAAATATTTTAACTGTACTGTACCTCCATGAATAAATGTGTGCTTGTGAATGCAATATAGCAGGATAATTAACCCAAAAGATACCTTTGTTCAATGTTTTCCTGGAGTTGTTCTAGGAATTTGGTCTTAGCACTTTTGATTTCTTCTCTCGAATCCTGAGATCTTGTGTTCATTGTAGAAATTGGACTGTATAGAGCCCCTTTGTGTCAATCAGGGCTTCAAAACTGTTCTGGCACTCCTCAAGTTTAACTAGTGTTGTACAATCTGAAAAATTTCATAATCGATTATCGGTTTATAATCGGAGAGGATTTTAATCAATTATTTCGATTTAATCGGAAATAATTCTTTCCTGTTTTTACAGAAAGGAATATTACACGCAATGAATAATATTCACTAAATCTTATGCTAATATACATAGCAAAATGTCTAGAAAGAACTCCAACCATAGAATGATAAAATCCTGTCTAGTAGTCAAGATCACAGCAGTAATGGAGTCAAAACAAATATGAGATTGTAATAGTGGACATCTTTATACGGCAGATGAAGGGATGGGAGGAGGGGGGTTTTCCATACGACCTAATTGAACCGAAAGATTTTTCTCATTCAAGGAATCAAGCAATATCTTCGTGGAGTTTAGGCTAACAGTACTGTGAAATTTACTGACCTTGTCTTTCTTACAAAGCTCAGGAGTTCGGTGTAAAAACTAAAAGAAATTTTTTTTCTAGACGAGTAGGTATATTGACGTATCGAAGGACCGTATCACATCTGACGATGGAGTTTTCTATAAGAGTACTTTTTATTACTCTTAAATTCAATGAGAATCCTAATTCTATCCATTGTATGCATTAGAGAGTGTATCCTTTTCAAATTATTTACACTACGCCCGGAACTTTTACTCCTAGAAACAATCGTTGATCTACTTTCGTTTTATTCGTACTTGTCATACGCAAATTCAATCGAAAACTATGTCATTCTTTTCCACGTTGAATATTTCCGATTATAATCGATTCTTAAAAACATAATCGAAATCGAAGGGTATTAGCGATGATGTCGCCGATGTCGGCGATAATCGTTACAACACTAACTTTAACCTAAATGTACCGGTATATGTTAATGTCATCATAAAGGGAAAAATACTGAAATGCACAGCAACCTTTTCCTAGTGAGGTAGAGTTATGACGAGGATGATACACAGGTTTTTTTTTTATTTTGGGGAAGGTGCCTGTGCCTGTCCCTTTTGGGAAAATTTGCGACATTTTGCTAAAATTGGGAACATTTTGGAACAAATTCTCACCAAAGTGTAACTCTAAAGTATCATTTATTAACACTGATAATCTATTGATTTGCTTGAACTGAACAAGGGATGAATAAAAATCTTTTAAAAATGCACTTCGAAATAGGACATTTTGTGCTGACTTCCAGGTTTTGAGTCTTATTTTCTCAGGTGATTTTTTGATAATTCTTTTTTGGGAATTTCAGGGTGATTTTTTGGGAAAAATAGAGGAAATTTGGCATTGGGAAGGGGCCGAAATTCGGCCCCAAAACAAGGAAAAAAAAACCCTTATACACCATATCAAACAAAGACCAAACAATTGGGAATTTTTAGAGTCTAACATTTTGTCTAAATTGGGAAAAAAAGATACTTTTTTTGCATTGGGAATGGGGCAGAATATCGGCCCTAAATCAGCCCTAGCGACGGCCCTGGCAATCATTCACTACCTGGCATGCCGTACAAAAACAATACAGCATCAGATATTGTCGAAAATTTTTAAAACATAATAATTATCTGTTTATAAGTCCTTCCACTGACTGAATCGTGCAGCCTAATCCTTTCTAAATTCAGTTCAAATATGCTTCAGATTCCACCAAATTGCTTCATAATTTCAAAATTTTCTCGGACCCCCACTCTGCCCTTCGGGCCTTGAAAGTGATTCCCATCAAAAATTGTATGTGCCCCCCCCCCCCCCCCCCCTGGCAGTTGAGGTTCTGAATCCGCCCCTGATTACATGTACATATAAGTTATAGTCACTATAATTGTTCTAGTATTAAAAAATCGTCAGGGCTTTTCTATTTCCCAAGTCATGAATGAGCCATACAGTCACTGGTCCAGGGGTTAAATTTAGGACTGTCACGATACGCTAAGCTTATGATATGATAATGTTTCATGATATTTACTCACAATACGATTTGTATCATGAAACATCATTTTAGTGGCAGATCCAGCTTTTCAGTTGGGGGCCCAAAGAATTGGCATGGGGTCTTGGGACCACCTAGGTCCCCAGCGGGTCCAGGGCAGAGCCCTTGTACTGGTAGGGGAACCAGGAAGGCCAACCCCCTGGGATATTGGTTTTATCACTCCATAAAGCATCATATCGACCTCAACACTGTGCATTTACTTTTTTACTTTAAATGATCGTTTCACCCATGATTGGAAAATTTTAGGGGGGGGGGGGCGTACGCAGGCACCTGTTGATCAGTTTACATAAAAAATGAATTACTTACTGTATCGTTGTTTTCCAGTGAGGTTCTGTAGGATCCTCTATGCTGGGCTCATCTGATAACGTAAACTTGTATGTATAGTGCGGTATGAAGAAATAGTTTTTGACCATCGGACAGAGTTTCCTCTGATACATCAGCGGCAGCCCCTACTTCTGCATTTTTCGCGCTAGGCGATCGATTATTTTACTTCCAAATCGATTACCGAAATCGGATGACTACAACACCCCGTTAATCGATAATTATCGACCCATCATGAATGAAATATCGATAAATCAATCAGCTCTACATCACAAGAACAAAAAAAAAAAAGGCTCCGAACAGAAAAATTACCCAGCATGCCAAGACACCAATTTTACGGTGAAGAGATAATTTTGATCGTACGAAAGAGAGAGAAATTGACCACTTTCCAGTTCCGCGCCACCTAGCGGCGAAGTGCTGAAAACAGGGTGTCATGGCCGTATAGACGGGCATCACGCCTCAATCGCGTTATATATCAGTTAACATATTTTGATGGATATTTCTTATTTGTCTTTTAAATTACCCGACTAATTAGTTTTATTATTATTTATAGATGTTTGCTGAAAGAAAAAGATGCTGTAAATGATTTTTTTTCTGCATATTTAAACATCTATTTGTAAATTTAAAACCAGTTTTTCCGTTGTATGAATCACAAATTATCGTTGGTTTTCTTCGTATTCGTATTTCTACGCCCATTGCGCTAATCCATTTTCTTAAAAAGTATCATCCCAATTAACAGATTAACAAATCGTTGTTTTGACAAGTACACACATGCCAATCAACCGTGCAGGGTATGTATATTCATTACCTGCCAGGTGTGAAAATCATCAGAACGTGATATGGCCGTGCGGCCATTTCAAATAAGATATATGGAGACATGGGAGAGGAACAATAAGAATATCTTCATAAAAATCCAATCTTCTTATTTTCACAGAGAAAATTTCATTTCAAAATATACTTAGATATGTAAACTTTTGAATATGTTAGCATATATACTTGCTGCATGTACACGGACTGCGGTCAGCGTACACGTGTAGTGTACGTTCTCATTGCACCCTGTTCACATGGAAGAGTTTTTACGGTAATTACTATCTTTTTCCTCATCTTGTTTTAATTTATTTCGTCTTTTTTTTTCTCTCTTCCTTTTTCAAATTGATATAAAAAAATGTTTTTTTTTTATCTGATAATGCATTTTGATTTAAAGATCTGAGCTAAAAAAAAATGTCATATTCAAAAAGCTCTTTTAAAAAATCTCAAGGAATCACAGAAGGTTTCTTTAATGAATGAAATTAGACAAACAAATAACGAGTCAATATTATAGGAAATAAAGTTGAAACATCTGTGAAAAAAAAAATGAAAAAATAGTGAAGTAAGAATTTCTTTTTAAATGCGTAAGAGCCCCCCCCCCCCCCCCCCCCCCCCCCAATTAAAACAACTAAGAGTCCCCTTTGATGTTGCCGATAGGGGACTAATAATGGAGAATCTAACACTGTTTTTTTTTTCTAATATACGGCTGGATGATCATGGTATATAAATGAATATGTTAAGATTCCTTGTTTAAATTATAGTTCGAAAAATAAAGAGATTTGAAAAAAAAAAAGAAAATACTGGATCACTTTTTCATTTGGCCCGTTTATTTTAAATGTGATATTGTGTTTATCCCGCATCTCTTTCTTTTCTTAACGATCTCCTTACATCTTTAAATTTGACAAGAATGATTATAGATGAAAATTGAATTCTGATGAGGAGAGAGACTCAGAGGGGAAGGTAGGATTGCGTATAAAACATAGTGCCCCGTGTACACTGAATAATAATAATAATAATAAAGTAGAAAGGTACGTGTTTATCGTGGTAATATATAAATTTTATATAAATACACAGACGCTCTAAAATGAATATAATAATATACTTCTATACTAGTATTTTTTATCTGACCATTCCAGACATTGTGTCAGCATGCATGAACGTATTGCTGACTCCACACAGGTAGGCGCCGATATCTACCTGGATGACACCTGTCATAATTGACTGGCTGTGTATATACACGGGGTGCACGTGTATAATAAGAGTCGGTAATAAGAACTGAGATTAAGATTAATCAAATGAATGATTTCTTGTCTCGTATTTTGAAATAATCGACATAAAATAACTTCCACAACCTATCGAAACTGCCCCGTTTTACATGATTAATTTTTGCTATTAATGATTAAAATTTGTCAAAAGCACCATATTTATATGTCAGAAATATATCAAGACATATTAAAGCGATTGTCTTGGCATATATAAACGATAACATTAAGATAGAAGAGAACTATCTGCCCGAAATTAACACATCAATAAACGAAGCGGCATATGCCTGTGCCCGTCTATACGGCCATGACACCCTGTTTTCAGCACTTCGCCGCTAGGTGGCGCGGAACTGGAAAGTGGTCAATTCCCCACAAAGAAAAATCCCTCCTACCATTGGTGTATACGCTTCTGCGATGCCTAAACTCTTTACATACAAAAATAATACAACAAAACTATCAAAAAATATCTTTTTTATTGCCTGTGGATACCTCGAACCATTTCGAAATACCGATTAGGTTTATGGGGAATGGCGATTTTCCCCACAATTTCCAACATTCCTCACAAGAAAGGTCATTTGACAGGTGTGAGTTCCCCACAAGTGGGGTTTTGCCAGTGCTCTCTCTCTCTCTCTCTCTCTCTCTCTCTCTCTCTCTCTTATCTAGATTTATATATTCTTACTTCAAACAGAAGAAACACCTCTTCTTTTGAGATCAAGATCTATGTGCAAAGGCTCGCATGCATCTATAGTAACACGTAAACGTAAGTATGGGAAAATACACGAGCAAAAGATATACATACTTGGAACTGAAGCAGTATGTAACAGGACCGCGGATACGGGTAAAAGTGACTCGATTCCCTTAAGGCATGTCGTTTCTGAATGAAGGAATTTCAACGATTTTATGATAATCATATGAAAAGATAGTATTCATGTCACTTAATCATTTTATGAAGGAAAATTGATAGGTCCGTGATGAAAATCAAGATTTCTGCTTATTTGAAAACTGGGTAAAAAATGCGGGAAATTTGTTGCTAAAAATACCGGTAGCACATTTGTAAAGAAAATACAAAAAGTGTTGAAATGCACTCATTTGATTTTTATTTTACTTTTCTTTGTTATTATACAATAAAACAGGTTAGAAACTTTGTATAAAAGTAGAATTTGATAAAGCGCTACGTTATAATTAGGTACCAACTTCACCGATAATTTGAAATTTTCTAGATTTTACACAAAAATAACGAAAATGATCCAAGTCCAGGTCAAAATTTCAGAGATACCGAATTTCAAAGATTTTTCCAAACACACAGTAACATGTCCTCTAGGGAAGACTTTTCAAAATATTGAAGAAAAAGTATATGTCCGTGTTCAAATAAGAAAGAACAAACGCTCACAAATAGTGTCATTTTGTGGTTTTCTTGAAAAAGTGTCAGAGTTGAAAACTTGCCTTATTTTGGGTGGAATTTAAACAATTTATAATTTTTCTGTATTCATCAGCCATACCTTTATAAAAAAGCTTAAATCAATAATATTTCATACGTAAAACAAAATTCATGGGTAATTACTAACGTAAATGAAATCCGAACAGTTAAAAAAAGTACCTCCACGTCAATTTTTACAGAAATTACCGCGAAGCATTTTCTTACGCATACTTCATTCATTTTAGATGAAATTTTCAAACTTGGCCGCTTTCATGTGTCTAATGAATTAAAGACTTTAAAAGAGTAAGAAATGATACATTGGCCATAATAAATTGAAATATTTATAAAAGTCAAGCTCAATAAGTGCTAAAACAGGAGATGCGCAAGAATAGTCCAAAATCGTGACCAATGACGCACCTTAAACGACAGAGCAGGAGAACATACCTTGACAAAATTCGCAATGGATAGAATTCTTCCATTTTGTGGCGTAATAAAATTAAGTGATACTCGCCGAATTGCTCGTCTGAAAATCAGCAGCAACTCATCCGCCATCTTTATCACTAGTGACGACACAACAGTACGTAACTCTGAAGTGCACTTGACGTCATTATTCCTCTATATCTGACGTCATTATAGCAGTACGCCAATTTTCATGTGCAAGAATGGTACATGATTGTAGTACTCAATGCAAGAAGGAAAAGTAACACAAAACTGCCGCGATTATCTAACACTTTTCAGTGTATCAAACAAACAAGATAGATATGATCGAAATAATTATATAGTCAAGAAGAATGATTTGAATTTTTTAAATGAATTTCAAGGTCACTAGAGAGGAAAGGGGAGGGATTTCCGAATCCCTCGCTAATGATCTACGTCTGTGCAAAGTAGATGGGACGTATCTAGATTTTTTTGCAGTGGGAAGAAGAGGTCCAGCTTGACCGGCGTGTAGGGATTCATGGAATTGAAAGGTTATGATTTTGGTCTCACTCCCATATTGGGAGTTCGCTTCCTTGCATGTGGTGGAGGTTTGCTTTGGTTCCTGTTTTATCCTGATTTTGTATTCCTTCGGTTAATGATTTTTTTAAATATCGATTTTGTGCTGTATATAGGGATTTGGTCATTGTCCATATTTGTCATGTGAAAAGATTTTTATTTTGAGAAGGTTTTACATAATTTTTGGTGTCTTTTTTCTCCGCTCGCACATAAGGCTTTGCCTTGATTCATTTTATTATTGTGCAACGATATGCCATAGATTTCGATTGCTCAAAATGAATGTGAAAAATTGTTGACCTACTAGTATTTCGTGTATAACACTTGTAGTGAAATAGTTTCTATACTAGTATTATGCACTTGTATTGATTGTGTAGAAAATGTTTGCCGCGCAATGATCGATGCAATGGATCCTAATTCGTTAGTTTACTGAATTTCATCAACATTAGAATTAATGTTAAATCGAAAAAATAAATGTAACATTCGTTTAATAGGAGTATCTTAGATTTTTACTCAGTAGCATTTACTCTGAACTTTACTTTTGAATGTTACCAGAATATACTTCAACACGGGTACATAATAGTTTGCAGTTCAAGATCTTAGTGCTCTGATTGTCACCCTCATTTTCAGATGCTAACGAACAATCAATGATTTCACACAAACCAGGGTTTTCAGCGACATTTATCCTCACAGGAGCTGCGAGGTCTATCGAACAATCATCTCCATAGAAACCACCGTTACACTCACATGTTCCTGAAAAAAGTACTAGTGTTTTATTGCATTAGTAAAATATGAAATTGTCATCAAAGAAGTTTCAGTTAAGACAAAATGCTTAGTACATGCATTGAAGGTTTTAATTCTTGGTATTCTAATGCAATCCGACATTATGCTTCAAGTACGTATTATAGGTATTGAATATTTGAATCTGAAAGGTATATAAATTTGCATGGAACAGACATGTACGTTTCGGGTACTTAATTAACCGTCTTTAGTGATCCTCAATCTAAACAATGTAATATGACCAAAAAGTGTGGAAGTCATTATATCCAAAATGTACCGAAAGACGTAGTAGGATGGTTGGGGTATGATGCTAGGGGACCTACGTTTTAGAAATTTCAAGAAATTTTTATAAAAGAAATTTTTGAATGGGTTGAAAAACGATCAACCGAAGTTGATCGACTTTGGCTACCTGTGCCCTCGGGGACCCTTGATCCACAAGCAGTAGAGAGGTTGAGGAAATCCAGCTTGTACGTGTTCGAGAACTTGTATGTGTATTTACACGCTATCTGTTTACACGTTGACGTTATGCGGTTGAGCAGATGTCACAACGTGTATTGGTACGTGTAAATCGTATATACGTGTTTGTGATGTAATTTATCTTTTGTTTACAACTGCGTTGTCGCCAAGAACTTGGCATCTAGATTCTAAAGATAAGGGGCATTCAGCAAAGACGGTGAAATATTTTTTTCTATTCCAAGTAATCGGATATATATAACATCAAAATTATACTTCAAGAATAAACTTTGAGGCTTCTTCTTTGAAATATGATACATTTTATTTGCAATTCCTTCTAATATTCAGAAATGTAACGAAATAATGATTATGTCTTGTTTATATGTATATATTTATCTTGTAATGCTGTTTTTATTGATTGTACAACGCTAAGTTATGTAAGATTGGAGGGGCAGCTCATTTGGAGCTGCCCATTTAACATGTTGGAGGGGCAGCTCACTTCGAGCTGCCCCACTAGAGTATATAAGGAGCGCGCACCTGATCAATGCGTCGCAGTGTGTAAGTGGGATCTGTACTGTGAACATCGCTTATTACTATTATTGGACTTATATTTAATAAATTGGTGAACTTTTATTGCGACTCTTATTTCAATATGGATTATTTAGATTTAATTTGTTTATTGTGATCTACGTTACTTTTGTCCAACATTGGATGTTGCGACGGTAATTGAGCAGACGCTCTGCTCTATAATCTATCAGGAATGACCGCTCGGTATACTTCTAATTGGTAGAAGTAGATTGTTTACACAACAATTACAATACCCAAGGGTACTAAACAGACTACGCGACAAGTTAGTCGCAAGGTACAATACACACAAGAAAACGCTCAAAAGGCCAACGCTACAAATGGTGACAGCTCGCGGGATTTAGAACTTACGTGACAGTGAAATTAAATTCAGGATTTTATTGTGTTGTGAAAATTCGCAGGATTTTTAATTTGAGCAATTTGGATATTTAACTACATACGGGTAAAGTATACTTTTTTTTTATTCACTAAATATAAAATTTCTATTTCAGAATCTTATTTCAAATATTATTCTTTTTGGATTTACAGTGAAACTTTGTGCATATTTATAGTGTGTGATTCTTCAATCCAATATGGATATTCAGGAACCGACAAAATTCGTACGCGTGTACGATTACACAGAATTTGGATACGTTCATTTCGTTCGAAAAGTGCAAGTGAAATCGCGAGTGGAATGCGAAGAATGCTTCGCAGTATTTCCAAAGTGCTTGTACATGGATTCGGAAAAACGATGCGAAGTGTGCGGTGGAAGAGTGAAACAATTCTCTTAAATTTTGTGATCAGTGAAAAGATTAGTGTTTTGCGTGTAGATTCAGTGACTAAGTGTATATATTCCCCTGTGACCTACGTATGTATATTATATATTAGTGAGATTATCGATTCGTTTTTATTTAGTGTACGGTAATTATATTGATATGTGTATTTGATACCGTACAAATTCTGTGGAAGTGAAGTGATAGTGCGCGATCGCGTGTGATACATATATACTAAGTATATGTTTTGTGTTTTAATCAAGTGTGCGACCGTTTTATATTAATTTGTGCAGAGTGTGCAGTGTTTTGGTGATTTATTTGTGCGTGATTATTTTGTGACTGTTCGTGTGTGAAACCTGTGCGCATTTATCGTATAAAACATTATTTTGTCCGTAATTCTGTCAATTAGTGTCCGACAAATGCCTGTGTTTTGTGCATTCAATTCATGAATAGTGCCGTGTTGTGTACAATATTCGTGTGCATGTGCGTGATTCTTAAAAAAGATTTTATTCCCGTGTGTTATATGTGCCTCGTGTGAATTTTTATTCAACGATTCAAACTGGATTTCTTTGCCTTGTGTGGAATATTTGTGCATATCGTGATTATATAAATGTGATGATGCAAAACGATCAAACGACATATTCACCCCGTGAAATGGAACTTACAGGTGAGTTACAAAATGAACCAGGGGAGATAACCCCTCGTGTGTCCGGACAAAGACGAAAATCACCGGTTTCGGTCTGGAGAAACTTATTAGATTCATTTAATGAAGCCGCAAATACATGTACACCGGTAGCTTCAAGCACACCTGTGCTTTCAGACCGACAAAATGTACCGTGTTATGCAAATAATACGCGATTCGATAATTCTGAGGATGGATGGACTTGGATTTTCAAACTATGGACGATCATTTCAGTTCTTATTGGATCACTGTGTGCCGTGTGCTATAAATACTTTCCTGGATATTTGTTGCTGGTGATGACGAAGGAAGTGCTTGTGACGAGTTTTCTTAATAGGATTATTCATAGGACTTCTGTGGAAGTACTGTTTCCGAAAACGACAAAATATACGTAATCCAAGGAACGTAAGATTTGATTCTCCCCTCGGGAGTAATGTGAATTTCCCTAGATACGATTCATCATACTTAGACGAAAATATGGGTGCCATTAGTAACCCTGTGCAACGCGCTAGTTTCTCGCAACAAGTCCCTGTGAAACGGATATTCAAAGGAGATGGTGAGGATATATGGTCCGAATTTATTCGACATTTTGAAAACATTGCGACAATAAATGGCTGGAATGAGGAGAGAATTCGCATTATTTTCTTTACTGTGTTACATGGTCAGGCAGAAACTTATGCTTACGGACTTCCTGTGGAAATAAGAAATAACTGGACTGAATTGCAACGGGCTATGGACGATAGATTTGGTCACCGTGCGATGAAAGAGAGCTATGTTACTGAGGCTAAGATGCGGAAAAAGAAGCAAAGTGAGACTTTTAGAGATTTTGGACAGGCCATAGAGGATCTATATCGCAAGGCATACCCCGACAACAGAGATTACGTACAGGAAAGTAGCATGAAAACTTTTCTCGATAATTGCAGCGAAGATCACGAATTTCGCTTCGCAGTAAAACGAACAAGACCAACGAATCTACAGGATGCTGTAACTGCCGCAATGCAAGAGGAATGCATTAGGTTAGGCGAAAATCGACGGGAGGATATTGTGAGACCAAACAAACGTGTTCTGTATACTGGAAACGAGGCGATGCAAAAAGTGCGCAATAAACACGATGTTCAGTCGAAAGCTGGTGAACTCCGAACCTTTTCGCAAAAGAGATGCTTTATTTGTAATTCTGCAGACCATTTATCCAGGAACTGTCCGAAAAGAGATAATCGTAGAGTGAATTACCGTCAAAATCGCACCGACAACCATTCGAAGTCGTTAAACGACTCGAGACCGAGGCAGTAGGCCGTGCATCGGTCGAGAAACCAGAAAGGCCGAGTACAACGAGATATGATCCGATTTTCAACGAAGCAGAAGTAGTTAATGAAAGGACACACGGAAAGCACGGAAGTGTTATTCAGTCTGAGATTACTGGGGAGGTGTGTACCAACGAACCTGACTGGTGTTTAAAGTCGTCGTCAAACGCATTGGATCGTTTCTGTGCAAATAAGGTTAGCCACGGTGATCAGTCAGTGTTCGAGAGCAGGAGCGAACTCAGGATTCCGGGAAGAAAAGGGTTCCTTGTGGATGGACTGATCCAGGGTGCTAATGTGACATGGAAAGTGGATACTGGTGCCCGCGTAGATCATTTATTACCGAGGATACCTACTACAACATGTTACCCGATAGTAGGCCAGTACTAGAACGAGTACGGAGTAAATTTATAACGGCAGACGGACAATTTATAGACGTACTAGGGACAGCGATAATGATTCTAACTTTCGGAGGAATGAACTTTGAATTTCGGATATTTGTGGGAGGAGTTACCCAAAATCTTTTAGGTGAAGATTTTTATGTGTAATACAAGTGTAATTGGGACCATGACAACTCAGAATTTGTTGTGAAATTTGATCCTAATGAAGGAGAACGAACAAATAAAATATTTTGCGCCGAAACTATGGAAATCAATGCGGGACAAGAGGCTATTATTCCGTCATATCTTTCGTATGTAACAGAGGAAGAGGGATTACCTATGTGTTTACAGAAATTTGCTCAAGTTCATGAATTAGTTTTAGCGAGATCTTTACTTAGTGCGCGTGATCGTGATGTGTGTATCCGTGTGTACAATCCAGGAGTGGAACCAGTAGAAGTGAGGAGGGGTACAGTTATTGCGTTATTTATTCCGGTTCAGTGTGTTAGTGAACCGATTAGTGCTACGAGTGATGTGAACGTAGTACGTGAAGTATGTGAAACTACATGTAGTGATTTGCCGGTGCATTTAAAAGCTGCTTATGAGGAAGGATGTGAAAACCTCAACGAGGAGCAGTGTATGAAGTTTAAGGAATTCCTAATTAGAAGATGTAATGTGTTCGCGAATCCGAATGGGATTTCGCAAATATTGCGCGATGTTTACATGGATTAACGAAAAAGGGAAAGAAATGGGAGTGGACGGAGGAGTGTGACCATGTCTTTCATACTCTGAAACAGAAATTAGTGAGTGCTCCAATCCTAGGATATCCGGATCCGGAAGGAGGACATTTTATTCTTGATACCGATGCGAGTAATTCTGCGATTGGATGTGTTTTATCGCAAATTCAAGGTGACAGTGAAAAAGTGATCGCTTATGGAAGCCGGGCTCTGTCAACTGCTGAGTGTAATTATTGTGTGACGCGCAAAGAGATGCTTGCAGTGGTGTATTTCATGAAGTATTTTAAACACTATTTGCTAGGACGTGAATTTGTGTTACGAACTGATCATGGATCTCTAACATGGTTGCATAGATTTAAAGAACCGGACGGTCAAATGTGCAGATGGTTACAACAAATAGGCCAGTTCAATTTTAAGATAGTGCACAGAGCCGGTAAAAAGCATAGTAATGCTGACGGACTTTCAAGGATTAAGATGACCGAAAATGACACCGTGTGTAGACAGTGCAAACGGAAATTAGATGATGAATATTACGGTGTGCGAGAGAGGACTTGCGAAGTGATCGAAGTGGTATCGATATACAAAGTGATCAAGCTATATGTGATATTGAGTGTTTGTTTGCGATAAGTGACGATAAAAACGCGAAAGAGGATTTAAAATCAAAAAGAGGGTGACGAGAGAATCGACCTAGGAGAGCTAAACCTATTCCGGTGCCAGATGCCGATTTATCGTTTTCCGGAATTCGAGAACTACAGGTTAAAGACGACGTACTTGGACACGTAATTGCTTTTATAGAAAAGCATGGTTCCAAAGTTAAACCGAAATTCGAGTCGATAAGTCATTTACATCCAGAATTTAAGTTTTGGTTAGGACGTTGGGAAGTGCTCACCGTGTATAATGGAGTACTGTGTATTCAGTGGATTGAGGAGAGTGCTACGCGACTAAGAATATGTACGCCAAAAGTGTTACGAAGTGCAATTTTGTGGTATTTACACGACTCGCCGACATCTGGACATCAAGGAATTCAAAAGACAATAAACAGAGCAGATATGAGTTCATATTCTTGGCCTAATTTTCATCGTGATATCACAGATTATGTGAATTCGTGTGATATATGTGAAGAAAAGAAGAATCCGCCGAGGAAAAAGAGACATTTTATGCAAAGTTATATTGCTGGAGGACGATTTGAGCGGATTGCAGCCGATTTAGCAGGACCTTTACCTAAAACAGAGAATGGGAATGTGTACTTGTTAGTTGTTTCGGATTATTTCACGAAGTGGACCGAAGTATTGAAGCCGAGACCGTGGCTGATGTGATTTTCCGTGGTTGGATCAAGCGTTATGGATGCCCACTAGAACTCCATACAGATCAAGGTAGTCAGTTTGAGAGTCAGTTATTCTCTCAATTGTGCACTGTTATGGATATAACGAAAACAAGGACTACCGCATTTCACCCTAGATCCGATGGTATGGTGGAGAGATTAAATCGTACTTTTAAGGAAATGCTATCGAAATATGTGAATTTAGTGCAAACGGACTGGGATCGTTTTATAGACACATTATGTATGGCATATAACACATCTGTTCACGAAACTACGGGAATAACGCCATATCACATGATGTATGGATGTGAAATGAAAGTGCCGATAGATGTGATGAACGATTTTATGTGTTTCGAGGAAGAAATTCCCGTCAATCGTAGTGATTATGTGCAGAAAATGTGTGAAAATCTCGAAATGGCGCATAAAATTGCCAGGGACAACATAAGAAAATCAGTGAAAACACAGAAAAGGAACTACAATCGCAATATCGTAGAAAAGAATTATGACGTAGGCGATACAGTGCGACTTTATCAACCTAAACAAGTGACCGGAAATAAGATTAAATTGTCGAGAAATTGGACAGGACCGTGGATTGTGCTAGAAAGACTTTCTAATGTGTTATACAAAATTCAGCATTCCAGGAACTTTAATCCGAAAATCGTTCATGCCGACAATTTGAAAAGATATCGCACAGGAAAAACTGTACGTCGAAATTTAGAAAGATTAGTGCTGCGTGAAGCAACCAAGAAAGTGAATGAGAGTGTGAAGGAACCTGATATCATTCCCAAACTTCCTGATAAAATTGTGCAAGAAGAAAATAGTTCTCGTGATATAGTGAAGGAAAGAGATACTTTTCGTGACATCGTGAAAGAAAAAGATAGTTCTCGTGAAGAAGAGGATGATGATATTCCTGAATACAAAAGTGAGGATGAAACAGAGAAAGCGACGACAAAAGTGAATAAGAAAGAATCTACCGCTAGTGAAAGTGAAAAATTAGAAAGTGATCCTGTGAAAACAAGGCGTGGCCGTGTGATCAAACGCCCTATTCGTTTTAGAGAATAAGAAAACACGTTTTAGTTTTCTGTAAATAGTAGTTAGCAGTGAGCGCTCACCAGTAGTTTAGTTCGTGTTATATGTATTTGTTATATTACCAACGTTGGATGGACATACTACGGACGTTGCCCGGAGTCACCGTAGTATATTTGGATTTATGTGTATTCATGTTTTCTGTTTTATATTACCAACGTTGGAATCAGGATGGACATACTACGGACGTTGCCCGGAGTCCCCGTAGTATATTTGGATTTATGTGTATTCGTGTTTTCTGTGTTATATGATATTATCAACGTTGGATGGAAATACTATGGACGTTGCCCGGAGTCCCCGTAGTATATTTGGATTTATGTGCATTTTCGTAATGTGTGATATATCATCGTTGGATTAATATTTATACCACGGACGTAGCCTATAATCCCCGTGGTATGATTTGCATTTATGTTGTATGTATGTGATGATATCATTTGTAGAATTAATTTATTTGAAACAGCCCGATTTATCCGTTTAATGTGGATCGGATGCCTTATAGCCGTTCAATTCTCTTAGATGTCTCCTAGAACAACCATCCAATCAAATCAGTCGCTGTTTGCAATACACAACGCTTCGCAATATACAAAGCTCCCTGACCACGCCTCTTTATCCATACGTTCGAGAGATCAGGGGTTCACCCTTCGCTTCAACGATGAGTATAAATAGAAGCCAGTGGACCGGGTGTTTCATTCCGATGCTGCGCTTTCAGAAGACGGATGCTGTGCCACATATGCGGAAAGCTGTTTAAAACAAAGAAGACCTTGAAACAACATCAGAAGGAGACCCATAGTACAGAAGTTCGTGCATGGTACTGTGGCCTATGTGGGAGACTTTTTACAATGAGGCACAACTTAAGGAGACATATCCATCATAAACACCAGGTGTTAAGCCAGTTTGATACACACATCATGGCAGAGGCAAAGGCACTCGACCGAGAAACGCTTAGGCAGAGGCAGGAGTCAGCTTGCTATTACATGCCTGATTGTGAACTGATTTCATCGGACGAGGAAATGAATGAATGTGCACCACCAACAGGGCAGTACTACGAGGACATATCATCCGACGAAGACGTACTGGAATCGGAAAGCATCGGGGTACCCAGTCTAACTTCGTCAGTCGAGGCAGAATTGTTTCGACAAAGTGAAATACATGGAGATATAGTAGACTCCCTACTATACGGAGACGTCAGCCAGGACTCCCCACATCCCCAGTTGGATATTGACCGCCTCTTTGATGACTCCCCCACAAGTTCACCAGCGTCTCCAGTGGGTAATATAGAAGTCGCCGACATGCCTCCAGTGTTTGATACTGCCAGTATAACTAGCAGCACTGACGACCCTGCAGACTTACATAACGACCGTCACCAAAATGGCGCTGCGAATGAGGTGACACACACTATCAGCCTGGTATTGACTAGGAGGACAACCAGATTACCAAACGGAAATACAGACGTTGTCCGTCAAACACAAGTGCATTTTAGTGAGAACATTAACGCTTCCGAAGTAGACCTTGAGACCTTAGTTTGGGACGTGATGAGGGAAATCCCCATTCATTTTCATAGACATCATGTGAGAGAGATGCATGGAGACTACTCTGTATAGAACTGTGTTTACTGTTAAGTTTACCTGTTGACTTTATTTTCATTACTTATATTGTGTTAAATGTATATATGATTTCAAATGTTTATATCTCTTACGTTTCTGCTCGTGATGATGATATATTTATATGTTTTATGCTTTTCGATCAGGGGATCGAATCTTAGGAGGGGGGAGTTGTAACGAAATAATGATTATGTCTTGTTTATAATTATGTATATATTTATCTTGTAATGCTGTTTTTATTGATTGTACAACGCTAAGTTATGTAAGATTGGAGGGGCAGCTCATTTGGAGCTGCCCATTTAACATGTTGGAGGGGCAGCTCACTTCGAGCTGCCCCACTAGAGTATATAAGGAGCGCGCACCTGATCAATGCGTCGCAGTGTGTAAGTGGGATCTGTACTGTGAACATCGCTTATTACTATTATTGGACTTATATTTAATAAATTGGTGAACTTTTATTGCGACTCTTATTTCAATATGGATTATTTAGATTTAATTTGTTTATTGTGATCTACGTTACTTTTGTCCAACATTGGATGTTGCGACGGTAATTGAGCAGACGCTCTGCTCTATAATCTATCAGGAATGACCGCTCGGTATACTTCTAATTGGTAGAAGTAGATTGTTTACACAACAATTACAATACCCAAGGGTACTAAACAGACTACGCGACAAGTTAGTCGCAAGGTACAATACACACAAGAAAACGCTCAAAAGGCCAACGCTACAGAAAGTACACGCGTTCCTGAATAAATTGAATATAGGTTTTCATAGGTTATCTGCATTCAGTTGCTTATAAAATCTACAAGTAATCATAAACATGTACTAACCGCTTTACACGTTTTACCGAACGTATAACGTGTAGCACAGGTGTGTGGAACGCAAAATGTGATTACGTCATAAACAACTTTTTGACGTACGCGTACACGTACACGTACAAGTTCGGTTTGCTCAACCTCTCTAGTGACTCTCACTAAGGGATACTCATATTAAACGTCTTCAGATTCAATCGCAGCATTTACGAACAGATAAATTTGCAGTATTGACCAGACATGCACGTTTCGGGTACTTAACCCTCGTCAGTGATCCTCAATCTAAACATTGTAAAATGACCAAAGAGTGTGAAAGTTATTATATCCAAAACTATATCAAAAGACGTAATAGGATGGAAGGGATATAATGCTACAGGACCCACGTAATAGTGAAAGGCAATTAAAGAAGATGTAAATTCAAATTTGCCCAAGAGATTTTTTTAAATTCAATATTATACGTACATAAAAAAAGGGATTCAGACAAAAGAACAGTGATTATGTGTTGATGTTGAGACGAGTATTCTGAAATAGAACTAATCTATTGTTGAGTGTTTCTTAGAATATATTATTCATGTAGGACTATGAAATACGTAGCTTAGCTGTGATAATAGGTCATTACCATTGTTGCATGTGCCGTGTCCACTGCAGCTTCGGGGGCATGCGAATTGTCCAGTGGATTCATTTCTAGTATCTCCTGGATCTGTTGTGTTGGCTGGTAAGTAAGTATACATCGCTACCTGTCAAGGTGATTTATGTTGCATAAACTGGCAGTACATTAATCGTGAGAACTAAGATAAAGCGGACTCTGCTGGGGTATTCGAGAGGCTAAAATCATGGTGTAATTGACTTAGAGAAATTATCAGTCGATTCCCCAGCAAGATAACCCAGCACTGACCACACCCACGTGATTATCAAAACATCCATATCAGACAAAACAACTTCAACAAACCATATGGGACAACTATAGACTCACAAGGATTTCATGTTTCAATTGTAATTTTGTTCTCATACACTTTTTGTTTTCGCACTTTTAAAGTCTTTCAATGATTTACTGAGGGTGTTAGTTGCAACCGTTACCTGTTGAAGATCCATTCCTTTCAATTCTTTATGTGTGGGTAGTTTTTCATATCCAGGTCTTTGTCGACGCTGATTACTGTTTATGTCTTATTAGAGATGTTTCGTTTAAGAACGAACTTAACGAAGCTGAACGCAAACGAACTTAAGAGTACGTTAAGGCAGATGAAACAGAGAGAAGTTATTATATGAATACCATGCATATACTAAGATTGATAGAATTAGAATAAACTGAATATATTGAATAAACTTTACCTTCCAGACCCTAATAGTCTTGATCTAAAGGCGACATAAGACCAAATGAAATCATAGGTCAATACCATTGTGATGATTAATGTTCAGTAAAGATGAATTCTCTGTACAAGTTCAAAAATACTCTAAATACCTATTGTCGCACTTGACATTAGATCCTCAGCACAGAAAGAATATAATTAAATTGGCATAGAGGCGACGTGTAGTTCACTTTTTAACTCATTCCATCGAGTCATCATTTCGTGGCCAAGTATTATTTATCGTTGGAACGACAAACTTGTTTTGCACTCTTTCGTTTCCTCGGGTTATTTTGTCGTGGGATCAAGCTATCGAATTATTTCATTTCTTATTGTTTGTGACAAAATTATTGAAAGAATTTGAAAGTATGAAACTGTACAGCATGTCCTATAGTACTCTGTTGTTCGGGCAGTCATACCAATCGCCATCTTATGATCGCCATCACAACGTCGAGTGATCGCCATATCAAAATCGTACTTTCGTCATCGTTTCATAGCAATGGTAATATGAACATCGTATCATGTGTTATCTCGTTATAGACATAGTAATATCGCGTCACGGTAATCGGAATATCGTTGTGTTTTTGTCATCCAGAAATTGTATCATCACCATCATTCTGACGCATACCATGATCGTAGCATCATGATATCGAGGGCGAGAGAACAATGACGATGATGCGATTAATCAATTGCGATTTGGATATTACGATACTCATAGAACAACATTACGATGACGATAATGCGACGATACAATAGCGATCAGGGCAGCAGTACTATTTGTGATTGCGAAGATAAGATATCGATGACAAGATAATACGATGCGATGATGCAATCACAATAATTCGATTGTCGATGGTACGATGTAACGATTGCGATAAAACATTGACGATGACGCACTTTTACAATTACGACTGCGATATGTCGATGGAGATAGATCACCATTACGATAGCGATAGCATGGGCGGATCCAGAATTTTTTTTCAGGGGGGGTCCTAAAGTCCGAATTTTTTGAAGAGCAAAAAAAAAAAAAAAAAAAAAAAAAAAGAAAAAAAAAAAACGCTTGTAAAGTAAGTAATTGATTGATGATTGTCAGTTCTGTTTCCAATTATTAATAAAACGGGCGACTGGAGAGCAATGGTGTGCAAGAAGCTTAAAATAGTTCTTGTTCTTATTCGTAAATACATGTACAACATAGGGCGAGCGATAGCGAGCCAGCGAAAATTTTTCCAAGAATTGGAATAAAATACACTATTCATGTCTTTTTCAGTTTCTTTTCGTCTTCTTAGTGCCCTTGTTTATTGATTTAGATATATTGTATATGTGTTTTGTATATGTGCAGCAGTATTTGAAAATAATGTACATGTATGTAATAAATTCGGGCGATCCAGAGAAAAATATTTGAAATGCTGTCGTCAGAATCTTGTCAAAATGAAAGATTTCTAATATAAATTCATGATATATTTATCAAATGTTATGACAACAGAAGGGGAATTGGGACTAAATCTTATGAAATATGTATATTAATAACAAAATTATGCTATGCTTCGAAAATTCCAGGGGGGGGGGGGTCCGGACCCCCCCGACCCCCCCCCCCCCCCCCCCCCCCTCTAGATCCGCGCTTGGATAGTGCGACAATACAACAACGATAGCGACTGTAGTACGATTTTGTCATTGCGATGATGAGATATCGACAATACGATGCGATGATGCGATACAAATAATTCGATTGACTATGGAACAATTAAATGATTGCGATGTAATGATGGTGATGCTATGATTGCGATTATAGTATGGCGATGAGTAAATGATAAGGTGGCTATAATGCGATGTTAAGATTGCGATGACGTGATGTTACCATGGCAATAAAGCAACATCATGATTGGTGATGACGCGGAGTTTTAATGCGATATGATGACGATTGTAAGATAAAGAGTATATTATTATGGCGATGGCGCGATAATTCGATAGCAAGGACACGATATAAGGATTGGCTACGAAACGATGACTACGATACGATGACGATGGAACGACTGCCCTAGTAGTGCAAAACAAGTAACTTATTCATACGACATACTGGTAACACGCTCCCACAAGAAAACTTGAGGAAACAAAATACAAAAAAGGAGTAGTGCAACCAATTTACACGTTCCATAGAGATTCAAGTATCCTCTGCTTATTGAGTATGATGTTTTCTTAGTATGAAGTAAAATGTAAGCAAATTCGTTCTAGGGAACGAGCTAAAATACTGCATGTCAGATATCTCTATGTCACCATAGAACTGGCCTATGATTTACTTCGTTGTATATATATTTTTCTGTCATTTGTTTAAATTGAGACTCTATAGGGTTTCGGGCGGTTAATTTCATTTCATGTGCTTAACGAACGACCATTTCATCAGCTTTGGTATGTTATGTCTACTTAATAACTGCTTCCTGTTTTATCTGCTATTACGTACCTTTTAGTTCGTTTGCGTTTGACTTCGTTAAGCACGTTCTTAAACGAAACATCTCAATTATGTTAGAATCATCAACCGCCTTTAGTACCGTGGATATGACCTATCTGTCACCAGATGGACACTTGGCTTGGTACCGGTCCAATTTAAAGTATTGTACCAGCGCATTTGTAAGAACTGCACTCAGACTGACTATGACGATGGGACTCCATGACGGGCCCTGTCCAAACCTCCTAAGAAGAAAACAGGGTCCCGACCACATGTCCTCTCTGAATGTCAGTCGGACTCCTCGGGTGAGCACATGCATATACACAATGCCAGTGGAGAAATATATATTGTTGCACGGTCTACCTTGTAGACGGTAATTAACACCTTTCAAGACAGTGCAATATTTTTCATTGTGAAGCAGTGATTGAATTAATGATTGAACTAATCATTGAATGATCAACTGAGCCGTTAACTATCCTTAAATGACCTGACGTCCATTGCCTCCCGTTTTGAAAATACAACACGACAAAAATAAAGGGGGAAACGAATGTTCTCTTTACCATGTTTAAGAGAAACTTCAGAAATTTTAAAAGGAATTTAAAAAGATCTCGTGATTTACCAGTTTCAACTACTTTTTTAAATGTCACGGGCGTATCTACATTTTTCCCCCAGAAGGTTGGTCTAGCTCGCTAAGGAAAGGGAACTAGCCTATGATTTTTAAAGAAAATATGTAAAAACTCGTGTGATTGTGTGGTTTTTTATTTACAAATTCCAAGGGGGGGGGGGGGGGGGGGGCAAATACCGGGGAAGGGGATATCCCGATTCCGAGCCCGCTCTAGATCCGCGCTTTTAAAAATGTTTCAATATGCATAGGATTAGCCACCAACGAAACCAGACTGATAAAGCTCGTAAGTATATGATTGAATCGTGTACTGACGGGTACCCTTGAATTCTTTTGAGCAGAAACAAAGATATAATAATATCATAATAGTGGAATATTCCCGTAGTTTTGAATATTTGTTGGAAAACTTATACAGGGGAATCCTCACCGCATCTCCTAGAATCCGCTTCCTATGTACGTAGTCTAATTACACTGCATTTTAAAAAATCAAATATCAGTTTCCTTTTTGTTTTCTTAACTTTATTTCCCCTCATTTAACAACAAATACTGGACCAAATTTAACCGTTGTTTATTTGAAATCTACTTTTGAAATGCAGGAAATTCTTTACTGTTTACTGACCATGAGTAGGTTTCTTCTACTTGGATTGGCGACTTATAATTACTCAATCAACGGTGATAATTGTTTGACAGCCTAACAATTGCCGTGCAAAATCAGCACCGGTTGTTTCTATGGTGTGAGTTGGTGTTCATTGTCCCTTTTGCGTCAGTGTTGGTCTCGTTGGTTTGTGTGTAGTCATTTATGTTTGATATTTCTATGTGAATTGTCGTTCATTTTACCATTCCGTCTCATTCTGTATGTGTCTGCTTTGTGTTTTTGCAATGGGTGTTTTGGGGTTTTGCTGTTGGTGCTGCAACCGCGTGTTGTTGGAGATCCCCTCCTTTCTTTAATGTATCCGTCCTTTGCTGCGACCACTGCAATATCGTTACAGGTGTTTTTAATTTGTTGAAATGAGGTTTTCTTAACATTTTACTTTGGTTGCAAATTATATCAATCGCGGACGTTAAGACTTACTCTCTACTGTTATATAGTTTTATTGATATATTGTTTGTGTTTATAATCTTGAAGTGTACTGAATGTTGAACGTCTTCAAATTCATTAGCATCATTTTAGAGCAGTTAAATTTACAGCATGGACCAGACATGCACGTTTCGGGTACTAAACCCTCGTCAGTGATCCTCAATCTAAACAATGTAATATGACCAACATCTGTGAAAATTATGTCCTAAATATACCGAAAGACATAGCAAAATGGCTGGGATATGAAGCTACAGGACCCAGGTTTGAAATTTGAGAAAATTTTGTAAACAGAAATTTTCAAATGCGTTTGAAGAAACGACCAACCGAAATTGATCGAAGTTGGCTACATGTGCCCTCGGGTACTCTTGGTCCAGCAGCAGTGACACTCACCAAATGTTTAACGTCTTTAAATTCATGAGCATTATTTTAGAGCAGATAAATTTACAGCATGGACAAGACATGCACGTTTCGGGTAATAAAACCTCGTCGAAGATTGTTCACATTGAAAATATATTTCAATAAGAAATTTTATCACTTCGTTGGTATAGCTGCTGATGAATTGTTTCTTCTCGATGGTTTATGTGTAGTCATTTGCGTTTTATGTTTTTCTGTGATTTGACGTTCCTTGTACTACTGCGTCTCTTTCTGTGCGTGTCTTTTTTTGTGTTTTACAGTGGGTGTTTTGGGAGGTTGCTGTTGGTGCTGCAACTAGGTATTGTTGGAGATCCCCTCCTTTCTTCTCGCATATATCATTCACCCAGCTTTTCAGTGTTTCCACTGTGACAGGCGGAATGGAAAATGTGGCCGGTCCGGGAATCGAACCCGAGACCTTCTGCTTACAGGGCAGACGCTCTTACCGACTGAGCTAACCGGGCACGATTCCTGAACCGTCACACTCCACCCCGCCAAATTTTGAGGTTTCCCAAAGTTGTTAACCGGAAACCTCACAAAGAAAGACAAATAAATCCCTGGTTCTTCCCCATAGTTGCCCTAAACCACAAGCAACTCATGAGGTTCACTCTCACGGCACCAAATACTGTGACAGGCGGAATGGAAAATGTGGCCGGTCCGGGAATCGAACCCGAGACCTTCTGCTTACAGGGCAGACGCTCTTACCGACTGAGCTAACCGGGCACGATTCCTGAACCGTCACACCACATTGACCTGAATCATGCGGCATAAGAAATTTAAGAAGCATGAATAATGTATAGATCTTTGATGTTTATCTGTCAGTGTATAGTATTAAGGTCATTTTAAATTTTAGTTCTCTTTAATTCGCTATTTGGATTCCCCAATGTCGGCAGCGCACATCACTGATGAAGCATTAATCATTACAATGCGCATATTGTGCACTAAAGATCTTACCATAGAAGAAATGAGGGGATTTCCAACAGGTTGCAGCACCCACAACAAAACACCTCAACACCGTATAAAATATCAATATCTAATATGTTCTTAGTAAGTTCATAATTACAAATACTGCTATGTGAACGTCCATTAGTTTCTTGCATTCTTTTTTATTGATAATCAAATAATTTTTCATTATAGTCTTAGCTTTGATTAACACATCTTGGCTTGAAATTCCGATTTAATAATTATTTATTATCTATGACATCTTTTGTATTGTACTTACGACAAATGCCTGGTAGCATGCAGCAAAGCAGATTAGAATCTCCCTATGAAGGTACATCATTAGATACGTCAGAGGAAGCTTAGACTTTATCTATAGATATGTAGATATTATTCTACGAAATTTACATTTCGATTTCCTCAACGATCGTTTATTGAAATGAAAGCATATCCATATGCTTTATATACAATGATCACGAAAACATAGTGTACTTTCTATGCCCTTCTCTGATCGATAGATTGGACGATACATCTGCGACAACTCAATTATCCAAATGAAATAATAATATCTTGAATATAGCACATGTGCAAAAAGCCAAAAGGAATGTTTATTAGATCGTTAACACAAACACAACGAAGTATTCTCTCTACTACTTATTTTTACAACAATAAAGAAAAATTCAAAAGTACATTAAGTATCGATCTAACGATTCTTATATCAAACGAGATTCAAACAATATATTGCGATCGTCTTTATTCTTAGTTTGTTTTAGTAGTAGTTAGTACATTTGATTTAGATACGAAGTTTCCAGCTCTATAGCCAAGGAAATTGAGATGCACCAAACATCAACGCTATGAATACTTAATCTTCATTTGTGATAATTGTAGTAAATCATTAACTTTTATTGCAGTAGAATGAAACATTTCTACCAGAAGGAAGGGATGATATAAAGGAAAACACAAACAACAGTTGGACAAGTAAGTCCGGACTGGCCATTTGTCCGGAGTTGACCCCCTGAAGCACTGTAGGTAGGTAGGTTTTGATTGTCAGATGTGGTAGAATATACCAAGAGAAATAAACATCAAAGTAGTACATGTACCTAACAGTTATTCAGTCTCTTGAAAAGTCGTGAAGGCAAGGCCAATTCGTGAGAATGCCCATAGGAACGGTAGAAAACCTCGGAATGAACAACATTCCGAAGTGCGAAACATATTCCATAAATAAATTCTCACTTGGCCACTAGGTAAGGCCACAAGAACTTATTAAAAAAAAGTAAGTACATGTGTAGGATTGTCTTGTTATATAATCGAAAAACATCTAGACGCACACAGTTTTGTCCTCATTCGTTGTCCTAGACATCACGGCCACCCGTAGATCGCGCTTATCATGATCTTTGACAATTTTTAGTATCGGTTTATCACGTTTATCCCGTTGGTACTTTATGTCACGTCTATGTTACTCGTTCCGTTTCTTTAGCTTTCGTTCGTTCATTAGAATACACTTTTTCTTATCCGAACGAATGCATGCGATTTCCCCGGAAATTCCTATTCTGGCTTTTAGACGGAGTAAAATCCCATGTAATACACTCATGCATAGAAATACATGAAATGCTTTAAAACAAGCGAGAAAAAAATGTGATTGTGCAATGTTTCAAGTTATTAAAATAGATGAAATTGAAGACAATAAAGGAGCCAGAAACTTCAAAGTAGTTAAGAATGCGACATGTACCGAAAGAATTTCAATATACGCGTTAATATGTGATAAATTTGCGAAGACAGTATAAATATTATGGAGGCGAAACAGATCAAAGCAAAAGGAACGGAGAGCGGAACATGTAGAATCTTATTTCTAATGATTAAAGAAGATCCTGACGATAATCTCAACAGCACTCACAATAGAGCACCAAATGGAGCATCGGCGGACCCCAAGCAAGCTAGAGTTGGGACCAGGCGACCGGGAGGAGTAAGCATCCCCTGTTTGGCTAGTCACACCCGCCGTCGGTGTTCTCGCACGAAAATGAAAACATCTAAAATACATGCACTGTCTTAGGTTATGTCTATATAGAAAGTGCTATGGCGACCATGTCAGGGAAAAATATTCAAAACACATACTGTCAAACCCCTCGCTGGGTACTCCTTTACGAGCTCCACACGACAAAGGGCATAAATTATTTAATAAGACAATCATATGAGTGATTATCCCCTCTTCTTTTATTCTTTGTCTGGGACATGATCTGACTGGATAACCTTGCAGGCATCACATTTGTACTTGTATCATCTAACCATGGGCATACAAAACCAGGATAAAACCAGAACTAAGGCAGAGGAACAGAAATGAAAAAAATCTACCATATGAAGAGAAGTGAACTCCCTGCAAAAGAGTGAGCATCTCCTGCTTGCATGCAACACCCACCACTTCAATTCGGTCACAATCGGTAAATCTCACAATTCTTTAGATAGGGCAAATCGGTAAGTCCCACAAACAGGAAGACAAACGTTTAAATTGGTATGTCATAGCATAAAAGCTCTACGTGAGAATATCATTTATGGCTCTGGACAAAGGGGCTGTATAGCGTGCTACCATTTCCCCATATCGACCATAGAACTTCCTCAGTGACGATGTTAGACGTTCTCAAATGTATCCTTGGCTGAGAAGCTTAACTGAAAGCCGTTAGCTCTTAGAACAAAATATGAGTATTTGGATCTTGCCCAAGCATAGCGTACTAATTGAGAAATGAAAACGCCATATGCTGGGATGGTGCTACTCAGAAAAGGAAAACTTTTGATATTGAAATTGAAGTCGTCACGTTTTACACGTAGCCTCTGAATGTTCCTTTCATTGAAATTATGCTTTCATAGATTATTTTAACGACAAAGTTTGAACGTAATGGTACAAATGTTAAACAAAAGTTACGTTTTAAAAGGAATGTTCTTATATATATGCATATCAAGTTTCATCAGAACTGAAACAGTCGGAGAGGTCGAACTGAACATTCCTCATATAGAAATCATAGGAGATATTAATAGAGACTTTATACGTCAAATTTGTAGTAGAGATGCACTTATCATTCATACGTCATTTGTAAGAGAACACTATTATTCATATACATACCAAGAAAAGGGAATGATCTCCAGGATGACTCAACCAGCGAAACGAACCAACAAGAAAGTAACACATAAAAGGCATCAGACAAAAATACAAACAGCAACAAAGACAACAATATTCACTAGAACATCATACAAAACAGTCAAAACACGTACAGAAACATCAAACATTAATGACAACTCATAAACGATCGAGACCAATGTGCAATCGGCGCCGACTTTGGGCGGCCATCTACGCACACCTCACTTATCCGGATAAACAGAGGTCTCCATAGATGCAAGATTATTGTATAAACATAAACTTCTCATCGTAAGGTGACATCACAAACAAGACAGCTAAACGCTGCGGCCTCTTGTAACATAAATTCTATGTAAATGGATCTAAAACATTTTCTAACATGCGTATAACAATCTGTGCTCTGCTGGCTGAAGCGAGCTCAAGATCAATCACCGAGAGGTCTCACCAACTTTCAGATAGGACAGAGAATCAGGACCCAGTCTTCTCTGACGAGATTTAAACAAGGCCCGTCATGGAGTCTCATCGTCAGGGTTGATCAGTGTGCAACGTTGGGAAAGACACTGGAACAAAACATGAGATTGGTCCAGTACCATACCCAGTGTTCTTTAGATGAATTTGGGATAAAGCAGTGGCCGACTATTTTCATATATTTGTGGTCGATGTTTGATCTGTCTTTGATCATTCTGAATTTGTTAACTACGGCACCATAAAATGAAGGAAATTAAATTCCCAATGATACATACTCGGATGCTGGATTTGTCCCACATTTTGAAAGAAGTTCAGAATAGTTATTGTAAAATTTCCAAAAAGATTGTACAAGTTTATTATATCTAAATCATTGACTGATAAGTTTCTTTGTAATTTGTATATTTTTTTATCATGGAAGTCCTAAACACGGGAGCAAGCTCTAGATAGCGTATCTGACTGGCTGAGAGATGTAAATGCCGTGCGATGGCAATCTTGGAACATCGCCATCAAGCCAAGGAAAATCAACTTTGTTGAGGACGAAGTCTTCTCTTTTGTGATATTTCTACGAGAAATGAGGGGATCTCTAACATCACTCGGTTGCAGCACCCAAAGCAAAACCCCAAAACACCCAATACAAAAACACAGAACAGAGACCCACAGAAAGACACGCAAAAGGGACAAGGAACACCAACTAACACCATAGAAACATTAAACATAAAAGACCACTCATAAACCAACGAGACAAATGGGCAACCGGTGCCGACTTAGGACGGCCATCTGCCACGTTAGTAGCAGACGATGTGGTTATCCTGGATTACGTGCGCACAACCCTCCCACTTTTCCGATTACCCAGAGGTCTCGAAGAACGCACAATTATTGTGTAAAACAACCTCCTCACTGTCAGATGATAACACACAAACAAGACCGTAAAACGCAGGGGTCCAAATGAGTTAAAGCAACACAGATGAATATGTAAATGGATATAACAAGAGGACGTGTGTAACACAATCAGTGATCTGCCGGCTGTAGCGAGCTCATATATAGTATCACCCGGGGAGTCTGACTGACATTCAGAGAGGACAGGTGGTCGGGGCCCTGTCTTCTCTAAAGAGGTTTGGACAGGGCCTGTCATGGAGTCCCGTCGTCACAGTCAGTCAGAGTGCAAGTCTTAAGAATGCGCTCTTACAAGACTGTAGATTGGTCAAGTACCAAGCTTAGTGTCCGTCGGGTGACATTAGGATCATATCCACGGTATAAAAGGCGTTTGATGACTCTAACGCATTTTCGATGGTTATGCTGTCTACCTTTGATTCTTCTTATTTTGTTAATTATGTCACCGTAAAATGCAGGTGGTGAAATACCTAAAGTGATAAACTCTGTTGCTTGTATGGGTCCGAATTTCAAAAGAAGTTGATCATAATTTTTGTAATTGTTATTGATTTTGATATTAAGATCCAAAAATGGTGTAGCTTTATCACTATATTATTTATGATTTATTATAAGTCTTGTGAGTAATTTGATTTTTGTGACGGTCAAAATGTGGGTTATCAATATTTAAAATATCATCAAGATACTAAGAGGTGCCGTTGAATCATTTCAAGTAGTCAAATATTTTTAGTTTTTTTGCAGATTTTGCATGACTTCAAGTTTCATCAACAATGAAAGAATCTGAGGGGTTAAACGTAACTCCTAAACAATGGATAAAAGAGATTTTCGTAGAGGCTTTGAATGTCAAATTCCGTTTGTTATAGTAAGAGATGCGTTATTACTATGTACGTCATTTTAAAGATATTTCAATCAAGATTAAAATCAATATTATTTCAAGAGTCGTCATCATGAACTGTTACATTGAAAGGATAGAAAGGGGCTAAAGGATCGTACATAGCCCATTTCAACTCATTGTATTGAAACGATACCAGGATTTTTCAGAAAATGTGAACGTCAGATGTATGACGTAATAGTTGAGATGCATTCATTAAACGTACGTCATTTTACAGTAGACATTCTTATCATCATACATACTACATTGCATCAACATTGAAAGATTCTCAGATGTTTAAAGTAGCCCCCGAACATTTGTAATAATAAAATTATAGGAAGTTTTGAACGTCAAAGGACCTGTAACGTTAAGAGCCGTAATCTGCCCAAATTTTACTTGCAATACCAGCTCAATCAGAATTATTTAAAATGTATCATGTACGTGAAATTATTTCATTTCAAATATCTTTAATCAAATATAGTAGTTTTATTGACATAATTATGATAAATAACCCATATTTTTACGTAGAAGTGAGGGTGGGGGTCTTTTTTATGATATAAATAATGCGAGTGAAATGTCGGAAATTTTCTAAGAATCGGTCGCTTTTGTTGATCAAAATGTCAAAATGAACTACAATGAGAAGATTCAGTAAGAAGTACCGTGCTAAAACATGATTTTCTCTGAATATTATATTCCGGATTTATCAGACCGTAAACACGTGGCCAGAGATATATAATCGAACACTCACTCTCACTTATATTGTACAATTAACAACGCTGCCGTTATAAAAATAGTTTGAATAAGCTTTTTTTTCAGTATATAAAATCATATTTCTTTTACATTTACCATAATCAAATTTTCTAAATACTTTGTGAATGTTAACGAGGATGTTTTGAGTATTTTCCCAAGATTGACTGGTACATCAGTCATCAGCGCTAATTGTTAACTTTTATTGCGAGGGGTTGTTGAATTATCAATGCCCAAAATTAAAAAAAGGGGTTTGTTAGTGAAAAAGTGAATAACAACGAATATTTATTGTTGAAAATTGATTAATTCGGAGATATTAATAAAGAAGTTAATTATTTGCCAGAAGCGAATCAAATGCCAATTACTAATTCTCTGTTAATTTCACATCTTTCCTTCACCCCTACCCGCCCAATCACATTTTCGTAAATTGACTATTGTTCCCCCCTTTGGAACACAACTCCGCTTTTACAGAAAATTTGTATTATAAAAATATATCTTAGGTAGAAGTGGTTTTATGAAAACTTTTCCGATTTTCATTGATTTCTATACAAAATAAGCAAATTTATGGTAAAATATTTCTCTATTAGAGCAATTTTATGAAAAATTTTCTTAAGATTTTGAAGGGGTTTTATCTTTTAAAGTATTTCACCAACTTGATTAAAGAAATGAAATACTTTAAAATTTCATTATTTTTGGGCAGATTTTACGCCTTATCGTTACAGGTCCTTCCTCACGTATTAGTTAGAATTGCGTTAACAAAACGTGCGTCACTTTGATATGGACATTCTAATCTACATATATATTTCTCATCAGCGAAAGGGTTCTCTGGAGTCGCACATAGTCATTTAAAATTCATTACATTAAAATTATGGTACGTTTTCTCAAAAATTTGAACTTTGGTATGGTTCTGTCTACCTATATATGTCAATTTACTACAATCCATGTCATCCTTTGAGCCAGTATCATCACAACATCTTCATTTTATTTCATTTAGTTTCCATTGATTATGAATTAAGATAACAAATAACATTTTCATTTTCACATAGCCATAGATAATAGATAGCACAAAAAAGCATATACTTGTATTAGATATATTTTCAGTGAGTAATAGAGTTTGCATGTGTTTTTATAATAATTTATAAATCACAATTTTCATATCTATTTTTAAGAATAGTCAATTGATTGGATACTTTTGGTATCCAATTCAATGAAGTTTTTACGTTTTTTTTAAGGACTTAATAAAATCTCGCCTTGATTACTAAAATGGAAGTGTTTATAAATGGCAAATTCAATAATAGAAAGCATAACACTAGTATCATTGTATTCTTCATGAAATATTTTGTAGCAATGTTTTAGAGCAGATAGATTTACAACATGGATCAGAAAACACAATGTTTATCTAAGCTTTGGTAAACTTGTGTTAAAATTTAAATATGTCAGTATGATTTTGTTAACTATCTAATATCTAAAGATTGGCAAGTGATGAAATAATCTTCATAATCATCTAGTACATCACATACAAACATTAAAAAATTCCAACATTTTAGTAATATTTGATTTGGGATAATTTTATGATATTACTTCCACCCAAAAGAATATTAAACACAAAAGCAAACAAAGCTTTTGTTACTAATTATGTATCGTCCATAGCATCTAGCAAATATCCAACTATCAAAAATTATACAGTTCTTAATTATTGAACTTGTTAGTTCAGTTTGTTTTAGGATTCAAAAGTTGCAAATCTATAGTGTCAATTTTAACATTGATATTTTGCATTTTAAGTTTCCCTAACTATTCTTTTGGAAATAACTCTTAAGCAAAAGTAGTTCTGAAATCCAGTTTCCCTTATCATTCAATTTCTCATACATAAATTTTTCATCAATCATCCCATTTTCTTCAACAGTGTCATTAACATAAATAAAATCAGATTTCATCCAATTTTTAAAAACTGCTTTTCCATTGTAACTGATATTATTTTTATTACCCCAATTGATCACTTGATTTATCTTACGCGTGTATCAAAGAATTCTTATTCAAATCCCCTTATTTTGAAAATGCTTTGCAACCGCTCTTATGGAAATTCTAATGATTTTGCCTTGCCTTCTCGACATTGAGACTGAATGATTGATAGGTACTTTAATGCTTATTCTAATCATAACCTGTAAAATAATGGCATTTCATCAAAATTCGGAATATATTTACTACTATCATTATTCATTTTAAACAACAGAGGAGTTGATCTAAAAGGTTAGGTGCGCATACCCCTTAAATCGGTCATATAATTTCGACGCAAAATGCTTTTGATAAAAGAACTTTGAATTATCACTTTTTGCAATGTTGAATGTTTGAGAAAATACCGCGTCATATTTCTAATCCCTCGTAACGTCACGTTTGGTGTATGACGTCATATTCTGACGTCAGTTGCCCTGAATGACGCAAAACAAAAGAAAATCATCGTATTTTACATACAAATCTTCAAAATTCATCTATCATCCAGGCCTCGCCCATGATATATTTTTTTGCAAATTAAAAGGCCGATCAGAAATACATCGAATGGTACAAAAATTATCATGGGCAAGGCCTGGATTGATACATAATTTCATGGATATTTATTGATATTTTCAATGACTTCAACGTTTTTAGACTTTTTTGCGATGTATTTTTCAGAATAGGACAGTGAAATCAAAGTAAGATTTCCTGATATGGAACAAAGGAGGGGATCTCCAACAACACCAGGTTGCAGCACCAACAGCAAACCCCAAAACACCCAATGCAAAAACACAAAGCAGACAAGCACAGAAAGAGACGCATAAGGGACAAGGAACGTCAACGCACAACACAGAAACATCATACACAAAGGACTACACATAAACCAACGAGACCAATGGGCAACCGGTGCCGACTTAGGACGACCATCTGCCACGGAAATAGCAGAATGTGTGGTTATCCTGGATTACGTGCGCACAACCCTCCCACTTTTCCGATTACCCAGAGGTCTCGAAGAACATACAATTGTGGATGGTCACCATACATTTGACATTTTAAAAACTAGAATATTATAAGTATATGAACAACTTTTAAAATAGGGCCGATATGGCAGGTTACCGCACTTACTTCTTTGTTGAAATAATGCAACGGTATTACTTTCCAATTTGCAGTGACATTACCATGAAATCTATTCAGCCAAGATTATCTCAAACATAAGATAAGCGACTGAAGGTATCTTATTGTATACTCTCTTTCGTAAATTCTCCAACCATAACATTTCTTTTAACTTTTTCTTTTGGACTATCCCAAATAAATTCGTAAATCATTTTTTCTGTTTTTAAAATTGTTATCTCCTAGACAATAGCTGAAAAAGTTACATCGTCAATGAGAAAGCTCTACGGTCGATATGGGGAACTCTTCATACACTAATATGTCCCACTGTCCAGAATGGTGGATGACATTCTGTCTTAGACCATTTGAACCATCCAACCACAGAATGTTCTTTACCTTCTGAAATAGTAGTAGCCGGATGTGACAATTCCACCAAATTGAAGCGACGGGTGTTGCATGCAAGCAGGAGATGCTGAATCTTTCTGGGCACCTCTTCTTACTCCCTTAGGCTAAGGTTTTGTTTTTTTTCTGTTTTGCGTCCGCATGCTGGTAGGGTTTTGTACCACTTTTGCCAAAAACAAACAAAATGTTTTTTATTTTCCAAATACGGAATTCCAAAACTGTATTCTATCGTGAAAATATTTTTTTTTACTAATGACGACTTATGAGCGCTTTAATCGATCTTAATCACATACCGCATCGGTTAATGCGTCAAAGTAACATTGAATTAAGTGCGACGAGTGCCAGAGATGAATCAAGTAAAGGCATTTCGTCCCCATTCAAGGTTCAGAAGGGCTAAACATGGCTACAAATGACGATTAAAAAGATGTGTACGTTACTCCGATCATAGGGAAACATGAATTGTTCAAAATATACTGTCAAAGATGTACATAGTGCATTTTTAGTATATAATATATCAAATGAAAAATAACTAGTTGTCATGCACACATCTGTATTCTTTAAAGGGGGGGGGGATCCATGGATAAAGATAACGAGTGGCAAAATACAGAAGTGTTCAAGAACAGCTACTGTGTGCGTTCTTATTTTAGCGGGATTCGTATGAATTTTGGCAGGTGCACCGTCAATTCAAGACTACGCTAAAGATGTAAAAATACATTTTTAATTATAATTAGTAAATCACATGTGCATTTGTTCATTATTTGAAAATTTGCTCTTATGTCGCTTTGCCTCCTGCTGTCTGTCTTGGCAAATATATTATATGGTTGCGCTAAAATAAGTACGTAATCTATACAGTATGTTACCTGGTCCTTGTCAGCTAGTGTATTTAGGCCCATTTGCCTGTACACATTTTACATTGAAAATGTGAGGAAGTTGTATTGTTTTCATCTTGTGTCATTTTCAGACAATTAGATGCTTAAATATACAAATTGTTCAGACAGGCTGGGATGGGACAAAAAGGAATGAAATCCTTGATATCAGTCAATCTCTCTGATATTGTACTAATTCATATTATTAAAATATATTTTACTTGCTGTTTGGATATTCAAATGATTCTTGAAATAGTGATTAGGCATAGTGAACAGTAACTCAAAGTGCTATCATCCTTAGTTAAATTATCATGGACGTAGAAGAGTAAGAAATAACACAAACATCTGTGACATTTCGGCTCGGGTGATATTTTTTTTTTTCGACTTGTTTGTTTTTTTCCTTGCTGGCTGGTGGGTTTTCAGATCACAACCTGACGCAAAACAGAAAAAAAACCCCAAAATCTTGGCCTTATTTGGAGTTCGCTTCTTTTCATGTGGTGGAGGTTTTTGTTTGTTTGCGTTGGTTCCTGTTTTATCCTGATTTTGCATGCCTTCGTTTTATGAATTTCTTAATTATAGATTTTGTACTATGTAAAGGGATATGGTCATTGTCCATATTTGTTATGAAGGTACTAGCAACAACTATTTTTTTTTAAGTTGTGTAATCTTTCTTCTTTTCAGATTCTTCATGAGTTTACTTATTGATGTAATTGTTACGGTCGATATGGGGAACTCGTCATACCCTTGATGTCCCACTCTCCAGAATGGTGCATGATATTCTGTCTTAGGCCATTTGAACCATCCAACCACATAATATACTTGTATCTTCCGAAATGGAAGTGACCGGACGTAACAATTCAACGGGTGTTGCATGAAAGCAGGAGATGCTGACTCTTCCTGGGCACCTGGTCTCACTCCCATATTGGGAGTTCGCATCTTTTCATATATAGGAGCTTTTTCTTTGTTTTCTTAGTATTTTGTATGCCTTCGGCTTATGATTTTCCGAACTATTGATTTTGCACTGTGTATTGGGATATGGCCATTATCCATATTTGTCTTCCCGATTTATGTTCAGAAATACCTTTAAATTTGTTCCGAAAAAATTCCAAGTGATCTTATACATTCAACGCAAGAAATACCTTAATAATTCTTATCCCAATTTAATTTCTTCCAAGAAAAAATGCCTTCTGTTTTGGATTTAAACCTGATACTCTACCAAACTCGTCAACCACTTTCAGGGTTCTTTTGATATCTGAAAATTTTAAGAATAAAGTAATATCATCAGCAAGTTGTGTCAGCTTAATATGATTTTTTTTTTCAAATTTACTTCAAATCTATATCTAATCTTATTTTACAAACTAAAATTTCAACGGAGATAACAGATATAAGACATGAGAGGGGACAGCCTTGTCTGATGCCCCTTGTAATACTGTAGCTAGACGTCAACGAATTATTATTTTTCATACTACCCTTTATGTTCCTATACATTGTCTCCACCCATGAAATAAATTATTTACCGAAGCCAACTTTATGTAATGTTTTTTATCATGAAATCCCACTCAATTGTATCAAATGTCGTTTTAAAATCTAGAATAACATGCATGAATCAATGTTGAATTTTTCCGAAAAGTCAATACCGTCCTAAATTTGCCTCATATTAAAACCAATAAATCGATTTCTTATGTACCCATTCTGGTCAGTATCAATTATTTTATGTATGAAAGTTTTAAGTATTGTTACTTCTTCTACGCTCAATGTCCCTTCGCATTGTTACGTATCATCTTGATCTAATTTGGATCTAATTCTACAATAATTTAGAAATTCCTCTATTTTTCTTGAATCTATGTTTTCTGATTTGTATAAAGAAGTATATTTTTTTCTATCGCTTATGAAATTTCTTCAGATTGTGTACCTGTGCCATCATTTTCTGTTTGTAACCGAATGGTAGCTTTTTCTGTGACTGTCTTTTTTTTATAGTCCTAAAGATATTCTGTGTTCCTTTCACCGCCTTTTACCCTAGCTCTTACATAATTGTGCTCCTTTCGCTTTAGATAATCATAAAAATATTCAATCTATTTTCAATTTCATTAATATTTCCACTACCAATGGATTTACACTACAGATCTGCAAGATTAGATTCTAATTATTCTGCTTCATCCCTAGTCTTTTTGGATTTACTTCTGCAATATGTAATCGTTTAGTCTCTAATAAATATCTTACAGAAATCAAAATTTGGAATGACTCAATTTCATAGATCTGTTTTGTTCTTCTAAATTTTGAATTACTTGAATCATAGATATATTGTTTTCATCGTTCAACATACTACTGTTTAATAGATGATTTTCCAATAAACTCGTGAGACAGTCAAACTCCAGACATCACAAAATTTTGCGATATTTTCATTGTGACGTCAAAATAAAAGGCATGACAACGAATCAAGGTGCTTCAAAACGGTGCGATCAGATGTGACGTCACAATGGAAAATTTTGCCAAATGATGTGATGTCGGGTGTCTGTGCGTATAAAATCAAGGTTAGGAACGGTCATATCTTTTATCTGGAAAATGGACTATTTCCATACCCACTTACCTTTTGTGTCAACCAAGTTAAGTTTCAAAACACTGCCAAAGGATCGGTATATTTTATATGCGCGGGTCTATTATTACAAAATTTCATATTTGACACTTTTCACTTACCATGATAAAGTATATCCTACTTGCGTCACTGTGATTTTTTCCTACGCCATGAATACTGTCGTTTTACTTTATTAAAAACTTTCCATATGTCTATCAGTTTAACTGTTTTAATCAATTTAGTTAGCCCTACACTCCATCTTATTCTAATATTAGCGTTTCTTCTTATTCCATCATTCATTCTTAGAAATTCATTGAATTCACCACCAACTATGACAGGTCTATGCTTAAACATTTGAAATTTCTTTAATAAAGCCTACGCTCACGCAGCAAGATACGCACGTTGGGATTTTTGTTCCCATTACTCCATAAAGACAAATCGGATGAGCATGAAATTCGACAGGCGGCATTCTCTCTACAATCTTATCACGATGTGGAAATATCATGAAAATCTGTTGACACGTATTCAAGTTACTGCGTTCCATGTGCGTATATTTTGTCCTTAGCTTAACATGTATGTTCATATAACCCCCATAAATTTCAAAACATTTTGACCAGAAATAGATTTTTAAAGAATATTTAACTATTTTAGTATATTTTCATTGAATTTAAAACATCTGAGGATCACTGACGAGGGTTTAGTACCCGAAACGTGCATATCTGGTCCATGCTGTAAATTAATCAGGTCTTAAGGTGCGTCATTGGTCACGATTTTGGACTATTCTTGCGCATCTCCTATTTTAGCACTCATTGAGCTTGACTTTTGTAGATATTTCAATTTATAATGGCCAATGTATCATATCTTACTCTTTTTAAGACTTTAATTCATTAGACTCATTAAAGCCGCCAGTTTGAAAATTTGATTTAAAATGAATGATGTATGTGTAAGAATGTAAACGTCCTCAAAATGCTTCGCGGTAATTTCGGTAAAAATTGATGTGGAGGTACTCTTTCTAATTGTTCGGATTTCTTTTACGTTAGTAATTACCCATGAATTTTGTTTTACGTATGGAATATTATTGATTTTAACTTTTTTATAATGTATTGCTGATGAATACAGAAAAATAATAAATTGTTTAAATTCCACCCAAAATAAGACAAATTTTCAGCTCTGACGCTGACGCAAGAAAACCACAAAATGACACTATTTGTGAGCGTTTGTTCTCTCTTATTTGAACACGGACATATACTTTTTCTTCAATATTTTAAAAAGTCTTCCCTAGGAGCACGTGTTACTGTATGTTTGGAAAAATCGTTGAAATTCGGTATCTCTGAAATTTTGACCTTAACTTCAAGTTGGATGATTTTCGCTATTTTTGTGTAAAATCTAGAAAATTTTAAATCATCGATGAAGTTTGTACCTAAGGTAGCACTTTATCAAATTCTACTTTTATAAAAAGTTTCTTACCTGTTTTATTGTATAATGACAAAGAAAAGTAAAATAAAAATCAAATGAGTGCATTTCAACACTTTTTGTATTTTCTTTACAAATGTGCTATTTGTTGTGACAAATTTCTGGTACTTTTTACCCTGTTTTCATTTAAGCATAAATCTTGATTTTCATCACGGACCTATTAATGTTCCTTCATAAAATGATTATGTGACATGAATACTATATTTTCATATGGTTATCATAAAATCGTTGAAATTCCTTCATTCAGAAATGACATGCCTTAAATGATGCTATTGAATTTGAAGACGTTTAACATCTAAGTCCCATAACTCCCCAACGACAAATCGGATGAACATGACAATCGAAAGGCGGCTTCTTCTTCTTCAAAGTCTGATCACAATGAAGAAATATCATGTAAATCCATTCACGCACATTCAAGTTATTGCGTTCCATACGCCTATATTTTGCCCTTAGCTTAACATGTATGTGCATATAACCCCCCCCCCCCCTTTCCCATTACAAATAATATCTCGTTTATGTGACCAAAAAAATAAAAACCTGTTATATATGTCAAAAACCATCCTTTCTACTTGAGGTATACAAAATTTCAAAACATTTCAACCAGAAATAAATTTTTAAATAATTTTTTAACAATTTTAGTATATTTTCACTGTATTTTAAAAATCTAAGTCACATAACGCTGTAACAACAAATTGGATGAACCTGAAAATCGAAAGGCGGCTTCCACTGCACAATCCAATCATAATGTATGAATATCGTTAAAATCCGTTGACGCATATTCAAGTTATTGCGTTCCATGCGCCTATATTTTGCCCCTAGATTAACATGTATGTGCATATACCCCCCCCCCTTCCCATTACGCATAATATATCGGTCATGCGACCATGAAATTAAAAACCCGTTACATATGTCAAAGAACATCCTTTCTACTTGAAGTATACAAAATTTCAAAACATTTCGACCACACAAATAGAATTTTTAACTATTTTAGCATATTTTCACTGTATTTTAAAAATCCAAGTCCCATAACTCCGTAACGACAAATTGGATGAACCTGAAAATCGAAAGGCGGCTTTCTCTCTACAGTCTGATCATAATGTAAAATTTCATAAAAATCCGTTGACGCATATTCGAGTTATTGCGTTCCATAAGCAGACAGACAGACGGACGGACGGACAGACTTCGCCATACCATAATACGCCCCGTCAAATGACGGGCGTATAAAAAATTGATTCCCCATATCACATGTGAAATGCGTCTCCTGCAAGAACGCAATTCCGTCCTTTTGTTTTTAAAGATATTCTATTGTTCGTGCATGCTTGATCTTTTCCCTCAATCCTGGACAATTAAGAGTTAGAAAATTCAGGTCCCTCACGATTTACCTAACCATCTTTCTTTTTCTTTATATCTTTCCCTTTCCCCGGAGAGGGAGACGTACGATTCTTGAACAAACTTCTATTTCTCGATCTAGTGCGGTATCCAGTTGTTCCTTGGCTGCTCTCAAAAAAAGGTCCATTGGACCTGGAGTGCTATTTTTTGCCACTTCTTTACCTTTCTTGTCCGTTATCTCCATTTCTGTTTTCTGTTTGTTTCTACACACTTTCTTGTCCTTTGTCTTGCCTCCTCCTTCATTAATCTGATAACATGTAGCAGTTTCAGGTTTCTCTGCATCATCGTCGTCATCGTCCTCATTTTCACGTTCACCTGTAATACTACTAACATCCTATCTCAGTAGCTTTACACTCATCTCGTTTGTGACCTTTATCTCCAGAGAAGTCACATACCCAACCTAAATCACATTCCCTTGTGACTTGTTATCCTTTACATTTCTAACATTCAATTTTACTCCATTTTGGTTCCTTTGGCTGACCGTAATCATACCATATAATGAAGCGGTATACTTTCCGACTTTTAGAAACTTTGAGAGGTCGTTTTCAACTTTCTCTACATATATACATGTAATTCTGTCACCATTATCACAATTTGTAAGTTTTTTATTTACCCTTAGCTTTTCGCGGTACATGTGCAATATTAATACTTTACACCCTTTTATTTCTATTTCTCTTTTAATTTGTCCGTCGTCATCCGACCACGGGACGTTCAACATTCGTAGCTTGTTTCTTAAGTCAGTGTCAACTTAGGGGTTTCAGGGATAAGGAAAAGTTTTTACCATGCAGATTTATTCCCTCTGCAAATAGCGTAGCTAGATCTTCAATGTTCTCCACATAAAGCTTTCAGTGCATTCCTGTCCTCTGTATGTCACTGATGTGGTCCTCAGAAATGACTTCACCTAAACTGACGTATCTCTTTTCATGCTTTAACAATGTTACGGATGCCAAATCTTTATCACCAAAAACGTCTTTCTCATCATAAAGATGGCTTTGCCATAATCCTGTGGAAAAAACTTTATCATATGTATTCTCTGGATAGCTATGCTCAATGACAATGCCAGTGTATGATAAACTTCGCAGAAACTCCCCTACTCCAAGCGGAACAAGGGAATTTGCCATGTTTCGGTATTTAAAATTCTCGATTTGCTTGGTTGACGTTTTGCACTGGTGAATCGGCTCCTGTCCAACCATGATGCACTGTCCGCTTGAGTACTCACGATGTCTACATAAAAGCAGTTTGTTCAAACTCGACCATCTACTTCGAATTTTAAATAGTTCTTGTTGAAATCTTCTTCACAAATATTTCTTTGAATCAGAGATACAAAAAATTCCACTCAAAAAACCCTTCTTAATACTTTTTCAGATATTGTTTTCAAAGCCGAATAAATCACGTTCTACCTAGGTTAGGGCCGATAACCGATAACATTTTGAACGTAAAATGTTTCATATAATATTAGATATGCGTTTATAAAACGTACGTAATGTTAAATAATACATTCTTATTCACATACGTACCAAGTTTCATCAGCGTTGAAAGAGTCATCGGGATCAAACATCCCTTACATCGAAATTAAAGGAGATTTTTGTCAAGACTTTGAACGTCAGTTTCGTTATGTTATGGTGGAAATGCGTTAAAAAGCGAAAGTCTTAAGAAAAAAGACATTCTAATCAACATACGCATCACGTTTCATTCTTAGCAAAAGGTTGCAATGTTGAAAAAGTATCCAACTTCTTTTACTGATGTTTTCACATGAACCAGCGTTGATCCGCATAGATGCTCCGAGGTCTTCCGAACAATCTTTTCCATAGAAACCATAGTCACACTCGCATATTCCTGGATAACAAAAGTTTATTGCAAAAGTAAAATACGAAATTAATTATCGTCACAGATGTATTAATTGTTATTTCTTAGGAAGGAATGGAACCAGTTGAAGCAACATGCTTAGAAGATGTATTGGTTGTTCAAATTCTCTGTACAGTCATATGTGTCTGAATGCGCTTCAATTACGTATTTAAAGCATTGCATATTTGTATGTAATAGATAAAATGGTATAAAAGATATTCAAAATTGTCCAAGTGATATTTTTATGTTCATCATTATTTGCCAAAAAGCCAAGGGGTTAAGGCAAAAAAACCGTTGAAGATTAGACGAGTTTTTAGAAAGAGATCTCAGCTCTTGTATAGTTTTCTAGACTAAAGCAGAAGGTACGTAGTGTATCTGTAATAATTGTTCATACCGTTGTTGCATGTGCCGTGGCCACTGCAGCTTCGGGGGCATGTGAATTGACCAATGGTTTCATTTCTAGTATCTCCTGGATCTGTTGTGTTGGCTGGTAAGTAAATATACATCTCTACCTGTCAGGATGATTAATTTTGTATAAAATGACAATACATTAATCGTGAACTTAGGAGACAAATTGGACTCTGCTGGGATATTCAAGATGTTCAAAATATGGTGTTATTAACATAAGGAAATTATCAGTCGTTTCCCCAGCAAGATTATCCAGCACTGTCCATAGTGGAAGACACCGACATGATTATCAATACTACGGCTGTGTTATAATTCTATATCTTCTTCAACAAATAATACGGGACATCTCACAACTACACTCACACTGAAGTCAAAACAAGGATTTCATGTTTCAATTGTGATGTTGCGACGGGTGTTGCATGCAATTAGGAGACGCTGGCTCTCCCCGGGCACCTGGCCTCACTTTGGAATGTTGTTCCAATGGGTTTTCTTACGATTTAACCTCGCCTTCTTGACTTTGAGACTAAATAAGTGTTAGGTACAGTACTTATTTTATGTTTATCTTATACACTCTTTGTATTCGCACTGCGGTCTTCCGATATTTGTTGTGGGTGCTGAAACTGTATTCTGTTGAAGATCTTAATACATGTATGTGAGTGGTGTCTTCATATCCGGCTGTTTGTCGACGCTGATTCTTGTTTATGCCCTATGCATCATCCCTGAATATTTTCTCATTTTCTTGAAATGAGGTTGTTTAACATTTTACTTTGACTTGCAACATTAGATTGCAGACGGTATTGATCGCGGAAGTTAAGATTTACTCTCTACTGTAATATATTTTCACTGAAATATTGTTTGTGTATATAATCTAGGGATTTCACCTTAAAATTCATTAGTTATTAAGATCCATGTATTATAAGATTGTTACGTTGCTCTGTGTAATAGAAACATTTTACAGAAAAAAATATCAAAATCGGTTGATCGAGTACAGAGATAATGAAGGTGAAAGCTTGATGATTGGTGTCATTTCTGTGACACAATTTCCTATAGTATACAACATAATACTTCTCATGATGTGGCACCATTCATTTAACTTGGAGTGGTCTGTCAGCGTATTGAAATAGCTATAACTAAAATAATCTTACTGCTTTTTGAATGATCCGTACATCATTTTGTTTGTAAAGACTTCAGCTATTCGTTTTATATTACAATGATAATTTAGTTGCGTCGCCATGGTAACCATTTTAAAACAAAATGACCACCATCGATTTAAATAAACAAATTTTGAAAATCTTAAGATTTATAAACTTAATTTTCACGTGTTTGACTTGAAAGATAATCGAAATAATATTTTAATAAATACCAAAAATGTGAGATTATTGCTTTTAAAGCACTTCATTTCGGTTGCCATGGCAAATAAAAAAAGAAATGACATGGCAACCAAGAAATGATTTTTCATGTATCTAAATGTTCTTTTCGGTGAAATAAAGCTTAATTTGAAAAAAAAAATATATAAAGGAAGAAGAAAAAAGTCCAACATGCGATCTAACGAGTCTATCAGTAACGGAGCTATTGCGTAAGTAACCCCCCTCCCCCCAAATAAACCCACAAAGAGCACACACAAGAGAATCCTATTAAGTACGTACGGTAGTTCTGAAAAAATGTTGCTCATTTCATATAATCGTAAATGAAATTTAATGTATATATATTTCCCTGATCCTTTTTACACTTGTCTTTTAAAGTAAATATTAAAGAAATCGAACACTTTATTGATAACTTGCGTGAAATCGGCATGGAATCATTATCACGCAGTAAATAATCATGGGGGTCGAGGTGGGAAAATCGGAATGCAGCTAGGTAAACCATGATAAAATTTGGTGTTCTGTATATCTAAATAATCGGAAATGTTCAAACTCTTAATATTTAAGTGCGCAAAATAGAAAGGATGACATCAAAAGTGGTACATATTCCCCTGAATACTGAAAAATATCACAAAGGACTAGGTGAGCTAACCCCTCAAATCGGCCCCATAATTTCGACGAAACATATTTTTGATAAAGAAATTATTAATTATCACTTTTTACACAAATCTTCAAAATTCATCTATGCTCCAGGCCTCGCCCACGATTTTTTTTATTCAAATAAAAAGGCCGATCAGAAATCCATCGATTGACACAAAAATATTTATGGGCAAGGCCTGGATAACCACTTGATTTTATAGTTTTGTATCGAAATATCGCTCATTTGTTGATATTTTCAATGATTTCAGCGTTTTAAGACGTTTTGAGCGACGTATTATTCAGTATAGGACTGTGAAATAAGAAAAAGCTTTCATGATTTGGACTCACCATACATTTGACATTTTATAAATTAGAATATTATGGATATATAAACAACTTTGAAAATAAGGCTGAAATGACAGGTTACCACACCTACTCCTTTAGTTATATTTGGAGTTCAGCTTTTGCGCAACTTCGGTTATCAATCTGAGAGTCCCATCTACCTAACCATACACGAGTTTTATGTTATGAATATTAATGAATAAGCTGAAATAGCCGCCAAACAGAACGACCCTCAGATTCTTCATGAGCCGTTCCTCGTGCCATATATATTTGCAGCGAGAACTGTACAAAATCGTGTGTTGTCGATCAAAAAAAGAAAGAAAAAAAAAAAACTCGATAATTTCGCCGCTTCTGTTCATATTATCATAAAAAATACTATACCATATATATATAAAAATAAATATCACTTTAAAGTTTAGAGAAAGAATCATATATTTTTATCAAAAATTCTGGTAGAAATCGTAAGGTAAGTTTAGTGCGGTAACCGATAGATCAATTTGTCAGCTTGAACGATCACGTGTCTGAAATCCCTATAAAATCTTGAGGTGTACTGAAGACTGTTCACAATGAAAATATATTTCAATAATAAATGTTATGTAGGTTGGCATAGCTGCTTATGAACTATTAATTCTCGCTGATATCATTCGCCAAGCTTTGCAGTGTTTGCACACTGACTTGAAACATGCAGCATTAGAATTTCAGAGATACATTTTCAATTAATGGGTATCTCAGTCAGTATATAGCATCAAAGTCATCTTAAATTTTGTCTCTCTAATTCACTATTTGAATTCCCTTATTTGGCCTCGAACATCATTGATGAGACATCAATCGCATATGGCGCACCGAAGATTTACCATATAAGAAAGGAGGGGATTTCCAACATGATAGGGTTTCAGAGCCCACAACATAGCACCTTAAAACGATATATATCAATAGTTAATATGTCAAATTAATTAATTTTATAATGGCAAATATTGCTAAGTCAACGTCCGCTAGTTTCTTGAATTCCTTTTCACTGAAAAGTAAATTATGCTTCATTGTAATTGTAGCTGTGATTTACACATCTTGGCTAGGAATTCCGCTTTATTAATTATTTGATATCTATGCCATCTTTAGTATTGTACTTACGACAAATGCCTGGTAGTATACAGCAAAGCAGACTAGAATGTTCCTTAGAAGGTACATCACTTAATGTGTCAGAGGAACCTTAGACTATATCTATATAATATATGAATACTATTCTAAGAAATCTAGATTTCGATTTCATCAAGGATTGATTATGAAAGAAATGATAGCATATACCGATGCTTTATATACAGTTATCACGGAAACGTATGTACTTTCAATGTCCGTCTCTGATTGATAAGATATTTCTTTATGTACATTTCAATTACTGGATAATACATCTGTGGCACAATAAAAAATTATGCGATAGAAAAAAAGCGATTTGATGTAATACATCGCGTTAGTGCAACAGGTTCAGTTGGTTGGAATTTTTTTTTTTGAGCAATATTGTAGACCGCATTCTTTTGTTCATGCTGCAAATTTATCTGTTTTAAAATGATGCTTCTGAATTTGAAGACGTTTAACATTTGAATCAGCTCATTAATTTACTTTACTTTACCTCGGCATTAACAATTTGACCTAATTTATAAACTAATGCATTAAAACGTGTAAATCCATACACATGTTTTAGTCTCAGTTTTAAACAGAATAGATCCGATAACATCGGAACTGGCACTAAAACAACTGTGCACGGATGAACAATTTTTAGACCTTAACAGGTAAAATTATCCACGCTTAGGTTATACATGTACTTAGTGCAGAAGAGAGTCGCCTAGAAACAAATGAGATGTATAATATTTTTCTGATAGGATTTTTTTGCGCACATACACATCTGCGCTGAGCCTCTCCTTTCCGTGAATGACACAGTGTGCACTAAAGCTATAACATAGTACATAGCTTTTGCATACAAATGCTATTAAATTATCTGAATTAAATAAATATTATATTGAATATGATAACAATTGTCTAAAAAAGAAAAGGAAATGTTTATTTGATCGATAAAACAAACACAACGGAGTATTATCTACTATCATCTACTATCTATTTCTACAACAGAAATGAGTAATTCAAAGGTACATTAATTATCTTGCGATTTTTATATAGAAATAGATTTTGTCCCGAAATTATACAAAGGAGTATGTATGGTTTACATATTAAAGTGCCCCCCTAAAATTAAATTTTGTTGTCATTTTTAGAAAGTTAAATATCTATATTTTGAGAAGTCTAGTTACAAAAACTACTCCTCGATTTGTAAGACGTTGTAAATTTTGCTTAAATATCATGAAAACCGGTGATTTTGTCAATTTTTCACGAAAAACAGCATATGTCTTGATTATTTTCATTGAGATAACATCGAGCGGGATCGTGAACAACTTTTTCCTTTTGCATGCACTTAAGAGACGTACAAAAGTAACAACATATCAAAATATAAAAGTTGTTCAGAAGCCCGTTCGATACTAACTTATACGAAGTTTTTCGCAAATGAGCCCCAAAATGCCTTTTTTCCAGAAATTTGGCAAAATATACCATTTTTGGAGCCCAAATTCTAAGAAAGTGAGAAAGGAAATTAAAGAATATGCATCACTTTTTAAGCAGCCTACATAGTGGAATAAATATTGGTACAAATTCATTACTTCATGAAAAATTAAGATTTTGCTCTGAAAGGGGGCCACTATAAACGATATATAATTTCTATTCATATACATGTACATATTTATTTTTATATTTCATCTTTAAGATTCATTCCCTTTATAATAAAAGGTCAATATCTGAGCTTATTTGGAGCTGCTCATTTCGGAGCCGCTCATTTTCGGCATGCCAATTGTAGCAACTCATTTCTGGGAAGAGGAAAAAAAACTTTATTGTAGATGGTGCCAGGGAAACTCACGTTGACTGTATTCAACCTGTTTGACATTTTAGTACTACTAACGATGATTCTATATCCGAAACACTTGTCTAGTACAATAAAATTTGTACAATAGAGCTGGCTGACAATTCCAAGAAATTATAATCATATACATTGTAAATAGTGAAATATCTCAATCTAAAAAAAACCCCCTGATTTTGAATATATTATATATAAGAGAAAATATATTATAATTACTTATGGCTGTTGAAAAAGAAGCAATTATAAAATATAATCATTGTAAGTGCAATTGGTATAATCCAACTTCTATCAAAAAGAATCAACTTACGGACCTAAAAATCCTAATCTTTTTAAATACCTATTCTCTGTCACAATTTAAACAATTTCGGCACGCATGGTCTCCGATTGTCATGAAATATAACATATGAATAGGGACCCATGAAAAAAAATTGACCAAAAATTTGTGTCTAGGTCATTAGGTTACAATGGCAATGACCTATAAAGTTAACAATTTGCAAAATTGAGCTTTTTTGGAGCTCTGTAATATGGTCCATAGATGACATTGATGGAAGATTTTTTATTCAACATAAGGATGAGGAGATAACATTTTAAATAAGCTCACTGAGAGTGTCTGATACCATTAACAAGTCTCGTTACATGACAACAAATTAGCTTATTTTAATATATTGATTTTAAAATGTTATTTTTCTATTTTCAATTTTCTCTTCATTCTTGATGAATATATGATAGGGGAAAGGAATTTATTTTTTAAAATGAGCAAATTCAAGATCAACCAACTTGTTGCTATGTTCATCTGTTACTTTGGCAACGGTAACTATGGTCTATGATATTATTAATAATTTTGCAATTTCAGAGCTATTTTTAAAAGTTCTGCATAATGATGAACCTATAATAATGGTTGGACCAAGAGTCCCCGAGGGCACGCCAAGTTCGATCAATTTCTGTTGGTCGTTTCTTCAAACGCATTTTGAAATTTCTGTTTACAAAATCTTCTCAAATTTCCGACACCTGGGTCCTGTAGCATCATATCCCAGTCATCTTGCTACGTCTTTCGGTATATTTAGGACAATTTTCACAGATTTATGGCCATATTTCATTGTTTAGATAGAGGATCACTGAGGAGGGTTAAATACCCGTAACGTGATTGTCTGGTCTATGATGTAAATTTATCTGATCTTAAATGATGCTAATGAATTTGAAGACTTTTAACATTGGAATATATCCAACACAAAGAGCTGATTCTTCTTTCTTCTTCTCTTTCTTTCTGTTTGGGCACCTGGCATGAAAAAGTTATTGGGAACATATGTTACCATTGCAACCATTAAAAAAAAAAATTTTTAATCCCAGGATGTTCAAATTCAATATTAATAATGATCACGTAAGCCTTAATCAAAATACAAGAAAACATTTCAAATTGATAATGGTTGCTATACTAGTAATTTAGTCATGCTATCTAAAAATAAGCATAAAAAAGAAGCCTTTTCCTCATAAAACTAAACAGGCTCGCACAACAATTTTTACATATATTATGAAGCAAAGTTTTTAATCTTTTTTTACAGATTACTTAAGCTTGGATGCCTGTATCCAAGGGCTCAAAGTGGGCTTATAAGCATTTTACAGAATTGTTCCCATAACAACGGGCCATTTCATCAATATATTTTTTGTGTTATGAAAGGTCTACTTGAACAAATTTATTATAACTATCACAGTAAGTGTTTTGAATATTGTTCCCTGACATGGTCGCCATAGCACTTTCTATATAGACTTACCTCAGACAGTGCATGTATTTCAGATATTGTTTCCATTTTCTTGCATGAACATCGACGGCGGGTGCGACTAGCCAACAGGGGATGATTAATCCTCCCGGGCACCTGGTCCCACCTCTAGCTTGCTTATTTTGGTGTTTTGGTGCTCTGTTGTGAGTGCTGTTGAGATTATCGTCAGGATCTTCTTTAACTGATTTGAATCAAAGTTAAATGATCTAGTAAATCAGGACTCCTAGTATGGTTTGAAATTGCTTTCATTTTTTGCGATTTGAATTTAAGTTGCCGTAGCAACAAAACACAAACTTCGTTCAATGTGAATGCTGATGTTTTATTTGCATAAAAAACCTAATAAATTTAAGTAGTTTATCATTGAATTAAAAACAAACGTGCAAAAAAGCACCATTTTGATAGGGTACCTATGTTGTTGCTATGGAAACATATAGATAAGACATTCCACCCTACATTATGTAGAGCAATGATAGGATACGAACATTTCACAAGTCTTTCTTTTAGATATGCTGCCATTGATGTATGTGACTTCAAAAATCATTTTTCAAAGTTTAAAAAAGTTTGCATGGCAACCGGATGTGATATTAGGAATTTTTGTTAACATTTGGTTTTACTTTTAGTCAGGCCCAACCTTATGTATAGATTTTATAAAAATCTGAGACGTGGACATCGTGCCATGCGTTACTTATAAAAGTACAAATGCTTACAGAGAATAGCTATTTACACCTGTATCGATGTTATGTTTCCAAAAGGAATAAGACACTTTTTCCCTTTTTTAAGTGTTTAGTTGTCAAATTTAAGGTGCATCATTGGTCAGGATTTGGATTTGATCATTCTTGCGCATCTCCTGTTTTGATACTCATTGAGCTTGAATAAAGTTGCTATTTCAATTTTTTGGTCAATGTATCATCTCTTACTCTATTGCTCACTTTAATTCATTAAACACATCAAAGAGGATAAGTTTGAAAATTGGACCCGACACAATTGACTTAAGTATAAATTTCAATATTCTTTTGTATCATTGTACTATTAGTGATGACTTCGAAATATTCAAAAATTTTTTTTTCTATTTTCTGTGTAGAATTGAATATTTGAAAGGAGCTGTTAAGGAGGTATTGAACACTTGGATGCCACATTCAATTTTTCTAAAAATTTCTGAAATTATATAATTCATGTCTATCCTTGACGTTTTCGTGAATTTCTTGATGACGTCATAATATTGAAAGTGCCATTCTAGTTCATGTAAAGCTATTGGAAATTAATTTTGATTTCACTTCCAAAATATCCATACATATATTGCACTTACATATGGAAAAGATAAAATGAATTGTGTTTTAAAAACAGACTGGATACTTGAATAAAAGATGACACTGTTGCTAAAAAAAATGCAATTTCTCGCCATAAATTTATCAATCAGAGTATCAAATGTTTTAAGGGAGTTAAGACTGTACTTTTCCTAGGAAGCGAGAAAACAAATAATGTCGCCGCCATCGTGGTGTTCAAACCCTCCTTAAGATAAGGCGTAGAATCTGCCCTGAAAAGTCGGAATTTCAAAATGCAAAAATTGAGAATCTTTTTCGGTAGAAATTTAAAGTAATTTCGTCTGCATATGAATCTGCTTTCCGATGGGATAATTTATGAAAAATAAGACCGATATTTGGGTCAAAATAAGCGTTTTGTACACAGAAATCAATGGAAAACGGAAAAAGTTTTATACAACATCGTTCCCCCCCTCGCTTTACTATGCCACTTTTACCAAAAAGTATATCAATAAAACGCATTTTCTGGCCAAGTGGGGTTCTGAAGCGAGGGGGATACAATGTCCCACAGACGAAAAACGAAAAAAGGGGGGATGAATGGCTATTTTTAAATTTGCCTCTAGAGCGTTTAAGTACGTTATATTGTCGTCTTTTTCTATTTACATCATGGAACAATCTATTCAGAGTGTGTCCCTATCAAATATTTAACCGTTTGGAAGGAAATAAACGAGAAAGTTGTCTATTTCTACACCGTGTGTATTTCGCGCCAGAAAGCTAGTACATAAATGGCTGAGAAGAGCGAAATAAAACCGTTTTTCAGTTTCCGGATTGCAGAGTTTGCCGATTATATTGATAGAATAACCTCAAAGTTAATTTTGCTTATCCAATTTTGATATGAAAAGGTAACAGAAGCATAATAAACATAACAATGTTTAAAATAATGCATTTTTTGTGCATTTTCGATCGATATTTAACGCTTTCCGTCACTCTGTACCCCTGACTCTTCAACCCGTAATTATAACATCTTTCACCAAATTTATTTAAATAAAATACCTACTAGGAATCTTATAATACTTTATGTTTTTATCTTGACCAACTTTTATATAAATTGGAAGGACAGCGCACGAGAAATAATCGAGTGATTTCAGGGCTAAATCCGGCCCTTATCTTAACAGCTCCTTTCACTGATTTGTCATATATCGTATTTTGAATATATGGCTAAAGTCAATTCTTAGTTTATGGTGCCGAACCGAGATCTAATCTGAATGAAACATGTTTGATAAAACGCTCCGCAGTAATTTCTATAACATTAAGCTGGAGGTACTCTTTTTACTGTTTTACTGTAACTTTTTTTACTGTTTTAATTTCTGTTTTACGTAAGTAATAAGCCTTGAGTTTTTTGTTGTGTATGGAATACTTTTGATTTAAACTGTTTTATAAGGTAAAGCTAATGGGTACCGAATGAAATATTAATTGCATAAGTTTCACTCTAAAATAGCCATAATTTACCACACTGAAACACTTTCAAGAAAACCGCTAAACGACTCTTTTTGTGAGCGTTTGTTCTCTCTTATTTAAACAGGGACAAAACACATTTTCTTCAACATTTTAAAAGCCTATCTTAGGGGCACATTTTAATGTGTGTTTGAAAATATCGTTGATATTCAGTATCTCTGATATTTTGACCTTAACTTAGACGATTTTCGTTATTGTTCTGTAAAATCGAGAACTTTTTAAATGATCGGTGAATTCGGTATATATGTAAGAAAAACTTTAAGAGATTATAGTTTTATAAAATGTTTGTAACCTGTTATATTATTTGTTATCAAGAAAACTAAAATAAAAATCAAATGAGTGCATTTCAACACTGTATTTTCTTTTACGAGTTTGCTATTCACGGGCACCTGGTCCAACGTCTAGCTTTGCTAGGGGTCCGTCGATGCTCAATTTTTGCTCTATTGTGAGTGCTGTCGAGAATGTCGTCAGGATCTTCTTTTACTAATTTAGCAACAAATTTCCAGCATTTTATCCAGGTTTTCAAATGAGTAAAACTCTTGATTTTCATCACTGACCTATGAATTTTCCTTCACAAAATCAATATTTGACATAATCCTGTAATATAATATGGTTTTCATGAAATCGTTGAAATTCCCCCACTCAGATATTACATGCCTTAAGGAATTATCAACCCAAACACCACTTTTGCTTTAAGGATGTCCGCTACTCTGAACAGAGTAATTAAATTTCTCCAATTTTATTTTCTTTTTGTAAAATTATCATTGTACTTTCCAGTGATAAATTGCAAAGTATTTGTCAATGATCTACTTTTTGAGAAATACGCCTTTGAAATGAGTGGGGGTCTGCTGCAGGTGATGAAACCTGGGAATTGTCAAATTTGAGATGGTCATATATTTTTTAGTAAAACAAAAAGGAATAAATAACGAACATGCTATAATTTTAACTTTAAGTTAGAGAGTTACAATAGTAGTTCATATGAAAAATGAAATTTACTACAATCAACAACAAGGAGACAGGTTTCAAGATATTTAATACTATGTATCTATCAATTCATATATGCACGGAAATGTTGTTCACAGCTATTAAAAAAATGTTGAAAAATACATTGCTAAAAGTAATTAAATATTTTTATAAATTAATGATTATGAAGGCCAATACCATGCTCTATTAAAAAACTGAGAAATTAAGGTAGGTCAATGAGCTAAATTTTAAGATAATAGACATTTTCTCTAATAAGGGGCAGATAACTCTTAAAATTTCCCCCCAAAAAATGCTTTTCGTGCCCTACTACCTGTATTTATGATCTGATATCAATGAAACTTCACTCACTGATAGCCCATTGGCCAAAGATCAGCACCAATTATTTTGGGTTCAATAGGTCAGAGATCAAGGTCATTTTGGGGCTAAAAATAGCATTTTTTTGTAGAAATACTTTAAAATTCAAGAAAAGCTCTTGTTTTGACCGAAACATTCTTTAATTTTCTTATTCGATAATATGATAAATACATTTTGTTTTAAATATATATATGTATGGTTTTATCACCTTTTAAAGAATAATTTAGAAATTGATCGACGTAGAAGTGGGGAAAAAGAGGGGGGGGGGGGGGTTAATACATGCACCAAAATGTTTACGCTGCAAGTATAGGCTGAACCATAGGATCTTCAAACTTTCCATGTAGAAGGTCCTCAACAGAGGAATAATGTTTAAGATCAGGATCAAAGATCATAGACATTTGGATCCCGCATTAAAATTTTGAAAACATTTTGAGAATGTTTTAAAAATCATAAAATGTCTATTTATTTTCAAGATTACGGGGTCTTCCGGAATACATGCAACTATAGAGTGTTTGGGGAACAAATGTATTGCTTGCAATAGGTCATTATAAGCAACAAATAAAGCCTAAACCATCTTGTTACAAAGAATATACAAAGTATAAAGAAATTCTTATTTACAATTCAAGGGTAATGGAACATCCTTGGTATTAAGAAAAAGGTCAAACAAATATGTCAAGGTCACAAAATTATCCAAAGAACTGCTGAGTGCTTCATGGACACCGCAATTTCTATACCGCAATTTCTATTTTCTGAGTGTCCCTTTTAAAAGATCAACTTCTCATTTTAAAAGTAGCATATATAGTGTTGCAACCTTGCAATCGTCTTTCTAGTCTCGACCTTTTGTTAACATGCTAAAGAGCACGCCCCTATCTAAATGTAAACGTAGATATTTGATGTGTAATTCTGGTTTTATTGAAGGAGTTATTGCCCTTGGAAATATGTTCAATGATGACTACCAGCGGGGCATTCGTGTCGCACCGGCACCCCATGTATGCCGCCTTTAGGGGTTTTTTTTATAGAAAATGTTAAATATCAAGGTCAAAGAGGAAAAATCATGACCAAAATTGTCACAAGTATGAATTTAATGTACATGATTATATCACATACAAATTGAATCAAAAGTTACCAGTCGAAAGAAATGATCAGGTTAATTCTTTGCGTGAGAAAAAAAAACCCCATACGGAAACACGGACAGATGGAGTGACTAAAATGTCGCCAAAGTATACAGGTAGACAGAAGTAACGAAATGAGATGTTAACACATACAGTTACCATGGTTACGATCGAGAGTCGAGGGGTCACAAAGGAATTACCTGTGTGTAAAATCCGTAGATAAGTTTAAAGAACTTTATACTGTAAATGAAAGAAAAAAAGATGCATATGCGGATTTTACACACAGGTAATTCCTTTGTGACCCCTCGACTCTCGATCGTAACTCTAAAATTAGAGGGGTTCGAACATGTGCACGAGTCTTCACTTATATAGCTTCAAATATTCATTTGCCCAAACAAAAAATAAGTAGCCTATTGGCTTCTATGAGAGGAGTGCCCAGGCGCGTAGCTACCATGTAAGCAATAAGACCGGGCTTGCAAATCAGCTCGGCCGTATCATTTTTTTGTAATTGCATGAGAGAGAGAGAGAGAGAGAGAGAGAGAGAGAGAGAGAGAGAGAGAGAGAGAGAGAGAGAGAGAGAGAGAGAGGGGGGGGGAAGGGATGGGGGGGGGGGGTGAAATTTCGACAAATCAAACAGTGTATGGATATGGACTAGACTATCAGTATTAAAAGACGAAGACCAGTAGTCTAGACCGTAACAAGGAAAGGTCAATCTTTGATAGCCCATTTCATTTCGAGGCTATGAACTCTATCTCTTTTTTATGATCAGACAACCATCTCGTTATACCTTGCTGAGCAACTCATACGAATTCAATCACACTGCATTTAGCGACTTTTAAAAGAAAAAGACAGATGAAAACGATAGAGAAAGTGTGTGTGTTGTCATTGGTCAATCCATATGCAATAAAATCCAACTACATAAAATTTCTTTTGTTCTTGTACTCTAGTTTTGGTCGTGAAACACGGGAGTGATCATTGTCAGCGTTGCGACCGTCATATTTGACCATTATTTCAGACACAGTATCTGGATTCTACGTCTGCAAGAACCAGTTTGACATTGCTGTCGCATCGTCATGAACACTCACTCAGTGACTCAGTTTGTTTCTACAGACTGTCCGAAAATTTTGAATTACTCGACTCGACCGCAAATATTCATACAAAGATCCCACTACAACATATACTAGTATATAGCGCCTGTACTTCAGATCTTTCATACATTTGAACACTAAGTTTACTTTCAAAACTAATTTTGTTTTATTTAATGTTTCAATCATTTTTTCCCGAAGAAATGCATTCGAATATTTAAAATATTCTCTTGATAAAGAGGTATTTTCAGTATATTTTCTAGGACTCTGATTATCTTCAATCGTTTCCCGTCGGGGGGGGGGGGGGGGGGGGGGGGGCTACCGGGGCTCTGCCCTGGACCCGCCTCTGTGAACCTGCAATTCAAAACATGGCTAGGTAAGGGCCTAGCTAGTGCTTATGGATTCTCGACTTTTGAATGATTTAGAAAAAAATGAAGATTCATATCATGTTGATAACTTGAAATAAAATAGACCCAGTGGCGGATCCAGAGTGGCAAGCGGGGGGGTTTTGTATGGACCCAAAGGGTCGATTCAAGGCACGAAGTGCCGAGCGGGGGAGGGTACGGGAGGGGGTTGCCCCTTCCTGTAGGTGGGGGTCCGGGGGGCCTCCCCCGGAAAATTTTTGAAAAAATGGAACAAAATGGTGCATTCTGGAGCACATTTTCTCCTTACCTTCTCGAATATTCAGACCATTTTTTCCACTCAATTGATGTGGTTAATAAAGATTTCTAAATAAAATAATTTCTCCTTTATATTCTGGCAGGGGTGTACAATTATGATAATAATTAAGGAATTTTGCAGAAAAAATAGTTTTGTATTTGTAAATGGCGAGCGAAGCGAGCCGAAATTTTAGGTTTCAAAGCCCTTTCATGCATTTTAGACCCATTTCAATTAGAAATGGACCAAAGCTAGACCCCACCTCCGAAAATCTCGGGGGGGGGGTCCAGACCCCCTGTCCCCCCCCTCTGGATCCGCGCATGGTTGTATTGAGTTCTAATGAAACACGAGAAAATTACGAGTCTAAATGCATTCAAATCGGTGGTTTCTGGAGTGTCTATGATCTATTTCTGAACAGTAGTTTGCTTTAAATACTATTTCAAAAGACCCTCCCGCTTCTTTTTGGCAACTGGGGGAGGCGCTCTCCTTTTTTTTCGCGAGACGATGTGGACGTTTTTACAAATGTACGCTTGGCTTCGCCCTTGGCTAGTTGATTTTTCCTTGCTGTAACATGTACTTAGAATATTGGTACGGTATCGAGTAAAAAATGTTGAGTATCATTGGGTTTTGGCTTTGAAAAATTGAATGCTTAATTATAGGCCTTCGGAGCATATTCGAGCTATATACATTGTTAAATATTTGCCCATTTTTCCGGTTATTTCAAAGCATGTTTTTAACAAAATTAGTAGATGACAAGAATACTCAAACCGGGGGTTTGAGGACAGAAACGTGTAGGTTTCGATCCCCGTACCATTTACATTGATTGTTTGACACACGTACATGTTTTGCAAATTATTTGAACATGTTCATATTATAGTATTTGTTAATAATGTTAAATTTTTGTAAATTTATTTCAAAATAGTGAATTCTGGTGGACATTAAGCAATTTTTTTATTACTCAGTTTGCAGGTTTTTTTCCGAGTGCTAATGTTATCAAAAAAAAATTAGGAAACCGGGGGGGGGGGGGGTTCCCGAACCCCAACCCCCCCACCCCCCACCCCCCTAAATCCGCCCTTGAGACCCACCCCCCTAAAAATTTTGGACCATGTTAACGTATCGAAACTTATGCCTATTTTCTATTTTATTTCTTGTTTTTACACAGATTCAAAACATGTATATTCCATTATCAAACTATGCCGTCTACCCCCAGTGATACATGTGTCAAGATCTAGGTCACGTACTTGCACTTCAAAGACGTGTGACGAAGTAAGTCGATCACGCGTCACACCAGACGAAGTTCAAGGACGAACTATACTGTCTGTGCTGCTGTCTGCAGAAAGGTCCCATGTTTGCATGCGCGAATTCATACATTAGTGGATCAAATATTCAATATTCAGGATGAGGATTTGATCCACTTGTGTCATTAATCAACAGGAAATTTATCTTTGCTTCTAATGGAATTATTTCGAGTAGATAAATCAGCGAATCTTGAGCCATGTTGTTGAGGTAAGGCGTGTATCAGTCCAGTAAGTTACCTTTTCCGCGGCTGTTCTCGATTTTTGCATTACTGTATTCTTATTACAAATGTACTTCCAGAAGAAACGGGTGATTTTACCGAAGTTGAGCTACCCACAATATCATGTAAATTTCGTGTCATCAAGCATTAGAAATCCAGAGTACTGCAATTTTTCTTTCTTGCCATGTCATTTTTACAAAGAATATGTACACAGATATTGAACTTGTACTATTATACTTGTACAGTACATGCGGTTTGGGCTAAAACACGAAATGACGTAAAGTGTAAATGGGACGGATAGTTCTTACGTCGTAACGTCGTATCTTAGATGCGCGGAAAGTTCGAAAATCAAAGTAGCGCGCATCCTTAAGTGAGAGAAGGGAGAGGATCTCCAAGAAGGCCCTGGTGCAGCACCAATAGCAAAACACCAAAACACCCGATGCAAAAACACAAAAAACGAATATAGTATGAGACGAAATAGAGACATACGACATGAGTGAGTGTGAGTGGATCCAAATTAATTGGAAAATAAGGCCAACAATTGGCGATGATAGCCTCCATTTATTAGATGATTAAAATGGATGTGTTATCAAAATAAGGCTTTGGTTTCATACATCAAATGTCTATATTCCTTGAATGTCAAATAAACTCTCCAACTAGAACACATTCAATTTGGCACTTGCAATAGGTGATCCTACTACTTAAGGCATGTCATTTCTGAATGAAGGAATTTCAACGATTTTATGATAACTATATGAAAATGTAGTATTCATGTCACTTTATCATTTTATGAAGGAAAATTATTATTTCCGTGATGAAAATCAAGATTTATGCTTATTTGAAAAATGGGTAAAAAATGCCGGAAATTTGTTGCTAAAAATAGTAAAGAAAATACAAAAAGTGTTGAAATGCACTCATTTGATTTTTATTTTACTTTTCTCTGTTATTATACAATAAAACAGGTAAGAAACTTTGTATAAAAGTGGAATTTGATAAACTGCTAACTTAGGTCCCAACTCCACCGATAATTAAAAATGTTCTAGATTTTACTCAATAAATAACGAAAATCACCCAAATTAAGGTCAAAATTTCAGAGATACCGAATTTCAACGATTTTTCCAAACACACAGTAACACGTGCTCCTAGGGCAGACTTTTCAAAATATTGAAGAAAAAGTATATGTCCGTGTTCAAATAAGAGAGAACAGACGCTCACAAATTAGTGTCATTTTGTGGTTTTCTTGAAAAAGTGTCAGAGCTGAAAATTTGCCTTATTTTGGGTGGAATTTAAACAATTTAAAAAAATTTTCGGTATTCATCAGCCATACCTTATAAAAAAGGGTTAAATCAATAATATTCCACACGTAAAACAAAATTCGTGGGTAATTAGAAGAATGGAGGAGATCTCCAACAAGACGTAAGAGAAATCCGAACAGTTAAAAAAAGTACCTCCACGTCAATTTTTACAGAAATTTCAGTGAAGCATTTTCTTACGCATACTTCATTCATTTAAGATCAAACTTGGCCGCTTTAATGTGTCTAATGAATTAAAGTCTTAAAAAGAGTAAGAAATGATACACTGGCCATAATAAATTAAAATATATCTATAAAAGTCAAGCTCAATGAGTGCTAAAACAGGAGATGCGCAAGAATAGTCCAAAGGTGTCGTTTGTTAATCATGCATTCTACTAATTATTCAAAATTTAATCAAAGAAACGTTATTGCCTATCTTCAGCTCTAGGTATTGGAATTTATAGCCGCCAAACTTTAGCAAAGCAGGAATTAACGTACAACGAAAAGATATTGAGCAGAATGCCTTCCCTGGGGATGTTACAGCTGCCAAAGCACTTACTCACTCTGTAGAAGCTAGGAAAAATGAAAAAAAAAACCACCCGCTATCCGTATCGGTGCGTCACAGGAATCCTTTTAGGGCCTTAAAGTGAAGGGGATACTCAGGGCACACTTACTTAGTTGCTGTGGTGCACGATATTTCCTTGAAATCCTCAAGTTTGTGTGTGTAAGTTTGTAAGACAGTTTCACCAATTGAAGGTGGTTCAATTCGGATGCAGTTTGAATGAAGAATGAAAGACGACATTGATCAGTGTTAAACGTCTTCAAATTCAATAGTGTTCGATCTTTCAATAAAAACGGAACGTGTTATTCTGTGTATGTTTTCACGAAGTACTTTCACTTCAAACTATTGACTTCAATAACTTGTGACATGTTAATGTTTATAGCATTGAATGAATTATATTATTATTAATCATTACACTGATTTGGTCTTTTTGTGTGGCTAATTAGCATGCCTTAATTAAGAAATTAAGGCACATATTTGGCCAGATGCGATTCAAGAGAATGTGCATGATTCTGGATGTAATACATTTATCGGCAATTGGCTTATACATACATGTATGTTCGCCACACATTTGCAGAAAAAAGTGTTTGCAATCTGTTATGGGTCAGAATACCCCAAAACGCCAGCAAAAATCAGACAAAGACTGAATATAAATTTACAAGTTTAATTATGTACAAAATATATATATTTCAAATGATTACAACTTACAATACAATGTCCGGATCAAAGTGTCCGTTACGGTCCACAACGTCTATCGAATGTTTGGTTTCCTGTAATCACAAACGTTCTCGAAAGATCGGTGTCCAAACGTTGTTAAATGGATTAAAGTCTCAACAAATAAAGTGTCCCAGTATATCAGAATAGATGAATGAATCGTGTCTACGAATGTGTACGAATGTCCCTTAACACAGTTCCTCAGAGGTATTTATACTTAATAACAATGAATTAACCAGAAGCTTCTAGAACAATGACTCATTACAAATGATTAACAATAGAGTAAATTCTAGAAATCACAGTCATGTGATGATAATGATGTAACAAAGAACATACTGGAATATTCTCTAATGAGATAAACATGACATAGTAAAATCTAGAAAGAATTATTATGAAATCATTAAATAACATGACTAAGTACATGTGTACCTACACATAAAGTAAAACTAAAATAATACATGACCCACAACACCTCCCCCCTTAAAAAAAGTTTGAATGTCAATGAAAACTTAGCTGGTAAATTCTTCAAAAATCACTCATGAAACTCTCGATAGTGCATCTGCAATCACATTGTCTTTGCCCTTGATATGGTTAATAATGATATCGTACTCTTGCAACAATAAACTCCACCTTGTAAGTCTTTGATTCTTGTTTGACATTTTGTGCAAAAATGTGAGAGGGTTGTGGTCAGTATACACAAGAATGGGATGTAAAGTAACATTCAAATAAACATCAAAATGTTGTAAAGCTAACAATAATGCAAGACACTCTTTTTCAATAGTAGAGTAATTCTTTTGACATTTTGTCAATTTCTTTGAAAAATAACAAACAACTCTATCAACACCATCATCATTTTCTTGAAACAAAGCAGCCCCGATTCCTACGTCACTGGCATCAACAGTAAGCTTAAATTGCTTATCAAAATTTGGAGCAGACAGGACAGGACTATTCATAAGAACACATTTGATTTTCTTAAAAGATTCGTCACAGTCATTGGTCCATGCAAAATTCACTTTCTTTTGTAACAGATTGGTAAGTGGACCAACAACTGACGAGAAATTTGGACAAAATTTTCTGTAAAATCCTGCCATTCCCAAGAATCTCATTATCTCTTTCTTATTGGTAGGAATCGGGAACTTTGAAATAGCTTCCACCTTGGCCATGATAGGAGTAACAAAACCTTGACCTACTTTGTGACCCAAATATTCTACAGTCGCATGACAAAATTCACTTTTCGCAAGGTTCACTGTGAGGTTTGCTTTCGCCAGTATGTCGAAGAAAGTACGCATGATTCGGAGATGATCATCCCAGGTGTCGCTGTAGATGATGACGTCATCGATGTATGCCTCGCATCCTTCGAGATGATTTAGGAGCGAATGAATCATCCTCTGGAATGTGGCTGGTGCGTTTTTCATACCAAAGGGCATTACTTTATATTGGTATAGCCCATCTGGAGTCGCAAATGCCGATATTTCTCTGGCTCTCTCGGTAAGCGGGACCTGCCAATAGCCTTTAAGCAAGTCAAATTTACTGACATATTTTGCACTGCCAATTTTATCGATACAGTCATCGATTCGTGGGATCGGATAAGAGTCAGTTTTGGTGACTGAATTGACTTTTCTAAAGTCCGTACACAATCGGTAAGTTCCGTCTGGCTTCGGAACCAGAATACATGGGGAACTCCAATCACTATTGCTGGGTTCAATAATGTCATTTTCAAGCATGTATTGAATTTCTTTCCGCATGTATTGAAGTTTTATCGGGTTTAACCGATAGGGATGCTGTTTGATAGGTGACGCATCACCTACAATGACGTCATGATGAGATGCATTCGTCTTTTTTGGAACGTCCGGAAAGATAGTTGTATATTCCCGCATTAATTGGTGCACTTCCTCTTTTTGATGCACGGTCAAATGTCCGAGTTTCACTTCGGGATTTGTCAGAATTTCGGAATTCTTCAAACGGACACTTTGAGCGAAGTCTTTTTCGACAGTCTCTTCATTACATTCAGGTTCAACACAATTTTCTAATGTATTTACATTGGCCAAAGTGGAAACTGGTTTTACAAAATTTCGGTCACTTCTGTCAAAATACTCTTTCAACATGTTAACATGACACACTCTTTTTTCTTTTCGCCGACCTGGTGTCTTAACTACATAGTTAACATCACTAATTTTACTCTCAATCTCATAAGGACCGAAATATCTAGCTTGCAAAGGATGACCAGGGATTGGCAAAAATACAAGAACTTTATCGCCTGGTTTAAAAACTCTGTTTCTAGCATCTTTGTCATACCATGTTTTCATTTTCATTTGTGAGGTTTTGAGATTTTCTTGAGCCAATTTGCAAGCATTATATAATTTCTCTTTGAAATTAGACACGTAGTCTAAGAGATTCAAATCGCTAGTCTCAGTCAACCATTTTTCCTTCAATAACTTCAATGGCCCCCTGACCGTATGCCCAAAAACTAGCTCAAAGGGACTGAACCCCAGGGACTCCTGAACCGCTTCTCGTGCCGCAAACAACACGAGGTGAACCCCTTCATCCCAGTCTTTTCCATACTGGTGACAATATGTTTTCATCATAGTTTTAAGGGTTTGATGAAAGCGTTCAAGTGCCCCCTGGGACTCAGGATGGTACGCAGAAGACTTATACTGCCTGATACCTAGCTCATGCATAACCTGCTGAAACAACCCTGACATAAAATTCGAACCCTGATCTGACTGAATAGCCTTGGGAGCACCTACGAAACTGAAAAACTTTGTAAGGGCCTTAACTATGGTCTTTGCCTTAATATTCCTAAGAGGTATGGCTTCAGGAAACCTAGTCGAAGTACACATAATTGTCAGTAAGTACTGATTCCCTGACCTAGTCCTAGGCAAAGGACCTACACAATCAACTAACACCCTACTAAAAGGTTCCTCAAAGGCTGGAATGGGTTGGAGGGGAGCAGGTGGTATAACTTGATTGGGTTTACCTACCATCTGACAACTATGACAAGACTTACAAAACTCAGACACATCTTTTCTCAACTTAGGCCAGTAAAAGTGACTTAAAATCCTATTGTAAGTCTTATTGACACCTAAATGACCTGCCATGGGTGTGTCGTGAGCTAAACTCATGATGTCCCCGCGATACGCTACTGGAACCACTATCTGGTGAACGACCCGCCACACGTCATTAGGGGGTGCATCAGGTGGTCTCCATTTCCGCATAAGGATGCCATCTTGTATGTAGAAGCACTCTCCGACTTTGTCCGCTTCATCTCGGGGAAGGGCCCTCTTGCTTAGTCGGATGATCTCCGGATCTTTAGTTTGCTCGGAGAGGAGCTGCTCATGGCTTAAGGCATCTGTACCCTTGTCTAATGGCGGATGGGAATCATCACCAGGTACTGTCGGAGACTTGTCAACATGAAGTGGTACTGACGTCTCATGTACGCTGTCATCAATGGTAGACATGAATGTGTCAGAAAGGTCTATATTTTCGGAGGGATGGTCCTCTTTAAGTGCAGAAGTACTCTCAGCCTCTTTTAGTCTGTTCCTGGCCATCGCCCTGGTAACTGCACAGGCTGGGTACAAGTCGTCGTCTTCATCATCGGACACGACATCGGACGTGATTTTCTCACAAACAATCGGATCGGCTACAACTTTGCCGCCAGCTAAATCGTTGCCAAGCAACAAGGAAACGCCTTGAACAGGAAGAGTAGGTCGAACACCTACGATAACAGGTCCAGTAATTAAATCTGACTTCAAATAAATTTTATGAAGGGGAACATCAATGACGCCTAGCTCCACACCCTGTAATAAAACTGACCTACCAGTAAAAGTGTGCTCAGACAAAGGCAATGAACCCTCTAACAATAAAGTCTGGGCAGCACCAGTATCTCTCAAAATCTGAACAGGCAGCACTTCGCTAGAATCACTGAGTGAAACAAATCCCTGTGACAAAAAGGGCTTATAATGATCCTCCACAAAATCATCAGAACTGGACTTAGAACCCTGAATCTCAGGAGTGTCAGAACAAATCGAATCTAAGGCTTTCCTATCATTTCTAACAGACGCACAGGCCTGTGACTTAAGTTCTTTTTTCTTCTTAAGCTTCAAACACTCACCAATAACATGACCTTTTTTCTTACAATAATTGCATGTAGGAAGCGACCCCACCCCTGGGGATGCCTCAGAACGCTCGGACCTAGGACCGGACGTAGAACCACCTTGAGATGGTGACTGGGAACTAATGGACGACTGAGACTCTTGTAAATTTTTCTTTGGAAAATCTGACGTTTTAGCACTATCGCTAGATTGAGTTTTTGACACAAAATTTTTCTTATGAGTGAGAGCATACGTATCAGACAAAACAGCGGCTTCTTCAAGAGTTTTAACATTTTTGTCTTCCAAATGAGTTCTTAAATCTTGATGTACACACTCTTTGAATTCTTCTATCAGAATTATTTGACGCAAATTGTCAAATGAATTTGGAATTTTCTTAGATCGAAACCACTGATCAAATAAATCTTCTTTTTCTCGAGCAAATTCAACATATGTTTGATTTTCAAATTTTTTGTACTTTCTAAACTTTTGTCTGTACGCCTCAGGTACTAACTGATATGCTCTCAAAATCGTGTCCTTGACCTTGTCATAGTCTGAACTCTCAGCAATACTGAGCGCCGAGTACACTTCAGCCGCTTTGCCAATAAGTACGCTTTGTAACAAAGTTGGCCAAAAATCACGTGGCCACTTCAGATTGGCCGCGATTTTCTCAAAATGTGGAAAATATTTGTCCACGGACTTTTCTTGAAATTTTGGTACTAATCTGATGTTTTTGGCGGCGTCGAATTCAGACTTGACAGGCGAAGGAACAGGATTTTCCTTAACGCTTTTCTCTAGCTTTAACTTTTCTAGTTCAAACTGGAGTTCTCTCTCGTGCATACGTTCCTGTTTCTCTCGTTCAAATTGTCTTTCTTTTTCTTCTTTTTCAAATTGCCTTTCTTTTTCTTCTTTTTCAAATTGTAATTGTATTTTCATTTTCTCTAATTCAAACTCATATTTTGACATTTTGGTTTCGCTTGAAACAGGTTCAACAGGAAAATCGTATGACGAAAAGATTTCCTCAGCTAAAAGCTTTTTAGCCACAATATTTCTAATTTCTTGTTTTCTCATAGAAGATTTTACATCTAACTTCAAGTGAAGACCTAAACCAATCAAATCATCTTTTTTCAGTGATTCGAACTCATCTACAGTCGGCGATTTCAAAAATTCAGTGACCGAAAATACCATGATTGATTTCTGCTGGCAAAAAATTTATTGAGAAAAATATTTTCTTTTTTTTTCAAAAAACGAACTTTACGTAAAGTGCAAATATGCAGAGATTTCTATCCCGGACGAGCCCCCAATTCTGTTATGGGTCAGAATACCCCAAAACGCCAGCAAAAATCAGACAAAGACTGAATATAAATTTACAAGTTTAATTATGTACAAAATATATATATTTCAAATGATTACAACTTACAATACAATGTCCGGATCAAAGTGTCCGTTACGGTCCACAACGTCTATCGAATGTTTGGTTTCCTGTAATCACAAACGTTCTCGAAAGATCGGTGTCCAAACGTTGTTAAATGGATTAAAGTCTCAACAAATAAAGTGTCCCAGTATATCAGAATAGATGAATGAATCGTGTCTACGAATGTGTACGAATGTCCCTTAACACAGTTCCTCAGAGGTATTTATACTTAATAACAATGAATTAACCAGAAGCTTCTAGAACAATGACTCATTACAAATGATTAACAATAGAGTAAATTCTAGAAATCACAGTCATGTGATGATAATGATGTAACAAAGAACATACTGGAATATTCTCTAATGAGATAAACATGACATAGTAAAATCTAGAAAGAATTATTATGAAATCATTAAATAACATGACTAAGTACATGTGTACCTACACATAAAGTAAAACTAAAATAATACATGACCCACAACAAATCGCAAGACATTTGCAGAAAATATGGGATCACAAGACATTCACATTTATTCCATATTCGTTAGACAATCGCAACTGACTATTTGTATGTAACAATAGTAGTGCTATTGCAAGATATTTCTAAGAAATAATTTCATTTAGTGTAGATTCACAGAAAACTAAGGAACATTCAAATGTCCCTTTTAGCGGCAAATTAATTTACATGTACATGCGAAACATGAATGTTTCGGTAAATGTCTTTCGAATAAGGTATTAAAATTTCGCAGAATACTCATATAAAGTTTGCATTACAATTGCAAGAAGTATTCGATAGAGGCCTTTTTTTCCGAAAGGGAACATACAACGGACCTACTATATGTATTCATATGTGCCAGGATTACATTGTTCAGTTAAGTTGTAAGAGTTACTTCCCATTTCAGTCAGCCTCTACAAGGATGAAGAAGGACGTGGATCTTCATATGGAAGAAATGCGGAAAAGACCATAATTCATATGAAAATAATGCGGAATGTATTCCATATAATTACGTACAACATCCTAAAGCTTTATATTTAATGCCATATGCGGAATTTTCCGCAGCAGTATGGAAGGGATTCCGCAGTACTTAGCACGTAAGGATGCAGATTTACATGTAGCCGATACACCATGTAATCCATGGAACAATAGACCCTTTCACGATAAGGTTCGTTTGATTCACTTTTGTCTTTTTGTATGGTATTTTTTCCACTCAAAACAATGGAATGACGTCATACCGCTCTAAACCATGGCATGCACTGACGTAATTTCATTGTTTTGAGTGGAAAAAGTTCCATACGAAGCGACAAAAGTGATCCGAACGAACCTTATCGTGAAAGGTTCAATTTCCATGTAAATGTTCTTCGAGACCTCTGGGTAATTGGAGAAGTGAGAGGGTTGTGCGCCCGTTATCCAGGATAACTACACCATTTGCTTCTTGCTTGACAAATGACCGTCCAAAGTCGGCACCGGTTGCCCATTGGTCTCGTCGGTTTATGTGTAGTCTTTTGTGTTTGATGTTTACATGTCGTGTGTCTCTTTTCCGTCTCGTGCTGTACTCGTCTTTTTTGTTTTTGCATCGGGTGTTTTTGGTGTTTTGCTGTTGATGCTGCAACGGGGTCTTGTTGGAGATCTCCTCCCTTCTTTTTCATGTCAGTTCCGTGTAAACTGCGGAATATTCTCTTATGGGATAAGTGTGCAATATTTTTGACTTATTTCGCGCTTTAGACTTTAAGTGAAATGTTTTTATATGCGCCTGCATTGATTGTGTGGTACATGCATGCTGCTCAATGGTCGATGCCGTTTGTTTGCTGAATTTCACCAATATTAGAATTAATCTTACGTCGAAAAAAAATCATGCAACATTTGTTTAATATCATAGATTTTTGCATATTTATCATTTACTGAGTTTAAACTTTACTGGATTACACATCAACACCGGTACATGATAGCTTGCAGTTCAAGATCTTAGTGTCACTCTGATTATCCCCCTCATTTTCGGATGCTAACGAACAATGAATGATCGAGCATAGACCAGTTTCGTTAGTATCAGTGATCTGCACAGAAGCTCGAAGGTCTATCGAGCAATCGTCTCCAGAGAAGTCATCGTCACACTCGCATTTCCCTGGAAAAAGCAAAAGTAAATTATGAAATTGTCGTCACAAATGTATTGCCATTTCTCAGAAGGAATTGAGTCAGTTGAAGCAAACTGTTTAGAACATGTATTGAATGTTTAAACCTCTGTACAGACATGAAGTATGAGAAATGCTCTTAAAGCAAGTATTTAAAATTCATGTATTGAATATTTGTATGTAATAGTAAAATGGTATGTAAGATATGAAAATTCAAATTGCCCAAGTAAAATTATTAAGGTCAATATTATACATCGAAAGAAAATATATTCAAACAAAACAATGGAGATTATTTCTTGATGTTTAGACGAGTATTCAGAAATAGAACTTTACTGTTGTAGACTGTTTCCTAGAATATATTATCCATGTGGGACTATAAAATACGTTATTTAGATGTAATAATTCTTCATTACCGTTGTTGCATGTGCCGTGGCCACTGCAGCTTTCTTGGCATGCGAATTGACCAATGGATTCATTTCTAGTATCTCCTAGATCTGTAGTATACATCGCTACCTGTCAAGATGATTTATATTGTATAAAATGTACCTTCATCGTGAAAACTAAGATATTAAAGCGGACATCCATATATATCAGACAAACTTCAACAAACCATATGAAACAACTAGACTCACGAGGACTTCATGTTTCAATTGTAATTTTGTTCTCATACACTCTTTGTGAACAAAGAGACGAAACGAGACACAGAAACATAAAACACAAAAGACTACACATAAGCTAATGATACCAATAGGTAACCTGCACCGACTTAGGACGGCCATTTGCTACGCAAGTAGTTAATGATGTGGCTATCCGGATTATTAGCGCACACTTTTACCGGTTACCAAAAGGTCTCGCAGAACGTACAATTATAGTGTATAACAACCTCCTCAATGTCAAATGGCCACACATACAAGACAGCAAGGGACAAGGGGCCCAATCAACTCCGATGAATATGTAAATGGATATAAGAATTTGGGGTATACGTTATACAGTCCGTGCTCTGCCGGCTGTAGCGATATCACGCAATTTATTACCCGAGAAGTCCGACATTTAGAGAGGGCAGGTGGTCGGGGCCCTGTCTTTTCTATAGAGGTTTGGACAGGGCCAGTCAAGGAGTCCCGTCGTCACAGTAAGTCAGAGTGAAAATCTTAAGTATGCACTTGTTCCAGACTGTTCATTGGTAAAGTATCAAGTCTATTGTCCGTCTGGTGACATAAGGATCATATCCACGGTATAAAAGGCGTTTGATGATTCTGACGCATTTTTTATGCTTATGCTGTCTACCTTTGATCCTTCTTATTTTGTTTATCATATCACCATAAAAACAAGTTGTGTAATACCCAAAGTTATATACTCTATTGTTTGTATTGATCCGAATCTTAAAATAAGCTGACTGTAAGTTTTATAAAAAAAATTGTAAAATTTGTGTAAATTTTTTTTTGTAAAATTTGTGTAAATTCTTTTTGTAAAATTTGTGGAAATTCTTTTGTAAAATTTGTGTCAATTCTTTTGTAAAATGTGCGTAAATTTTTTTCGTAAAATGTTTGTAATTTTTTTTGTTAAATTTCCAGAGAGTCTTAACTAGTTTATGAAAGCGGAATCCTTCACCTAAATTTTTTTTGTTTTGGTAGTTCGTATATTTCTATCGTGAAAATTCAAAATATTAGTACATGCTCTAGCGTACCGGATGAGCTGTGATATGTAAATGCTGTATGACGGTAGTCTGGGAACATCACCAAGGGAAAGGGGAAATTTAATATGTCAAAATAATCTCAATTGTCATATACACTTGTATGAATCTTTCCGTTTACAATTTTGATACTTAGGTCCAAAAAATGTTTCTGTATTCGTAACGTTATGTTATGTCTCATGTATCAGTCCTTTGACGTGACCAATGTGATGTCGTTGCAGATTTTCTCATTTTGTTTCAATGAGGTTTTCTATACTTCCAACATAAGGTTGCAGATCAAATGATTCACCGTCTATTGTGATACATTTTCACTGAAACATAAACAGTTTATGTATATGATCTTGAGTTGCACAATAGATTATTCACATTAATGATATATTTCAATGATAGATTTTATTACAAGGTTGGTATATTGCTGGTTATGAACTATTACTTCTCGCCGATATCGTTCGCCTAGCTATGCATTGTATCATCACTGACTTAAAAATATGGCATGAACATTTTAGAGAAACATTTTCATTTAATGAGTATCTCAGTCAATATATATAGTGTATTTCATAGTTAGAATTACGGAATACCGTTACCTTGATATACGTAATACGTTTACAGCATCAAAGGTCAACATGCCAACCGCAATCTAAGCCACGGAAAGTATCGAGACACTGCCAAAGATTACCGAGATAATTTTAACACTGTTTAAATGGACGAGACGTCAACGAGATTTCCAATTGTATACTGGATACGGTCATTTTAGATTTCAGCTATCTCTTATTCACTATTTGGATTCCCTTATTTCGGCCCCGTACATCAATGATGAGGCATTAATCGTTAAAATGCGCATATGGCGCACTGACGATATCACCATAGAAGAAATGAGAGGATCTCCAACATGACCAGGTTGCAGCACTCACAGCTAAACACCGAAGCACAGAAAAATATCAAAAAGTAAATACTTGAGTCAATGGTTATAATAATAATATTGCAAAGTTAACGTCCGCTAAAGATTCTTCAATTCATTTTCTTTGAAAGTCTAATAATTTCTTGTTATAATTATAGCTTTGATTAATACAGCTTGGCCTAGAATTCCGATTTATTAAATATTTCTCTATCTATGCCATCTTTTGTAGTGTACTTACGACAAATGCCTGGTAGTATGCGGCAAAATAGACTAGAATCTCTCTACGAGGATACATCATAAAATGTGTCAGAAGAAGCTTAAACTATACCTATAAATACTATTCTGCGAAATTAAGATATCGGTTTCCTCAGCAATTGTTTATTTCTGAATTGATAGCATATCCATATGCTTTATACATAATTATCAAGGAGTCATATGTACTTTCAATGTCATTCTCTGATCGATAGATATTTCTTTATAAAAGCATAGATGTTATTCAATTATAATTGGACGATACATATGCGAAACAATAAAATTGTCCACATCAAATAAATAATATATCGAATATGATAACATGTGCAAAAACAAAAGGAATGTTTATTTGATAGTAAAGACAGATATACCGAAGTATTCTCTCCACTACTTATTGTAAAACATTTAAGAGTACAAAAGTTCATTAATCATATCAATCGAAATTCATACCATTTGTAACGATTTTCTTTACACAACTGATTTAGATACAACGTTTCCAGCTTTACAGGAAGAGAGCTGTCCTCTGGACAGAAATTTATTAATGCCGTGCACCAGAAATGTTTTGGGTACTGAATCATCATTAGTGATAAAACTTTTTAGAGTTGAAATAAAATAATTAAGTACAGAGCCCCTTCATTTGAATAATATAGTATTCCTCACAATTATATTGAGAATCAAATTTCCAAATTTTTTTTATAAGGGAGCAAGCATATGATTGTTATGGGGACTTTAATTTGTATGGGAGGGAGGGGGGAGGCTTTGCAAAAATAAAAATCAGGATCGAGATTTAAGGGGAAAAAATTTCCGACCCAAAAGGCCGGCAAATTTTTTTTCCGAGCATGAAACTGCCCCCCCCCCTCTTCTTTCGACCTCTCATTATGCCTGGTATATACTTTTTTGTGTTGTAAACTAGTTACAAATAAAATGAAACAAACTTTATTCAAAGGAACAAAATCAAATTCAAAAGTCTTAAGCACCATATAGCCTGTCTGCGTTGAGCATCGTGTAAGTGAAAAGATTATACATGGATGGATCCAGGATTTTTTTTCAGGGGTGGTCATTTCTGTTTTATTTTGAAGAGCAAAAATAAACGCACACACCATAAAATAAAGTCCTTGATTATTGATTCTCAGTTCTGTTTCTTATTATAGATAAAACGGATGACTGGCGAACAAAATGCATAATAGTTCTTGATTATTCTACTACGTAAATAAAAAAAGAGGGGATCTCCAACAACACTCGGGTGCAGAACCAACTGCAAAACCCCAAAGCACCCACTACAAAAACATAAAGAAGACATGCATAGACTGAGACGGAAAAGGTACAATGAACGCCAAATCACATAAAAAACATCAAACATAAATGACTACGCATGAACCAACGAGACGAATGGGCAATTGGTGTCGACAAAGGACGGCCATCTACCACGTCAGTAGCAGACGATGTGGTTATCCTTGATTACGTGTGCATAGCCCTCTCACTGGTTCGATTACCCAGAGGTCTCGAAGAATGTACAATTGTGGTGAAAAACAACCTCCTTACTGATAGATGACCACACACTAACAAGAAAGCAAAACGCAGGGTCCCAAGCAAAAAAGATGACTATGTAAATGGATATGAAAAGAGGACGTACGTAATACAGTCCGTGATCTGCTGGCTGCAACGAACTCATGTATGTTATCACCCGAGGAGTCCTGCATTGGTACTTATAGGTACCTGGATGCTATTCTTATTATCGACAATCCTGTTTTTAAAAAGTAAAAAAAAAATATTCCTGGTATGCTTCTGGTGGCATTAGGATCATATCCGTGGCAAACAAAGCAAAAACCTCCATCACATGAAAAGAAACTCCCGATATGAGAGTAAGACCATGTGCCCAGGAAGAGTCAGCATCTCCTGCTTGCATGCACTACCCGTCGCTTCAATTTGGTAGAATTGTCACATCCGGTTACTTCCATTTTAATGATATAAAGTCTAATCATTTGCTGGACGGTACAAATGGTATATGACAGAATATCATCCAACATTCTGGAGAATGGGACATCATAGTGTATGACGAGTTCCCATATCGACCGTAGAACTTCCTCAATGACGATGTTAGTCGGTCACAAACATATCCCTGACTGAGAAGCTTATCTGAAAGACGCCTAGCTCTCAGAATAAAATCTGTATATTTGGTACTTGCTATGGTATAGCGTATCAACTGAGATATAAACACGTCATCAGCAAGCGATGAAGGGATGTTGCTACTCAGAAAAGGAAAGTTTGTAATTCTGAAATTGAAGTCGTCACGTTTGTCATAGAGTGAGGTGTTCATGTGACCATCAGTGTCGTAGGACAACATTGTGTCCAAATAGGATGCTGAATTATTTGTCTCTGTAGTTTCTTTGACTTCAAGCTCCGAAGGATACATACTGCTCAGATAATCCGGGAATTTTGGATTATTGATGGACAACACATCGTCTATGTATCTGTAAGTGAAGTTGAAGTCAGAAGCTAAGTATCTTATATCTTCAGAGACCAAAGATTGAATGAATTCAGCTTCGTACGAGTAAAGGAAAATGTCGGCAAGGAGTTGGGCACAATTGGTCCCCATTGGAATTCCGACAATTTGCTTGAAGACCTTTCCTTCAAACACCACAAAAATGTTGTCGATCAGAAAGTTTAACATCTGAATAATATCTGTTTCAGTGTACTTATTTTCAGAATCGGACTTTTCTTTTACAAAGTAGGTTTTGTCATAGTTAACAACAATAAATTTGTATTTGCGATTACCGTTCTTACTTGTAAACGCATTACTTATAATTTTTGCGAGTCTTTCTTTCAATTTAGAATGTGGAATTTTAGTGTAAAGTGTCGAAAAATCAAACGCTTTGATCGAATGGACTCTACTAAATGAGTGGATTTCAGATGTTCTAAAAGTTCCTTCGAATTCTTTAAAATCCACATCGGTTGATACCAATTCGAGAATATACTGTCGAACAATATTTTTGAAGCCCATATTTGATTTCAGATAAAACTTTAGTGAGTAAGATCGATACAGATTTGGTAGAACATTGTGAGGAACCAGCGATGAAACGTTGTTTGTACGGATTCTTATGCATTTTATGCATTTTAGTATGCAGTATTAGTATGGGAAATCTAAATCTAAATTGTTAGTGTCGAAGCCAAAGGAAGCAAGATCTGATTTGTGGTTATCTAATATTTCAGAGGCAGAAAGGTTTGTTGGGGTGTAAGTGGGATTTCCAGGTGTCGAATTTAAACCCAACCCTTTAACTAGACTGTCGAAGTAGTACTTTTTGCAAGTAAATGTGTAATTATTTGTGTTTATTAATCTGAATCTACGCATATTGTTTGGTCGATCGCATTTGTTCTGACTTCCGTTATGATGTGATAAAATGTCAAAAATGACCAGAACTACTTTCACACCAACGCCCAAAATTCTAAAACTGTTTAACGTATGAAAGAAAAATACAAAAGGTCTCAAAGTATCGATTGAACTTAAAACTTAAAACAGTTTCATATGTCGACTCATACACGTAACAGTCCTATATTGTGAATATTTGCAGTGATTACATCGGTTGCTACGTTCATGATTTCAAATGTAACTTGTCAAGTCGTTTAGTTGTACGTGTTTCGGTAGATATTATGATTGGTCTACTAGAAATGCAAATCCCTTTATTTGTAAACACCAAAATAAATTTAGTGCACATGAATATCGGATGCATAAATTTGAAAATACAACCAAAAGTTTCAGCGCGAGAAATGACTTACCAAAGTATTCATTCCGATTTCATTCTGATTCTCAAGAAATAATTAACAGCTGATATCTCAATACCTGTAGATCTTAATAATGTGGTTTCTTCACGAATACAGATCTACATGTACACGTACAAGAAATGCTCTCCGAAAGTCCGTATAAATCCCAACACAAACTGCTTCTTGCCTTTTTAAGAATAAATGCTGGGTTGTTGTTTTTTTACGCTCTTACATTTTTGTTGTTAAGGGATTAGTTCCTACAAGTCTAAAATATTTTCTATACACAACGTGTACAAAAGGAGTTAAAAGCGTATGGAATGGTGTATTGTCCTTAGAAACTATAATTGTGAGAATGTTGTTTTCAGTGATGAATGTTCTTTGTTCTTCTTTGGATGTACCAAATAATGTTTAGATGTGGAGCAAACAAACTGCCAGACCCCTTTACCAGCGTCCAAAATTCGTAAAAAAAGTACCCCGCGAGGGGTTCGACAGTAAGTATTTTGAATATTTCCCCTGACATTGTCGCCATAGCGGTTTCTATATAGACATATTGGCGCCTGGTCCCACCTCTAGCTTGCTAGGGGTCCGTCGATCCTCAAGTTTGTGCTCTATTGTGAGTTCTGATGAGATTATCGTCAGGATCTTCTTTAACTCATTTGCGTCACAGTGTTTCCCGCGAGGGGTTTGACAGTAAGTGTTTTGAATATTTTCCCCTGACATTGTCGTCATGGCGCTTTCTGTATAGACATAACCTCAGTCAGTGCATGCATGTTAAATATTGTTTTCATTTTCGTGCTTGAACATCGACGGCGGATGCGGCTAGCCAAACAGGGGATGTTTACTCCTCCTGCTCACCAGGTCCCATCCAAGCTTGCTAGGGGTCCGTCGGCGCTCAATTTGCGCTCTATTGTGAGTGCTGTTGAGATAATCGTCAGGATCTTCTTTAACTCATTTGTGTCACTCTTATGCCCTTTGCCGTGTGGAGCTCGTATAAATGTTTCCCGCGAGGGGTTTGACAGTACGTGTTTTGAATATTTTCCTCTGACTTTGTCGTCATAGCGCTTTCTATATAGACGTAACCTCAGACAGTACATGCATGTTAGATATTGTTTTCATTTTCGTGCGTAAACATCGCACGGAGGATGCGGCTAGCATAACAGGGGATTCTTACTCCTCTGGTCACATCTCTAGCTTGCTAGGGGTCCGTCGATGCTCAGTTTTGTGCTCTATTGTTAGTGCTGTTGAGATTATCGTCAGGATCTTCCATAACCCATTCCCGTGGGACTATATATGCCGTCATCACAGGAAATCTGACATCCGAACGATATACCAGTATTCTCGAAGGATTTCTCAATGAGACAGTCAGTATTTGGTATGGGAAAGGCTGGATTTTTCAACAAAATAATGACCCAAAACACAGAGCTCACCACACAAAGAACAGGTTCATTGACAAAAAATGTAGCTGTCTTGGACTGACCGAGTTACAGCTCTGACATGAACCCTATTGAAAATAATTATTGAACATTGAAGGATACAATAAACCAAAAAGGAATCCGGGAAACTGACACAATAAAGAGAAGTGGTCAGATATTGGGATGCCATGAGCCATAATGTTATAAGCAGTATGCCCAGAAGGATTAAAGCTTGTATAACCAATGAAGGAGGACTTACCAAATACTAACCATGATTTGACTGTTAAACGTCTTCAAATTCACTTGCATTATTTATAGACAGATAAATTTGCAGCATGGACTAGAAGTTCTTGTTTTATACTCATATGTATAATAAATATAGTTTGAATTGTATAATAATTGTTCTTTGAGTGCAAAATTGAATGAAACATAATATCCAATAATTATGAGTAATTCTTTCAATGTCCAGGTACATGTATCTATCCAATTAAAAGTGAGTAGATCAAAATTATGGGAAGGTCTATCTTTTCAGATAATTATTATTATGGAAAAGAAATCTGGTCAAAACAATTTGCGGGATAGTGCATAAATGATACCCACCTATATACAATTTGATGGTAATTCTAGCAACTGCTCAACCACAAGTTTGTCCAGAAATCTGACGTCAGCCCTCACGGCGGTTAAGGAACAATTTGCAAAATATTGTGAAATTGTTCTGATCAGAAATGATGTAAATTTATTTTGGTCTATAAAAAATTCCGGGGATGTGATTGAAAAAATGAAACCTAGAAATGTTCAAGCCAATACGATTTCTTCGTACGACTTTTCAAATATGTACACCACGCTTCCTCACGACAAGATTAATGATCAATTGTCAAAACTCATTAAATGGTGCTATAATCGAGAGGGGAAAACTTATATTTGTACATCTAAATCAAAGGGTTTCCTTTCTGCTACAGAATACAAATCATACAAATCATGGACATGTAGCGACCTATGTAGTGCCTTGTCCTTCCTCTTGGACAACATTTATGTAAGATTTGGTGAGAATCTCTACAAGCAAGTTGTAGGGGTTCCTATGGGTACAAATTGTGCGCCTCTTGTTGCAGATTTATTTTTATACACATATGAAAAAAAATTTATTCAAAATCTTCAAAAGCAAAGAAAACATGATGATGTTAAATGCTTCATTGGTACTTCTAGGTAACTGGATGATATTCTTCCTATCGATAATCCTGTCTTGAAAAGTATAAAGATGTAATTTATCAACAAGAATTGACTCTAAACAAGGCAAACGTTACAGACACAGAAACACTATTTTTGGACCTGAATATCAAAATTGTCAAAGGAGAAATTCATACGTCAAGTGTATATGACAAACGAGATTGTTTTGGATTCAACATAGTAAATTTCTCCTGGCTTGACGGTGATGTCCCTAGATTACCGTCATACGGTATCTACATTTCACAGCTCATCCGGTATGCTAGAGAATGTACTGATGTTTTGGATTTTCATAATAGAAATTTACAAATTACAGAGAAACTTTTAGGTCAAGGTTTACGCTTTCACAAACTAGTAAATAAAAGACTTTCTGGAAATTTTATAAAAATTAGGATCAACTTCTTTTGAAATTCGGACCCATAAGAGCAACAGAGTATATTACTTTAGGTATTTCACAACCTGCATTTTATGGTGAAATAATAAACAAATAAGAAGGATCAACGGTAGAGAGCATATTTATCGAAAATGCGTCAGAGTCATCAAACGCCTTTTATATCGTGGATATGATCCTTATGTCACCAGACGGACACTAAGCTTGGTTCTTGACCAGTCTAAAGTCTTGTACGAGCGCATTCTTAAGACTTGCACTCTGACTGACTGTGACGACGGGACTCAATGACGGGACCTGTCCAAACCTCCTTAGAGAAGACAGGGCCCCGACCACCTGTCCTCTCTGAATGTCAGCCGGACTCCTCGGGTGATAACATATATGAGCTCGCTACAGCCGGCAGAGCACGGACTGTATGATGCACGTCCTCTTTTTATATCCATTTACATATTCATCTGTGTTTCTTGGACCCCTGTATTTTACGGTCTTGTTTGTGTGTGGTCATCTAACAGTAAGGAGGTTGTTTTACACCATAATTGTGCGTTCTTCGAGACCTCTGGAAAATCGGAAAGTGGGAGGGTTGTGCGCACGTAATCCAGGATAACCACATCGTCTGCTATTTATGTGGCAGATTGCCGTCCTAAATCGGCACCGGCTACCCATTGGTCTCGTTGGTCTGTGTGTAGTCTTTTATGTTTCATGTTTCAGTCTATGGTGTGAGTTGGTGTTCCTTGTCCCTTTTGTGTCTCTTTCTGTGGGTGTCTGTTCTGTTTATGGATGGGTGTTTTGTGATTTTGCTGTTGGTGCTGCAACCTAGTGTTGTCGGAGATCCCCTCCTTTCTTTTTAGTTTAAGTAGTCTTAAGTAGAGTTTAAAAATATTACACATTGTACATTGTATATAGTAAAAGAAGAGCTCTATAAAAGAAACAAAGAGCTCTTCAATTAAATCAAAGAACTCTCTTATACCAACAATGGGCTAAGTATGAATTAAAGTGTTCCCTAATTGTATTAGAGAGCTCTTCACTTCTTTCATAGAGCTATGTTATTTTATTCAATAGAAAAATGAAATTGAAGAGCTATTTAATACAATACAGCTATTCTCTGCAAGCATTTGCACTTTTATGAAGGACGCATAGCAAGGCATGTCTCAGATTATGATAAAATTTATATGTAAGTATTTGTTTGACTACAAAGTAAAAAAATGTTTAAAACACAGTTAATATCACATCCGGTTGCTATTTAAAAAATCCATTTTTTGGGCGTTTTTGATGTCGCATACATCAATTATGCAGCATTATCTAAAACTAAAACTGACGAAATACTAGTACCCTATCATTCAAGTTACATATTCATAATGTTGGGTTTAAGATCTTGTCTATATGTTTCCACAGCAACAACTCAGGTACCCTATCAAAATATTGTTTTGTTTTTTTTTGCATTTTCTCAAAATCCAATGACGAATTACTTATATTTTTCACTTTTTCATGCAAAAAAAAAAAAAAAAAACAACAGCATTAACATTGGAAGAAAGTTCGTGATCGTTGCTATGGCAACATAACCTCAAATTGCAAAATTGAAAACAATTTTAGGCAACATTTTATTTCCTTTTACTATTAGATGATTACACTTTAATTCAAAGTGATGATAATTAATAATCAAGCAGATCTTCGATACACGAAATAGTTAGAAAAAATATTAAGGACCCGTTGCTATCGGAGCAATTGTGTAAAGGTGCAAATGAGCCCACCTTGATTCCTTGGATACAGGCATCCTAGAAATGAAGGAATCTCCATTTTTTAACTATTTCGATACACGAAATACTCATTTTTTAACTGTATTTCGATACACGAAATACTCAATTTTAACTATTTCGATACACGAAATACTCATTTTTTTTTAACTATTTCGATACACGAAATAGTTAAAAAAAATATTAAGGACCCGTTGCTATCGGAGCCATTGTGTAAAGATGCAAATGAGCCCACTTTGATTCCTTGGATACAGGCATCCTAGAAATGAGGGAATCTTCAACAACGCTCGGTTGCATCATCCACAGCAAAACCCCAAAACCCAAAATGCAAGAACACAGAGCAGATATCCACGTAGATTGATACAAAAGGCACAAGGAATACCAATAGACATTAAAGAAGTAAATTTGTACCTATCACCACAACCATCCCAGTCTCGAGGTCGAGAGGCAAAGTAAAATCATTATTTCATAGGACGCTTGCGAGCCTCGGAATAAATACATTCCAAAGTGAGACCAGGTTCCCGGGGAGAGTCAGCGTCTCCTGATTACATGCAACATCCGTCGCTACAGCTTCATGGAAACCTGTCAAATTCGGTGATTGTTTCGATGTGCATATTGATGTACACATCAGGTAAGTATTTAAGAAATAACAACCAGCTAGCCATGGTTTATTGTCCAATAATTCCACGAGTCGCATGAACCAATCAAATTATCACTTCGCGGCTCGGTCATAATTTGATTGGTTCATGCGACGAGTGGAATTACTGGAATATGAATCACGGCTAGCTAGTTGTTATTTCTATTCTAATATAGTACGTGAATGGGCGGAACTTAGTGCACTGGAAATTTGTTGGAGATTTTACACCAGGCATGTTCTATGGTACATATAGGAAGAAAATTTCAAGTCATATTAGAATTCTTGTTTAGTGATGGTTACGGCCATTCAATCACAATCCAGAATGTTTCTGGTCATTCTGTAGAGGGGGATCTAACATGCTTTTGTTATATCCCCAAAACGACCAAAGAACTTCCTCAAAGATGATTTACGGTTGTGTAATATAACCTTGAACGCTCGCAAGCGGCCTGGCTCTTACGATGAAATCTTCATATTTAGGACATGTCCTGGCGTACCATATGAACTCGGAAACAAAAACTCCATAAGCAGGAGAAGACGGAATGCGGCGACTCACGAAAGAGAAGTTAGTCATGCGGAAGCATAAATCACGCTTATCATACAGTGAGGTATTCAAATGGCCGTTTGCGTCGAAAGATATAAGTATATCCAACTACGAAGCGGATCTGTCGCTCTCGGTTGTTTCCTTGATCTCTAGATCATGAGGATAGATTTCATGTATATTGTCCAACCCACGCCATAGAAATATGTAATACAAAAGACAACGCATAAACCATCGAGACCAATGGGCAACTGGTGCCGACTTTGGACAGACATCTGCTGCGCAAGCAGCAGAAGGAGTGTTATCCCGATTACGTGCCCACAACCCTCCCAATAATCCGAGTACCCAGAGGTCTCGAAGAACTCACAATCGTGGTGTAAAATAAACTTTTCACCGTAAAGTGATCATACAAACAGACAGCATCACGCAGGGGTAAAAGAAACACACAGATTGATATGTAAATGGATATAAAAACAGAAGGCATAAGAAATATAGTCCGTGTTCTGTCGGCTGTAGCGAGCTCATGCGTGTGATCACCTGAAGAGTCCGACTGAGATTCAGAGAGGACACATTATCGGGGCCCTCTAAAGAGTTTTGGACATGGTCCGTCATGGAGTCCTGTCGTCAGTCAGTCAGAGTGGAACTCATCAGAATGCGCTGGTATAAGATTGTATCGGTACCAATGACAAATATGGGTAATGACCATATCCCTGAATACAGCTCAAAATCGATAATTCAGAAAATCAGAAACCGAAGGCATACAAAATCAGGAAAAAACAGGAACCAAAGCAAACAAATAAAAACCTCCACCACATGAAAAGAAGCGAACTCCCGATATGGGAGTGAGACCAGGTGCCCAGGAAGAGTAAGCATCACCTGCTTGTATGCAACACCAGCCGCTTCAATTCGGTAGAACTGTCACATCCGGTTACTTCCATTTCGGAAGACATAGAGTACAATCTTTAGTTAGATTATTCAAATGGTCTATGACAAAATATCATCCTCCATTCTGGAGAGTGGGACATCATAGTGTATGACGAGTTCCCCATATCGACCGTAGAACTTCCTCAGTGACGATGTTTGTCGGTCTCAAACATATCCCTGACTGAGAAGCTTATCTGCAAAACGCCTAGCTCTCAGAACAAAATCCGTATATTTTCTACTTGCCCTGGCATAGTGTATTAAAGTGAGATATGAATACGCCATAAGCTGGAGATGAAGGGATGTTGCTACTCAGAAAAGGAAAGTTTGTAATGCTGAAATTGAAGTCGTCACGTTTGTCATAGAGTGAGGTGTTCATGTGACCATCAGTGTCGTAGGACAACATTATGTCCAAATAGGATGCTGAATTATTTGTCTCTGTAGTTTCTTTGACTTAAAGCTCTGAAGGATAGATACTGCTCAGGTAATCCGCGAATTTTGGATTATTGATGGACAACACATCGTCTATGTATCTGTAAGTAAAGTTGAAGTCAGAAGCTAAGTATCTTTTTCCTTCAGAGACCAAAGATTGAATGAATTCAGCTTCGTACGAGTAAAGGAAAATGTCGGCAAGGAGTTGGGCACAATTGGTCCCCATTGGAATTTGGACAATTTGCTGGAATACCTTTCCTCCAAAGACCACAAAAATGTTGTCGATCAAAAAGTTTAACATCTGATTAATATATGTTTCAGTGTACTTATTTTCAGAATCGGACTTTTCTTTTACAAAGTAGGTTTTGTCATAGTTCACAACAATAAATTTGTATTTGCGATTACCGTTCTTACTTGTAAACGCATTACTTATAATTTTTGCGAGTCTTTCTTTCAATTTAGAATGTGGAATTTTAGTGTAAAGTGTCGAAAAGTCAGGTGTCCGGCTGGTAACAGAAGGATTATATCAACGGTAAAAAAGACATTTGATGATTTTAACACAATTTTGAGTTTTGAATTATCTAAATTGTTTTCAATGTAAGATATATTGGAGACTTTGCTTTATCATGTATGCAAATAATGCCAAGTATAGTTGTGTAAGCCTATTTCGTATTTGTTTTAGGAAAAGGCTTCGAAAAACAGCGAAAAATGCTTATTTTTTTATTGTATGGCTAAATCACTATAGCTAGCATGATCAGTTTGGAAGTTTTTTTCTTATATTTTGAAAGCGGCTTACTTGATTTTTATTAATATTTAAATTGAACTGGAAATTAAAAATCTTTTTATAAAAATAGAAAAAAAGTGGTTCCCGTGCTAACATATGTTCTCAATAACTTTTACACAGTTTCTAAGAGAGCTCTTTGTGTTTGATGTATTCAGGTTTAAAAGCTCTTTAATTAATTGGGTAGCCCTCTTATTATTCGAATTTTCATACGTTTCGAGTAAAGAACCCTCGTCAATTATCCCAAACCCAAAAGAATGGGTATCCAATGTGGTGATCATGCAATTGTCAAGTGAAATAAAATTATGAACACGACTTTCAACGAAAAGAACATTTGTATGGAACCCCAAAAGCCACAATTCTAACCTAGACTCTAACTCTATTTTTCTGGGTCTAAACGTTAAATTTTTGCATACAATTTTGAGCTGTTAAAAGAAACACTCGTTTTTCTAAAAAAATAATTCGGATACAGTTTGGTTTGACTCGGTAGGATAAAGTGATACCATAGCTATTTACGAAAAATAAAATTTAGATCGGTATTAGTTGAAATTATGAGTTGTTGTCATTGCAATCTGCAAAATGGTATTGATAAGAAAATACTGCCCTTAGAAGTTTTCATTGTTATTTTCATAATTTCTCGCAATAGCCTTTTATTTTTATACACTGTATAGGAATCTGAAAAGAATTCGCATAAATATGATTTCTTTAAAATTTCTTGCATTACAAAGGTATGTATAGTAATAAAATCGAATTCTCCAAAAAGACGAAAATATTAAAACAAGAAAGATACGGACGTTTGCAGCAAAAATGAGAATGGTGAATTCTGACTTTTTTTGGTCTGTACTGTTCAATAGGATGTTCCACTACATGTTTACATATCCATCTTTCTTCTGCCTCAAGTTTTATCCTTACCTTAAGTCATGAATTAGTAGTCTCTGGCTTTGTATCCCATGTATCGGCATCTAGGGATCACTTTATGCGTGTGTCTGCAGCACTTAATGTCGTAGCCAAAATGATCTTCGCGTGTCACTATGTATAGAAACCAACACGTATTCTTTGTTTGACTTTCATTCACTGCTTATGTACTGTGTAGCATCACGTGACTGAAGTTGGTGAAAGCACGAATAAATAAAATGCTCAGTTGGAGGAAAGAAACAAGGAACTGCAATAATTGCTTTGATTAGATTTTATCTTTTCATAGCCTATATCATTTTCTAAACTGATACTTTTACAATCATGAACTCGTTAGTAGATAAAACGCCGTTGTTTTTGCAAACATTGTGACAAAAGCTGTAGATGTGTGCGTGGAAACCACCACAACATTGTGTTTAACATATTTCTACTGTTATGGGTCAGAATACCCCAAAACGCCAGCAAAAATCAGACAAAATATGTATAAAATATATATATTTACAATGATTACAACTTACAATACAATGTCTGGAATAAAGTGTCCGTTACGGCCCACAAAGTCTATCGAATGTATGGTTTCCGGTAATCACAAACGTTCTCGAAAGATCGGTGTCCAAACGTTGTTAAATGGATTAAAGTCTCAACAAATAAAGTATCCCAGTTTATCAGAATAGATGAATGAATCGTGTCTACGAATGTGTACGAATGCCTTCTCAACACAGTTCCTCAGAGGTATTTATACTTAATACCAATGAATAAACCAGAAGCTTCTAGAACAATGACTCATTACAAATGATTAACAATAGAGTAAATTCTAGAAATCACAGTCATGTGATGATAATGATGTAACAAAGAACATACTGGAATATTCTCTAATAAAAAAAACATGACATAGTAAAATCTAGAAAGAATTATTATGAAATCATTAAATAACATGACTAAGTACATGTGTACCTACACATAAAGTAAAACTAAAATAATACATGACCCAAAACACTACCACGACATTCCTTTCGTCAGAATGTTTGTAAAAATTACAATGATTTCTTGAGTGACAAACAAAGAATCATCAAAATATAATTTTTTATAAGGACATCGGGTATGAAAAGATAAAATTGAATAAAAACAATCAAAACAGTACATGTTTTCTTTCCCCAAAAAGAGCGGTATGCCTCCAATTTGTGTTCGTGGTTTCACCAACTTAAGTCACGTGATGCTACACAGTGTTATGACTGATTATAGATTTCAAAGATTATAAAAACATAAAGTGACAAATTTAAAGAACTTGGGACACCAAAAATATCTTCATCTGAATTATTAAGTTAATTTTGTAACCAAAATACCATTCTTGTAGTGTACCCTGCCCATGATAGCTGTCTACTTGGCTTCTTTATCTTCAAACGTCTTCAACGGATGCACGTAATTCGATTCATAAATTACAATGCATTGATCAATATTTTGGAACAGTAGAAAAACAAATAATATCTAAAGAGGATTCATAAAGCAGAACTCAATGCGAACACAGCAAAGTATCAATATAACATCAATTCATACCTAATAGCATAATATTCGAAGTAGACTTCTTACTATTCCTTGAAAAGAAGGATGTTTTGTTGACCTTTATGTACAATTTATAGCCTTTTTTATCGGACCATCGGACCTGGATTTAAATGATATTAAATGATTGCCATGTAGTTCTGTTTTGATCTCATGATTTCATCAACACCATTTTTAAGATCGATGTCACGACATCGATTTCCTTGTCATTGATTCTCTTGGTGGTAAAAAATATTTGTGCAACGGGGTTACAAGTACAAAAGACAGCATCATATGTTATTTAAATAGATATCAGTCTGGTATTGGGTCATTTGAATTACTTACTTATTGGTCTCGTTGGTTTATGTGAAGTATTCTGTGTTTGGTATTTTGATGTCGTATTTTGGCGTTCCGTGCTCTTTTTCATGTCTTGCTGTGTATGTATTCACTAAGGTGTTTTGGTGTTTGTTCTGCAACTGGATCCTGTTGAAGATCCCCTTCTTACATTTACTCACTGCTTTTGTTCTTTTATATGGAAGTCATAAGTCATCATAAGCGTCTGTAAAAATGTTGGCAAGCCTGATAGAATTCAAAATGTTTCCTTCACTAATTGGACAGTTCTATGCTATATTATTTTAAACTGATTCATTCATTCCGATTGATATATTTTTAAAGTTCCACTAATCTACTTTGGATACACAATGGTCATAGAATCAATTCAGCAATTATTTGTCAATGAATGAAATTCAATTATAACACCCAAAATCAGAATTCGAAAATCGCAACCAATAGGCATACAAATTCATAAAAAATAAATAACAAAACGAATATGGGGAGCACAACTCAAATTCATTAGCATCATTGTAGAGCAGATAAATTTACAGCATTGACCGTACGTCTAATCAAAAGTAATTAGGCACTTTCATTTACTTGCCTATTTATCATCATTGTTGTTAATGATCTGTATCGTTCATCTTTATTTTGACAGCTGACTTGATCGCTTCAGATTCCATGACTAATTCTTCCTTTAACCTATTCATAGTCGTCTGATCAAAATAAATTCATTCATCATAGGCAATCAACTCTGTCTCACATGTTTTTCAATTTTCATATTTATCTTCAATTTCACAACCCATCTTTCATGGTGACATAAGAAACAAAATAAGAAGGATCAAATGTAGATAGACTTTCTATCGAAAATGCGTCAGAATCATTAATCGCCTTATATTGTGAATATGATCCTGGTGTCACCAGATAGTCACTCTTCACGATACTCTTATGGTGACATAATGACCAAAATAAGAAGGATCAAAGGTAGACAGCATTTCAATTAGAAATGCATCAGACCCCATGTCCAAACCTTTTTTTTTGCTGTCTGTTTGTGTGGTCATCTTACATTGAGGCCTCTGTGTAACCAGATAAAAATTGTACGCACGTAATCCGGATAACAACATCATTTACTATTAATCTGGAAGATGGCCGTCCTAAATCGGCACCGATTGCCCATTGGTCGAGTTGGTGTATGTGTAGTCTTTTGAGTTTAGTGTTTTGACGACGTGTTTGTGTTCTTTGTTCTTTTTTCGCCTTTTGATTTGTATGTCTTCTCTGTGTTTTAATTGGGTGTTTTGATGTTTAACTGTAGATGCTTCCATCGAGTCTTTTTTGAATTTCCATCATTTCATTTCAACAATCTACATCCATGTACAGTGGTAATTTAGCAGATTTGAGATATCCCACTCCCCACTGAAATGACTCCCACTCGAAATCCACCAGTTTACCTGAGTGAACTCCCACTCCCCACTCCCCACCAGGATTCCCCACTCACCTGGATTTTCACCTGTACAAGCGTACATGTAAATCATTGTTTATTGTGAATACACGATTGATCTCACCTGATATAACGTCCAGGTTGATTCTAGAGACATTGAAGAAAAGGAATGGGAAAACATTTCTAAGCAACAGTTTTAAACTTGCAATAGCAATATTTTATGGATCAAACACTCTTTCTGATTAAATTGAGAATTTGCTTGTATGTGAGCTTATTGAGTCATTCATACATGTACAGAATTCCTGATATTTTTCACGTTCCCTAAACAATCGTTTCCGAGTATTTCAAATATGCATGAAATAAAAAGGGCGGCATTAACGACATGTAGATATGTGCTAACAATTCACAAAATAAAAAAAAAGTTTTCATATGAATATATTTCTGTGCGAATTTCATTCAAAATCTGTTGTTTGTGATCGTTTTAATTTTTTTTTTCGAAAGTTTGCTCCGTTTTTTTTTTCGAATGTGTTTTTCTTTTATGACTGATGGAAATTTTCAAAATATATGACTATTGTATGAGTTATGGACGTACGTTTGTCTTATTTTCTTAAACGGGAATTTGTCAGCGACCAGTAGACATCAGGAATCAATACGCTGGCCGATATACCGGTATTTCATAATTCACTGGCCGGGATTTTTTTACAATTCATCTCGATCACAGATTAAGATGGTGATTGTTGTGGGGAGAGGGCGTAAAGGGGGGGGAATCGGTCCTTACCCCGTCTGCGTGTATACCCGCGCATGATATAATTCTTTTTATGGCCATCTTCCTTTTGCATTTGAAATTCCATATATAAACAGTGCGGATATCATACCTGTCAAATGCCGAAAACTGTAACTAGAGAAGTCTATCTATATGTACATGTAGATGAAGAGTGACGGGAGGACGAATGGAAATATTTTAGTATCAAATCCATAACACAATGCTAAATGGAAATTATACATGTAACATGATTCGATCTGCACAAGGAAAAAAGAAGATAATATTGGAAACAACGATCATATTTGTACGACTTTAAGAAATACAATAATCGCACATTTTATAGATCTCGTATTTTCATATCATTTCCCAACTCCCCGGTCCACCTCCGGGCTCCCTTGGGTTTCTGCTGTTCTAAACAAACAAAAAATAGAGAGATGGGAAATCCAAGAGCCCCTTTCTGGCCTTCTCCCCTTCCAAAATATGCTTCTGACTCAAATTTCATAATCTTGTTAGAGGTAAGCTCGAATGTTATATTTGGAGTCCCCCCCCCAAAACTTCACTGACGAACTAACGAGATGGACGAAGGAGCTGCAATCGCAAGTTAAATTGTTTTTAAGTGTGACCCTACCCCAAAAACAAAATGCATGAAAAATATGAGAAAGAGAGATGGAACATATTTTCGATTTAAAGGTAATATAATTATCATTTGGTCATCCGAATTGAGACTGAGGAAACTCTGTAAAGAGATCAGCTGTCAATAAATTAAAAAGAATCGTCGTTTCATTCGTTTGGGTATGAAAAAAGAATATTTCTATTTCATATATTAGAGTGAGCAATTTGAAACTACGTAATAAAAATTTCTCTAAAATGTGTTGCTTTTGTTGTCGAATATGATTAATGTATATCTAGGATCGTTTATTATTAACAAAAGCTTCATATAAAAATTAATGAGCGAAACATTTATCACAGAATGATTCCTTGCAGTTTTTGTAATCTTCAAATCTTTAAAATTTATCCCTCTCCTTTTAAATCTGCGGAGGACTAAGCATGTTTAGGGGTAAAGCAACCGGGGCATCTCTCCGATATGCCGCCAGGTAAAACGAGGTGAACTGCCCGAGGGGGCAATAGGTGTGATTTAAACAGAGTAAGCACGTCACCGATAAATTTCTAATAGACGAGAGGGGGGAGGGGCTGTAAGAGGACCAATATGACCACTGTAGACTTCTTCATAAATCCGTAAGTTTACACCTTGATTATTATTTTTCTTTTGCAGAAAATTTTCATCATGATTTATTACTGTTGTATTTCCCGGCTTATCTAACAATTATCGTTATTTTAAAAGAGAGAGAAAAGAAATGAAAAAAAGATAATTTGCTTTTATTGCGCAAAATTCACAGAGTGCGATTCCGATTCTATTTTAAAAACTTGTCAGTGTGTTGCACATCAAAAGCCAATACGGGAACAAAACCTTTTTGACTTCAATTTTACTGACCGGTCGTGCCTCAGTACCATTAATATGGTGTTTTAAATTCATGCACACTCTCGGTTTGAAAATTTTAGTTGTCAGTCTGACCAAAATAAATCTGAGTCGTCTGGCCAAAATAAACTAAATAAAATTTATTAGTATTTAAAAGACAATTGCAAACAGAGGAAACATCACACAAATAAACTTAAGAAAAGACAAATCAAAATTGTCAAATCTCAATTACCATGATTATCATGATTAAATTTTTGATTCACCTAGGGGCTACATTTTTGGTTAAGCCCCTAGGTGAATCAAAAATGTAATCATGATATGATTACTGGTCCCATGATTTCGCCTTAACTGTGATTTTCAGGTAAATTATATGTAAAAAAAAGTAGTAAGGCGAAATGGGAATTTTAGTAAGGCGAAATGGGAACCAGGGTGGTGCAATTATATTGTAATTAAATCTTAATTGGCATCAATTTAGTAATTTATTCAACACGTTTCTTACCTTTTAACTGTAAATCGTCTTTTAATCTATATTTTTTTCTTATCTTTCCATTAATATCTTACCGCAAAAAATAGATTTTTTTTCACATTTTTTCTTCAATTTTGGATGATAAATTAACAATCAATTTGCATATCTAACCCCCCTTCCCCAATATATTCATATGAAAATTAAAGAATAAAGAAACAGTCAACGGAATGAAAGTAATAAAGAAGATCCGATCCAGAGTCAGGGTGGAGATGCCGTCTAATGTTTCATCCATATATGTACATGGAGGAGATAGCCAAACTCCGCGATATGATGGGACCCGCAGAAGTCAGCTTCCAACATTCTCCGCTAAACATAGAACGCGGAAAGACTGTACCAATACCAATCCCGTCCACTAGGCAAAACAGAAAAGCAGACTTAGCGCCCCCAATACAATTATAGTGGTTCACAAAAATGCGCCAGTCATAAGGTCCCCGATTTTTTTATTGCATTTTATTTGTTTTCAAACTTCTCAATTAAGCTGTGCTTCGTGTATTGAAGTATGACAAAGAGTTTAAAACGTCGCAAAGATTCTTCAATGAAATGATCCAGATGCGCCCTTCCCTTGAATTGGAAAAATGAATAAACTCTTTCCCCGATTTTTATCCATCCACTCCGTTGCACACTGAAACATCCCTCTCCCCCATTGCCATGAAAAAATAGACACGTACATGTAAGTCCCCCTCCCCAAATATAAATTGAGTCATTTCCTAGCGTAATTTTGTGAGATTTTATGGATTGACGTGAGCAACGTAACTGAGTATGATTGAGATTTTTAATTCAAAATACGTAGATGGGGGATTCATCTAAATTTCGACCCAATTTTGACAATCGAGTGCCCTGGCAATATTCAAAGTTTTATTATTCCCCTTCCGACAAAGCCAGATGCTGCAGTTTCCACTCTGTCCATCTATGAACCAGTCCGTCTGTCTCACAGGGATTTATCGCGGAATGAAATGAAGAGATATTGGGACAAAAAATCTTCATCAAAATGTTGGAAAATGAAAAAAAAGTTGATATCGGCTATCTTTATTTGGAAAGCGAAAACTTGCTATTAATGATAAATTCAAATTCATTGTTTATTCAACTAAATATCGATAATTGAAGTGTTTTTACAAGTTTCCATTTCGCCTTAACGGCAGTCACGAAAATCCACTAAGGCGAAATGGGAATATTTTTTCTACCTAAAATTCTCAGTTAAGGTGGCTCAATAATCCAAGAATTCTTTGTCAGAGGAGAAAAAAATATTTTGTTTATTTAACATTGATATCTGATTATTTATATTTGTAATTAAGATTACATATCATCGACCATTTGACTGACCAGTGGTCCTCTGAATATACATATGTAAACCAACCCCGAGATATGTCGCAAAGCAATGAATTTCGATAGATAAAAACATGATATATTGATAATGATTCCAGATTGAAACCATTCTTGTGATCATTTTCACAATAATATCATCAAATATGTATATTTCTTTATAGATAATGCTTTCAAAGAGTGAGATAGCTAAAACTGTTCCAGAAAAGTACATTTTGGGTACCCCCCACCCCAAAATGAGAATCTAAAAAAAAGTACTCAGTACCCTTATTTGACATCAAAGTGATAAGAAGTCTTTGTCAGAAGTTATTTTCTTTTATTTATTTCTCAACGACAAACTCTGTCCTTCGAAAAGAAATATAAAAAAGTACATGTTGTCGTTCATTCTGATTTAAAATATTTGGTTGTCATAGTAACGATTTTGTAACAATTTGCAACAAGTCAAATTAAAATGCCCTGTTCCCTTAGTTGACATTATAACGATGAAAATATTTGATAAAAACTGTTATAATTGACATATTTTTCAAGATTAGACTCTAATCTTTTAACAAAAGTACAAGACATTTCGTTTTACCTCGTTTCCATAGTGTAAAAATCTACTTGGTTTATGCCGGACGGACGACAGACGACGGACGGACGGCGCGCTATGACAATAGCTCAAGTGAGCTAAAAATCAGACACTCCGAGGTGAGATTATTCTTTCCCAACATTCGGTGAAAGTTACTTACTTACATAACTATCATTTATCATCGAAATTAAATAAGAATAAACAAGTTTATCATATGATTTGTCGAAAAAATAAACAAACATGTGTACTTCTAAATATCCGTGACAAAGCGTTATTCGAAATTTTCTTTTATAAACTCACCTTTCATGTTTTGTTAGTGTCAGTTAAATGAGTTTTGTCAATAAAGTTCAAGTTCAAGTCAAAGCTTAAAAATGTTTTGTTCAAAATTTCATATCTGATTCCATCAATCTATTTAGAGATACGGAAAGATATATAAGAGAAATAGAACTAAAGTAAACGGAAGCGTTTTTAAACATTTTGACGTTCAAGGTTAGTAAGTGGACGTCAATCCCCTCCCTCGTTCTTGATAATGCGTGCAGTTATCTGTGAAATGGATATATCTTTGAACAAAGCAGGGTTAAAACTAAAATTAATTCGCTTAAATTTTTCAAATAGGGAAACTTTATTCGATAACATCTCGTTGCAAAGTACGAAAGTTGACAAAAATTAAAGAAAAATTCTTTAAACCAAAGATAATTAGAGAAACCAAACTTGAAATATATTATCTATGATATCGCTATAATCTCCAAGAAATATCTTGTTTTATCATGAATTTAAAAGTTAACCTTCTTGAATTTGTTCAAAGGCAACAGGCGGTTGAATTTCCGCTGATGACGTTCTAAAAACGATACGTTTACGGCGTTAGCCAGGGTGTCTCACCTACGGGATATTTTTGTATATATAAATTAAACGATACATTGACTAAATATTTATTACACTCAGATTGTAGACGATAATTTTCTGTTTCCATCGATACCAAACATGTCGAAATCCGTCAAGAAACAAGCGAATTACGGAGGAGTTTGAAGGCCGAAAACTAAAAAGGCCACATATAAAAGTAATGCACTCGATTTCTGATGACGTCAAACGATTATTGAGCCTCCTTAAGGCGAAATGGGAACACACCGTTCATTGTAATTCACCCGAAAAAAAGGGCAGAAGAATAAGGCCAAGCAAAAAGAGTTGGTTCTAATGCCTAATTTTTTTCAAATCATAAGCGGCATGCGGTTTTTTTAGTCCCCTACCGGCAACGCCGAAGGGGACTCTTAGTTTTTTCATTAAACATTTTCAGAGCAACTGGAAATTGGAATCTGTTGACATCTTTGATGCCGGTAATTTGTTTTCTAGGCGTGTGATTGATGTTTCTGCCCAGATTTATTGTTTCAATTTGTATTCAATGAATGACCACTTCAAATGACATGAAAATTTTACGTACGAACGCATACACAAGTACATGTACATTTAGAATTAGATAAGATAAAAGTGGCCGTTAGAGATTTAAATCTCAGGCACAGAACAAGAATACAAAAGAATGTCATAGAGAAAATCAATATTTTACGTTAGCTATGTTTTAAATGTAGTGCCTGCTCCGTCATCGGCGTCCATATACCGTACTTGAATTCGATGTTATCCCCAGTGGCGAATCCAGCGCCCCCATTGCCGTGGGTCAAAGGGCGAATTTTGCTGATTTTCACTGAAAATGGGCCAAAATATACCTGTTTTTAGAAAATTTTGGTTCAGTGCCCGGGGAGGGGGGGGGGGCGGCGGACGCCCCCTCCGCACCCCCTGAATCCGCCACTGATCCCGGGACTTCTGTCCCTCTAGTCGGACATTGGTTGTGGAGAAGTTATGCCCTGTTCACATGAGTGCGCATTAAATCCAATTCGCATTAGATTTGATGCGCTTTATTCTTATGCGAATTAGATTCGCATTGCGTTCATACGACACATTCTAATGCGCATTAGATTTTGGCACATTTGCAATGGGAGCCGTATACTTTAGATAGTACAAGGGTCGAATGCATGCCTGTATGTTGTTTTGCTCATAATAATTTACCTTTTCGTAAGTTGGGCTTATGCATGCATTGCATGACGTCATTGTGAGATAAAATGACGTCATAATATAATGTTACTCTACGTAAGTTAAGAGACGCAGTACAGTTACTTAGAGGGTTCATTGTGAATGAAATCAAGTATTTTTACCTCTTATTCTATGTTTCGAGGTCCAAGGCTTATTTAAAGTGCCCAGTTATGATGGAAATGTGCTGTAGAATTCTAGTAAATCATATACGCATGCGCCAGATTTAATGCGAATTAGATTCGCTTTACGTTCACACGGCAAAATCTAATGCGCATTAAATCTAATGCGAATTAAACTAATGCGCATTAGATTCCTCGTGTGAACGCAGCTAAAATCTAATGCGCATTAAATTCGATTTAATGCGCATTAAACCCGTCGTGTAAACAGGGCATTAGGCTCGTTCAGCTGTTAAACCAGGTCTGTCGCCTTCTCTGTCAGAACAGGGCCTGATAGGGGGGGGGGATTTCTCTTGATACGGTTTCCGTAAACCACTGGGTCAGGGCTCCCTCCGTGTCAACTGTCTTGCCAGATCGACGTCTTTGCTAGTGTGGGTTGGAATTTCGCGGATGACATTCCTTTTCTTGAAGATGTTGGATATTTGGGACTGCGAATTTCTTGGCAATCTATATCTTGGGAAAGGGGGGGGGGTTCCTCTGTTCCGGGAGCGTCACTGCTTTGTACTTATCGGCCATTATAATCATATGTCTGTTCTTTTTCTTTTCAATCTTTGGATCTTTGGATCGGGACTAAATGATGGGAAGAAAACGGTCATTTTTATTGGCATAGAATTCTATGCCAAGCCTCTGTTTTTCATGTTCAGTAATTTATAGAGGATAAATCAATATTTGATCGGCTCATCATTGATTTATTTTTGAGTCGTACACCAGTTTTACCAACGACCGGTCATTAAAAAATGAAGACGAAACCAACAAAACGATTTTTATAATTCGATATTTTAGCGAGGCCTTATTAAAATATGTTGGTCAAATCGATCATTTAATGCCACGACATGGAATACACCTACTATGGACTATCTATTCTAGTTTTAAAAAATCAATATCGTTGCATAAATTCTACACAGGGGTGTCCACGGTAGTGTTAAAATAACACTCCATACTATCTTCCTTACAATGATTGACATTTGAAAAGGTGAAGCCAGACGGTAATTAGCTGGAAAACGGGATTTTTTTTTACCTGTGATTCGATTTCGTACCTTGCAGAATTCCGGAATTTACGATAACTTTCTCATGTTTTTTTAGTTGAAAAAATTCGAATGCGTATGCGGTGGGGCCTGAGAACCAATTCTTTTTTTTCTTGGCCTAGTTCATTCTGAAAACTTTTGATACTACCTTAGAAAAACATTTAACTTTTATATCCGATTCACTGCCAGGAATATTCAATAAACAAAGATGGTGAACAACAAAAGTAGACTGGCGATATGTTACCTGTGCGCGGTTAGAATCAAAGAGATTGTTTAACAACTGTACAGGTGAGCTGGGTGACAACGTGGGGAGCGGGGAGTGGATTACCACTGACTGAGTGAAGATGCTGAAATTCTCCACTCGAATTCCAACCTTTCGGTGGGGAGTGGGATATCTCCGATCTGCTAAAATATGACTGTACCAACGCTTTTTAAAAGTTTGACTCTAAAAAACTGTGATAACGGGACCCAATGACCCCGTTGGAGAAAGCAGAGCTCTGACTATGTCCTCTCTGAAAATCAGTCGGACTCCTCACCAGCTGCTAGTGTATGGCATGTTTTTATACGCCCTATGTTTTTTGTCTGTTTAAATGTTTAACTGTGTGTGTAACTTGCAATCGGGCCCCTGACTGTTGCTGCATTCTTTGTGTTTACTCACAGTGATGAGGTTCTTTACATGCAATTATGCGTTCTTCAAGACAATGGGTAAATAAACCTTATCTGGGTAACCATCCAATATGATACTTAAGTGGCAGATGACCGTCCTTAGTCGGCAGTGATTGTCCAAAGGTTTCGTTGTTTTATATGTAGTTTTTTTCGTATTTAGTTTTACTTGTCATTTTTGAGTTTCTGTTTGAGCTTGTTATCTCTGTTTATTTTGCATAGAGATTTTCTGTAACATGATTCCTATGTTACAACTCTACCAGTTACCACAACGCGATTTATTAGCGCCACCTCCTTGCACCGGATTAGGAGATTGATTACTAGATAAAGTTACTTCGTGTTGGATCTGTGCTGTTGTCCCTGTATGTTTGTCCGATTTTCTTTTCGCTTGGTGAGTTCTGCTTTGTTTTTTTTATGGAAATTTGTAAGCCGTGAGATTGTAATGTTTGGAATCTGATTTCGAGTAAAGTATTAGACCGTCATTCAGATAAGATCTCTGTCTTTCAGATAAGCTTCTCAGTCAGCGATATGTTTGTGACCGACGAAGATCGTCACTGAGGATGTTCAACGGCCGATATGAGGAACTCGTCATACACTATAATGTCCCACTTTCCAGGATGGTGGATGATATTATGTCATAGACCATTTGAACCATCCAACCAAAGATTGTACTCTATGTCTTCCGAAATGGAAGTAACCGGATGTGACAGTTCTACCGAATTGAAGCGGCGGGTGTTGCACGCAAGCAGGAGATGATTGCTCTTCCATGGCACCTGGTCTCACTCCCATATCGGGAGTTCGCTTCTTTTCATATGGTGAAGTTTTTTGTTTGTTTGCTTTGGTTCTTGTTTTGATTTTGTACGCCTTCGGTTTCCGATTTTCTGAATTATCGATTTTGTGCTGTATGCAGGGATATGGTCATTATCCATATTTGTCATTCACCGATAACAAATGGTGAGCGGGTACAAATTATAGATAGGACTATTCAGAGACGAAGTTTAAATGGAAAATGGGTCATTTGAGATTAGTGCATCACATGATAAATCCTCGGAATTGCATTGGCTAAGCACGCGAGGACTAGAGTGAATAGTGCCCAGCATCCAAAAACTATTGCTTTTTGCTTAACGTCCCGTCCCTCAGAACGTATTAACCGATTAAAATCAACTGTGAACACCAGATTCGTGTCTATATTTAAAGACCCTGATGTTATCACAGAACTTACCTACCTCCAAGAACATTACGTCATCACACCAGCGGACAAAGCCTCAAATAATTACACATTTACTTGCAAAAAGTAATATTTCGACAGTCTAGTTAAAGAGTTGGGTTTAAATTCGACACCTGGAAATCCCACTTACACCCCAACGAACCTTTCTGCCTCTGAAATAATAGATCACCACAAATCAGCTCTTGCTTCCTTTGGCTTCGACACTACCAATTTAGATTTAGATTTACCATACTTATACTGCATACCTAAAATGCATAAGAATCCGTACAAACAACGTTTCATCGCTGGTTCCTCAAAATGTTCTACCAAATCTGTATCGATCTTACTCACCAAAGTTTTATCTGAAATCAAATCTGGGCTACAAAAATATTGTTCGACAGTATATTCTCGCAGTGGTATCAACCAGATGTGGATTTTAAAGAATTCGAAGGAACTTTTAGAACATCTGAAATCCACTCATTTCAATAGAGTCCATTCGATCAAAGCCTTTGATTTTTCGACACTTTACACTACAATTCCACATTCTAAATTGAAAGAAAGACTCGCAAAAATTATAAGTAATGCGTTTACAAGTAAGAACGGTAATCGCAAATACAAATTTATTGTTGTTAACTATGACAAAACCTACTTTGTAAAAGAAAAGTCAGATTCTGAAAATAAGTACACTGAAACAGACATTATTCAGATGTTAAACTTTCCGATCGACAACATTTTTGTGGTGTTTGGAGGAAAGGTCTTCCAGCAAATTGTCGGAATTCCAATGGGGACCAATTGTGCCCCACTCCTTGCTGACATTTTCCTTTACTCGTACGAAGATGAATTCATTCAATCTTTGGTCTCTGAAGGGAAAAGATACTTAAATGCAGTACAGAATAATATGGGACTCATTTTGCAGTCCCAAATCTGGGTTTCAATGTAATGTTATTGAATATTCCGCATTAATCTTGTGTTTCTTAATGTATATCAATGAAAGAAAAACCAGAGATTGTTGATGAGTGTTTATTAAACTGAAGTGTTACTGGAGGAAAATTGGGGGAATATTCCCCTAGAAATGATCATAAGAAAAATATATGATTTACAATCAAAGGAAGTATGGAGGAACATTCCCCTAGAAATAAGAAAATGATACTATTATGAAACTTTTGGGGAACATTCCCCTAGAGATATTCCTTGAAACAATAATTAAAATATGCATCTCAAATGACGTTTGCAAAAATTTTGCATAGAGGAACATTCCTCCAGAAATATCAATCCGATACTTTGCACATTCTCAAAGAAATGATCATAAGAAAAGTATGAAATACATGCGACAAATAAAGTTTGGAGGAACAATCCCCCCAGAAATAACAACATTATACTTATATAAGCTTGGGGGAACATTCCTCTAGAAATGATAATTTCAAAAATATAAAATACACGCGAGAAATGAAGTATAGAGGAACATTCCCCCAGAAGTATCAAAATGATGCTTTTCTGAAAGTTGGAGGAGGAACATTCCCCTAGAATATCAAAATTATGTTTTTATGGAATTTGGGGGATCACTCCCATAGAAACTGTTGTTTTGACACAAAATGAAAAAAATATACATCACAGATATAGTATGATTACAATTCGGGGAACATTCCCCTAGAAATGATTGTTTCAAAAATAAAAAATACACATGAAAAAAATGGAATTGGGGGAAATCTCCTCAGAAATACTAATCTGATACTTTTATGAAACTTGGGGGAACATTCCCCTAGAACTGATCGTTTGAAAAATATGACACATATGGAGAAATATGGATGAAAACTGCCATACGATTACCCAGATATAGTATGGTAAAACTTGGAGGAACATTACCCCAGAAATAACAAAATGATACTTTTATAAAACTTGGGGGATTATTCCCCTAGAAATGATTGATTGGAAAATATCAAATACATATGAGAAATGAAGTATGGAGAAATTTGGAGGAAGGTAACCCCAGAAATATCGATCTTTTACTTTTATTAAACTTGGGGGAACATTCCCCTAGATTTGTTGTTTTCAAAACTTGATGATTGAAACAATTATAAAATGCATCACAGATGTTGTTTGGTAAAACCTGGAGGGATATTATGCAAATAATCAGAATGAGACTTAGCGGAACTGCTGAAAAAGCACATCCTTACAGTGACGTCTTTGAAGTTTGACTATTGTTTTGTATTGCTAATAAATATATGACAAGACATGATAGAGTTCCTTCTTTCTTCAATGTTCAGTGTTCCTTGATTTGCATGCTGAGAAAACGTTTCAGTAAATCAAAGTCTTCAACAGCCATATTGGATGACCAATCAGTTAATAAACATTGTCTAATTAGAAGATGAGGAGTACTTCCTTTTTCCAAGAATGGTAAAATACATGAAGCAGTTGGTGTGTAGAGAAGCATTGACCAGTCATTCACAGCTCTTGATACATGTAGCCACATTTGTTAATTAATTTGCGCGGCAGAGTATCTTCAGCACTTTCTTCCTTTAATATCATACGAGATAATGATTAGGAGTTGCAAAGGAGAGATCAAGAAGGTGTAAGCAAATAATTGGAGCTCTGGCAGCCATATTTGTTGAGTGTTCAAACGTCCTAAAATACAAAATAAAGTTTTATGAGCAAAATAAACAGAAAATATTGCATAATTGCCATCTCTAGAAATAATGTTTATTTTATTAAAAGTGAGGATTTGATGATTAATTACCTTTTATGTATCTATTTTGTCTTTTCCCTTTCACATCTGTCATCATGGTTATCTTATTCGTTTTTTTTTTCACTGGTTTCTTCGTCCGTTTTTTCTTACTATGTTTACCTAGAGATGTAAAGGAATATTACTTTGCAAAACCATCATAATTTCTCCATTGGGTACATAAAAAGTAAAGATGAATATAGCTATGTTATTCATCTTTTTCCAAGATACCAAGATCAACATCTTAGTGATCTGAGTGTATTGCCTTTTGCTACACATGGAGGTCTTGACCAAAGGTTGAAAATGAATGAGCCCTATTGCCATGATTACTACAAGGTTATGGATAAAAAATCAATTCTATGGACATACAGTCAGACAGTTGGCAAAGATGAGAGCAGTCTGTTCTTTTCATTACGAGTACAATTGGTTATACCTTTGACCTCATGCCTTGAAAATCAAGGAGTTAAGCTTCTGTTTTTTCATCGTTCATAAACATTGTTTAAAAGAAACTAAACATGTATGTATAGTTATATCTTATAGTTTGTTCTGCTTCTATCCAATTGTATGAAGACTGACAAATGGATACTTCCAAACACTAATGAGTCTATTATCTGAAGTCAGTATGTAATAGAATATCACAACCTTATCCTCTTCAGTTGAAGATATATTTTGGTTTTTGGAAAAGCAAAATACTTGGTCAAATGTAACATGGTAAGTAAAAGGTCTTGTCTAGGCCAACCCATCTGTATAGAATTATGTTTTTTCTTGTTATATTTCTGATATTTTGATTAACCGAGAAATCATGCACTGAAGCTTAACCAGATAAACAGAGAGACATCTTCGATCTATTTACCAGATAAACTTGAAAATCTGATAAAAAACCAAGCTGAATAGATTATCTTCAGATACATTTATTTGCATACTCACAATGATTCCACATACAATCAGGTTGTTGCTATGTTTTCCACTTATGATGCAATCATAATCATCTCCCCAAATAATGTCCTTTTCCATCCGTTATATTTTGTTCTCTACTGAAAAGAAAAATTGATAATGGAATGCAGGGTAAAAATTAATAAATAAATATTGAAGCGGATAAAAAACGGCCCTCACCTAGTACATGTCAAAATTAAAGCTAATTTTATTTATTTCTTTTTTTAAACGTTGGTCAGATTACTCAAGGTAAAGTAACCTTCGTGTGAAATATGGAAGCCATATACTGCTGTTTGTTTAACAGATTTAAAGTGCAACACGTGTGTGCAAAATAAAGATGATAATAAATTCTCGACATCCTGCTGATCAAATCCCAGAACGTTGCAAAATATTTGACAGCTCTGATAACGTGAAAAGGCAATTAAAGTATCAATTGGCACATTGTAGAACGCCTGGTCAGTTTGAAGATAACAGCATGTGGGAGTCTCTACAACTAATGAACAGAGCCCGGTGCATCTTATCTCAATATAAATGAGAGTGTGCAAAATAAGAGAAAATGGCGTTAGAATTAATTAATGTTTTGGACGCTTAATCACTTAATTTGTCCCCTGAATAATCAGAATCCGATGTAGAAGAATACGGCGTATTCTAATTATTTATGAGGATTTTGCAGCGGATAATACCGGTGAACTGAAAATTGTTTGTCCAAGTTTGTATATGCTTTCTTGAACATGTAATTTGTAATTAAAATATGAATTATAAGCATAACGAAAAGAATATTTCTAAAATCTGCTAAGTATAAGGGAAAAGGAAAAAGAAACCAAGATGCGTTGATGAGGGTCAGATATAGTTTTTCGTGTATAACCAAAAAAAAATTAAATCAATTAATGAATTACATGAATCAAAAGATAAACCAAATTAAAAAGAATTATAAACATGATATACAAAATATAAAAATGTGGTAAAGACCTTATTACTGCGTTTCAGCCCATTTGCGTAAGCATACAATCTATTTCTGTGACCAAATAAAATAAAAATAAATTTGCAAAAGCACTTACTTTTTTGCTGAGAGCATTGGCCGGAACAACCCCCCCTAAACTCCATTAGAGAAAAAAAATCTTGACCCACCGATGTTGATGTGCATTATATTATAAATTCTGCTGATACTCTGTGCGAAAGATCATGATATAGTTTTCCGAAAGTAGGATGAGTACCCCCCCCCCCCTCCCAAGTTACACGTTTCTTGAAAAGCCCCTCTCCATTTCTCTAAACAAAATATATAGTTCATTTACTTGAAAGGAATTCAATTGTACTCGGTCTTTAAAAACAATGAAAAGTATCAATGTTTTCAGATGTAACCCCTTCCTCTTTTTAAATCTGGAAGGGGCTTAACATGAATGGAAAGAAAAATACAATTTTATAATGGCGTTTGCCTACATTTCTCCACTCAAATAAAACTTTGAAAAGATGCATTCATACGCGAAATTGGCCGTGCACAAAGCTCGATACAGTATGCTGTAGGTCAACGCAATCTTTCTTATTCTTTTTTTAATCAGTTCATGATTTCTTTTTAATATCGTTTGGAAATGATGTAAAATTAAAGCATCTACGATCCTTGCTGCACCACAACGGATACCACTGTTTGTACTTGTGTCTTCTCCTACACTCATGGGGGCAATATACTTTTATCTTTCACGTTTTTAATGTACAATTACAGAATGTATGTAGACCAGGTGCCCTTATTATTTGTCTTATAGCGCCGAGCACCGCCGAAGGCTCATGCTGGGATGTTATCTTACAAACAGATGCATCTTTGTTTATAACCGAAACAGCAGTTTGGTTCTTTGCCGTGATCATTTTATATGGAACGTCAAGAAATACAATTACTTTTGTTACACTTTAAATGTTTGAAAATTTGGAGAAAAATAATACCAAACTTTCAAGATATTGCAAGGACAGTTGTTAGAATTAAAGTTTATGTATCCTTGTGCCCAATTCAAATGTCTCATCTGTGATGTTTGAGGCCATTATCTAAATGATAAGAAGTTATGAATGGTAAAACAATAAACTTCATATAAAATTTATTCCAGAGACCGCACTTTTTTATGTTGCAGTAACTTTTTGTGGTTTCAATGGTTATATTTTTTTGCCGAAGTCTGACAGGTAGGGTTGGTTTGGAAAACCTACTCTTATGCCGCGAAATATGTCCGTCGGTATTTCTTTTGAGACATCAACCAGAAAATAAAAAAAATAATAAAAGCAGAGCATTCACTTGCTACCCATGACAAAGTAACATATATTTGCAAAAAGTGAAATTTCGATGACGATACATTATAGCTAAGTTACAATATGTGAGTTCATACTTGCTCCCTAGGATACATAAGATTGAAGAGTGAAAATCCTAATTATATATGGCGGTCTCAAATAACCTCTGCAGTCTTAGACAATTACCACCTGGACGTCCGATTATACACAAATTTGTAAATCGGCATTAACTGTGATAACTTTTTATTGTTCATCGTTGGAAAACAATCAACATAATTATATAAAGGTCCACGCATGATTCTATGTTACAGACACTTACGGAACACCAACAAAGAAATAATTTACAAACAATTAATAGGAAGTTGTATATCTGTGAGGCTACTCTGATATTGAAATACATTCTAGAATTCGGAAAACATTTTTATTTCGGAGAGAATTGACGCTTCAAAAACTCAACCACATCTGTAAATAAAACACCTTTAGTCAAGGATACTTAATATAATCCTTTCATCAAGGGTATCAAGAAAAGGATTTTGAAATACAGGATTGATATGACTGACGAATTTTCATGCAAGGAAGCCGCTAATTTCATACAGCAAGCATAACAACATCTACCACGGCCAGATAATAATCACTAAGGTGGATCCCTGACGAGGCGGGCCTTAGGCTTTGAATTTTTATTTCTGATATTAAAACCGCCGAAACACTCTTCAATTAATCTTGCTTACATATAAACTTTATGAATCAGGAATTAGTTTTGAATTAAAATGGAGATGGTCAAGAGTGTAGGGTCCTGGTAATTTTTGGGACGAGTCTGGCTGTATGATGTCTTTGTAATTACACATGGAGCGGTCCAGATGGTCAACAACACACCCCTCCTATCCTCCCCCCCCCTCGAAATTTGTCAAAGTTGCAAATTTAGATATAATTAATCCCAAAATCAATGGTAATCCTCCTTGAAGATCCGATCATAAAATCTTTGTACATGAAGTTGCCAGTTCTCGATTGACATGATTTATTTGGCTCTTAAAGAAAACCAGTACAACCCCCCCCCCCCACACACACACACACCTCAAATGTACTAAACCTTCGCCATGAATCTTTGGTTTTCCAATGGTGAGGGAAAATGTATTTCAAAACGAACCATGGATAATGGAAATTATCTGAAAAATCTACAGAATACAGAGGAAGGAGGGGGTGAAACAAGACCCTTTTTAATATAAGACTTTGTCTAATCATACGATTTGATAGGTATAAAAAGCAAAAAAAAATTAACTATAATTTACTGACCTTGTATTCCTTGGCTGGTGCAATGTCTTCCTAAATATTCAAATTTACCACTTCCTGTAAGCATGGTAGCGTGTGCAATCTACAGATTCTGATCGGGCATCTGGTATTCATAACACTGACCTAGATTTAATCTACGTTGCTTTATCATGAGGTGAGCGGGGAGTATAGAATCAGAGCTTGATAGGGGGGGTCATTTCTTGCATAATGTATGCAGAACGTTTTGTTTTATGTAAACAAAAATGTATTCAGGTACTAGTAAATCATAGCTTATATTAGAAAAATATTTTCGTCCAATTGTTTCAACTTGAGCCGTATAATACGATGGGATTTCATTATCATTACATTATGCCCTGTATATGCACAAAATATAAAGTCTGTTCATTTTTTATACATTCCAATATGTGGAAAGGAGGAGGGGGTAACTTATCTATCCCTTAGGCCTAGACATGGATCATCTGTATACTGTAATTAGTTCAGACGCATGCCGTATAAACATGATAAACTCAACATCTTTTATAGAAGGGAAAACGTTATGCTTAGAACAATTCCATGTTTAATTACTGGTAATGTAGTGCTTATCACCTGATCACTGGCCGCTACTGTGTATGTAAAGAGAAATACAGATGTAATGGATTTGAAAGTAAAGAAAAAACAATAGACAAGAAGAAAAAAGAAAGAATCGCAAAAGCAAAGAAGAAAAAATAAGTAATTAAAAAAAATATATAATTATATCTGATTGACTAGTTTGCCGGCAACAGTTAAATGAAATCCTTGATACAACAAAAAATGCAGTATTTACAGTTTAAAAAATCCGACACTTTACTTGTAATCTCGTCTTGTAGAAAGAAAATATTATGAGAATTAAATACTTGACTACCAGATGGGACACTATAGAATTACATGATGTATTAGAAATACTTGAGGCTATTTTTTCTTGTTTCTGATTTTTTATTTACGAGTTTCTTGCCCATAATTTTTTTGAAATTGTACAATCTTTTTCTTTGCTTTTGCGATCCTTTCTTTTTCTTCTTGTCCATTGTTTTTTTCTTTAGTTTCAAATGCATTACATCTGATCATAATAAGGTAGCAGCCAGTGATCAAGTGATAAGCACTGCATTACCAGTGATTAAATACGGAATCGTTCTAAGCATAACGTTTTCCCTTCTATTAAAGATGTTGAGTTTATTCAAATAATTGAAATACGGCATGAGTCTGAACTTATTACATTATACAGATGTTTGTTACCGATATCCATGTCTAGGCCTGAGAGATAGATAAGTAACCCCCTCCTCCTTTCCCCATAATGGAATGTATAAAAAATGAACAGGCTTTATATTTTGTGCATATACAAGGCTTATTGTAACCCATCGTATTATACGGCTCAAGTTGAAACAATTATACGAAAATAGTTTTTTTAATAGATAAACTTTAAAAAGTATAAGCTATGATTTACTAGTACCTGAATACATTTTTGTTTACATAAAACGAAACGTTCTGCATACATTATGAGGGAAAAGACCTCCCCCCCTCTATCAAGCTCTGATTCTATACTCCCCGCTCACCTCATGATAAAGAAACGTAGATAAATCTAGGTCAGTGTTATGAATACCAGATGCCCGATCAGAATCTTTTCCAGCGGGGCTAGATTGCACACGCTACCATGCTTACAGGAAGTGGTGAATTTGAATATTAAGAAAGACATTGCTTCATCCAAGGAATACAAGGTCAGTACATTATAGTAAAAATTTCTTTTCTTTTTATATCTATCAAATCGTATGATCAGACAAAGTCTTATATTAAAAAGGGTCTTGTTTCACCCCCTCCTTCCTCTGTATTCTGTAGATTTCCATTATAATATATGGAAATCCATGCTCCGTTTGAAATACGTACATTTTCCCTCACCATCGGAAACCCAAATATTCATGGCGATGGTTTAGTACCTTCGAGGTGTGTTGGGGGGGGGGGGGGGGTCTGGTGATAAATCAATTAAATCGAGAACAGGTAACTACTAAGATTTTATGCTCGGAGCATTCAAGGAGGATTACCATTGATTTTGGGATTAATTATACCTCAATTTGCAACTTTGACAAATTTCGAGGGGGGGGGGGGGGGAGGATAGGAGGGGTGTGTTGTTGACCATCTGGACCGCTCCATGTGTTATCATATGGTAAAGAAATTATCAAGCAGTAATAGTTTCCGTATTAGCAGTCTGATTAATTCATTGCTTCCTAATTTGATGACATTTATCATGTTCGATGGTTTCATTCAAAGTCCGAGGAATACCTTAGCATTTCATGAGAGGATGCAAATATTGTGGATGCTCCAAAATTTAAATGATATCGAATCTGCACTATCAGGACGCTAGTTTTTCATTTTTACAATTTTGTTGTTGCATAATGAAGTTACTTAATTCTTTAATATATATTGTAAAGTTCTCTTTTTATTTCTTATGATGAAATGTTTTTTTTTTTTTCATTTTGTTTGTTTGTTTGTTTGTTTTTTTTTGTTTTATTATTATTTTTGTTTTTTTGCTTTGTTTTGTTTTTGTTTTGTTTTACTTTTGTTTGTTTTTTTTTGTTATATAAAATGATATGTTTACTCTGCACGTGAATCAAAGGTTTGAGGATACAAATCCTGACTCCGCCCTGGAAAAGTACATTTATCGTTATGCACTGTCAATGTCTTACTTGTCTTAGGAAAGTGCATGGGTAGCAAGTGAATGCTCTGCTTTTATCATTATTTTTATTTTCTGGTTGGTATCTCAAAATAAATACCGACGGACATATTTCGCAGCATTAGAGTAGGTTTTCCAAACCAACCCTACCTGTCAGGCTTCGGCTAAAAAATCAAACCATTGAAACCACAAAAGTTACTGCAACAAAAAAAAGTGCGGTCTCTGGAAGAAATTTTAGGTGAAGTTTATTGTTTTACCGTTCATAACTTTTTTTTATCATTTAGATATCGGCCTCAAACATCACAGATGAGACATTTGAATTTGGCACAATGATACACTTACTTTAATTCCAACAGCTGTCCTTTGCAAATATTTTGAAAGTTTGGTATTATATTTCTCTAAAACTTCAAACATTTAAAGTGTAACAAAAGTTATTAAATATCTTGCCGTTCCATATAAATTGATCACGACAAAGATCCAAATTGCTATTTCAGTTATAAACAAAGATGCGTTTGTATGTAAGTTAACATCCAACGGTGCTCGGCGCTATACGACAATAATAAGTGCAACTGTTCTATACAAATTCTGTAATTAAAAACGAGAAAGATTAAGGTCATATTGCCCCAATGTGTATATGAGAAGTCACAAGTACAAACATGACAAACAGTGGTATCCGTTGTGGTGCAGCAAAAACGTAGATGCTTTAAATTTACATCATGTTCCAAACGATATTAAAAAGATGACCATGAACTGATTAAAAAAAAAGAATAAGAAAGATTGCGTTGACATACAGCATACGGTATAGAGCTTTGTGCGCGGCCAATTTCGCGTATGAATGTATCTTTTCAACGTTTTATTTGAATGGAGAAATGTAGGCAAACGCCATTATAAAAACTCTTTCCATTCACGTTAAGTCCATTCCAGATTTAAAAAGAGGAAGGGGTTACATCTGAAAACATTGATACTTTGAAAACATCGATAGTGTTCATTGTTTTTAAAAACCGAGTACAATAGAATTCCTTTCAAATAAATGAACTATATATTTTGTATAGAGAAACGGAGAGGGGCTTTTCAGGAAATGTGTAACTTGGGAGGGGGGTTACTCATCCTACTTTCGGGAAACTATATCATGATCTTTCGCACAGAATATCATGCAGAATTTATAATGTAACGCACATCAACATCGGTGGGTCTAGGTTTTTTCTAGCCAATACTCAACTCTTTAAAAAAAATTACGTAACAGTGAAAAAGTAAGTATTTTGGCAATTTTTTTTCAATTGGTCACAGAAAGAGATTGTACATGTACACAAACGATTTGAACCCCGATAATAAGGTCTTTACCACCTTTTTATATTTTGTTTTTCATGTTTATAATTCTTTTTAATTTGGTTTTTCTTTTTATTTATGTAATTCACTAATTAATTTAATTGTTTTTGATTATACACTAAAACTTTGCCACATTATATGTTAAACGTCTTTTAATTCAATAGCATCATTTAAAACCTGATAAATTTACAGCATGGTTCAGACATGCACGTTTCGGGTACTAAACCCTCGTCAGTGATCCTCAGTCTAAACAATGTAATATGGCCAAAAAATATGAAAATAAGTAGGTCCAAAAATGTACCAAAAGACGTAGCAGAATGGGTGGGATATGATGCTACAGGACCCATGTTTTAGAAATTTCAAGAAATTTTTAACAGAAAATTACAAATGCGTTGAAGAGACAGACGATTAAACAAAGTTGATCGAACTTGGCTACATGTGCCCTCGGGGACTCTTAGTCCACAAGCAGTGACACTCATATCTGACCTTCATCAACGCATCTTGGTTTCTTTTTCCTTTTCCCTTATACTTAGCAGATTTGAGAACTCTTCTTTTCGTTATGCTTACAATTCATACTTTTGATTACAAATTACATGTTCGAGAAAGCATATACAAACTTGGACAAACAATTTTCAGTTCACCGGTATAATCCGCTGCAAAATCCTCATAAATAATTAGAATGCGCCGTATTCTTCTACATCGGATTCTGATTATTCAGGGGACAAATTAAGTGATTCAGCGTCCAAAACATTAATTAATTCTAACGCCATTTTCTCTTATTTTGCACACTCTTATTTATATTGAGATAAGATGCACCGGGCTCTGTTCATTAGTTGTAGAGACCCGCACATGCTGTTATCTTCAAACTGACCAGGCGCACAACAATGTGCCAATTGATACTTTAATTGCCTTTTCACATTATCAGAGCTATCAAATATTTTGCAACTTTCTGGGATTTGATCCGAAGGGTGTAAAGATTTTATTATCATCTTTATTTTGCACACTGGTGTTGCACTTTAAATCTGCTAAACAAGAAGCAGTATGGCTTCCATATTTCACATGGAGATTAACTGTCATAAGAACTTTATCTTGAGTATTCTGACCAACATTAAAAAAGAAATAAATAGAATTGGCTTTAACTATAACATTACTAGGTGATGGGCCTTTTTTTAAATTTTTATCCGGTTTGAGATTTAATTACTAAATTCTACCCTGCATTCCATTATTAATTTTTCTTTTCAGCAGAGAAAAAATTGACGGATGGAAAAGAACATTATTTGGGGAGATGATTGTGATTGCATCAAAAGTGGAAAACCATAGGAACAATCTGATTGTATGTGGAATCATTGTGAGTATACAACATGTACAAATAAATGTATCTGAAGATATTCTCTTCAGTTTTTTTTATCAGATTTTCAAGTTTTTCTGGTATATAGATCGAAGATGTCTCTCTGCCCATCTGTTTAAGCTTCAGTGTATGATTTCTTAGTGAACCCAAATATCAGAAATATAACAAGTATAAACATAATTCTATACTGTTACAGATGGGTTGTCCTAGACAAGACCTTTCACTTACGTTATCATATTTGACCCAGTATTTTGCTTTTCAAAAAACTTTATTTTGTTTAACCGGTATATATCTTCAACTGAAATGGATAAGGTTGTGATATTCTATTACATACTGACTTCAGATAATAGACTCATTAGGGTTTGGAAGTATGCATTTGTCAGTCTTCATACAATTGGATAGAAGTAGAACAAACTATACGATATAACTATACATACATGTTTAGTTTCTTTTAACTTACAATTTTTAAAAACGATGAAAAGACAAAAACTTAACTCCTTGATTTTCAAGGCATGAGGTCAAAGGTATAACCAGTTGTACTCGTAATGATATGGGCAGACTGCTCTCATCTTTGCCATAGCCTCCTGAGCTTATAAAATCATTTTGGAAAGCCCCTGACTCTATCCCTAGAACCAAAAGTTTATAGTAGAAACATCTGTTTATTGTACATGTATCTTCAACTGTCTGACTGTATGTCCATAAAATTGATTTTTTATCCATAACCTTGTAGTAATCATGGCAATAGGGCTTATTCATTTTCAACCTTTGGTCAAGACTTCCATGGGTAGGAAAAAGCATTACACTAAGATCACTAAGATGTTGATCTTGGAAACAGATGAATAGCATAGCTATATTCATCTTTACTTTTTATATATCCACTGGAGATATTATGATGGTTTTGCAAATTAATATTCTTTTACATCTCTAGGTCAATATAGTAAGAAAAAACGGATGAAGAAACCAGTGATAAAACGAATAAGATAACCATGATAACAGAGGTGAAAGGGAAAAGACAAAATAGATAAACAAAAGGTATTTATTCATCAAATCCTCACTTTTAATAAAATAAACATTATTTCTAGAGATGGCAATTATGCAATATTTTCTGTATATTTTGCTCATAAAACTTTATTTTGTATTTTAGGACGTTTGAACACTCAACAAATATGGCTGCCAGAGCTCCAATTATTTGCTTACACCTTCTTGGTCTCTCCATTGCAACTCCTAATTTATCTCTAATGATATTAAAGGAAGAAAGTGCTGAAGATACTCTGCTGCCAAATAAATCAACAAATGTGGCTACATGTATCAAGAAATGTGAATGACTGGTCAATGCTTCTCTACACACCAACTGCTTCATGTATTTCACCATTCTTGGAAAAAGGAGGTACTCCTCACCTTCTAAATACACTATCTTTATTGCCTCATTGGTCATCCAATATGGCTGCCGAAGACTGATTTGCTGAAACGTTTTCTCAGCAAGCAAATCAAGGAACACTGAACATTGAAGAAAGAAGGAACTCAATCATGTCTTGTCATCAATTTATTAGCAATACAAAACAATAGTCAATATTCAAAGAAGTCACTGTAAGGATTTGAGTAATATCCCTCCAGGTTTTACCAAACAACATCTGTGATGCATTTTATAATTGTTTCAATCATCACGTTTTGAAAACAGCAAATCTAGGGGAATGTTCCCCCAAATTTAATAAAAGTATGAGATCGATATTCCTGGGGTTACCTTTCTCCAATTTTCTCTATACTTCATTTCTCATATGTATTTGGTATTTTCCAATCAATCATTTCTAGGGGAATTTTGTTATTTCTGGGGTTATGTTCCTCCAAGTTTTACCATACTATATCTGGGTAATCGTATGGCAGTTTTCATCCATATGTCTCCATGTGTTTCATATTTTATAAACGATCAGTTTTAGGGGAATGTTCCCCCAAGTTTCATAAAAGTATCAGATTGGTATTTCTGAAGAAAGTTTCCCCCATATTCTATTTGTCATGTGTATTTCTTATTTTTGAAACAATTATTTCTGGGGGAATGTTCCCCAAATTGTAATCATACTATATCTGTGCTGTATATACTTTCATTATGTGTCAAAACAACAGTTTTTAGGGGAATGATCCCCCAAATTCCATAAAAGCATAATTTTGATATAATAATTCTAGGGGAATGTTCCTCCTCCAACTTTCAGAAAAGCATCATTTTGACATTTCTGGGGGAATGTTCCTCTATACTTCATTTCTCACATGTATTTTATATTTTTGAAATTATCATTTCTAGAGGAATGTTCCCCCAAGCTTATACAATTTCTGGGGGGATTGTTCCTCCAAAATTTATTTGTCACATGTATTTCATACTTTTCTAATGATCATTTCTTGGAGAATGTGCAAAGTATCCGATTGATATTTCTGGAGGAATGTTCCTCTATGCAAATTTTTTGCAAACTTCATTTGAGATGCATATTTTAATTATTGTTTCAAGGAATATCTCTAGAGGAATGTTCCCCAAAAGTATCATAAATGTATCATTTTGTTATTTCCAGGGGAATGTTCCTCCATAGTTCATTTGATTTGTAAATTATATATTTTTCTAATGATCATTTCTAGGGGATTATTCCCCCAAGTTTACCTCCAATAACACTTTCAGTTTAATATATCATTTTGTTATTTCCAGGGGAATGTTCCTCCATCATTTGATTTGTAAATTATATATTTTTCTAATGATCATTTCTAGGGGAATATTCCCCCAAGTTTACCTCCAATAACACTTTCAGTTTAATAAACTCTCATCAACAATCTCTGACTTTTCTTTCATTTATATATAAATTAAGAAACACAAGATTAATACTGGATATTCAATAAAATTACATTGAAACCCAGATTTGGTACTGCAAAATGAGTCCCATATTATTCTGGACTGCATTCTTAGCTTCTGACTTCAACTTCACTTACAGATACATAGACGATGTGTTGTCCATCAATAATCCAAAATTCGCGGATTACCTGAGCAGTATCTATCCTTCGGAGCTTGAAGTCAAAGAAACTACAGAGACAAATAATTCAGCATCCTATTTGGACATAATGTTGTCCTACGACACTGATGGTCACATGAACACCTCACTCTATGATAAACGTGACGACTTCAATTTCAGCATTACGAACTTTCCTTTTCTGAGTAGCAACATCCCTTCATCGCCTGCTTATGGCGTGTTCATATCTCAGTTGATACGCTATGCCAGAGCAAGTACCAAATATACGGATTTTGTTCTAAGAGCTAGGCGTCTTTCAGATAAGCTTCTCAGTCAGGGATATGTTTATGACCGACTGACATCGTCACTGAGGAAGTTCTACGGTCGATATGGGGAACTCGTCATACACTATGATGTCCCACTATCCAGAATGGTGGATGATATTCTGTCATAGACCATTTGAACCATCCAACCAAAGATTGTACTCAATATCTTCCAAAATGGAAGTAACCGGATGTGACAGTTCTACCGAATTGAAGCGACGGGTGTTGCATGCAAGCAGGAGATGCTTACTCTTCCTGGGCACCTGGTCTCACTCTCATATCGGGAGTTCGCTTCTTTTCATATGGTGGAGGTTTTTGTTTTTGTTTGCTTTGGTTCCTGTTTTATCCTGATTTTGTATGCCTTCGGTTTCTGATTTTCTGAATTATCGATTGTGTACTGTAGACAGGGATATGGTCATTATCCATATTTGTCATTAAGACGTAATGCATGGATGTAAATAACAATAAGCGAGAAAAAAGGGACACTTTAATTTGATATCCCAAGTATATTGTAATTAATTAATTAAATAATTCATCAATCAGTACTACAGTCATGTGATGCACTTTAAACCTATTAGTTCCCGTTTGTTGGAGTACTATTCTCTCAAAGTGTTTCTTTTGGAAGGAATATACTTCAGTCATGTGATGCACTAAATCCATTAATGCCCGTTTGTGTGAGAACTATTCTCTCAAAGTGTTAAGGTCCCTTGCTGACACTCGGGCACTATTCCTTCCAAAAATACAACACTATGAGAGAATAGCACGCACTCAAACAGGCATCAATAAGTTAATGGCTCAATGGTCTTAAGCTCATACATATTGATTACTCAGAATGATTTTTTTTCATTAAAACATTTACTTTAAAACATATTGTTACATTACTTTGTGTCAAAAAAGACGTTTTCAAACACCAAGTGAGGTGGAACATTTCCAGAAGCTGCACAATGCAAAAATGAATATAAGTGTGAATTATCAAGGAAACGAAGTGTCCAACTCTGCTACTAGAGAGCAGCCTTTTAGATAGATATGTATAAATATGGTGTACAAGACAAGCATCATTCGGATAATATATCTTAAAAATATAACGATTCAAGTTTGAAAACAAATCTAAAATTTAATTCGAAAATCATGAGCGCTTCCAAATTTTGTGTAGAGTGACACAGGTTGTCATTGGTCTCGTTGATGGTCTTTTGGGAATCATGGTTCTGTGGTGTCAGTTGGTCTCATTGGTTTATGTGAGGTCTTATGTGTTTCATGTTTCTATGGTGTTAGTTGGTGTTCCTTGTCCCTGTTGTGTCTCTTTCTGTAGGTGTCTGTCCATTATGCAGTTATGCAGTTGCATAAAGCCATTTCATAGTAAAATGTTATGATAACATGTGACTAAAGTAATCAACACATTTGAAATATTTTTCGCTTACGCACAGCATATCCATACGATGGGGAACTACTTCACATGGCGTAACAGACAACTTCTAGGTCACGGCGTGGTTCGCCTCTAGTTCTCAGAAACGTTGATACACATTTCAGACAATATGTGATTTTTGGTTTTAAGTTTAATTTTTCATACACTGATTTTCAATTGCTGGTAGAGTGAATTTTGGGGCATTAAACATTCAAAGCAGTATAGCTAGGCTATATGACAGCCGCCGTTAAAATATAGTTTTTTGTAGAGTTTGCTTTGATAAGAACGCAACTGAAAAAGTCGCTAGATAGATACAGGTTATGCAACAGAAGCTAAATGCAAAGGTTCATAGTAAAGTTAAGAATTAAAAGTATAGTGTGGTAGCTAAAATTACCCCTATTGCTTATTGTCGTTATAAAAGAGATAAACAATTAATAAACAGGATATGCTTTCCCTTTCTTGACATATGTTCTATCAAATAACAAATCTATTGAAAATTCAAAAGGCATCACATTACAGACATGTACACAACACACAGACAAGAACATTTTAGTATATATAGTTTATAACAGAGAACATAGTGAGACTCGATTAGTATAGAGGAGTATGTTTTACCCCAAAAGAGGTATAATGGATATGGAATTTGAAATCGGAATTATCAAACAATTAAGCTTTGAAAACAATTCTTGATGGGATATTTAGTTCCTCTGCTTGATCCTCATGTCATCATAATCAGGATTCATTTGTCTGAAAATTTACCTGAGACTTTCCATTAAGTTACCTGTATCTAATAATAGGGGATTTTTGCGAACTTAATGGACAGCTAAAGATGAACTTTTGGACGAAAAAGGATCATGTTGAGACAATATCGGATAGAAAGAGCTATTTAGACAATAGAGCAGTTGCATTTATTTTACTTTTACTTATACCACAACTCTACGCCTCAGTGGTCACTGCGGTTAGGGGTTACATAATATTGTTCTCGAGTATTGACTACTACAGTTAATTTTTAAAGCTGACCTTCCCTGACGTTTTACGGCCGGGTACATTTCATATCTTAGACATAAAACTTAAGGGTACATTTTAAGTAAATTTCCCCTTTTCAGACGAAGAAACATTAAGCGTTGTAATTTTTGTTACATAAATAAATGATCTTTCCGTCTGTATATTCGTCCGTCTGATGATTATACTTTCACGTTTGAATGTTTAAAAAGTGACAGGTCAGCTTTAAAAGGTTACTGTAGTTGGATCGCCTCAGGACAGGATTATGTATTGAACAATGTAAAGCCATAGCTGTGAAATATTCTGTTTTACGTGTGCGGGCTGGTACCTTTTGAGAGAAAATACCAGATAAAAAAGCATAAACTCGCACACAATTCAAGATTGAAAAAGGTATCCTGGCTAACCGAAAAAAAGTTCCACTGTGGCTTTAATACTCGAATCGAAATACGGCTCAAATGGATCCATTTAAACCCCGCTATAGCTTTAAAAGCTCACATTCCCGCTCCCTGACCTCTGCAGGGAATATATGCCTTAAATACCATGTCAGAATAATACATCTTATTGACAACAATACACCAAATTGTATGTTTGTGTGTTTTTGCCTAGCTGGATGGTGCCTTTTTTTTAAACACCAGGGTGGAAAAGCAAATATTAAATACCGTGGCCTAATCTCTAATCACTGTGACCACTGAAGCGTAGGGTTGTGGTAAAAGTAGTGGTAAAGTAAAATAAATGCAACTGCTCTGATGTGATGATGCCATAGTCATGTTTCAAGTTCAGATCAGACATGAACAATAGAACATTGTCTGCAATATCAAAAATAAACTAAAATTAATTATATTTCACCAGAATATGACAATTAGTATAAATAATGTGTACATATGAAGGATAAGGAGTGACATTTCCTTGGAAATTAGACGACGTATTTCATAATGATGGATAAATAGCTTCAATACCGAAGTACAAATATACATTTGTGATCAATAAAGCTTTCCCAGCTACTTCTCTTATCAGAATATTTTCATGTCATTATGTAATAATATAAAATACATGCACCTGTTTCCATTTTAATACATTTGGTCAAATAATGAGAAATATATGGCAAAATCATCTATTAGACACATTTATAAAATTTATTTCAATTACTATATACTAGTCAAAATTTCTAACTTACATTTTCTCAGTTACTTCAATATCACAATTGATAGAAATCCATTATTCAATATCTATATCTATAATAACAACGAAAGTTTTTTTTAAGTGTAAATGAATAAATGATCATCCTGCGATGTTTATCTTCAAATTCTACACTTTTAGCAAAGAATCATCCGCTTCCGGGTTGCAAGAAAACTTTGTCTCTTGACTGAAAAATGCTACAATAGATAAATTCTTACAGTTATCGTGCAATTCGTTTTTCGGATTTTGAAATATCGGCATTTGAAACTGTTATTTCGTCGTGATATGCTTACAAATTTTCTGATGCGTTACGAGTCAATTACACTTCCGGTATCATTGATATACCGGGTAAGGAGTTTTGTGTTGAAACATTTCCTGCGAATGCGATATTTAATTTTGTCCTGTGCTAAGCCACTTCTCTTTAAAAGTAAGCCTAGAAAAAGATGCTTGCTTAATGGAAGCTCATTTTACCCATCACTCACAAGAATCATGCGCACGCATCCATTTTACCGAAAATTTATTAAGTTTAATTTGCTTATTATCGCTTTTGTAACAAATGCATTCCGTTTAATTTATATTTTTCTGATCAAACTTGGTACAAACAATATTTAAAAGTGATTTGATTGTAATTTTCCGATAAAATACGCGAAATTCATGAAAAGTGTTCAAAATTCAAATTTCGTCACGGTCAGTTTCCGTTGAAAGAAAATTCGTTTTTCTTGATTTTAAAGTAAAGAGAGAAATGTTGGATATCTAATTCAATTATCGTTAAAATAATTTGAATTCCACATTAACGAAAATCCATACCCGTAGAATGGTAAGTTAGAAATTTTGACAAGTATAGGATATTTTCAAAGCGATACTTTTATTATCCCTCTTCTTGATTTAAGCATCACATGCGCATAATCAATTGTAGAATTGGTGGTATTTTATAAAATGTATCTGCAAAAGATTTTTAAAAAAAATGTCTATAAACTGTTTTTCTACTTTTCATAATTTTTACGGGGAGATATTGAAAAAGGAATTGTCAACAATTTATCAATTGCAACGAAATATATTTTTTCTTCATATGGCTCCTCTCTGATCTTAAGTAGACGAATACTGAGAGAATCCTATTTCCATCCCTCTTTTCCTGGAAGGATCTGATCTGGAACATGTGTTTGGAACACAGGCTTTCCATCCTTGTTTGAGTTATCTGTTTTGTTTGATCTGTTAAAATCAAATGATAAAATAAGACAGAGCAATGACCATATTTTGTTTATATATATATTTGCTGTACAGAAGAGCAATTCATTGAATTTGTTCCCATAAAAGGGAACGAATTAAAAACAAGATTACATAAAAGTTATGTGATAATGGCTCCCGATTATTACAAGTTAAAGTAGTGTTCTATATCCTTCCAATGCGATATAACTTGTATCTTCATATCAAGATAAATGATTGTAAAATATATATAAAGAAGCCGGAACCTAGACTCAGTAACTTAACAATTTACATTATATCTCATACAGTTTGCGACATGATTTCTTGGTTGGAAGCATCACTGGTGATTATTTAATATTCGAAACACGTGTCTGGTGCATGAAAATTGGTTTGGAATTTTCTTCAGAAAGGTACAGAGCTGGATCACTTCCGAATTCTTAAAGATGTACATGGTCTCGACAGGATTCAAGCATGCTGACTAATTTTTCAATATTTTCATGGAACCAAGTCCATCATATTAAAAATAGACAATGAATGATTACAACAGACATAAATGCCCTTGGATACAAGATATCAATAAATTGTTGTTCATGAAATGAGTACCTCAATATACCTAGTTTTCTACGTAGAAAAAAAAAGAAAAAGATGCGAACACATGTTCATTATATGGCTATCATTTATTTTCATAAGGGTACTTATGATAATAGAGCGGACGAATATCATATGGAAGTGAAAAGGAAGAAGAAAAGGAATATCACCAAAGCTTCAAGGAGGAAAGGAGCATAAACGATAAAAAGGCAGAGTTAGTATTTGCTTTACATTGGACATATGGAGAGCTTTTAAGAATTGAATGTTTATTTTTGCCATTTTATTGGAGGATGAAATGTCAGTTGTCGTATCACAAATTGTGTAAAACCACGTAGCGTAGCGAAGCGGTTTTACGCAAAATTTGTGATACGACAACTGACATTTCATCATCCAAGAAAATGGCAAAAATAAACATTCAATACTTATAATTACCAAACATATGAATTTATTCCGAATTCGTACAAATTCTAAGGAAAATAAACAATTGAGTACGTGGCGTATGAAAATATTAAACTGGTACGAACTAGTTCCCTAACAACAAAAATGTTCGAGAGGGAAAAAAGCAAGCCGACATTTAATCTGGAAAAAAAAAACATTTCCCCTTTGAGAACCTCAGCATGTTTTACCTATTTGCACTTACTGCTTTTCTATTATGACGTAATTTGTAACGCGTTATTTATCGAAGGCAGCAAACATGACAGCTGAAAGTAGAACATGAAGCGTAGTGTTGGGATTTATACGGACCCTCAGACAGCATTTCTTGTAACTGTAGATCTTATGTGTGAAGAAAAAACACGTTCTTAAGATCTACAGGTATCGGAATATAAGCTGTAAATTATTTCTCAGGAATCAGAACGAAATTGGCAGGACAAGTTTGGTAAGTCGCGATTGCGTAGCTTTTGCTCAGTACTTTAAGATTTATTCATCCTATATGTTGTATATCCATGTGTTTTAGATTTATTTCGATGATTTTAGAAAAATAAAGGACAAGTTTTTTCATGCATTTCTAATAGGTCAATCAAAATTTCCCTAGAAACACAAGAAATCCGTCAACAAACTGCCGTTCATGTTCACCTGTTGCAGTTTTCAAATCATGCGCGTAGTAACCGATGTAATCTCTGCAAACATTCACAGAACTGTGCTGTGATGTTTATAAGTCGACACATGGAACTGTCTTATGTTTTAATGGATCATTTGAGACCATTCGTACTGTTTATTTCATGCGTTAGACACTTCTTGATTTCTGTTGCGTTAGTTTGAAAGTAGTTCCGGTGAATTTTGACATTTTATCATCTCATAACGGAAGTCACAATAAATGCGATCGACCAATCAAAATGCTTAGAATCAGATAAACAAACACATTTGGTAATTATAGAAAAATAACGCGACCTTGATACTAAAGTCGGTTAAAGTTAACCAACCGCATCAAGTAGATGCTTTAATGTGAAACGACATAATTCTATACAAATTAAGATGTATATTTCTCAAAGTTTCTCAAGTATTGCACATATACCTTGATTTAAGATTTGGAAGATAATTCAAACATAGATGTACAATAATTATTCATTCAGTAAAAGGTATTGATTGAGTGAAAGATGGCAGTTTGTATTTTCAATTTTGATTATACAATGTCATGGACATGGATCTGAAGCTTTGAAGCTTTGCTTGTCGTCTTATCGCTTTGTAAGAGTTGTGTATTCAATAACCAATTATAAGTCTAAAGTTGTAGAACCTGTATCTTCTAGAGAATTGAGTATATTATCTAATTTTATCATTTTGGTTTTATTGGGTAAAGAAACACACAAAAGAGTCAAAGAAGATCCTGACAAAACGTTCACTTGTCCCAGGTATATAAACATAGCAAATTTTATTCATGGAAATTGACAGTGTTTACTTACACAATATTTATAAATAAACTCATGTCGTAAAAAGTGAGCTTTATCTCACGAAGCTTTCTTGTCATCAATCTGGAGAGGTTTGAAAGTTTGTTCACTACCTACTACATAATCTATGAAAATACATACCCGTATTACCCTATATTAAGGTGATATCACACGTTTCATGTTATACAACACTTATTTTCAGAAAAAAAGCATAATTCTGATTTCCTAATGTAATTCAGATGTAAGGGACAATATTAGGAGGTCACCATCCAAAATTTTGATATTTTGGAACTGATCAGACTTTTCAGCCATCCATTGATTGTAATGGAAATGCTCATTTCTTGGCTATATTTGTTTTTTAGCCCAAGGTTTTCAAATGAAACTTCACATATGATTCCCTCATCATATTGTGCAATTTCATATGGAAAGAAATAATTCAATGACCACGTCATATTTTACAAAATCTGACAGAATGTGTAAATTATCATGTAAAAAATTAAAAGTGCAATTCGAGTTATCTTTCTTTACTATGTGACCAAAGACAAAAGCATCCCAATTTATATAACTAACTTTTTTGAAATATCACAGCAGTGTTCCTTGGCTCACAAAGATTTCAATATGTAAATAAATTGAGCCGAATACAGATCTTGTGTGATAACACGACGGTATATATATGTGCACACGTGTTATGATGTACCATATGGGTACATGTGTAACTGTATTATAAGTTTCTATACATTCAAACACTTTACTGACACCTGACTTACGACATTTGTATGTCGGTAAGAAAGTCTAAACAAAATTTTCAAATAAGTTCAATTTCAGCAAACATTTGACTATTGTTGGTCACTCTAGGCTTACCATTACTTTGCAAAGAAAAAAACATTTACATTTGAATATCAATCTGATGATTACCCCTGCGCTCAGACTCGAACCACGGTCTTCCCGTATGGCGGGCATGAGCTCTACCTCTGAGCTATTGGATCGACTTGTCGATATATTAATTATTACAAAGCCAGAACATCAAGACATTTTTAGTTACGAAAATCGGAAATCTTCAGCGTGGAGATTACTAAAAAATCTCGCCTAAGGGAGGCTACTGAAACGCGTGTGATATCCCGTTAAGTTTAATAATATATGTCGTTGTTGTTTCAAATTTGTAATCATGGTAATGCGCATGCGTTACTTCGCGGTTTTCTATTTTCGTTGTAAATATAGTGAGCCAGAAATATTTACAATAAATTATTTTTATATTTTTATATTTTGGAGGGTTTTGGTGCCATTTTTTTTAATTAACGGAAAGTTAACAACTTTGGCAATGCTAGAAAAATACAGTTTGTTTTTACAAGTAAAATTTTTCAATTTTTTGACGATTACAGGTTCTACAACTTTAACATTGTAATTATTATCAATATATTTTGAAATTTTATGATGCTTTCACTTAACCTTGATCATACTTTGCATAAGAGGAAACCTCTAATTGATTAACTTACACCTTCCTTTGGCAACAGTAGTATTTCTCTATGCGCCATACTACAGACTTTTTTGTTGCTATGCAAATGCAAATTGCATATACCAATGCAATTAAGATCAATAGAGATAAAATGATATACAAAATACAGCGCCAATCACATTGTTCTTTGTCATCTGTAAAATATAGAAAAAGATCAATAAATAAGTTTTTTTTTATCACTTGGGTTTTTTATGTTTTGCTGCATGTAAACGATTCTTGATGGATACCCCCTCCTTTCCTTCTTAACGTCTTCAAATTCTATAGCATAAATTATGAACAGATCAATTTGCAGCATGGACGTTTCGTGTACTCAACCCTAACAACAGTGATCTTAATGTAAACAATGTAATATGGCAAAAGAGTCTGAAAGTTATAATATCGAAAAATGTACCGATAGACGCAGTAGAATGGGTAGGATATGATGCAACAGAACACACGTTTAAGAAATATCAAGAAATTTTGATAACATAAATTTCCAATGCGTTAAAGAAACGATCAACCGAATTTGATCGAACTTGGATTCATTTGCCCTCGGGGACTCCAAGTAGTACAAATGTTAAACCTCTTGAAATTCTCCATCATCATTTAATAACAGATATTTATGCACCATAAACTATATAGCTTTTATACTAGCGTTTTATTTGGTATTTTCTTTTGGTTGTGTAAATATTTCTTGTCAACAATTATAACCATTATCTGTCTCGTTCCTACCTTTGTCATTGTCGTCAACACTGCATAAAGCACTGTTTCCTGAAATGAAGTTTTGAAGGAAAAAAATCACGTTTTACTTGCAAAATCCTGTCATTAGTTTTTATATTTCAATTATCACAGAACAAAATACACTGACATTTTTTTCTCAAGGTTACCAAATTGCTAAGAATTATTATGTACTGATGATTCCATTTAATTTTAATTAATAGAATGATAATTATTATACAAATATGGACTAGGTCGAGGTCATTATGTCATTATAATGACATAATGACCGAGGCCAAGTCCTTATTTGTTATTTTATGTAAGGAATAGTTAGATTATATATGATTAAAATAATGATTCAAAACAATATATACACAATCTTTCATCAAGAATTCAACAATTAATTGCACTTTTTTGTGAAAGTATATCTAAACTTTTAATATTTAACAAAATAACTAAAAATGTTATTTTTCGGAAATAAATACCACACCGAGTCATTATCTTCCGTCAGTGGTCATTATCAGAAAACAATGACTCGCGCGTCAGTCAATCAGAATCGACGTTATATCCTAGTTATATAATATTTACAAATAATTTCCAAATGATAAACGTTTATATTTTGAAACAAAAAAAAAGAGGTCAAAACTGACAATTTCGTTCACTTATCCTTTTTTGGCATACCAAAACAATATCTTTCGGGACACTCTGTTGGAGTTGTCAAGTTGTATACCAGGAAACTCGAACAGTTGCGGATGTAGATGTCGTATGACTTTTCACAACAAGATAACTTTCCAGACACACAAACTTCTCGTTTAGAGGTTTTTTCACCCATAGTTGGAGGTCTTCCTGTTAAAAGTTTTCTTATGAAATGATATTCTCAAGAAAGAGGGAAGCTCACGTGACGTATGGAGAGTATACTATACATATGTATAGACATGTACAAAACGCATGGTGTACACTTGTATGTAATATATACGAGGCAATTCTTTAAGATAAACATCAAAGAAGTTATTCAGTCTTAGAGTCGAGAATGAGGGAAAATCAATAGAATTTCCACTGGAACAGTTGCAAACCTAGGAATAAACAATATTCTGAAATGAGACCAGGTGCCTGGAATCAGTTTCTTACGAAGTGCACGGTAACATTGTCAAATAAGAAGGTAGTTGATATTAATATGTTAAACTACATGTGTAATATATATTTCAAAATAATATTTCTGATAAAAAATCCAAATTGTGTACATACTTCTTTATCATATCCTTATCCTAAAATAATAAAAACAAATCCATGCAAGATAAGCAGATATTTTCTTTAAATTTAAGAATTACAAGTGGTCTTTACACGGATCGATAAATATATATGTATAACCTTTTAACCATATTGGGCGTTCAGTTGCACAGTGAACAGCTTCTACACAAGTTGTTGGCATCTGTAAGTCGGCTCCATTTCTCGTCACTCTCTGCCATTGGTTAGGTAAGTGGTCATCACATAAATGGTTGTATTTCCGATGACAATGTGCAGACCTATCTCCGTTGTCAGAAAGAATTTTGTACGTTTCGTCATCACAGGGATCTAGGAAATCAATTTAAAACTGACTTTATACAGAGTCTATCTAAAGTACATGTAGTTGCAATTATGCAAGAAACCACATATTTTTGACACGGTGTTATCCGTCAATTCAATCGTACTTTACAAACGCAAATGAATAATATAAACTATTCGATAAATTACCCAACAAAATGCGTATAATACGCAAGCCTGTGTCGACCATCGTTAAGCCTTTCAGATCGGGGTTACAGCATTCTTATGTGCAATAATGTACTGTATGTTTACATGTAATAACCTTATTTCAGGAAAATATTCCTCTTTTTCTCTTTATTCATTAAATCAAGGGTTATAATACCTTATATAAATCAGGAGCAGGATCCCTGATCTGAGTCGGAATGGAATGTGACACCTTTTAAATGAGATAACTTGCATTGTTCAGACTTGCACTCGAAATGACGGGACTCCACTACGGTCTGTCCATTCTTCCTTAGAAAAGATAGGGTCCCGACCATATGTCCTCTCTAAATGTCAGTCGGACTCCTCGGGTGACAGCTCCATCCGATAGGATATAGACTGTTTTTCTGAACCCCCTTTCATTCGATATTCATTTGCATATTCATCTGTGTTGCTTGGGCCCCTGCGGTTTGCTGTACTGTATGTGTCGTCATCTTACAGTGAGAAGATAATTCCGAGAAAGTGCAATTCTAAATAATTATACAAACCAGCTGGTCTTATTGGCTACTGGTGACATTTCAATAATCAAAGACAGACGGCTCCATGGTCTTCTAAAAAGGGACTAAGGCATATATTCCCATTCAAGATAGATTCTATCAAGAAAAGGGAATTATTTCCAGCATGACCACCCTGCATTCACCAAGAGAAACAAATCCACAAGAAAGTGATACATAAATGACATCATACAAACTCCAAATCGCACAAAGAAACAACAATATACACTAAAACATCATTGAAAACAGTCGTAACAGACGTACAGAAACATCAAACATTGACGACAACACATAAAAGGAAGGAGACCAATGTGCATCCGGCGCCGACTTTGGACGGCCATCTGCTTTTAGCAAATGGTGTGGTTAACCGGATTACGTGCGCACAACCCTCCCACTTATCGGATACACAGAGGTCTCCATAGACACACAATTATTGTATAAACATAAAACTTCTCACTGTAAGCTGACATCACAAACAAGATAGTTAAACGCAGCGACCTCATGTAACACAGATTCTATGTCCATGGATCTAAAAAAAAAACTATGACATGCGTATAACAGTCTGACCAATTTTCAGATAGGACAGAGAATCAAGACCCGGTCTTCTCTGATGAGATTTCAACAATGCCCATCATGGAGTCCCGTCGTCACGGTTTACCAGTGTAAATCGTAAGGAAAGACACTGGTGCAAAACTGTAGATTTGTCCAGTACCATGCCCAGTGTTTTTGTCATGACTTTAGGATCATATCCTCCGTAAAGCAGGCAATCGACTATTATGCTGCATTTTTGGTTGAAGTTTGATCTGCCTTCGATCCTTCTGATTTTGTTTATAAGGTCATCGTAAAATAAAGGCAAAGAAATTCACGATGATACCTACTCTGGTGCCGGAGTTGTCCCAAATTTTGAAAGAAATTCTGAATAGTTATTGAAGAATTTCCAAAAAAAGATTTTACAAGTTTATGATTTTTAAATCCTTGACTGATAAGTTTTTTTTTTGTAATTTGCCGAGAGGTGCTAAAGGAAGCCTTAGATAAGTATACCAATATATGGTAAAATCGGAAGGAGTTCAATCGTATGCTCTGAATGACTGGAAAATTTTCATTTGAGATATTACTGATATTCGAATAGACAACTTCAATAAAAACCCATACCTCTTTCAAAATCCATATAACAGATATTTCAAATCCAAGTTAAGTAATTTACATGAAAAGTATGCCCTTTGCACCAGCAAATAAATGCGATGAAGAAGATTCTGACGACAATCTCAACAACACTCACTAAAGAGCACCGAAATGAGCATCGACGGACCCCTAATAAGCTAGAGGTGGGACCAGGTGTCCGGGAGAAGTAAGCATCCCCTGTTTGGCTAGCCGCTACCGCCTTCGATGTTCATGCACGAAAATGAAAACAATATCTTCAAAAACATCACATAAACCAAAGATAGCATGGACGACCGATGCCGACTTAGGAAGGCCATTTGCTACGCAAGTAGTAAATTTAACTTCACCTATAGATATATGAACGGCGTGCTGTCCATCAATAATCCGAAATTCGCGGATTACCTATTTGGACATAATGTTGTCGTACGACACTGATGGTCACATGAACACCTCACTCTATGCCAGAGCAAGTACCAAATATACGGATTTTGTTCTGAGAGCTAGGCGTCTTTCAGATAAGCTTCTCAGTCAGGGATATGTTTGTGACCAACTAACATTGTGAAGGCTTTTGTTCGTTTCCTTTGTTGCCTGTTTATCCTGATTTTGCATGCCTTCCATTTATGTTTTTCTGAATTATCGAATTTGCACTGTGTATGGAGATATGATCATTATTTATATTTGTCATTCTAAGACAAAATACTAAATGACTCACAATATAAACCATGTTTATATAACAATAAGTCTTCCAACTGTAAGGTGACATCAAAAACAAGAAATTATTTTTAGGTAGATGAATGAATAAAGAAGTAAATACTACGATAAATAAATAAACGAATAAATAAATAGATAAATAAACAACAAAATAATAAAGAGTTAAACAAGATAATTTGTATTTGAAATATAAAATAATCCCAAGGTGTGTCATTTTGGTTATAGATATTGTTTACATTTTTTTCAAATTTTTTAAATCTACCATTTAATCGAAATTCGAAATTATACATACCAATTGCACACTCCATCTTTTCACCTTAAATTGAATGATAGTAGAGCAAAAGATGTAATGAAAATCATTTGCCCACAAGTACTTTTAAATTAGATTAGTCTTTATATAGATACACATTCCGTAGACATAAAATGAATAATAATATGGTCCAAAATGATATACTTTTACAAAGAAATAATGATTTGTAATGAATGATATAAGTAGACTATAGACACGGATATAACGGCCATAGCATACATTTTATGTAGCTAAATGATTTTATTAGATAATTGGGACAACATTGATTATGAATGAAATGGTGAATAATGTTAGAAGGAATAAGTGTAACCAGGGATTTCATTTAATTCCTTCTGAAAGGATCAGTGATTACGTGCAATTCCTGGTAAAAATAGGAATAACATGAATTCTCCAATAATTTGGGGATAACATGTAATTCCTGAAATATTTCATCATTTTACACTTATTTCCTGACGGTCAAAAACCTAATATAAATTATCAAATTGTGATATGATAGACATTTTTCGTGTTCATCCTATCACTGAGCCCCCCAAGAAAATAGTATGAGAGATATCTTAAGGCTGATAATATTTAAAAGAATATAGAACAAGAGGCCCAAAAGACCACAACGCTCACTTGATCCTCATGACTGTACTGTTATTAGTCTTAGGAACTTAATCACAAGACTGTGATCACCAATCGATATTTGTTTCCTACTGGTCTAAGTCTAAGTCTAAATATCTTTAAAGATTGCATGTACAACAAATTAAAATGCATATTTATCTTGAGTGAATTGGCTACATCATGGGGTCCAAACACAAAATCAATGTGGATACTGAATTCAAACAGGAATGAAACATTGTAAGTCAATTAAAAAAGCAAACGGATTTTGGAGTGGAAATATATTAATTTATAATGCCGGCTTAACACTGTCCCGAATGCGATATCCGATGGACACACGAATGTGAAATTTTCAAATTCGTGCGAAGTTACTCCCGAATATGGTTTTGATCCACTAAGCAACCGATGTTTTTACGATGCTAAAGGATGACTATATGATGCGAAAAGATGACTACACGATCGTAACCGAACAACTCCCGATGACAACACGATGGGACGATTTTTGTCTTAAAACAAATCCGATGGACATACGAAGGCTTGCGATGTATTAGCGAAGGCTATACGATGGCTTCACGACGTCGTACCTAGAATGTGATGCATCGATTCGGATTATAATTGGGAATGTGTCACGTTTTGGATGTTTGAACATTCAAGATTATCAAGGAGAGGATCTCCAACAACACCAGGTTGCAGCACCAACAGCAAACCCCAAAAACACCCAATGCAAAAACACAAAACAGACAAGCACAGAAACAGACGCATAAGGGACAAGGAACGTCAACGCACAACACAGAAACATCAAACACAAAAGACTACACTTAAACCAACGAGACCAATGGGCAACCGGTGCCGACTTAGGATGACCATCTGCCACGAAAATAGCAGAAAGTGTGGTTATCCTGGATTACGTGCGCACAACCCTCCCACTTTTCCGATTACCCAGAGGTCTCGAAGAACGTACAATTGTGGTGTAAAACAGATGACCACACACAAACAAGACCGCAACACGCAGGGGCCTAAGCAACCCAGATGAATATGTAAATGGATATCAAAAGAGAGCGTACGTAATACAGCCCGTGCTCTGCCGGCTGTAGCGAGCTCATGTTTGCAATCACCCGAGGAGCAAAGTACCAATGGTTTTCTCCTCCGCCTTTTGTTCTTTCTATCCAAGAACCCCCCCCCCCCCCAAAGTTAACCACTTAGATATATGTTATCGAATATCTGAATCGCTTAATATTGTTCAAGAATGTCGCCTATGACGCCTACACAGCAACAGTTCCATCTAAAACTTACAATTACAAAGGATTCCTGCAGTAATCCCTCATTACATCCACTTATTTGCGAATGATCTTCATCGGATTTCAACTACTCTCCTTATGGACACTTTATTTCTGGTGACCTTAGTATAGTCAAGAACAACAAGTTGAAAGAATTGTTAAAAAAGGGTCCCAAATACAGAGAAAGTAACTCCTTTACATTGAATCGAAATTTCAAAATTATCATGGACTCTTGTGAGGAATTTGCAACACGTTGGGCAAAGAAATGTACAGCTCGACGCCCTTTCTGAATGGATAAAATCAAACAAAGTGTAAAAGAAAGGAGGAGATCTCCAACAAGACCCCGTTGCAGCATCAACAGCAAAACACCAAAACACCCGATGCAAAAACACAAAAGACGAGTACAGCAAGAGACGGAACAGAGACATACGACATGTAAACATCAAAGACAAAAGACTACACATAAACCGACGAGACCAATGGGCAACCGGTGCCGACTTTGGACGGCCATTTGTAACGCAAGTAGCAAATGGTGTGGTTATCCTGGATTACGTGCGCACAACCCTCTCACTTCTCCAATTACCCAGAGGTCTCGAAGAACGTACAACTGTGGTGTAAAACAACCCCCTCACTGTAAGATGACATTACACAAACAAGACCGCGAAACGTAGAGGCCCAAAAACACAGATGAATATGTAAATGGCTATAAAAAGAGGGCATGCGTAATACAGTCCGTGCTCTGCCGGCTGTAGCTAGCTCATGTATGTATTCACCCGAGGAATCCGACTGATATTCAGAGAGGACAGGTGGTCGGGGCCCTGTCTTCTCTAAAGAGGTTTGGACAGGGCCCGTCATGGAGTCCCGTCGTCACAGTCAGTCAGAGTGCAAGTCTCAAGGATGCGCTTGTACAAGACTGTAGATTGGTCAAGTACCAAGCCTAGTATCCGTCTGGTGACATTAGGATAATATCCTCGGTATGAAAGGCGTTTGATGATTCTGACGCATTTTCGATGGTTATGCTGCCTACCTTTGATCCTTCTAATTTTGTTTATCATATCACCATAAAAGACAGGTTTTGTAATACTCAAAGTAATGTACTCTGTTACGTGTATAGATCCAAATTTTAAAAGAAGTTGCCTGTTATTTTTGTAAAATTTCCAGAAAGTCTTAACCTTTGATCCTTCTAATTTTGTTTATCATATCACCATAAAAGACAGGTTTTGTAATACCCAAAGTAATGTACTCTGTTGCGTGTATAGATCCGAATTTTAAAAGAAGATGACTTTAATTTTTGTAAAATTTCCAGAAAGTTTTAACTAGTTTATGAAAGCGGAAACCTTGACCTAAAAGTTTTTTGGTAATGTGCAAATTTCTACTGTGAAAATCCAAAATTTCAGTACATGCTCTAGCGTACCGGATGAGCTGTGATATGTAAATGCCGTATGATGGTAATCTTGGAACATCACCGTCAAGCCAGGGGAAATTTACTATGTTGAATCCAAAATTATCCCTTTTGTCATATACACTTGTATGAATCTTTCCTTTTACAATTTTGATATTTAGGTCCAAAAACGGTGTTTCTGTATTTGTAGCGTTTATCTAGAATTTACCTATCAAAATCAACTGTGAACACCAGATTCGAGTCTATCTTTAAAGACACTGTTGCCATCGCAGAGCTTTCCTACCAGCAAGAACATGATGTCATCACACCAGCAGACAAAGCCTAAAATAATTACACATTTACTTGCAAAAAGTCCTATTTCTACGTCTTGTTAAAGAGTTGGGTTTAAATTCGACACCGAATCTGGTGTTCACAGTTGATTTTAATCGGTTAATTCTAGATAAAAGTAACCCTCTTATGGATTTTATCCATTTGGAAACTTAAGGGTATCGAGCTGTAATTTATATTTAGATTTACCATACTTTAATTTAGATTAAGATTTACCATATCAAAAATTTAATTTAGATTTACCATATCAAAAATTTAATTTAGATTTACCATATCAAATATTTAGGTTTAGATTTACCATACTTATTCCGCATACCTACAATACATAAGAATCCGTACGAACAACGTTTCATTGCTGGTTCTTCAAAATGATTTACCAAATCTGTATCGATCTTACTCATCAAAGTTTTATCTGAAATCAAATCAGGATTTCAAAAATATTGTTATACATTTTATTCTCGTAGCGGTATCAACCAGATGTGTATTTTATAGAATTTGAAGTAACTTTTAGATCATATGAAACCAACTCATTTTGATAGAGTCCTTTGATTTTCGACGCTTTAACACTACAATCCCACATTCTAAACTGAAAGAAAGACTTCGCTGAGAAATGTTGTTGATACATCGATCAACATAATTTTTCAAGGAAGTATATTTATAGCACTATTTTAAGAACCGAGGGTTCCCTCAAACACGAATGAACTCGCTGCTGAAAATATAATTTGTTGATGTTTGCTTATCATTTCAAGGGTATTATTTCTTTTCTACTTACTAAAAAATTAACTGTGCATGTAGAAATTGCTCAAACTGGTCCTTATTCCAAAGATGTAGACAGGCGATCGTTCGCTATTTAAATAATGGCGGCTGTCATTACCTATTTGGGCAGACGTATCACTGCGAAAACCTTCGAACTTACGGAATATAGTGCGGTGATTTATTGTTTTTAGATTCAAGAAAGCAGTCTGTTTTCCATAAGTGAATCAAATGAATCTTATATTTTGTTCTGTTGATGCAGGTATCACCCGAAAAATTGGACAGAAAACGCGGGTGATACCTGCATCAACAGAAAAAATATATCAGATTCATTTCTTAAATGAACACCTCACTCTTCATATCTCAGTTGAAACGCTATGTAAGAGCAAGTACCAAATATAGAGATTTTATTCTGAGAGATAGACGTCTTTCAATTAAGTTTCTCAGTCAGGGATACGCTTGTGACCGACAAACATCGTCACTGAGATAGCTCTACGGTCGAAATGGGAAACGCCATACACTACGATTTTCCACTCTCTAACTTGGTGGATGATATTCTGTCATGGACCATTTGAACCATCCATATAAAGATTATACTCTATATCTTCCGAAATGGAAGTAACAGGATGTGACAATTCTACCGAATTGAAGCGGCGTGTGTTGCATGCAAGCAGGAGATGCTGACTCTTCCTGGACACTTGGTCTCACTCCAATATCGGGATTTTGCTTCTTTTCATGTGATGGATGTTTTTGTTTGTTTGCTTTGGTTCTTGTTTTATACTGAAAATTGAAGCGGCGTTTGTTGCATGCAAGCAGGAGATGCGTACTCTTCCTGGGCACCTGGTCTCACTCCCATATCGAAAGTTCGCTTCTTTTTAAGTGGTGGAGGTTTTTGTTTGTTTGCTTTGATTCCTGTTTTATCCTGATTTTGTATGCCATGCCTTCGGTTTCTGATTTTTTGAATTATCGATTTTGTGCTGTATACAGGGATATGGTCATTATCCATATTTGTGATGATTAGTCAAGACATGTAATTTGGGCCTTGATCATCAATGAATGTTGAATTTTATCGTACCATCTCTGAAAAGGGGAAGGGGCAAAGTTACCGTTTTTGCCCCAATCAAAAATTAAAAAAAGGATCTATTTTCTTATTCATTATGCTACTTCTAAACAAAGAAGGACAAAGGGCAAGGGGCGGTAAGGGGGGTTTAAGCCCAAAATTGTCGCAAATTCCGAAGATGTAAAAATTTTTAATTTGATACTATAATTGGTAAAAGGAAGCTTGCCTATAATAGATTCACCCTGAAAAATGCTTAATTTCATTTTTTCGTTAAAGTTATCCCCCTTTGAAATCACATATGAAACCGGAAATAAACCAAAAAACCAATATATCTTCAAATTTGATAGTAAAATTAGACTTGGCCACATGAAAACAACAAGTTCATATTTTTTCTGTATATCCGTATACGTATTTTGTAAATGCTGTGAAAGTATGAATCTGTTGTTTTCATGTGGCCACATAGAAAACGGAAGGAAATCAATGACTGTAACAATGCCAGCGGGTCGATTTGTAAACAGAAAAACACCTCTTAAACTTTATAATACAAGAATTATTTGAGTAAAATTGATACAGTTCAATAGATTTTGTTCGGTTGTTATTGAAAATATTGATTATTTATTTCCACATGCGCGAAATCAAATAATACAGACAAAATGTCTTTCAAATGATTATTATACTCTTAACGTAACGGATATTCAGGACGACAGAATGACGTCATACTGAATATATGACGTCATATATGTTCGCGGCTTTGATTTTTCTTGTAATTTGCGAAAAAAATTAAAGTCAAAGTGATCATTTCATATGCATATTGAATCGAAATGACATAGTATCTAAAAGGGTACAGTCTGCATTTATAAAATATGTCAAACTGTAAGCCAGAATCAATGAATTAAAAGTAAATGATTAAAAACCTTGAACTAACGAACAAGAAACAAAAAAAAAAGGAGGAAAACTAAACAAAAACACCCCTAGCACACACAAAAATAAAAAAAACCCAAACTATTATATTCAGATATGAATATACGCACGTACAATCCTCCGTTTAAAAACAAATTATTTTATTTCATATCAAATTGAGAAATTTGAAAGGCCATGTAAAAGGTACACCACCGCGTATGATTTGACGTCCAAGAAATGTATTTATTTTTGCCAGTTCCGTGTCTCATTTTAGACTGAGAAAAATCTTTTTTTTTTACATTATTGAACATGTTTTATAGAAAATACGTTGTCAATATTAACGAAAATTGTCCAAACGGACACAGCGCGTCATTTTACGGTAACGGGCATTCTGTGAGTTCACACCTTGTTCAGTCAGCATAAAATCAGTGCGTTTTGAAAGTAGGAAATATCCCTAGTTCTTATGTGGTATTCCATTACAAACAGCATAACGCCCATACTGAAATAATCAATCCAATTAAAATTCAGCAGTTTACGAAATAAAGAGAGCTGAATTTTTATTAGATTAAGATAGTTGTATTTTAACTAGATTGTAAAATGATGCAAGCAATACAGTAGCAATTTTTGAGTGCTGAACTGGAAGGTATTGTAGGTGGCGCTATGATAAACAATTTTATGTTTAAATTATTGATTACTGATAAACTTTATAAGCATATTTTTGAATTTCTTAATCTATCCCTTTTCTATGTAAAAACAACGCGGATCTAGGGTCTCAGAGAAAGGGGACCGAAGACAAGTTTTAAAGAAAATTGTTCATAGAAAAAAGGGAGATATAAATCAAGAAAGTCTTACTGAGCGGTACTGTACACAGCTAACGATCAATCCTATGTCAATGCGTATATTTGAATTATTTATTTATTTCAATATTTTATTTATTCATTCTTTTATTATTATTTTTTTTTTTTGATAAGGGGTGCATCAAAAAGGTTGTGTTGAAATTGAGACATGCGAGGGAATTCTTGAGACTGGCGAGCGGTAGCTAGCCAGTGAATGTTTTAAAATACAAGAAAAAAAGAAAGAAATTCCTACAAGAAAAGAAAATGTCGACAACCACAAACAGGGGATCGGAGCCCACTCATACCTACCCCTCTAATTCGCAATTCAAACACGTTAGCAAAGACATCAGAATGCAAAGTAAGCTGATAAAAGCATCACATAGTTGCAAACAATTCTGAAGCAATCACTTTGTGCGATAAGGTGGGGGGGGGGGGTTCGTTTCCCACTTCATCTGGGCTGGTCTTCTGGGGATGATTCGGACGAGAAAAAATTGAGCCGGAAAAGGGGGGGGGGGGTTAAATTAGGGTCTGCTGGGTTACCGGTAATACACATACTTTTTTTAAAAGGCCTTGGTGAAAAGTATCATAGCATAAAGATATCACTTAAGATTTCCATATGTCAAGAAAGGGGTGTCCCAATTACCCGTCATTATATTATAGTGAAACCTTCAATGTACATATTCTAGTATTTTATGGTGATATTGATAATTTATCAACCCAATCAATTGCCTAAATATAATTAAAATATAGCAGCAAATTACCTACAGACAACGTTACATTACAATATGATCGTAACGTCATATGACGTCAAAATTAGTGTAAAATGTAGCTGACCATCCTGTCTTCAAATTAGTGTAAAATCACAACGGGATGTCTGATTCTCAAAATTTAAATTGATTTATACTCTATAAATCCTGTATTTTCAATGTTCAATGTTTGTCCCAGTTTTGAAATTGGGCCGATTTTGGCCCTTACCCCCCCCCCCCCCCCCCTTGCCCTTTTATGTGATTTCTCAAAAAACCTCACCTTTTAGAACAAAATGATTGAATGTACATGGAAAGTATAACTTAATTACACGCACTTGCTCTATATATACTATGAACTATAATGTAGAAATCTGGTTGTTATAATTTTACCACTGATTTCGGTAGTAGTGGGCAATTTAGACGGGAAATGACACTCATATTAATTGATAATGTCTATTTTCGCTTTAATTTCAATAAACAACAATATTTTTACCTCTATTTGAAAGATAAAAAACAGTAAGAAAACAAATTTTGAAGATAGCAAATAATGGGGCCAAAAATGGCAGATTTTGCCCCTACCCATTTCATAAATGTACAAGGCATATCAAATTACAGTTGTTTATGTGAAAATGTGACTACAAGACGGAAAGACAAACAATAAATTCGGTTATCAGTTACCTTTGCGTAGCAGATGACATGATATTATTATCAACCAAGAATCGCCTTACAAAATTACGGCAGCATTGGTGGAAACAAGTAGAAGAAGTAACGATTCAATGTAAGAAGAAGGAAGAAGATATTACCTGTACTAGAAATAAATGAGTCCGTACATGCTCTCTCAGATGCATTTAAAGAAGCAATGCTGCTGCCTTCTTTATTCATATTGTAACATCATCAATGAGTTAAAGAAGATCCTGACGATTATCTCAACAACACTAACAACAGAGCACCAAATTGAACATCGACGGACCCCTAGCAAGCTAGAGGTGGGACCAGATGCCCTGGAGGAGTAAACATCCCCTGTTGTCTAGCCGCACCCGCCTTCGATGTTCACGCACGAAAAATGAAAATATATTAAATACATGCACTGTCTGTGGTTCTGTCTATATAGAAAGTACTATGGCGACAATGTCAGGGAAATATATTCAAAAAATCGTACTGTCAAATCACTCGCGGGGAACTTTTTTACGAGCTCCACACAGCAAAGGGCATAAGTGTGACACAAATGAGTTGAAGAAAATCCTGACGATAATCTCAACAACACTCACAATAGAGCAGCATATTGAACATCGACGGACCCCTAGCAAGCTAAAGGTGGGACCAGGTACCCGGGACGAGTAAGCATCCCCTTTTTTACGAGCTCCACACGGCAAAGGGCAAGTGTGACACAAATGAGTTAAAGAAGAGTACCCTATTTTTTTTATAATGCATTGATTGTGAACTTGCAACTTGAACTTTGGAGAAGACAGAAAAGTTTTATATTTTGATAAATTTTGATTAACGTAGAAAAAATGGATTTGAATATTGTGTACATGTATTTGAAATGTTTTGCTTGTATTTGTGTCTGTCATCTTTTGTATCGGGATTCCATCTTAAAGTCATCGTACTTGAGTACAATGACATAACGATGACATTACGATGGGATTGCGATATTGTATTGCATTCTTTATTCAATCTGGAGGTTCTTGACACGTTCGTAATACCTTCGTGTGGCAATATGTCCTCGATTGTCCCGAAATACGAAGAAGAAACAAAGATGTTACGAACACGCCAAATATTCCCTCGATTGTCTTACGAATTGCAAGACGATTACACGGATCTGTCACGAAGGTGGTCCCTCAGAAGTGCCATCGGGAGTTTTTTGGCATGCCAATTATTTTGACAACACTCCCTAAGTTTTAACCGATGTTTGACAAATCAAGGCGGCGATCATACGATGGCTCAAGGTTACCTTACGAACAGCCTGATGACATTGCGATCACACCCGAATTTGAAAAAAAAAATCCCGTACTGTATGGTCATCTGCTGTTTAAATCGGGACAGTTTGACATCAGCATTATGGATTAATGATTATTAATGATTATTCACACATCAACTTTCTGTTTACAAAGAAAATAAAGTGAGCAAAGAAATATCTAGATGTCCATGTGTGATAACAGTGACTTCACATTCAATTCAAATGAACTGCCCCCTTCCACCACCACACAAACGCAGACATAAACCCTCCTGCATCGTTTACTGGGTCTGTAAATCAGATAACAAGCAAATCAAAATGATTACCTCCTATTACAGTTAACATGGCTAAGTTGACGTGGTGGTCAAACGTTAATCCGATGTTGAGATCTCGTACAGGTAAAACCAAATTGAGGCCTCGTATAATATATCAAATTTCCGGAAAACACTGGTATGTACATTATATTTTAAATGACAAACTCCTGCACTTATTGATTTCTTCTTAATAATCTTAAAGATTCATTTTAGATTATTGTAAAAAATGACTGAGATGTAAAAAAGCTGGAGTATAAGTTTGATAAGGCCACGTTTTATTTCGGATTTTAAAAAATGGATTGGTAGACCCGAAAAAGAAAATTCAACTTGCCTTTACTGAAAAATTTTAAACTTTAACACAATTATGATCGAAATACGTTTGTTCATTCGTTTTCTGTTTTGACAGTGTGTTGATATGATATTTCAGAACTTGAACACTTTTCATTTTTAAACTTTATTTATTTTACAAAGTTAAACAAACAAGTTACACAACTTATATTAATGTCTCACGTTGGCTTAGATGTTGCCTTGAGGGGGTCCAAGGAGCAGGAAGAAACCGGAGTACCCGGAGAAACCCCCCCATGCAGAGACCTGTGTGCGAACCACCAACCATCCCACATAAGACTCTTCGCCGAATATGGGATTCGAACCAGGGATCTTAAAGGTGAGAAGCGAGCGCGCTACCACTGCGCTAACCAGGCATTCTGATCATCCTGATGCTTAGTTATGTCGATATGTGCCTGTTCTGAAGAAGAAATTCGGCAAAGGAGGGTACCCCTGTGACCTACTTTTGCATTCGGTGGCACCACCTGTTGACGGATCCGGACCAAAGAAAAAAAACAATAACACTTTTATGGGACCATGGGTACTTCATATATACCAAGATTCACTAAAATCACTTCAGTCGTTCTTGAGAAGAGTCAGAAACGTGAAAAGTTTACGACAGACATACGACGGACGGCGGACGACGTCACCACCTATCCTTCCATAAAAACTCTTCGCCGAATATGAGATTCGAACAAGGGACCTTAGAGGATAGAAGCGAGCGCGCTACCACTGCGCTAACCCGGCCTTTGTTTAGGCATCATTCTAGGTCATCCTGATGCATACGGTTTGTCGTTATGCGCCTCGGTCCTGAAGAAGTTCCTCAAAGGAGGTTACCCCCTTGACTTACTTTTGCCTGTGGTGGCACCACCTACTGACGGATCGGACGAAAACCATAATTCTTATAGGGGACCATGAGTACTTTATATATACCAAGTTTCATTAAAATCCCTTCAGTCGTCCAGAAGAAGAAGTCAGAAATGTGAAAAGTTTACGACAGACACACGACGACAATAGCTCACTTGAGCCTTTGTTCATAAAATTCTTGCAAAGCAAATTTGGTTTTATGTATAGTTTTTGGCCTAATAATGTGCAAAATTAACCTTTCTTGTACATGTCAAGTACTCTGCAAAATTGCATGTATGGAATCGTGTTTCGACCATGTTATTCAATATAACCATAGGACCAAAGCGCAACGCCTCTTATCCGATTTCAACGAAAAATTGTACCGATGAAAATTGAAAAAAAATTATTAAGATATACACGAAGGAAACGTTGTTTTTTTTTTCTTTTTCAGGAAACAGGGATGATTGAGGCAGTCTTGTTTTTAGTACAGTTATTTATGAAATTCATGCAGGGGGCGATTCATGACGAAAAAAAACACGAACTTTACCAATGAATTGTTACAGTTACTGTAAGAAACTCACAAATTCACCTTTACTATCTAAATCCACTGTTGCATACTCGATAATTTTTTTCTATATATTATATAGGAAATATGACAATTTGGACAATTGTCAATTGCAAGAGGCAATCAATTCTTTATAATTCATTCCAACTGAAATGCTCGTATCTCGAATTCGCAACTAGATAATGTAAAATGAAATTGTATTCCAGTTATTGAGTACTTAGCTGGGAAATTCCATGCAGCCACTCATTTTCGTGGGTTTTTATTTTGCATAAATCGGTATTTTCTCAAACTCCCTGATTCTTACACGGAACTGTACTTAAGACCTTCCATCCTGGTATGTTCATACTTGTTGAGATCGGGCGTTTGTCGCGTACATACTTCATTTTCAGCTTTTATGAAAGCAGTTCGACACAATTTGAATTATTTATTCGTTTTTGCTTCAATTTTAAAAATTTTTAACTCTGTAAATTTAAAGCAGTACTAAGATTGTGTTTTTAAGAGCATCGTGTTTAAAACGCAAAATTCAAATGCTATAATACGGAAGTGTTCCAACTCTATACCTTCTTGAAGAAAATTTTAAACCAATGTACATTGTTTCGAATATTAAATTTGCATCAGTGATGCTTCCAGTCAAAGTGCTTTTCATAAGCAGCCGAAATTCGTTTCACTAGCACCTTCTGGTTTTATTTTTAGAATATAAATTTCTGAATTTACATTACAGAGAGTGCGCGGCTTCTCATTTCCTGCAGGGTCGAATATATGTAAAAAAACAGTATTGGAGGATGGTGCTAAGATGTTAACCTCCTTTAATTTCGATTATATTTTTCGATGAAATGACAAGATTCTGAAATAGTAAAAGATATATATGATGTCAAATTCATAAAGGGCCAACACAAAGCGTCTTTAAACCGACAGAGCTTGTAAGAAGTAATTAATACACTAAACAAACATAAAGTCACATGGAACCATTTTACCTGCTCCACAATGCCAAAACAAAGTGATTATATTTATAATACGGAAGTGTTCCAACTCTATACCTTCTTGAAGAAAACTCCAAAACAGTTTTCATGCACCAAACACGTGTTTCGAATATTAAATTCTTATCAGTGATGCTTCCAGCCAAAGTATATTTCATAAGCCGCAAAAATTCATTAATTCACTAGCGCCCTCTGGTTTTATTTTTAGAATTTAAATTTCTGTATTTACTTTATAGAGAGCGTGCGGTTCCAAATTCCCTGTAGGGTCGATTCAGTAGCATATCCAAATAAAATATATTTTCAAAATAGCATTGGAGGATGGTCCAAAGATCATGAAAATGTTAACTAATGTAATGTAATATTTCTTTCCATAATTCTATAAAAATCATAAATAGCTTATGTTAAGAATTGTACAAATCACGCCAAATCCCGACAGGGTAAAATTACCTAAGTTCTCAGGTGCGCGATGTGGCCACTGACCTCTTGTAAATATATCTTTTTATCAGGAATCACATGTAATGGATAATCGATTCTCGGATTGCACGAAAATCCTAAATTTCAGAAGTTACGTGAAATCCCTGATTACACTTATTCCCTGTAACATTAAAGCTCTTATATATTAATCAAAATCAAATCTCATAGTGTTTTTCTTTGTACACTCAAATTCTCATCTTTAAAAGAGACAGAGGATATTTCCATCTTTTTATTCGAAAATTATCTGACAAAATCCTTTATTGCAACTTTATTGCCAATCTATAAATGCTACACATAATATATTAAAAACTTACCAAAGCTGTAAGCTGATTTACATTCCTTCAGTGGAGACAATCTATAGACGAAATACCTAGAACATTTTTTGACCTGAATGTCTATTTTAACATCACAGCACGTCGATGCTCCTGACTGGCATACTGTTCTATTTACTACGTCATTAAGGTTTGTCGGATGGGTTCCTGAAACAGATTATTTTGTCATTTAAAATACATAATATAATCATAACTTTCAACTTAATATATATGCACAACCAGTGTAATTCCCTGAGATGTTACTTTTGAAAGGAACGTGCTGCAATTCGTGTATTAACACTCGTGACGTCACAATGCACAAGATCTAAAGAAACATGCCGCGACGGCTGTTCTAACCTGCAAACTGAACCCGCGGTGATCTAAATTGTTACGTCACCATGTTACCTAGAAAAAGCGATTTCAGAAAACAAGAATGAAACAGACAACTGTGGTGCATATATATAGAATAAATGTCATAATTTGTGTTTTGTTACGGGTATGCAACACACAGCAAGTGCATTTATCGCATGAAATGCGCTAACGCGCATTACATGGACGATAAATGCACTTGCTGTGTGTTGCATACCCGTAACAAAACACAAATTAAGACACTTATTCTCTATATGCATACAAAATATTTTCATGATACGATGATGAACGTATGGTTACAAACCCTTAATTCTTTCGACGATTTACGAAAAGGTTATTTTGAAAACACACCTTTGTCAGATATAGGTCTACATAGATCTATACTTCATTATAAGTATCGTTTCTATAGTTTACTGAAACCATTCAATTCTTGATATATTTGTTATTATACTTTTTCTATATCATGTACCGCTACACTTCAAAACATTTCTTATATCAACATACCATTCAACCAAGCAGGGAATAGTGTTCCCCCAGAATTAATTTGCAGGCACTTGTCCACCATCTCTCTGGGTACGGCGTCATCTTCGTGTTGTACCTTATACCATCCCTCCATGATATAACGATCACATATTTGCTTTGATGATTTCGGTATGATACATTTTCCACCTCTTTTTCCGGGAGAATGAAGCTCAACTGCATCATTGCAGGGATCATTGCTGATAACTAAAAAAAAAATAAAAATAAACAGATTTAAACAATTCTTTATTTTCTTAAGAATGAGATGGTGATCTTAACCTACTACAATACAGCCATAATTTCTGCATTTACATACCAACGAATGTAAACTGTATATTATAAAGTAAAATGATATGTTTACATTAAGCGCAGTGACAGGGGATCTTTTCATCGTGTGGACTTGTATGTCTGATTTTTCTCTGCTTCACAGAGTTTTTCACATATATACCGATTTAATACTCGGGTTTGATGGTATGGATTGTTGTTCTCACTTTCTTCTCTTCTCAAGATAGACAAGTTTAACTTCCTAATTTCCCTTTGTTTTCTTTTAATTTTGCTATTCTTTCCAATTGTTTTATGTGTGGCATTGTGTTCGATGTTTCTGTGTTGTTTTGGTTTTCCTTGTCCCTTTTCCGTCTCTTGATATGCTTGTCAGATGTATTTTCCCATTGGTTGTTTGGTATTTTGCTGTTGGCACTTTAACCGAGTGCTGTAGATCCTAAGAAGAATACTAAAAAAATCCCTGACAGGATACATAAGGAAATTTGAAAATGTCATGAATATTAGGAAAAACAGGAAATTCAATAATTGAATTTTAAAATCATAACAGATTTTATTTAATAGTTGTGTTCAATCGTGCTAGCAGGAGATGACTTAATAAAAACTTCATTTGCAACTGATCTCACTCCATGTTTGAATTATTTAATATTGCCGAAAAATCATGCTGAATGATTCAAACTTAATAGTATTTTCAACATTAGAAAAGTCGTAAAAAAAATAAAAATTAATCCGGCCCAAAGGCCGGCGAAAAACAAATTCCGGCATTTAAAATTGCTGAAAAAATTTCCGACTTACAAAAGTCTTCCTGTCCCCACTAAAGATTATATGGCTGCTCCCTAACAATTAATTTATATATACGAGGGTTGTCCGTAAAGTTCGTGGACTGCCTTGATAGAAGCTAGCAAACAATGGTAAAATAAATAAAAGTATCATTTTAATAAAATTCAAGTTTCAAATAAATAATGTACCAAAATTCATCACAAACAAAGCACATATACTTATATTTCTATACAGTATAAAAAGGATACTTCCTCATACCCGGAGCACCAGCATATCATGAGGACACTTGACGTTATCCATTATAAACTTTTTTTACCATTCTACCCTCCTTTTTAAATATAAATTTCGAAAGAAAAAATGGAACCGATCCTGCACAGACATGGCCCGTTGTAGGATCAAAGGATAAGATCTTATGCACGATTTTTATTTCAATTGCACAGCTACAGGTCTGCAATTTCCCGAATTGTTAGACGCCGATCAAACTGAATATCGTCACGTTCTTCAATTAAAAGCACTTCTTTCTTTGATAGAAAGTCTTCCCTAGCGCATACCATCCTGTAAACTGTCCTTTACGTGTAAATAATCCTTTTTGTCATTTGAGGACTTGCGAACAGCTAGTTTTATCATGTTTTTTTCCGACTGTTTAAGGAATGTATGCGTCTTTGTCGGTGTTTTCGGAAGCCAACGCAAAATTTTATCACTGCATTCTTCTCCGCCTTTCGTGAAAACGTCCGTTTTTCGAATAATGACGATCACGTCATATTAACTTCAGATCCGGTTTTCTCTGTCATCTTGAATTTTTGAACGTCCAAATTCTGCATGTGTGATGTCATTACTATTATCAACATCACAATATAAAAAATACCCTTTTTAACCGCGGGAGTTTACAAAATGCAAATGAAATGAATAGAATGATATAATCAACATATGTTGGTAAAAATTCAACGTGCTCCGGGTCACTACCCCATGTCTAATTACGAAGTCATACTTGTAATAATGGAATCAAAATATGCCAATTTTTTTACATTTCGCAAATAGTATATGATGATAAATATACTAAAAATGAATATATGACTTGTCCATGAACTTAACGGACAGCCCTTGTACTGTTCTGTCCTTCGTATTTTATTGATTTGATGTTATTGTTATCGTTGTTTTCGTCTGTTTTCCCTTTTTAGCTAAAATGAGAGAAAATCAAGTGATCTTTTAATTGTCAAAGTGTGCTGTCCGTCGTCCACTCGTCGTAAACTTTTTGACAACTTTCAACTTCTTCGGAACCACTGAAGGGATTTTGATGAAACCTGGAAGGAATGAAGTAATTTAGTTCCCTAATAATGTTGTTTTTTTCCTGGATCCGTTAACAGATGGCGCCGCCACAGACTGTTAAAAGTAGGTCCTTTGTCTTTATCTTACACTGAGCAGGCGCGTAACCATGCCCACGCCAATTGTATGAAACAGACAAAGTTTTTAATGTCCTCTACAACATTTGCCTTTTTTGAGTCGATAGAAAATCTAACATGGTCGCCACATCCTTTAATGGCATGACACTTCTTGTGTTTCTTCACCTTTCACAGTATCTACATATAAGGTTGATTGACAATGTTCAGGTTCACTTCGGCTTCTTGTTTCTCGTATGTGTCCATCTGTAATCACTGCAACGTCGTCATGTTTTGAATCTATTCCTCATCATAACATTTCTCATTATTATCCTCCAGTCTCAACATTTCTTCATTAGTATCAACTATTTGACGATAAAAATGAAATATATAAACAAAAAGAAATATTATTCGCTCTCTTTTTGACAAATGAAAACATTTTACAAGTAGCATGTATGAAATACGTATCAATAAGGAGAAAATGCTCGTATATCATACTGCCGTGCACTGTCTTGATTTTAATTCGTGTACTTTTGCAGCTTTCTAGGTTGAAATACACTAATAGAGGATAATTCAGCATGCGAGCGAGAGTGCTATTACAACGTGTTAGCAAATGGAAATTTAACTTTAGTTATATAACGAAAAACAAGAGAGATATTTACGAAAATGTAACTGTTTTCGTATCCATTTTTGCCAATTTCGGCGTATAGATATCCTCGTTTACAAATTGTTCATTAGTGTTTAGGCCCCCTGTAATTACAAGTTCAGTATTTAGTGAACGCACCATTTTCATTGCTACTGCTTAACAACGAAGACGCATGGATGTCATTGAAAGGAATATTTCTCCACTTCTGCTGCAAAGCATGACGTGATTCCTGGATTGTACTCGGCGGTTGTGGTATCTTTCGGATTCGGTGATCAAGGAGATCCCATAAGTATTATTTCGGTGATAGATTGGGAGCTATTGAGGACAGTGGAACACATTGTCATTCTGTGCGTAGAAAGTTCATATTCACACGAGCTAAACGAGGTCGGGCATTAATATCTTGTTGAAAATGTTAATTTTGGAAAGGAACATAAGGCAGAACATACGAAATGAGAATATCACTGCGATTTGTCTGTGCTGTGAGTGTTCTGTCACCTACCACTATCCCTCCCCACACCATTACACTTCCAATGTCGAATCTATCTGTGATCACACACCAAGAATGGTATCGCTTGCCTCGCCGTCTGTATATAACGATTCGCCAATCAGACCGATGCAGCATGAGACGAAGCTAGTCAGTGAATTAATCGTGCCTCCAATCTTTCAATCTCCAACGTAGATGACGTAAAGCCGATGTAAGCCGTAAGCGCTTGTGACTTGTGGCGGAGAAAGGCACACGGAGTCTGTAGGCATTCAGTCCGCTTTCATGTAAATGTCGATGAACAGTGTCTCCACTTATTTTACGTAGACTGGGTACTGCAGGTGTAAACCTCCGATTTTCGGATCGGAGATGAGACATCACGATATAGGGATCTTTTATAGCGGGAATGGTTATCCGGGGTCGCCCGACCTTTGGCGATCAGCAGTTGAATCTGTAGATTTATACCTACTTTGTAGGCTGGATATTGTCATGTGTGATATATGGAAAGGCCTCGCAACTTACGTTTGCGACGCTCCGACTTGAGTCATTTCTATGACCTTTTCCCTATTAGCTTCTTCTCAGTGATGCATTCGAAACTGGAATGAAGATGACACTTAAGCTGATTTTTCCAATTCGCATTTCGAGAGTGGTACATGTAACTACGCGTTTGAACGAACACCATGTACGTTTATCAACAAGCATCGTACGCATACTGATTATCGAACAGCAATGGCCATAAGGCATGTCATATTTATGTAAGGACTTCAACGATTTTATGAAAACCCTTTTAAATTATAGGATTTATGTCGATTTAAAATATTATTAAGAAAAATTGATAGGTCCGTTATGAAAATCAATACTTTTGCTGATTTGGAAAACAGGTTGAAAATGCTGGATATTTGTTGCTGAAATAGCACATTTGTAAAAAAAACATAAAGTACTAAAATGCACTCATTAGATTTTATTTTAGTTTTCCTTTTTAACGTATATTGAAAAAATACATTCCTGCTATCGTTTCAAATAATTCCATAGATTCAATAAATATTTTCAATTTTAAATTAAATATACGTTTTTCCCCTAAACACTTTAATTGTGAATGAAATATCAGTAAAACATAATATAATCTGAAAGAGTGTGGAAAGTTACACTACAAAATACTTTCCAATCAATGCTTTCATAATGAATAAGGGTAGTTAATTACATGTAATATACAGAAATCGGAAAATTCTAAGGCCATCCTAAATAAATTCTATGTTTAACGTCCACCTCGCGCGTAGGTTTTGGACAATTTCCCAAAATAAAAAAAAACAAACAAACCATTTTGAAAATCCTGACTAGTGCGATCCGGATTTTTGTATCCGTCACAATTCTTTGTTACATTCACTTTCTGGTTTCCATAAAGAAAATTCAGGGGAGTTCAAGCATCTTTCTTGTCTTTCTGAGACGTTTGTGTGTCTCTTTTCCGTCTCGTGCTGTACTCGTCTTTTGTGTTTTTGCATCGGGTGTTTTGGTGTTTTACTGTTGATGCTGCCACGAGGTCTTGTTGGAGATCTCCTCCCTTCTTTTTATGCCCTTTGCCGTGTGGAGCTCGTAAAAAAAAATCCCCCCCGAGGGGTTTGACAGTAATTGTTTTGAATGGTTTTCCCTGACATTGTCGCCATAGCACTTTCTATATAGACGTGGCCTCAGACAGTGCATGTATTTTGTATATTCTTTTCATGTTCGTGCATGAACATTGACGGCGGGTGCGGCTAGCCAACAGGGGATGATTACTCATCCCGGGCACCTGGTCCCACCTCTAGCTTGCTAGGGGTCCGTCGATGCTCAATTTGGTGCTCTATTGTGAGTACTGTAGAGATTATCGTCAGGATCTTCTTTAACTCATTTGTGTCACACTTATGCCCTTTGCCGTGTGGAGCTCGTACATTGTAAAAAAGTTCCCTTGAGGGGTTTGACAGTAATTCTTTGAATGGTTTTCCCTGACATTGTCGCCATAGCACTTTCTATACAGACGTGGCCTCAGACAGTGCATGTATTTTATATATTCTTTTCATGTTCGTGCATGAACATTGACGGCGGGTGCGGCTAGCCAACAGGGGATGCTTACTCCTCCCGGGCACCTGGTCCCACCTCTAGCTTGCTAGGGGTCCATCGATGCTCATTTGGTGCTCTATTGTGAGTGCTGTAGAGATTATCGTCAGGATCTTCTTTAACTCGTCACACTTATGCCCTTTGCCGTGTGGAGCTCGTAAAAAAGTTCCCCGCAAGGGGTTTGTCAGTTAGTGTTTTGAATGTTTGAATGCAGCCAACAACCCAGTGATACATCCCAGACTAGAAGGCATTTTCTTACAGATACTTCATGCAGTATAGATCAAATTTTCAACCTTTTTTGCTTTAAGGTATGTAATAAATCAAATTCTTCAAAAGAGTCAGAAATAATAAATTAGCATAAATTAAAATCATCTATACAATTCAAGCTCAATGAGTACTACAACAGGATGCAAAAGTTTGATAAATTTGCTGCGAATGAGAAATTTCTGAAGCATTAAACACATTGGTAAAAAACAAAGGATGGGAATTCAAACAACACCAGGTTGCAGCACCCACAGCAAAATCCCAATGAGTTAAAGAAGATCCTGACGATAATCTCTACAGCACTCACAATAGAGCACCAAATTGAGAATCCACGGACCCCTAGCAAGCTAGAGGTGGGACCAGGTGCCCGGGAGGCGTAAGATTCCCCTGTTGGCTAGCCGCATCCGCCGTCAATGTTCATGCACGAACATGAAAAGAATATATAAAATACATGCACTGTCTGAGGCCACGTCTGTATAGAAAGTGCTATGGCGACAATGTCAGGGAAAACCATTCAAAACACTAACTGACAAACCCCTTGCGGGGAACTTTTTTACGAGCTCCACACGGCAAAGGGCATAAGTGTGACGAGTTAAAGAAGATCCTGACGATAATCTCTACAGCACTCACAATAGAGCACCAAATGAGCATCGATGGACCCCTAGCAAGCTAGAGGTGGGACCAGGTGCCCGGGAGGAGTAAGCATCCCCTGTTGGCTAGCCGCACCCGCCGTCAATGTTCATGCACGAACATGAAAAGAATATATAAAATACATGCACTGTCTGAGGCCACGTCTGTATAGAAAGTGCTATGGCGACAATGTCAGGGAAAACCATTCAAAGAATTACTGTCAAACCCCTCAAGGGAACTTTTTTACGAGCTCCACACGGCAAAGGGCATAAGTGTGACACAAATGAGTTAAAGAAGATCCTGACGATAATTTCTACAGTACTCACAATAGAGCACCAAATTGAGCATCGACGGACCCCTAGCAGGCTAGAGGTGGGACCAGGTGCCCGGGATGAGTAATCATCCCCTGTTGGCTAGCCGCACCCGCCGTCAATGTTCATGCACGAACATGAAAAGAATATACAAAATACATGCACTGTCTGAGGCCACGTCTATATAGAAAGTGCTATGGCGACAATGTCAGGGAAAACCATTCAAAACAATTACTGTCAAACCCCTCGCGGGGAACTTTTTTACGAGCTCCACACGGCAAAGGGCATAAAAAGAAGGGAGGAGATCTCCAACAAGACCTCGTGGCAGCATCAACAGTAAAACACCAAAACACCCGATGCAAAAACACAAAAGACGAGTACAGCACGAGACGGAAAAGAGACACACGACATTTAAACATCAAACACAAAAGACTACACATAAACCGACGAGACCAATGGGTAACCGGTGCCGACATTGGACGGCCATCTGTCACGCAAGTAGCAAATGGTGTGGTTATCCTGGATTACGTGCGCACAACCCTCTCACTTCTCCAATTACCCAGAGGTCTCGAAGAACGTACAATTGTGGTGTAAAACAACCTCCTCACTGTAAGATGACATCACACAAACAAGACCGCGAAACGCAGAGGCCCCAGAGACACAGATGAATATGTAAATGGATATAAAAAGAGGGCATGCGTAATACAGTCCGTGCTCTGCCGGCTGTAGCGAGCTCATGTATGTAATCACCCGAGGAGTCCGACTGACATTCAGAGAGGACAGGTGGTCGGGGCCCTGTCTTCTCTAAAGAGGTTTGGACAGGGCCCGTCATGGAGTCCTGTCGTCACAGTCAGTCAGAGTGCAAGTCTCAAGGATGCGCTTGTACAAGACTGCAGATTGGTCAAGTATCAAGCCTATTGTCCGTCTGGCGACATTAGGATCATATCCACGGTAGTGATGGGAAATCGGTTTAGAATCATAATCGATCATCGGTTAGAATCGGTTTGTGTATCCGATGCGATTTTACCGATTATAATCGGTTTATCACATTCTACTCAAATTTACTATTTTTATCCAAACCAAAGCTACATTTGTGATATTCGCAATGCATATATATGTGATCATGTGCTTTATTTAATCTTGAATAAACTTAATCTATGTTAAAATAACCTCCTATACCCTTTACATTGTTTCATGAAAAAAAATGCATGAAAAGTATTCAAAACAATCATTTTTCAGTTGTGTTCGTTGAGGAGTGGAAGGGGGATTCATAATAGTATTTGCAAAGTATCTGTCAACATAATCAGTAACATCTAACAAGATTATCTTCAACTATTCTCAATCAAGTAATAAAATCAGTTTACCTAAAAAATGACTAGAATTTACAGTCATCGTCGGTCCGTCGGCGATCCCTAAAAGTCCGGTGTGAAAACTGTCATTAAATTAATTATTGATTTACTACACTTTTACAATATTCTCTCTAATTTCATGCTGCTAGCTTCTGTTTCTCTACAACATTATAAAAACAATGATTTAGTAGAGAAATTATTGGAAATACTTAAATAGACAATTGGACAGAATTTCCTCTGATCCCTGAGCGACCATCCCCCCCCCCCTTTCTGTACTTTCACGCTATCGATTATTTATTTTAAAATCGAGTATCGAAATCGGATGACTTCAACACGCCGCTAATCGATTATTATCGATAATCGGCCCATCACTTATCCACGGTATAAAAGGCGTTTGATGATTCTGACGCATTTTCGATGGTTATGCTGCCTACCTTTGATCCTTTTTATTTTGTTTATCATATCACCATAAAAGACAGGTTGTGTAATACCCATAGTAATGTACTCTGTTGCATGTATAGATCCGAATTTTAAAAGAAGTTGACTGTAATTTTTGTAAAATTTCCAGAAAGTCTTAACTAGTTTATGAAAGCGGAAACCTTGACCTAAATTTTTTTTGGTAATTTGTAAATTTCTACTGTGAAAATCCAAAATATCAGTACATGCTCTAGCGTACCGGATGAGCTGTGATATGTTAATGCCGTATGACGGTAATCTTGGAACATCACCGTCAAGCCAAGGGAAATTTACTATGTTGAATCCAAAATCATCCCTTTTGTCATATACACACAATAGAGCACCACATTGAGCATCGACGGACCCCTAGCAAGCTAGAGGTGGGACCAGGTGCCCGGGAGGAGTAAGCATCTCCTGTTGGCTAGCCGCACCCTCCGTCAATGTTCATGCACGAACATGAAAAGAATATATAAAATACATGCACTGTCTTAGGCCACGTCTATACACCAAAACACCCGATGCAAATAAGTTAAAGAAGATAACACATAGCAGACAAGCAAAGAAAGAGACGCAAAAGGGACAAGGAACACCAACGCACAACACAGAAACATCAAACACAGAGGACTGTACATAAGCCAACGAGACCAATGGGCAACCGGTGCCGATTTAGGACGGCCATCTGCGACGAAAAAAAGCAGAAGGTGTGTTCATCCTGGATTACGTGCGCACAACTCTCCCGCTTTTCCGAATACCTAGAGGTCTCGAAGAACGTACAATTCTGGTGTAAAACAACCTCCTCATTGTAAGGTGACCACACGCAAACAAGACCGCAAAACCCAGGGCACAAGCAACACAGAGGAATATGTAATGAATATAAAAAGGGGGCGTACGTAATAAAATCCGTGCTCTGCCGGCTGTGGCTATCTCATGTATATTATCACCCACGGAGTCGGGCTGACATTCACAGAGGACAGTACCAAGCCTGGCGTCTGTCTGGTGACATTATTTTTTAAATTAAATTTGACGATAATTTTTGCTAAATTTCCCGAGAGTCTTTACTAGTTTGTGAAAGCGGAAACTTTGACCTAAAATTTCTTGAAGTTTGTTATTTATAAGTTTCTACTGTGAAAATAAAAAAAAAACCATCAGTACATGCTCCAGCATACCAGATGAGCTGTGAAATGAAGATACCATAGGACGGTTATTTAGGAACATCATCGTCAAGCCAGGGAAAATTTACTACGTCGAATCAAAAATCATCTCTTTTGTGATACATACTTGTATGAATCTCTCCATTAATAACTTTGATATATAGGTCAAAAATGGTGTTTCTGTGTTTGTAACGTTTGGCTTGTTTGTATAAAAATTCTTTTATCGAATCAAATTAATTTGCGTTTTAAGAACCATTCTCTGTAAGCATCAAAATATGTTGGAAATTGCATGTCTCATATTTTCATAATTTTCATCGTTATAGGCAAGTTTGACCCCCTGACTATGAATATGAAATTTGTTTTGGAATTGCAGCACCCGTTGCAATGGTAACCAGGCACCTTGTTATGGCCAGAAATGCAGCTTGAAATAGCGTAAAAGCCACTTTCAGGTATTATTTAAACAGTAAAAATCTGGAATTAGCAAAATGGTTTACATATCATAATAAACAATGTACCTAGATCTTTGATAAAAAGTAAAAACTGTTGTTCAATTTTTTATTTCAGAAGATAAAGTTTCCGTATTTTGACCTTTTACAGAAATTCACGTATCATGGTATTGCATAGAAAAAAATCACAACATAGGAAAATGTGAAACTAAGGCACATGAATCAATGATCATTGATTTCATTGTCAGAATATAAAAAAATCAAGGATTTTGTTTTTTGTTTAAAGAAAATAAATAATGTTTAAAAATTGTTACCATAGCAACATCACAGTTTTTCGATATTTCCATTTACCGCAAGAATCTTTAATCATACAAGACAATACCAAGAAATAATTATACTAGATGGAAGAGTGCAATCTCCGAAACATTTTAATGCTTGAAATGTCAGTATTTAGTCATTTGTTGCTATGGCAACCAAACAATAAGCATCTAAAAACAGTATTTTAAACAATTTTTCGAAAAGTTCAGGATTTCATGATGACATGAAGTACCTTCTATGGATATTAACGGAATATCTCTTCACCAGCTATTCTGTATGACTTCAACACTTGTGATGTGTTTTATTGCAAAAAAATAAAATTCCTCCATAGAAACGAACCTTTGCAGCTCTACAACTAGAATGAGTCAAAGAAGATCCTGACGATAATCTCAACAGCACTCACAATAGAACACAATACTGAGCATCGACAGACTCCTAGCACGCTAGGGGTGGGATCAGGTGCTCCGGAGGAGAGTTTATGTCTATGTAGAAAGTGTTCTGGCGACCATGTCAGGGAAAATTATTCAAAACACTTACTGTCAAGAACAAAACATGAAAATGAGAGTTTCTCAATTGTTTTCTCAATTTTGTTAGTAAAACTTAAAACACTCTCTATTCTAATGACAAAGAAATAGTATGTTGTAAAAAAAGTCGGTATTCTGTTTGTGGTTGCCATGGTAACGGCGGAATATTTAGAAGTTAGATTAATATAATTTAATCATTTTTTTTCGTATATTTAGTGTTTTTGTTGATATAAATTGACTTTGAGAGATATAAATTGTTTATATAAATTGACTTTGAGAGATATCTTAGCCAGCTAAGCAATTTTGCAACATTTCCTCTTTTATTTTTTTTTTTGGAGAGAGAAACTCTTCTTAGCAACGGATTATATCTAGAAAAAACCGTCATAATTATGAGATATCAATAAAACATTCTTAAAATTTGTCTTCTAAGCATAAGACTATTTATTTTCAATTAAAAAATAGAATTATGTGTTACAAAAGAAGATAGTATATTGTCTGCTGCTGCCATGGCAACGGTATATCTAGAAGCTAGAATAACATAATATAAGGATTTTTTCATAATTCTTTGTGTTTCATGCTTATGCAAATTAAGTTTAAGGGATTTCCATTGAATATCGCTGAGCCAGCTACATTTTTTGTAAACGCTGACAGGTTCCTTCCCATAAAGTCATGCCAAGTTCAAGTTGTCGACATTCTGAAAGACCACAATTCTGTCCCTGCTGACTGCAATATATCCAAGTGTGGTTACAAGAATTGTAAAACACGCCCTATTCTTATTACAGACAACTCCTTAAGTAACTTTACCAAACGTACCTTTACCACCCAGAGTTTCGATAACCTATCTTTTAGGTCGTTCAATATTATTCACGGGATTGAGTGTTCTCTATGTGGGTTGATATATACGTTGGAGAAACCAAGGGAGAGCTGAGGAGTAGGATGACAGGGAAAATTAATCATAACGGAAATCAGGTACTTTATAAACATTTCAACTTGCCCGACCACTCCATTTTGTCTCTGAAATCTTCTGTATCCTAGAAAAAATATATCATCCAACTAACAATCCGAACCTAAGTACAGTCAAACCTGTCTTATGTGACTTTGCAAGGGCCGACAGAAGATAGGTCACATAAGACAGGTGGTCACTGAATACAGGTTCAAGGTGATCTGACTTTGACAAAATTTGCGTAATGTAAGATCAATACTATTAAATGAATTACTGCGTATATCAATTCGTGTATTTATTGATTAATCGTATTACACATATAAAATCGCATTACATTTAATTTATATCAGAAGATTTAACTATGAAAAACACTGATGAAGAGATTTTATGTAAAATATCATGTAGTTGGGGTCCTTTGCAACACTAAAAGTCGTAATATACAGGTTCGGAATTCGGAACGGGACAGAAAAATCTAGGTCGTTGTCGCGTTAGACAGGTTGTCGCTATATACAGGTTAATTTGATAGGAAAAGTGCTCGGGAGGAATAAAAAAGGTCACATAAAGCAGGAAGTCGCTAAAAAGAGGGTCACTTTAAGGCAGGTTTGACTGTACTCCGTATAGACGAAAAAGAGAAGATCACTGGATTCGACAATTGGGCACAGCTGCCCCGTATGGTTGCAACGATTATATTAAAAAGAAGGAAATTTGAAGAGTACTGGATGCCAGTCGGTAAATGTATTGCGGTTGTTTGATCAAACAACATGAAGACGTCGAAGTCATGATATAAGAAAATACAACAGGCCAGATATTCATGATATGACAAACATGGATAATGACCATATCCCTGTATACAGCACAAAATCGATAATTCAGAAAATCAGAAAACGAAGGCATACAAATTCAGGATAAAACAGAAACCAAAGCAAACAAACAAAATCCCCCACCATATGAAAAGAGGCGAACTCCCGATATGAGAGTGAGACCAGGTGCCCAGGAAGAGTAAGCATCTCCTGCTTGCATGCAACACCCGCCGCTTCAATTCGGTAGAACTGTCACATCCGGTTACTTCCATTTCGGAAAACATAGAGTACAATCTTTGGTTGGATGGTTCAACTGGTCTATGACAGAATATCATCCAACATTCTGGAAAGTGAGACATCAAAGTGTATGACGAGTTCCCCATATCGACCGTAGAACTTCCTCAGTGACAATGTTAGTCGGTCACAAACATATCCCTGACTGAGAAGCTTATCTGAAAGACGCCTAGCTTTCAGAACAAAATCCGTATATTTGATGCTTGCTCTGGCATAGCGTATCAATTGAGATATGAACACACTATAAGCAGGCGATGAAGGGATGTTGCTACTCAGAAAAGGAAAGTTTGTAATGCTGAAATTGAAGTCGTCACGTTTGTCATAGAGTGAGGTGTTCATGTGACCATCAGTGTCGTAGACAACATTATGTCCAAATAGGATGCTGAATTATTTTTCTCTTTGAAAATTGTTTTACACGGGATAATTACGAAAGCAGCTGATTATTTATGACATGTTCTAAGTCGGCACCGATTGTCCATTGGACTCGTTGGTTTATGTGTAGTCATTTGTGTTCTATGTTTCTGTGTTGTGCGTTGGTGTTCCGTTCCCTTTTGCGTGTCTGTCCGTGCTTGTCTGCTCTATGAATGTCTGGTCCATGCTGAAAATTTACCTGTTCTTCAATGATGCTATTGGATTTGAAGACGTTTAACATTTGCATTGGGTGTTTTGGGGTTTTGCTGTGGGTGCTGAAAGCAGGTGTTGTTGGAGATCCCCTCTTTTATGTAATAATAGTTTTATAGATTGTCAATGACTGTTTTAATAAATCTTCTTATTCTCTAAAGTTTCTTTTTTAATCAATGGAAACATTGTTATTCTTTTATAAAAAGAAAATCAGTCAGGACCCCTTTAATCTACTGAAAAATCATATGTTATATATTCCCAGGAATTGTAGGTATTTCACCCTAGAAAAAATAGAAAATCGAAGAGTCCAAACGTTTTGTAAGTGAGAAGCTTTCTGGATAAAATTGTCCAAATTCCGGGCATCAGACAGTCATGGTTTGGAAAATGAAACCTTATTAGTGATTCTTTAACTATCTTGTCTGCGATGTTACCTCACATTGAGAAGTTTTATGTTGATACAACAGCAGTGTGTCTATGGAGACCTCTGTGTATCCGGATAAGTGGGAGGGTTGTGCGCAAGTAAACAAGATAACCACATCATTTGCTAACAACAGATGGCCGTCCAAAGTCGGCGCTGCGTGCACATTGTTCTTCTTCCTTTTATATTTTGTCATAAATCATGTTTGATTTCTCTGTACGTTTTTTTTATAATTGTTTTATATGATGTTCTAGTGAATATTGTTGTGTCTTTTTGCGATTTGTAGTTTTGTATGATGTTATTTATGTGTCACTTTCTTGTGGTTTTGTTTCGCTGGGTGAGTGCAGGGTGGTCATGCTGGAGATCATTCCCTTTCCTTTAAGTTAAGCATAATTTAAGAAGCATGTTGTTTTACTTACCTATTTTGCTACTGATAGACAATACCATAAGAAACGTAAGAAGAATCATCTTGTCAAGAGCACTGACACAAGATTCATTGCAATTTACTCTTTTTGTGTTGTGTTCCCTCACGAGGCGAAATACCAATAAAACACTGATAACGATATCAGTAATATGAATCGATTGATGTAAAATTCTACTCATGAGCAAATAAAACAGGGATTTTGTTGCCAGAAAATATTGGAGATTTAAAGTTTTTGGAAGTCTGTTTTCTTAATTGTAAATGGAAAGTCCTCCTAAATTTGCACGATCCTTGTGATCTATTTCAGTATCTCTCTTAATCTGTCTTTCTTTAAATGGCAACAAATTACTCCTTTTTTAAACACCAATTCTCTGTAAGCGCCAAAAGGCCGAACATTCTCTCAGATTCTCATGAAAATTCATATAATGGTTGAGCTTAAAGCAAGAAATAAATATTGATTCAGATATTGTCGCAAATAAACTTGATTGTCATGAGATACCAAAGTATTTTGAAGCTTTAGTGTGTCTCCTACAAATGGTTCATAATTTCAATCAATATATAGTTTAAAAAAATGTTTTGAGATAATGCAGTGATTGAAGTTCTGGAACTGTGTAACCGTGACGGACTAAAATATAGAATTTTATGTAGTTTTCCGTCATTAAAAGCTGTAGCAGTTAGCACAAGTCCTTCTGTTGATTTCGTGCATTTGCAGCTTAAGTATGTACATGTAGATCCCGGCACTACAATTGGCATCAGAAGTGGCTCTGATAAGGAGAAAACCCATCGTTTTACTTCCTGACTCGTGGAAATCATTCGCGCCATTACTTAACTTTATTTCGCTTTTTAAATACGTCTTGTATTATCATACATTGTTATTTGTTGTTTGTTAAAATCAATCTGTAAAACAATCTTAAAAATCACTTGAATCACAGGCGTTCGAAGCAAAGCAATAAATCAGAGGCAAACGTAGCCTAAAATTTAAACAAAAGAATAATAAACGTTTTAAGATTTGTAACTTAAACTTGCATGTGTTATTATTGTTGTTTTGTACACTGCGTACAAATTGCCAAATTTCATTGAAATATTCACTGCGAACATGGTCAAGTTAATTTGACTGACAGGAGAAGATAAACAACATGGCAAAGGAAGGAAGTCGGATTAAGGAGTCAATGTGCAGACTGATTACTCAGTCTGCGATATCTGGATTCATTGATGTCCCAGAATCACTATACAAGGACACCATTTCAAACAATGAAAGATGTATTGTCAACAAATGGTTACAAGACAAGGATGAATTAATGAAGGAGCAGCTTCAAGGAGCTAAAATATGAGAACATCACAAATTGACTTTCTTTTAAAGGAATGGTGAAGGGCATGAAGGGTTATATTTCTCATCCTTTTTGGAGACATCAGAGAGGAAGATATCGAAGTTGGCAGTACAGTCTACCTCCTCCAATCCAAAAAACCCAAATGCGCGAACCAAATAAAGAGGTAGCGGAAACTCCAACAAGAATTGATGTAAGGCTTAAAACAAATACAGATGGCATTGCATTAAGTGATAGATCATTCGATCAAGATCTCTGCGGCCAACAGACAGCTATCCTACACATTTTAAAGATGGTACCACTCAGACTGGAAACACTGGAAATAGCAGTGCAATAGTTGAAAATCAGTTAGGAACATGGCCTACAGCAAAATTACTAACATACGAGGGTAAGGATGAGTTTGACATTTTCATAGTTCCTTTCAACGAATGGCCTAAAAGATGTAGATGGACAGAGCATAAGAAATCAACAAATTATACGAGTGTTATGAGCATGCGGTTTTTATCCTCTCTGCCGAAAGACATGGTGAGAAATTACTCATCAACACGCAAAAGTCTCATGAAAAGGACCCATCAGCCACAGTCCGAAGAGAGCTTATTTAAATAAAATTCGGTAAAAACAGGAAAGTAACGAGGAGTTTGAAGAAGACATAAGGAGACTTGTGACAAAGGCTTATCCTTACGTATATCTAGCAATGCAGAATCAACTTCCTACTGAGTCATTTATTAGGGGCTATAAGAATGCAAAGATTACATACTATGTACATGTACTAAACAAGACACACTCGCAACTCTGAATGGGGCCATCTAACCTGTGACTTTCCTAGCGCACAATTATAGGGCTACAGTTGGCCGAGAAAAGAATTAATTGGAAAGGATGCGTAGCACGAGTTTGCAGCTCCAGCGCGATAGAGTTGATAGAGTTGAGCAACCCAACTTACCTGACCATGGATAATTTGGACGAACGCTTGAAAGAATTGAAACAATTTACCATGGAACAAGAAAAAAGAATGGAAAGAATAGAAAAGCTGTTTGGCTCAAGAAATGAGCCAGGGAAATTGTTCCAAATGCAATGAGCCCGGGCATTTTGCCAAAGATTGAACTAAGAGAGCAAGGTCGCCAAGTCCAAAGCCACAGACTCACAGTAGCCTACCTGTCAAACAAGATATCAGTATCACCCGAATACTGAATCAAGGAAGGGCATTGAATGTCCCAGCGGAGGTAAATGGCCTACGAACCCATGTCCTAATTGATACTGAAACAGATGCAACCTCATCTCAGAAGAAGTTGCTAACAAACCAGGTTTCTTCCCTGATCAATCCGAGAGTATCAGATTACTCAATGCCACAAATATGAAATGGATGCCGTTGGAGCTGTCACTACGACAATCTAATTGGCAGAGCGTCCATACAAATCGGAGATCGAGTCCTACTGGGGATGGATTTCATGAAGGCAATTTATGCAATCATCCATACTGGAAGAGGGACAGTGATCGTCAATGAGGAACCATATGCATATGGCATTTGTCAGGCACGAAATGACCAATCAGGAGCTATTAATGAGGAGGCAAATATCTGTCAGTAACACCGTATGGAAACTGATATTGGAGGTGAAAGCTACAACATGGTACCCGGCATTGTAAAAGAGTTGTATAACTTGCACTCTTTTGGAAACGGATATGCTCCTGGGGACCTTGTGCACATTCCCAAACTACCCCTAGCCGGGATCAAGTCACCTGAGCTGCAGAGAATGTGGCAATATCCCTTTATACTTACAAAACGACAGGGACCATTCTGCTATGAAGTTGGAACCAACAACAAGACCATAATTGTTCATCATGACCATCTTAAACCATTCAAGCTTCACTCATATCTAGAAGAGTAGGTAAATTGCTTCGGAAGAGAGATCTCGTTAGATACAGCTCTCAGGTCTTTCCAAGAGGTCGAACAGGATATTTTTCTGGTTGGTTATAGGATAACAATTTCGTCGTCAAGGACTTCAAATTCTACAAATGGTAATCATGATCAGGGAGGTAAATCGGACCTGGAGGACACTGGCAAACAACACATTTTTTAAAGCGGTCGCATAGAGAATAAACAATTTTGACTGGATGTATTGTTCTAAAAAAAGTAATACTTAAATATAGAATGTTATGTAACTTTCCGTGATTAAAAGCTGTTAAAGATAGCACACGTTCTTGTGTTGATTCCATGCAGTTGCAACCTAAATTGCTGCATGCTGCGCTTATATCTTGTGGTGCTAGATCCACGGCACTACAATATCAAACCGAATCCGTTAGATGTTAAAGGTCTTCAAATTCAATGGCATCATTTTAGAACAAATAAATGTGCAGCATAGACCAGACATGCACCTTTCGGATACTTAACTCTCGTCAGTGATCCTCAATCAAAACAATAAACATCAAGGACGTACCTAACAGTTATAATGTAATATGACCAAAGAGTGTTGAAGTTTTATGTCGAAGAATGTACCGGAAGACGAAGCAGGATGTGTGGGATATGATGCTATAGGACCCACAATTTAGGAATTTCAAGAAATTTCGATTACAAAATTTCAGAATGCGTTTAAAAAAAGATCAGCCGCAGCTGATCGAACTTGGCTACATCTGCTCTCGGGGACTCCTGGTCCACCAGCAGTGACACTTACCAAGTGGTACAAATGTTAAACGTCTTCAAATCAAATGGAATCATTTAAGAACAGATAAATGTGCAGTATGGACCAGATGCAGGTTTCTGGTACTTAACCCTCATCAGTGATCCTCAATCTAATACTGATCTTAGATTTTATCAATATACATGGTTATCATGGTAATAAATATCGCTAATAATGACACAGTTTCTTTAGGATGTTGAATTTATTTTTCTGTTTTAATTTCATTCCTTTGAGCTCGATTTTTAGGTCGGGGTATAAAGACAGGAAATTGTCTATTATCAGAAAGAAAATGAAATTGATTATTTTGAAGAAATGGAACGAAATAAGCACTGAACATGTTATGATTTATATTTAATGATTTAATACGATCTCCTGAATAATTTCCAATTAATGTTTTAATTCTATTTTCCCTGGTTTATTTTAGGAAGTATTCACTCATGGCACGTCGTAATTCCCGTTGCATGTATTAAAATAAAGAAGACTAACGGACTACTCTATTAAAGTAAATAAATGTATTAGAATGTGCGAAATTAACTTTCTGTAACATACAACTATAATTTATTGCAGTTCCTGTAAAATGTGTATCAAAAAGATAATATCGATTTCATTTTTATTAGTAAATGTTTTAATTTACAAAAATTTACAAATGTTTTAATTTACATTTTCAGTCAAAAGTAATTCGTTTCAAAACTATCGGTTTTCTATATGAAAAAAAGTTTCATATATATAAAGAAAAAAGTAAAGCAGATTTAATATGAAATATCTATCCTCACATCTAAAATTTTATATTTAAATCCCTTCAGTTCGAACGTTTGTGCAAAGTTTCAATTTACGATGTGTCTCGCATAAATGTTTAATAGTATTTTGAACTATAGACGTCGACCCTCTCCCCCAATAATGTAGGAATGATACCGTATCTTACGAATACATGAATAGAAACCGCACACTAGAAAACCTCGAAAAGGCATAATTTCTTCGGATGACGTCGGAATTTTTTAAATCGCCATCAGTGAAGTCCATTTTACAAACCGGTTAGGGTAAGTATTAAATGTTTGAATGTTGTTTGGACTATTTGTTTCCAATGAAGTGATAAAGCAAAGGATGCCGTCGGATTTTGAATTTTCTTAATTTATATTGCACCAATATAGTGTGTCTAGGATTGTTTCTGTGCGAGTTATCTTAATTATGATTTGTTTAGATCTAGAAAAAATATTCACTGAATCCTACGTTGTATATAATCAATGAATTGAACCGAGCGTACTGAACAATGCGTTTGGGAATTACCACACTAAGAATGAATAATTCAATATTTTTAAATATCTATCAAAAGTTTTATATACTGGACAAAAAGATAGGGGTCATTCTCGTTCAAAATTATGTTCTGTAAAAATACTGGAGCTAAACTAAGAACAATAATACAAAAAGAAACCGATCAAATAGAATGTCTGATCACTGCTTTCATTTTTTGTAAAAAAAATTGTTTTGAGTTTTTCCCGTTTCCAATTTTGAATAAAATGCTTATTTTACAAAAAGTTATGTTACATTTTTTTTCTCTTTTATCTCTTTTTTAATAGCTTTTTCTTAATAGATCTACCAGATTCATTAAACTCATAATCATCATTTAACTTTAAATGATTGACGTTCATTTTAAAATCCATCATTTTAATGTAAAAATTTTCTCACCCGTTTTCTTACATTTTCAAAAATTGCCAGGGTTATGTCAGATTTTCAATGAGTTCAGTTTGAATACCGGATTTTCAAAGCAATGTCATATTGTTTGCAATTTCTACTGCATAATTATGAATCATTAATTCCATGTTTATTTTGGGTAAAGATTCTATTTTTCTGAAATTCGCATGTTTCAGAAATTGGTAGGCTATAGACATTTGGCTCTGTTGACTTTTTGTAGCAAAGAGATGTACACATATTAACAACTTCCTTATAAATTGATGGAGGTATGCCATAAAACAATATAACTATCGCATATGGTTGGCCATCTTTACTCAGAATTAAATATTTATACTGCAGTATAATTATTTATACTGCAGTACAAATAAAACACTGGCTATATGTACTCACAATTAAATATTTACACTGCAGTATAATTATTTATACTGCAGTATAATTATTTATACTGCAGTATAATTATTTATACTGCAGTATAATTATTTATACTGCAGTATAATTATTTATAATGCAGTATAATTATTTATACTGCAGTATAATTATTTATACTGCAGTATAATTATTTATACTGCAGTATAATTATTTTGTACTGCAGTGAAAATACAGCATGGCCAGCCCACTCATAAATAATTATTTTTACTGCAGTATAAATAAATATACTGCAGTATAATTATTTACACTGCCGTATAAATAACACACTTGCCACACATACTCAGAATTAAATATTTACACTGCAGTATAATTATTTATACTTGAAGTATAATTATTTATACTGCAGTATAATTATTTTCACTGCAGTATTAATTGACTGTGTACTGTAGTGAAATACGGCATGACCAGCTCACTCACAGATAATTATTTATACTGAAGGATAAATATAACACTGGCCATTCATACTCACAAATAAATAACGTGATTTTTACTGCAGTATGTAAGTTTCAGCACCCATCAGCCACGCAAATAAATATTTATAAAGACCCGACACTCCGTGTTAGGCTGATTTTCTCTTTCTGTTTATTCCAGTATATGATTTTTATATTTATTTCAAGGAAGTGTGTGAAATATGAACAGCAGAGTGTTTCGGCGGTTTTTTTTAAATTTTTTTACTTTTGTTTTCTGTTAAGGCCCGCCTCATCAGGGGTCCACCTTATGTAAGAGTTGAATTTGTAATTATGTCTCCAATATTTTTGTGTTTTGAAAATCCAATTTTGTGCGGCGTAAGAATTCGTCTTTTGAATTTTCTGTCGCTCAGTGATGTCTAGTGTAAGCCATTTTGTTTACAACCTGATAGGCGAACTGTAACAAGACTTGTGATTCGTGGATAAAAATAAAGATTTATACTTGTAGTATAAATATTTATTTCTGAGTGTATTTGGCCAGAGTTTTATTAATACTGCAGTATAAATAATTATACTGCAGTATAAATAATTATTTGTGAGTGAGCTGGCCATTCCGTATTTTCACTGCAGTACAAAATAATTATACTGCAGTATAAATAATTATACTGCAGTATAAATAATTATACTGCAGTGTAAATATTTAATTGTGAGTACATATGGCCAGTGTTTTATTTATACTGCAGTATAAATAATTATTTGTGAGTGGGCTGGCCATGCTGTATTTTCACTGCAGTACAAAATAATCATACTGCAGTATAAATAATTATACTGCAGTATAATTATTTATACTGCAGTGTAAATATTTAATTGTGAGTACATATGGCCAGTGTTTTATTTATACTGCAGTATAAATAATTATTTGTGAGTGGGCTGGCCATGCTGTATTTTCACTGCAGTACAAAATAATTATACTGCAGTATAAATAATTATACTGCAGTATAATTATTTATACTGCAGTGTAAATATTTAATTGTGAGTACATATGGCCAGTGTTTTATTTGTACTGCAGTATAAATAATTATACTGCAGTATAAATATTTAGTTCTGAGTATAGATGGCCAACCATAATCGCAATGGTATTCCAATGTCAACTGTAAATAATTAGTATCTTTATTTTTTGTGCACCATATATGCTAAAAAAGTTTGAAGATACGAAAAAATAAGACATAAGCGAATATGAAAGAAGCATATCATTTTAATATAACTTACCTGTATCAACGCCCAGAACAATAAAAATCGTCAACTTTATGAGAAGCATTTTATCTGTTGTGTACGATTTCGGAACATTTCATGCTTCAATATAATTCGTCTTCATGTGAAAGAACATATTTTCTTCTTTTTCTGGAAAATCATTGATAAGAGATAATTTTAAATCGCTTCATGTCAGGGACTGATAAATCAATATTGGTTGTGCCCTGGGATGTTTTTTGTTCTTTTGATTTATTAGATTTAATTTGGTGACTATGGATTATCAGATAGAAACCCAGATTTAAACACACGTATTTCAATCAAAACTTCCTTGTTCTCCTGGACTCTAAGGTATTTGAAATGATAAGAGTACATGCTCTACGTGAAAATTCAATATTTTGTCCCTCTTTATTAGTTTAGATTATAGATTTGAAGTAATTTCATTTTCGTTGTTGAGAATCAAAGTATAACATTAAGCCAATGTACAAGCATGCACGTCTTATGATGTGGGATCAATTTCATTCATTATTCATCGAATGGAAAAACAAATCTTTATGATTTTTAAAACTTCCTGGAATTGTTTGACCATTAAGATTTCAAAACTTTTTACTTATTGCTCTCATCCTTATAAGCTTAATAATGTTCTGTGTTGTATAATGAAACACGTTAAAACTTTTGTTGTGTTAATCTTGTTTTGAAAACATTTTGCTAATAAATTTTCTGAAGACTCTAGTTATTAGGATATTTTTTTAAACAAGTATACATATGTTCTCCTGTTTTAAACACGATTCTTGAAATAAATTAAAAATTAGATGAATATTTTTAAATAACAAAGGAGGGGATCTCCAACAACACCAGGTTGCAGCACCCACAGCAAAACCACAAAACACCCAATGCAAAAACACAAAGCAGACAAGCACAGACAGAGACGCGTAAGGGACAAGGACCGTCAACGCACAACACAGAAACATCAAACACAAAGGACTAGACATAAACCAACGAGGCCAATGGGCAATCGGTGCCGACTTAGGACGGCCATCTGCCACGGAAATAGCAGTGGTCAAATGGTCAAAATTAAAAACCTTTCAGACAAACAATATTACGTTATTTATCCCTCTTTAAGTTACATTGCAAATACATGTGTAGTTGTCAAACATAATATTTTTTGCTGCTCAACATAAATTTCAATGTGGTTTCATCGGCAGATTACTTCCCGTTTTTCCAACTTCTTAAAAATATATTCTTGTTTTACACACTTCAAAAAACAATAGAAAGCAATTATCTTAATGGTTGTGTATTTAACTATTACTCATAAGTCTCATTAATAACATATCGCAGAACAGTAAAAAAATCACCTGCTCCATTCCAGAAAAAAAATTAAAATATTGCATATAATATATCTTTAATTGATTATTTTCTATCATTTGATGGATGCAAGATAACACTCCATCACTTGTATACAGTATGTTTAATTCTTGAATTTGGATTTCATATCACTGATAGATTATTTCTGAAAAAAGAATGAAAAAGGAAAAAAAATAAGTCAATTGTAATGCGATTTTGCCTCTGAACTAGTATATTCAAAGATTGTGAAATAGAATACAATTTTAAAAATTTATGTGATTGGACAACAAAAAAGGAGAAGGTAGACTTAATCGATTTTGTTATTGTCCAATAAAAACAAAATCTACCAACCTGGTGGATTTAAGTATAAGAATAGATAATATCTACAGATGAGTAAAATGTCTGACGAGAAAGTGCTGCATGAACAGAGTGATCCAAGAATCATGCATTTTGTTCTTTTGGCGATTTTTATACTTATAAATGGTGAAGAAATTCATATCCTGATTTCCATATTTGTGTCCAAATTCTTTTTTCTTTCTTATTCATTGAAGACTTTTTATCATTTTAGGGGCTGAAAGTTTGGACCCTTGTGACACCAATAATATATTGGACTTCATGGAGGCAAGATTTCTAGACTCAGCGAGGAGAGACATATGTGATAGATTCAGCATACCATCAGGAGGAAATTGGTACAGGGCAGAGGGGCAAAACATGGTATCATCTGCTCCATTTTTAAATCAGACTTGTGGAACTCAATTTCCGGTGTGGCTTAAAGGTTTGAAGAGATATTATTTTCATATCAGTTTTGACAGTCAACAGCTCTATATCTTTAGTCACCTGCTATTCTATCTATAAAGTAAAGTAAAAGTGGAAGATACTAGAATCACAGGAACATTTGATGCAAAATGCAAAATTCAGTATAATTAAATGTCGAGATTTACAGAGCATAACATTAAAAGTTGAGATTAAGATCAACTTTGTCTTGTAAATAATTCCTTGAATTACTAATTGTAACATATCATGTGAGTATCCTGAAATCACGATGATGAATTCGATAGGACAGCTAGACAACTTTACGATCAGTTATCTAATTTAAATCGTCGTTTTGTGAAGTTTGAACTTTTTCAATAATGTCAATTAAAACATTGATGTTACGTCATGCCTTTGTTCGAACAGTCCGAAATTTACCTTTGACTGTCCAATATTTAATCTATGTCGCGTTTATAAGATAAAATATACGCGACATAGATTAAATATTGGACAGTCATAGTCCTATTGCATATTACGCTTCCGCCATATTGATTACCTCATTAAATATGCATATCAAAATTCAATCGGAGTAACGACGCATAGCAACAGAGTAAACACAGAGTTATTTGCCGCGTATTTCGCTCTAGATAAACAACAACACGTGTTTTCGCTTCGCAATGAATACAGAGGATTTAAATCTGACTTTGGAGGATTTTAGAGGTTGGAGAGTCAATGCACTACGATCATATTTAACCATGCGAGGCCTTGCAGGATCGAATAACAAGCAAGAATTGGTTGCACTAGCATTCGCTGCACATACGATGAAGATGCCCATACTGCCGACCACTATAGAGGTCGAGAAAAGTAAACTAGGTTCGTATCAAAATTTGCTCCTAGTAGATGACGAGAATATTCCAGATCCCTTGACCTTATTCGATAAGTGGGCAAATGAAGAACAGGGAATGAAGCATTGGCCTCCCACATTCATCACTGATGTGACCAAATTTCTTTTGAACTATGAAACTGTTGAAAGAGCCCAAGTACATTTGAATCAGTATAAAATTGGAAAGGCGTTTAAGTATTATGCATCAAATTGGATGTAAGAAGTGTTCTACCACCCTATCTCTCCAAGTTCCAAGTACTGCATCCTTAAAGCTCAATGTACTCCATCTCAGAGTCTGAATGCTTGTGACCACATGGCCACACTGCCTGGATATGCATAGAGAAGAGTACCGAGTCATTCAAGTCTGCTTACTGTTCCTGTACCTCTGGGTATGCATTATTTCTTATCATGACCATAATATATTAATTTTCATCTGAATTTTGCTGCTTTAGTTTAATATTGAATTTGAAATGCCAAAATTGGTGTAAATTTCATTTCTGTGAATAAATATATGTTGTATAACATTATAGGATGTATTTCAATACATCGGAGATACACTTGTGATTTATCTAATTCCACACAACGTACATGTACATGGAAGTCTATGCCATTTATCATTTATAGTTCTATATTGAAATAAGCCTATGAAATACAATATGTAATGTATTATAATTCACAGACTTGGCCAAACATGCAACCATGTTGCAGGACTCTTGTTTAGAGTGGAGGCTGCAAACAAACTAGGAGTTACAGTGCATTAACATCGAGCACGTGTGCTTGGAATGTACCTTCCATGGACAGAAAGCTTCAACCAAGTTTATTAAGGGAAATGGAATTTATCAAGTCTATACATGGCAAAGAAGGTATCATTTTTTCATTTTCTAATATAGGAAATAGAAATATAACTCTGATATATCTAAATAAATACTTAGTAGAATATCAAATAATGATAATGTTTAACAATCAAACAACAATTCACTCAAAAGTTCAACAAAGAAATTTCTTCATTTAAGATATAGTCATTATTCATTTGAGATGTATCTTCATTTTAGCTTCCAGACCCCTACCTTCAAAATCCAAGAAATATTTCCGTGTATTGCAATCTATAGATTTGAAAGAGGATGCGATTCGACAAGCCCTGACATCATCACTACAGGGCATTGTAACAAATGCATGTATATACAAAGGTATTTATTTGTGATCTTTTAATGTTGAATTTAAATGTATCTAAAACATTATTATTGAGTCAAAACTTTTAGTAAATATAGCTATCTACACTACAGAGGGTCACTATAATATTGGTTCATGTATTATATAGTGAATAAAAGCGAATGAAGAAAAACATCTAACACATAATTGCATGTATATGATTATTCATAAAATTTAAATCTGTAATCTATGCCATTATCTAACTTTTTTTATACATCTATGTTTCATATCCAATTTTCTTTACTTATGTTTAAAATAGCATTGCCGAACACAGTGACAAACACAGTAGTTACCATGGAAACGGAAAAAGAGGAGATGGTCATGGACGTTAATAATTATACGATGGCTGCTATGACTGAAAATGATGTCAGACAAATATCGGGTGCAGAAGTGGCAGAACTGAAAAAAAAATAACGACAGGACTGGCGAAGAATCCAAATTGGGTCAAGCTGAGGAACGAAAGAATTACATCTTCAAATTTTTATTCTCTTCATACTAAAATGGAAAGTGTAAAAATAGGCCGAAAATCTTGTGATGTAAAATCCCTAGTAATTAACTTAATGAGATATAAAACTGTAAATCCTTATATCAGGGCACTTAAGTATGGAAGGGAGACAGAGCCTATTGCTAAAAACATTTTAAAGAAAATGTATTAGAAGAAACACAAAAATGTACACTTTGAGGAAGGTGGAATTCTTATTGACAAAAATCACCCATACTTAGGAGCTAGCCCTGATCTTCGTGTATCATGTTTATGTTGGGGCAATGGAGTGGTTGACTTTAAATGTCCACTTACACAAAAGTGCTCTGTCTGTCAGTCCTTTTGTACATGTAAAGTACCACCTTGGATGAAAATGAAGCCAAAGCTGTCACTTAAGACATTATGTTCATATTATGGACAAGTTCAAGGTCAAATGACAATTACAGAAAGAAGGTTATGTGAATTATTTGTGTATACATGTAATGAAAACTTCTCTGAAAGGATCGTCTTTGGCAGTAGTTTTTATTTTGATATGTTACAAAACCTAATTACTTTTTATGAGATGTATGTTTTGCCAGAAATTAATCAACGTGCAATACAATTAGAATTACAGAGTTGTTCAGAAGAAGCCATGGATGTAGATGAAGTTGAAAGCAGTTGTGACATATTATTTTTGCCCAGAGTGTAGACTTCAAATTCAGAACGAAATTAATCATGTATGAGACAGAAGTATATGTTGTGATACATGTCTACTCTGGTTTCATTTCTCTTGCGCAGGTATACGAAATAGTGACCTGAAAACTTCAAAATGGCATTGTAAAATATGTACAAGTAAAAATGCAGAACAGTAATAGAGAGGTTTAGTTACAGGTTTTAGCGCGACATGTATGTATGACGTCATCACTTCCTGCTATCTTTGTTCAAATGAAGTCATGACGTGATGTATAGCTACAAATTATGGACATAATAACGACGCTCTACACGTAACGACAGAACGGGTAACTTCTTTGAAATTTACCAGACTTATCATTGAATGAACTTCCAGTTTTCCGTGTTATAAAGCACGTTTAGGATTCTAACTTTCCATGCGTCAACGTTTTACGAATTTCAATATATTTTTTTCGCATATTAAACTGATTGAAAAGAAGCTAGCTACACGTACACCTTACTACATAGATAATACCTATACCTACTCCGATTCCTACGTGTAACTAAACAACATCTTTGGATTTTGACGTAAAACGGTGACGTGTACACGTTGAAATAACTTGTAACTAAACCTCTCTAATTACTAAACATGTTTCCAGTAAAATTCGATGAATGAACATTAACTTACCTTTTTATGGTAAGGATATAGTATTGCTTCATTTTCAACTGTGATGTATATTATTCATTTATTGAAGTATGTAATATAAGTTACGTAATGTGTATTTCATAATTTGCTACAGGTAGTAGTAAAAATAAATTTACTTACCTGATAACCAAAATGAATATGTGTAATTCATTCATTTACCAATGATTCATAGCTCTTCTCTGTAAGCATTTGCACTTTTATGAAGGACGCATGGCACGGCACGTCTCAGATTTTGATAAAATTTGTACATAAGGTTGGGTCTGACCCAAAAGTAAAAATTTGTTAAAAATTTTCTTAATAACACATCCGGTTGCCATGGAAACGGACTTTGAATATTGAAAAAATGCATTTTCGGGCGTATTTGAAGTCACATACATATTTTATGCAGCATAATCTAAAACAAACACTGATAAATTATCAGTACCCTATCATTGCTCTTTCTAGTAAAGTAATAATAATGTTGGGTTTATGGTCTTATCTTAATGTTTCCATAGCAACAACACAGGTACCCTATCAAGATAGTATTTTTGGCATTTTATCAAAATTCAATGATAAATTCTTACATTTTTGAGTTTTATATGCAAATAAAACATAAGCATTCACATTCGGATAAAGTTTTTGTTCGTTGCTATGGCAACATGACCTCAAATTGCAAAAATGAAGCAATTTTGGACAATATTTAGAGTCCATTTTTTACCAGATCATTGAATTTTAATTCAAAGTGATGAAAATGAATTATTGTATTAAGTAGATCTTCCATTTCACGAAAGAATTTTTTTTTAAATATTCAGGAAATAGCTCGTTGCTATGGGAACGATTGTTTAAAATTGCACATAGGCCCACTTTGAGTCCTTGGATACGGGCATCAAAAGTTAAGTAATCTGAATTTTCGTTTTTTGAGGAAAAGGCTTCGAATAACAACAAAAAATGCTTATTTTTATAATATATGGCCAAATTACTTTAGCAACCATTAATTATTTGAAACTTTTTTTATTGTATTTTGATAGAGGCTTACTTGATCTTTATTGTTATTTAATTTGAACTTCCTTGGATTAATGTTTACTGTTTTATGAAAATGATAAAAAATGGTTGCCATGGTAACATATGTTCCCCATAGCTTTTTCACGGTTTTTGAAAGAGCTCTTTGTGTTGGAAATTTCCCAAAAAAAATTTATCTGTTCATCATGATGCAATTTTTTTAAAAAGACTCTGAAGTTGCAGAATAAGTTATATTAAAGACCATAGTAACCGTTGCCAAGGTAACTTATGTACATAGCAACAAGTGGATTTATTTTGAATTTGCTCATTTTATAAAATAAATCCTATTTCCTTGGCATATACCCATCATAACAGAAGAAAAATTGGAAAATACAAACAGCATTTTGAAATCAAGATATCAAAATTAGATAATTCTGTTGTCATGGTCACCAGCCTTTTTCACAATATCAGACACTACTAATGAGCTTATTTAATAATTTATGCCCTAATCTTTAGGATCCAAAAAAAAATCTTCCATTGATGTTACATATAGACCAAATTAAAGAGCTTCAAATTAGCTCAATTTTGCCAATTTCTCAACTTTAAAGGCCGTTGCCATGGTAACCAGAATTAAATTTTTTTGTCAAAATTTCCTTTTTTTATTGGTCCCTACTTATGTGTGAAATTTCATGAAAATCGGAGACCATGCGTGCCGAAATTGTTTAAATGGTTACAGAGAATTGCTCTTAACTTGCAAAAGAAGATATACAAATGTACATCAGGAAATATTCAAACTACTGAAGGTCTGCGTCATGTTAAAGTTCTAGGTCACATTAAATTCATGGTGCACTCTTTGTCTTAGATATAATTTTCATTGTATATTACTCAACCATGGAACTTACCTTGTACAAAGAAAGTCGTATCATGCTAAAAATATTTAATTTAACAGAAGATCATCTTGATATACAGCACATAATCTACACGTAGGGAAAATGCATCAAAGACAATGCAATTCATAATGTCATTACATATAAGACAAAGTATCCTGTTATGACAAATAACATACATGTGTGGTAAAATTATGGTCACGAAGGTCAAGATACTTATCATGAGCATTTATAATAATAAAAAAAAACCAACCTTCAGAGCTGCTTCACATAATATATATTTAATGTACAGTTAATTGTACACTGGAAGTGGGGGTATAAATTGCATATACCACATACTACTGTTATGATATTGTCAAGATGTTGACATAAGGTCAGAGGAATTTCATATTTCAATAACCTAAAGTACTTAATTCTTCTGATTGCCTGCTCAACATAAATTCTACGGTTAGCAATATCTTTCGTTTTGCTTACCTCTGTCGCAGACATCTGTCCAGCTCCATGTCTCCCAGGGGGTGTAAGAAGTTGTGTGTGAAGCAGTGTAAAATCTGATAATAGGTTACTGAAGCCCTTGTCTGCCATTACAGTATCATATGGCTCTACAATATCCATGAAACCAGAATTCAAAGTTATGTGTTTGTCACTGGTTCGGCCTCCTCAGCAATCTGACACAAAGTTTATGAATCCAAAGGGATTGATGCTTACTAGAAATGTGGAAGTGTAATGGTGTTTGTAGTTGCTCCAACACTGGTTTTGTACTTTCAAATTGTTGGGCTTTTCAATGAAGACCTCAGAGCAGTCTATTATGTGTCTAACATTTGAATATTTGTTATTTTGGAAAGATGGGGGTAAATTCTCCCTTACAACTTCCTTCTCAGGGTTAAAAACCAATGAACCAAGAACTCTCCCTAGCAGTTTAAGCCAAGTGGTGAAAATCCTAAAAACATAGGAGGTAGAAACATTGAACCTATCAGCTAGATCCTCGTCTAACAGACCAAGTCTTAATTTCACGCAAACAAGAAGCATTTCTTCTTTTCTGTTAACCTTCCTGACTGACCTAGCTTTATTGAATTTCTTGTGCATAAGTGTGGTGCAATGGTAACTTTGGCCTTTCCAATAAGTTACATGCTTCAAGTGGGAAGAGATTACATTCAAAACTGCATTGAATGCTGCCTTACTTGGAAACCCAGTGTAAAATTTCACCTTTTTGTCATTTGTCGATAGATTTGTCATGTGCTTTTTAGACTTTACAGTGAGAATGCGTAACTGTTTCTGACAAGATAGCAAATCTTGCTTTAAATCCTTGACCTGTTGTTTTAATTGAGATATTTCTGCTTGTTTTTAAATGCAAGTATCAAAATATTCTAGATAGTTATGATATTTTAGTACAGAGGAATGCATATAATTTCTAGAGTTTGTGCAATCTTGCAACATGCTATCATAGGATAAAATGTCATCTGCATGATCTGATGACTTGCGCTTCTTTCCTAGTAATCCTACAGTCGGTAATGTTGACCTGTCCTTTGGAGGTGCTCTGGCCTCTGTGATTTTTTTCACGATGTACCGACGCAATTGTTGGGTATGGGTTTTCTTTAGTAGGTCTACTATCTTTGAAGTGTGAAGAGCAGATCCTACTATCTGCATTTGGTTTCCTGTTGCTCTTAACAGATGATCTGTTCACATTCTTTATCCACATACTTCTTGCATGTTTATCCTTGGCCTCCGTAGGAAATGGGAAAAGACTAAATGGGGGATCACATATGCACCGTCCAAATCCAAAGTTACATTGGTGTTTAACACATAACTGTTGTTTCCACTTCTTTAGTTGATACCCCCCATTGTTACATCCAACTACACAACAGTATCTAGTAGACATGTCTTTTGACAGTTTTGAAGGTTCAAACAAGAAATTTAACTCTGAACATGGGTAATAAATGAAAACAAACAGAAGAAATACTGCAAAAACGCAACGTGAAATTCCACAAATTATCGACATTGATCAAGTATCAACAAACAGATAAGGTTATTCATAAACATGAATTAAACTTGATGTAGTATGCATGCATTACAAAGAACAAATTACTCTCCCCCCCCCTTTTCTTACCCCACACCATGCACCAGGCAGCCCAACCATATTCATGATTTTCCTAAGAAATCAACAGCTACAGGTGGCACGTATGTTTGAACATAGTTTTGATATAATATAGAAGAATTATAGCATGTTAGTTCAGGAGCGCGCTGCATCGAAGCCGGTTGACGCACGTAACTATACCTATAGTTACATTATTAACTGTGCATCTACGGTAGGTCGCAAAGTTCAAATTGAAAAAGCAAAAAAAATTGTATGAATCGATAAAAAATAGTGACACATGTTGTGTAGTCAAGTATCATAGTTTTATAAATTTACATAATCGTATGTTTTTATGTCATGGATAAATGTTCAAACGTTGAAAACATGTACTTTCTTCGCTTTGTAAACAAGGTCGCCTCCCTGTTTGAAAAACCCGGATGTCGGATTTTACTCCGATTGTACTTTGACCTCACATGACGTCAAAATATGCAATACGACTATAGGTAAATGTACTTTGACATCTACAGGACAACCGTTACAATCCTTATTTAGAAATGACGTGACAAGAATTCCATGTATCGTTGTACTGACTATTGCAATTTTTGCTATTTTTTTCCGGAGTATACAAAATCCATCACAGTCTTATATATCTCAGGAATCGGCCGTTGTGTCGGGAATGACAATGTAAGAGACATTATAGTTCAGTCCGATTTTTCCTTTTTTTCTTCGGTCTAATCCCCCCCCCCCCCCCATTTTTTTAATTTTACTGAAATTAAAGATTTTAGCTTGACTTTTTATAGTCCGAAAAACATTACCTAAATTCAGCCTTTGACGCTTATTTTGACCCAGTCACCCAAGCCCCCCCCCCCTCCCCCCCGGTCCATATAACCATCAATGGCTGGGTTTAGGTCAGGTTTTTCGAACTAGACTCCTTCAAAATATATTCCTGAATTGTTTCTTTCATTTAACCTTGCAGATAGTACATGTAAGTTGAACGTCCCCTCTGACTTTCGGTATTTAAAGGCACAATATTATTTCTTGCTTGTCCGGAAAACGACACTTTTAGAGACACGCCCTTTTATTCTATAAATCAAGAGAAGCTTCAACTAAATCGTCATATCGCAAAGTATTCTCGTTGATTTTCCCCCCGTTATCTTCTTATAAAAGCGACTCCCTACTGCTAGTAGAGAGAATGTTAGAACCTGGAGTGATTACATTTCGTTACAGTAAAGGCAATTAACATAATAAGAACAAAGTCAAAGTTCATGCCACTTTGAATAGTGATCAATGTTTTAAGTACGATATACGACTCAAACAATTCATTCTTAAAGATATTGGTCAGTTTTCGGCCCTGCGGGCCTCAAACTGTCCAATATCTTTAAGCGGGCCTCAAACTGTCCAATATCTTTAAGAATGAATTGTTTTTGGCGTATATCCAATACATAAAAAACGCTGTTTAATGAAAATGGGAAATCAGCATATCACGAAGCTAAATATCAATTATAACATTATGCTTACAGGTAATTGATGGACTTTGTTCAAATGTTAAACGTCTTGAAATCCATGAGCATCATTAAAAGCAGATTAATTAACAGCGTTGACCAGATCTAACGTTTCGGGTATTTAACCCTCGTCAGTGATCCTGAACAATGAAATATGGCCAAAATGTGTGATAATTATCTCCAAAATAAACGGAAAGACGTAGCAAGATGATTGAGATATGATGCTGCAGGACCCAGGTCTCAGAAATTTGAGGAAATTTTGAAAAAAGAAATTTTCGAATGCGTTTGAAGAAACAACCAACAAGAATTGATCGAATTCATTAGCATCTTTTAAAAGCAGATGAATTTGTTGATTATATAGTGTTGTCGTCCATGTTTCCTTTGTGCTGTTTATTGTCTCCCTGTGTTTATCCGCTCTTTCTTTTCTCGCGAGAATGGCCTGTTTATTAAAGAATTGTAAAGCGTTTTGATTGTAATTTTTAGACTATGCGTCCATATATTTTGTGTGTGTGTGTGTCAGTTTGTCTGTTTGTACACAAAAACATTAACCTTGGCCATTACTTTGAATGTTAAGTGATAGGCCTTTTTATATTTCATATTTTGCATGTATATTCCTTGTTACAAGACCTTTCGATGAATAACAAAATTGTTTACCTTGAGGCCTTGGTCGTAGTATGAAATACTTTTTTTTTCGATACAGCAGTTTTACTATCAAAAATGCCAACAACGGCATTCGTCTTTTACAAACACATGTATTCTGTAGGATTCAGACTTTGGATTTTGTGTTTCTTTACATTCACTGATTGGCCACTTCAAAACATTTTCATTGTATTTTCTATGTATGTGGTATATACATTACGCTAAAGATGAAAATACTAATGAGGTTCTGTTGCCATAGTAGCAAGAAATTGAAAAGAACATAAAACGACAGTTTTCTGTGTGAACTTGCACTTTATGTGTAGTCTTTTGTGTTTGATGTTTACATGTCGTATGTCTCTTTTCCGTCTCATACTATGCTCGTCTTTTGTGTTTTTGCATCGGGTGATTTGCTGTTTTGCTGTTGGTGCTGCAACAGGGTCTTATTCGAGATCCTTCCTTCTTGCAGATACTCTCTTACCATAGAAGCAAATATTACTTGTTACTGAATTTGTAACTTTTATAATAATTGTTTTATAAAACTATCATTTTTCAGATATCTTATCAATTTGTGACATTATTTAAACTACATATTTAGGTTTATTTGGACCGGATATGTTACAAGTGGGTTCGCAAATACATTGTTTAACCTGATTTGGGGACTATTACACGGAAGTGTTCCAACCCCACACCTTCCCGAGGAAAATTTCAAACCAATTTATTATGCAGGACAAAAATGGATAATGACCATATCCCTGTATACAGCACAGAATCGATAATTCAGATAATCATAAACCGAAGGCATACAAAATCAGGATAAAACAGGAACCAAAGCAAATAAACAAAAACTTCCACCACATGAAAAGAAGAGAACTCCCGATTTGGGAGTGAGATCAAGTGCCGAGGAAGTGTCAGCATCTCCTGCTTGCATGGCATGCAACACCCGCCGCTTCAATTCAGAAGAATTTTCGCATCAGACACGTATTTAGGATATTTTACCCTCATCAGTAATGCTTCCATGCAAAGTGATTTTCAGACACAGCCAAAATTCATTTTAGTAGCGCCCTCTGTTTATATTTTTTTTAATTAAAGGAGCTGTAAGAATTAGGACTTGATTTAGCCCTCAATTCACTCAAGTATGTTTCATGCGTTGTCATAATTCTGAAGGTAGAAGATGGTTATGATAAAAATCAAGCATATTAGGAGATTTCTTATAGTTATTTTATTTGAAAAGATGTGTTGCGAGATTTTTAAATACCGATAGAAGAGCTAGGGGTACTAATGTCGGAAACGGAAAATAGCGAGCAAAAATAAACAAATAATGCAATGATTTACAAAAAAAATGATGTGTGCTGGGTTTCGATCCTCTTTCATGTTAAAAGTGGTGTTTAAGAGAGTAAATCCATTTAAATCGCCAAACTCAGCAATCCGTGAACAGAAAACCGTCCATTGTTTTTATAGACAGTCACATTGTACCAGTTTAGGCGCGAAATCCACACTGTGCAGAAAAAGACTATTTTAATACCGTTTATTTCATTTGCAACTGTTGTCCGTTTCATAAAATTGTACTCAGAATGGTTTATTCTACTAAATGAATAGACGAAATTGGCAACTTTTACCGATTTAATCGCTTTATTCAAAGATCGATTGTTGTAAAATATCCCATCTAACTTTTTCTCTTTTTTTATTATGATTCACCAGACGGACACTTTTGACATTTTTGCTTCACCAGACAGTCATTTGGCTTGGAACTGGACAAATCTACAACCTTGTATCAGCGCATTCTTAAGAATTGTACTTTGACTGACTGTGAGTACAAGACTTCCAGACGGGCCCTGTCCAAACCTCTTAAGCGAAGACAGGGCCCCGACAACCTGTCCTTTCTGAATGTCACTCGGACTTTTATGGTGATCGCATACATGAGATTGCTGCATCCGACGGCGGGTGCGACAAGCCAAACAGGGGATGCATACTCCTCCCGGGCGCCTGGTCCCACCTCTAGATTGCTAGAGGTACGTCGATGCTCAATTTTGTGCTCTATTGTGAGTGCTGATGAGATTATCGTCAGGATCTTATTTAACTCACGTGTTTGGTGCAGGGAAATTGTTTTGAAAATTTCTTCATGAAGGTATAGAGTTGGAACACCTCCATATTATTATATCCCTTCGCCAAAGCTCGGGGATATAAAACTTACAACGAGTTTCATAATACATCGTATGAAATGAATATTCATTTGAGATTCTTTTTATCAGAAGAGAAGTCAAAAATGTGTCAGCCTATCATAGTCTTTGGCAGTCATATCTGTTGACAGATCGGCAGGAAAAACACAAACATCCTTTAACACCATATCCTACTAATATTCCTAAGTCTTACTGTACATTTATGGACATAGTAACTTCAAATTTCTTTGACCATATTACTTTGTTTAGATTGGGGATCACTGACGAGATTTAAGGAGGTCCAGGACAGCCAGACTTAAATAAAGATCCTATCATTTAATTTTCCTAAAAATTATAAATATTCATAATTGAAGCATACTTTTCCTACATGCAAAGTTTCATCAATTTTTTACCGTTAGTTTTGAAGCTACGAACGTATATATATATACCATTTGAAAACCACAAAATGGGCTGTAAATGTGACGTTAAAATTTCCAAAGGAGCTGTTAAGATAAGGCGTAAAATCAGCCCTGAAAAGTGGAATTTTGAAAATTGAAATTTCAAGACCTTTTTTATGTAAAATGTATACCTATAATGCATACCTTCAGAATATGAAGTAAATTTTTATCTGTTTTGCATATTATTGCTAATTTTGGGGTCAAAACTTCTCTTTTTCTCATAGAAATCAATAGAAAACGGAAAAGTTTTTTTGAGCATTGTTCCCCCCGGATATACAGAAAGCCACTTTTACTGGAGATGTATATCAATGATACAATTGTTTTGGCAAAGTGGGGTTCTGTATCTCCGGGGGGAACACAACCCCATAGACGAAAAACCAAAAATGGAAGGGGGTGCTTTTTTTAAGAATCGACCTTTTCGACCATAAAATATAGCACATTTGACTATTTTTCCCCTTTAATCCATCAAAAAATGTAACCTATATAAGACTGAATGAAATATACAAGAATTAGGAATGAAATAAGCAAGAATGATGTTCATTTCTCCGCCAATGTGTATTTCGCGCTAATAGGCTTACATTGGAGCCATTGAATACAAAATGAGACCGTATTTTAAGTTCCGGATTGCATTATTTACCGATTATAGGAGATGGGACATTCGCAATCTATTTCTGATACACAATGTAGACATATTTGATGTCTTTTAATTTATATTTATCCATTTTTGGTAAAATATTCTAAAATTTCTACGTTTTTTGTTGATATTATCGGTTTTTCTATCCGTGTACTCTTACCTCTTTCGACCTTAATTTTAGAATCTTTAGGTTTCTTTAACGAAATGTAAAACATGTAAAAGGTCTGCAAATACATTATATTTCAATAATGATTTATGTTTTTCTGTATACGATCCGGCATGAAGAAGAAATAAGTCACGAGATTTAGGGCTAAATAGGGCCCTTATCTTAACAGGTCCTTTTAATTAATGAAAAACAGTTACAAATCTTCTGTAGAGGCAGAATATTGAGTAGTTCTGTATTTTTCATTTAGATATGATGTGGGCAATCGGATATGTATAGAATTATAAATGATCACTGAGACTTTTAAAATAAATTGTCGAAAGGATATAAATTTTCAGAACACCTTTGAGTTGTTAATTATTAGTAATAAAGTCCGTTTATCTTAAACCCTTTCATGTATTTTCCGTAAAAACTTGATATTATCTTCTTCGTATGTCAAGTGAAACACCGATAAGTTCCTATTGAAATTTGATCGTCAATTTTTAAGTTTCCCCCTCCCTCTTATTTATATGTTACCTAATGCTGACCTTTCTACCTAAAACGCACCAAAGTTGCCGTTTCTATTGAGACGTCATAATTGATCTAGAGTTTTCCGAAGGGGTTCTTTCGGATACTGTTCTAGAACCCCTTAAATACCCGAAACTTGCAAGTATGATCCATGATGCAAATTTTTGTTCCAAAATGATGCTATTAAACTTAAAGATGTATAACATGGCAGACGACCTTGAGTTCTTCGTTCCTATTAGGTTTCGTAAAATTATCGAAGCAGTTCCAGGGGAGAAGTCGTCGAAAATGTTTCAGCCCTCAGTGGTAATATTTGTTGAGCGATTGGCCCGAAGAAAAAAAAGAACATAAACGTCGAAGAGGACCTAAAGTATTAATAGCCATTCTCTGTAAGGACCAAAAATCGATCGGTACGGCATGTCATGGATTTTGATGAATTTCGGTATAATAGGTATATATTAAGAAGTGACCATGAAAATAACACTTTTCGGCCAATGTGACCTCTGGATGTCATGGTAACGAGGTCATTCTATTTATAGCATTTTTGAGACCATGAAATGAGCCAGCTTCGGAGACTTCGTTGCCAGGGATACCACTGTAACAGCTTGTTCATCTTCATATAATCTATTCTTCCTTACTTCAATTCTTACTTAGTACACTTACTTATGTGATATTTATTACAGGAAGCTTATTGTATTTAGCCAAAATAAGTCAAAATGAAGCGAAAAATAGAGGTGAAAATAAGGAGCAATTTAGCGTGTTTTTGACCATTTTCAATCTTAAATATCACAAAAGGCACCAATATGAGACCAGTGATTTTCATCAAAGGAAATACATGTTTATTGACAAATAAAATGAACAAATAAATTGGAGTGAGTATATTAAGAGTTTTACCTAAATTCTGTCGTCAAAGACCGTATTATGACAACATAAGACCATTTTGCTTGTTTCATATTATCTTTGAAATTGATTTAATTCCTCTTTATAGTTACATAAGATTGTCAAAATGTATGCATGTATAGATCTGACTTAAATCTTTTACATAAGCAAAAGTAAAATGTTCAAGGTCATTGGCTTGATGTTCAAGGTCATTTATACTTTGAGACTCAAATTTTGCATAAAATATTGATTTTTTAAATTTTCTGTTACCGATTTTAATGATTTTTTATATTATTTGAATATTTTGATAGGTCATATTTATTATGAAAGTACATGAATATAAGAAACATCTTAGAATTTATTGAACTTGAGCAGTTTAGTAGGAAAATATTTTCTCGTCAAAAAACAAGAAAATACAGATTTCGTCCCTTTTTTATCAAAATACTCACGAAGATATTAGATATTTAAAGATGTGAAGAAACGTTATCAATAGTTCTAAGAAAATAGTGATACATGTATCATTTTATGGCAAATAACTGTTAAGTTCAATATTTTAAGGTTTCTAAAATATTGGCTCCTTCATTCTATGAAAAATCAGGATTTTCGTCTAATTTGGTCACTTAAAGTTTAATGAACTTGGAAATTCAGTGGGTGACCTTGAAATATGTTCAAGGTCATTTTTATATTAAAACGCCTCTGATACATGTAGATGTATACATGAACTTCTGTTTAAATATCATGCATAGATAGTTTGATAGAGGTTGTGTTTAAATTCATCGTATGTGAAGCTTTCAGCCGATTGTTCCAATAGCAACTTAATTTGATGCTGCTTTGCATATAAAAGGACAAATTAGCCCAATTAATTGTCTATATTAATGTATAGTTCAATGATGATACTAACTGGATAACTAGAACTTGGACTTCCAAAATTTGTGCTTTTATGAAATTTTCAACCTTGTAAAACAGTAAAAACATGCAAAAAAGGGTCTTTAAGAGCCCAAAACAGAGCCTTTTTATACCCTGTTTTGGCCCAACTTTTCATCGTGTATACAAAAGGCATCCGAGATGAACGTAAAAAAACGTTACGAATATGCATAATAAAAAGGATTAAAAGAAAAATATCAAAACAATTTCAGATTTAAAAAGTACCTGTTTCCATGGTAACGAAGCCTACAAATATGCCTCGTCCTATAGATTTTCCCGATTTTTGAAACTTCAGACACGGTTACCATGGCAACGACAACCTTTCTGAAAAAAAAATTGGGTTGATTTACATACCAGTACTTCATATTGAACTTCCATACCAAAAATCTCAAAAATCCAAGACATGCCGTGCCAACATGTATTGAAATTCTTACAGAGAATTGCTGTTAAAAGCCTGTACGTTTTTTGAAGTTCTGTTAAGCGATAAGTATAAGAGAAGTCGAAAATGTATCAGCCAATAAGGACTCTCGGCTCTTATTTATGCTGACCAATTGGTTCGAAAAAAAAACTATGTAGAGGACCTATTCGAAACTTTGTTTTTAACTGTAATAAAGCAACATCGGATCTTGACATACTTGAATCGTGTCCTGCTTCTTGAGAATGTGCAACTTCTAAATATCTCTACAAACCAGCTGACCATGTTTTTACAGGTGACTTTTCAATTATTCAAGACAGACAGCTCCGTGGTCTTCTTAAAAAAGGACCTAAGTATGGAATCCCATCCAAGATAGATTTTTTTTTCAAATGCCGTGAGATGCTTACGGAAGCCTTAGATAATTATACGAAAAGATGGTGTAAATCAGAAAGAGGCGAACCGCATGCTCTGAATGACTGGAAAAACCTCATTTTAGATATAATGGATATTCGAATAGATAACTTCCATAAAAACCCTCATCTTTTTCAAAATCCACGTTCCAAATCAGAAAGACATTTCAAATCCAAAGTAAGTAAATTACATGAAAAATATGTCTTTGCACCAGCTGATAAAGCAGCCAACAACACCATTATCATTCGAAAACGTTACTACATATCAACTTTGGTTTCGGAACTTTCGTCTACTAATACATGTATCAAAAGCAATGAAAGTGCATCTAACATTCTAAGCAAGCATAACAGTGAACTGTCTTCATTCAATATCTCTATTTCTAAATTGGATCTCCCAACACTATATTGCATACCGAAACTGCACAAGTCCCCTTACAAATTCCGATTTATTGCTAATTCTAGTAATTGCTCCACTACAATTTTGTCTAGAAATCTGACGTCAGCACTTACTAATATTAAAGAATACATAACTAGATATTGTGAAACGGTTCTAAACAGGAACGATGTAAATTTATTTTGGTCTATTAAGAATTCAGGGGATGTGATTGACAAAATGAAATCTGGAAATTTCCAAGCCAATGCGATTTCTTCATACGACTTCTCTAATATGTTCATCACACTTCCTCATTACAAAATTTATGATCGATTATCTAATCTCATTAAAAGGTGTTTTGATCGAGAGCGCAAAACTTACATTTGTACATCTGAATCGAAGGGTTTCTTTTCCTCGACAGACTACAAATCATACAAATCACAGACATGTAGTGACCTGTGTAGCGTCTTGTCCTTCCTCTTGGACAATATTTAGTTAGATTTGGTGAGGATCTATACAAGCAGGTTGTAGGAATTCCTATGGGTACTAACTGTGCGCCTCTTGTTGCAGACTCATTTTTATTCACTTATGAAAAAGAATTTATCCAAAATCTTCAATTGCAAAGAAAATTTGATGATCTGAAATGTTTCAATAATACTTTTGGGTATCTGGATGATATTCTAACCTTTGACAATCCTGCTTTTAAATTATATATTAAGAACAAAATTTATCCACTAGTATTAACACTTAACAAGGCAAACGTTACAAATACAGAAACACCATTTTTGGACCTAAATATCAAAATTGTAAACGGAAAGATTCATACAAGTGTATATGACAAAAGGGATGATTTTGGATTCAACATAGTAAATTTCCCCTGGCTTGACGGTGATGTTCCAAGATTACCGTCATACGCGTACGGCATTTACACATCACAGCTCATCCGGTACGCTAGAGCATGTACTGATATTTTGGATTTTCACAGTAGAAATTTACAAATTACCCAAAATAATTTTAGGTCAAGGTTTCCGCTTTCATAGTAAAGAATTTCTGGAAATTTTACAAAAATTAAAGTCAACTTCTTTTAAAATTCGGATCAATACACGCAACAGAGTACATTACTTTGGGTATTGCACAATCTGTCTTTTATGGTGATATGATAAACAAAATTAGATAGATCAATGCGTCAGAATCATCAAACGCCTTTTATACCGTGGATATGATCCTAATGTCAAGATGACTTCACACAAACAAGACCGCGAAATGTAGAGGCCTCAGAAACACAGATGAATATGTAAATGGATATAAAAAATGGGCATGCGTAATACAGTCCGTGCTCTGCCGGCTTTAGCGAGTTCATGTATGTAATCACCCGAGGAGTCCGACTGACATTCAGAGAGGACAGGTGGTCGGGCCCTGTCTTCTCTAAAGAGGTTTGGACAGGGCCCGTCGTGAAGTCCCGTCGTCACAGTCAGGCAGAGTGCAAGTCTCAAGGATGCGCAGGTACAAGGCTGTAGATTGGTCAAGTACCAAGCCTAGTCTCCGTCTGGTGACATCAGGATCATATAAAAGGCGATTGATGTCCAAGTTTCATTTAATTCTCTTCTCTTGAGAAATTTTGTAATCAGATACTAGTATATTACATAATCATTAAATTTTTATACGAAAATTCCAGCTGCCTATTTGATAAGAAAAAAGTTAATACAAAATGAGAATATTGAAAATGTTGCAACCAATTGCAAAATCAGTTGAAACCAATGAATGACTTATATATGACATCATGCATTAAATAAGCACATAACATTAAGCATTAATCAATTAATTAAAGAAAGATAAAATGATGAAAAATAAAAATTGCAAAGGTGGGTATTCACATGACCTACTTTTGCCTATAATTGAGTAATCTGGTGACGGATCCGGTAGAAAAAGAACGACATTTTTATGGTACCAAGAGTACTCCATTCTAACAAAGTGTTAATGAATTATTTTCAATGGTTCTTGAAAAGCACTTTGGCTGGAATCATCACTGATGAGAATTGAATATTCGAAACATGTGTCTGGTGCGTGAAAATTTCTTTGAAATTTTCCTCAAGAATTTAAGGTATAGAGTTGGAACACGTCCGTATTATTAATATAAATAATTATTTCTCGTTGCAGTGTGGAGCAGTTAAAATCGTTCCCCGTGACTTGATGTTTGTTAAGTTATTTATTACTTCTCTCCAGCTCTGTCGTCTGAAAGAAGCTTTCTTTTTGACCTTGATCAATTTGACAGCATGTATATTTTTGCTATTCTTAAAACTTGCCATTTCATCGAAAAATATCATCAAAATTAAAGGAGAATATCATCTTAGCACCATCCCTCCAATGCTATTTTGAACATAGATTTTATTTTAATATGCCACGAATCGACCCTACAGGAAATCTAGAGCCGCGCACTGTCTGTAAAGTAGCTGCACAAATTCAAATTCAAGAAATAAAACCAGAGGGCGCTAGTGAAATGAATTTGGTGTTTTATCAAAAAGCACTTTGGCTGGAAGCATCATTGCTGAACATTTCGAAACACGTGTCTAATGCTAGAATATTTGTTTGATATTTTCTTCAAGAAGGTATAGATTTGGAACACTTCCATATTTGAAGATACGTCCAATATTTACAAAAATAATACCTTTTTTTCTTTAAAATCATGAAAAATTATAAAAATAATATTTTACTTCAAATAAACATCAATAAAGTACCCACCAGTTGTTCAGTCTCAAAGTCGAGAAGTCAAGGCTAAATCATTAGAATTTCCCGTGAAACTGTTGCGAATGACAAATGTGGAATAAACCATATCCCTATCAAGAAGTACAAAATCGTTAATCGAAAAATCATCAAACCAAGTGCATGCAAAAATCAGGATGAAACCAGAACTAAGACAAAGGAAAAGAAATAAAAAAACCTACCCTATGAAGAGAAATGAACTCTCTGTGAAGTGAGAGAAATCAGGTGGACAGGAAGAGTGAGCATTCTAATGTATGTCCTCAAGGAATTATTTTTTTAAAAAGTTCAATTTCTTGTGCGTGATGAATCCACAAACGGTAAAAAAGTAGGGGTTTTTGTTTTGGTACCCTTTGTTTTCGATGCTAAGGTAGTTTAATATATGGTTGCTTCATGTGTTTCAATATCGTCCAGTATATCTGATTATCATGTAGATTCATTGGGCGGACTTGCACCGAACATCACAATATTTGGCGATATTTTCACTGTGACGTCAAATTAGAAAGCATGACATAGCATTAAGTCAGTCCGATCAAATATGACGTCACAATTCAAAATGATGCCAAAAGATGTGATGTCTGGTGTCTCTGCCTACAAAATCAAGGTTAAAAACGGTCATAACAATTTTCTGGAAAATGGACTATTAAGGAAATATTTTTCTCTCTGATGAAATAATGTTCTTTTTTCAGGTTCTATTCCTAAGACGTTACATAAAGTCGAAAATTCAGTTGCATGTGTCGCCGGTGCAAGGACAGATTGTGATAGCACCATAAATATTCAGATCAAGAATTGTGGAAAATATAACGTTTACTTCTTAAAGCCGCCTTTAAGCTGTCCTGTGGCATACTGTTTCGGTTTGTACAATGTTATTATAATTATGCATACATAAAAGAATTGTTATGAAAAATATAGAAATATTCTATAAAAATTGAATAAACAAACTAATGAAATGCATTGTTTAATCAAATACGGGTACTTCTACCTCCTAGATGCGTTCAAAATCTACTGCTAGAGAAATTTGATTTGGCTATCATATTTTTAACTTTGTTGCACTATACATTCATGTGTTAGATGCATGCCAACCCAAATGATCCAGCGACAATTTGGGTTGATATACATCATACATTTGTTAATGAGCGTCTAAGGACTGAATAACTCATTGGTACACCTTTGATCTTCATACATATATAAATTATATAAAGAGGGGGGGGGGTTAAATTCAAATTCCGATATGAAAGTATTTATCATGATCTTAAATAGCGGTATTTAAATTAGGTATACTTCGTAACATCAACGGCGACTTCTTTGTGATCTTCTCCCAATTAGTTTTTTTTGTGCATTCGTTTTCTACGTATTTTCGTGTACTCTTTCAGAATTCACATCTGGAGGTAAGTATGGAAGGAAGATTTTGATAACAAACTACTTTTTTCTATTCAAAAGTACTAAGATATCTTTTAACGATAAATATATCTAAGATTTCACGAAAGACAGCTCCATACATGTACCTTATTACTGCAGCTTATATGTGTGTAAACATAAATGTTATGTTTTATAAACGGCTATCCTTGTTTCTTAAAGAATATCTAAACCGATCATTTTAATAGCGTTGGATCAAAATTTAATTATAATGGATATGATGTGTAATTCCAGTGCGATATATTTCAAAATAGTATATCGTTATGATATATATGATCTGTGTAAATATATCGTCAAGTGCTTACTTCAACAAGTAACGAAACCTTACACATAAACAGTGACACATTAAAAATATTGAGAGCAAAATACGAGATATCGCATAAAAGGTATCAAACTCTCTTTCTTATCCAAATGTGTAACATTGCCATAACATCAATACATAGATTTTCCTTGCATAAATAACCAAGCTTTATCTAATGACAGGACGTCCAACGTCAGAAAAAACAACAAAGCCAAAAGTAAAAGCTGTTCTGGTAAAGAAACAACTTGGGCGAATATCCATTCAGGAGTTACAATTCAAATGCCTTGTGAGTCCATTAACCACTGACTATTTCTACCAGATCCAATGGTTTGTAGATGACAAAGCCAGTTTTCTTGCGCCTGCAAAATTTCATCACTTGCTAAATGAAGACACATATCTCGGAGAACACGAGAACGATGACAGTTTGGGGTACACTCGTCTTGGCATAAATGTAAGTAAAAATAAGTTTCTTTCAGGGTGGATGAGATATTCGACAACATTTTTGTGGTGTTTGGAGGAAAGGTCTTCCAGCAAATTGTCGGATTTCAATGGGGACCAATTGTGCCCCACTCCTTGCCGACATTTTCCTTTACTCGTACGAAGCTGAATTATTTCAATCTTTGGTCTCTGAAGGGAAAAGATACTTAGCTTCTGACTTCAACTTCACTTACAGATACATAGACGATGTGTTGTCCATCAATAATCCAAAATTCGCGGATTACCTGAGCAGTATCTATCCTTCGGAGCTTGAAGTCAAAGAAACTACAGAGACAAATAATTCAGCATCCTATTTGGACATAATGTTGTCCTACGACACTGATGGTCACATGAACACCTCACTCTATGACAAACGTGACGACTTCAATTTCAGGATTACAAACTTTCCTTTTCTGAGTAGCAACATCCCTTCATCGCCTGCTTATGGCGTGTTCATATCTCAGTTGATACGCTATGCCAGAGCAAGTACGAAATATACGGATTTTGTTCTGAGAGCTAGGCGTCTTTCAAATAAGCTTCTCAGTCAGGGATATGTTTGTGACCGACTAACATCGTCACTGAGGAAGTTCTACGGTCGATACAGGGAACTCGTCATACACTATGATGTCCCACTCTTCAGAATGGTGGGTGACATTCTGTCATAGACCATTTGAACCATCCAACCCAAGATTGTACTCTATGTCTTCCGAAATGGAAGTTACCGGATGTGACAGTTCTACCGAATTGAAGCGGCGGGTGTTGCATGCAAGCAGGAGATGCTTACTCTTCCTGGGCACCTGATCTCACTCCCATATCGGGAATTCGCTTCTTTTCATATGGTGGAGGTTTTTGTTTGTTTGCTTTGGTTCCTGTTTTGTCCTGATTTTGTATGCCTTCGGTTTCTGATTTTCTGAATTATCGATTTTGTGCTGTATACAGGGATATGGTCATGATCCATATTTGTCATTCTTATTAAGTGAAAGGATCCTTTTCTCCTTCCATGACACACAAGGAAAAAGTTAATTAAGACGCCATTCCATGCCATCTTACGCAATGTTTTCTGAAAACATTAATGTGACGTCACAATAATATTCTGTTTTTATTATTGATCAATGCGTAGCCTTTGAGACAACATATGTGTACCGCACAGGCTGGCTCATAGGGAGCGAGCAAAACTGGAGAAGAAATGTATACGTAGCTTCCATCTCGTCAGTCAGTCTGTGCTTTAGTTCGTTCGTCGGTAACCGTCAAAGAAATCAGCTTTCTGAATGTTTTTCTGTGTATATTTTTGTCCGTCAAATATTAATTTTCAGGAAATGTTAACCCTATTATTGCAGATATTGAAGTGATTTTTGGTATATGATTAGGGGTAAACATATAATAAGGTTTTTGTTACGTTACGTTGACACATTTTCATACGCTCCCCGATAAAATTTCCGGCTAGCATGTAGTCCCCGTTGTGTTCTTCCGTCCATATGTCTAATCGTTCGAGCTAATATCTCCTAAAACCTACCGCTCCCTTTCAAATTTAGATTTATAAATTAATTTCTGATGGTGCCTAAACGTAAAAAAGAAAACCAATGACGTGATGTTGTCAGGAAAGCACCTGACTTATTGCGGATAAACGAGCCTTGCATGACATCACCATGTAGCTACGATAGTTGACAAAATTGTAGAAAAATTCGTATAACCTAAGATAATAAGAGATAGCAAACTTGAAAATAGATTACATAAATGCACTGTCAAAGGTTCTTTCTATATAGAAAGTGCTATGCAACCAAGCAACACACGGTTGAATTTCCGATGATGACGTTATAAAAATTACGGCAGTAGGAAGGGTGTCTCACTTACGGGATATTTTTTTTTTCATTTATAGATTTAACGATGTATTTGACTATATATATATGTATTACACTCAAATTGTAGATGGTAATTTTCTGGTTCCATCGATACCAAACTTGTCGAAATCCGTCAAGAAACAAGCGAATTAGAGGAGTTTGATGACTGAAACCGCACTCGGTACTATTCGAACCAGTATTTACCCCAGGAATATGATGACGTCAAACGATAATTGAGCCTCCTTAACACTACAGCGGTCAATTAGGAAAGGACAAAAAATTTACCTCTCTTCTGTTATAGTTTCAACCTGGAGTTTTTGGGTTTTGATATTTTCCGCCTTCATGAGAAAGTATGTACCAAAACAAAGTGTATGTTATAACTTCAGAGGGATTTAGGTACATATATATATTAGATATAATCATATACTGCCAAAAATGTTCTATATCATGTTTCATAAAATCGTATATTTCGTTAGCCTAGTCTCTGAATGTCGCTAATCAAAGATCAAAATCATTTTCAGGCTAAAGATTTTTATTGTTTTCCGCATAAACATTTTAAGAAATCTGGTCTCACTCCCGTGTCGGGGGTTCGCTTCATTTCATGTGGTGGAGGTTTTTGTTTGTTTGCTTTTGTTCCTGGTTTGTCCTGGTTTTGTGTGCCTTCAGTTTTTGGTTTTCTGAGTTGTCGATTTTGTGCTGTATACAGGGATATGGTCATTATCCATATTTGTCATCTATTCAAAATTCATTTCTTGCTGAAATGATAAGAAATTGTGACTCATATGGAAATGTCATGTTCTTTAGAAAAATATGTTATGGGTTAATGAGAAAATGTTTACTGGCAATGGACGTATAAACAGAATTTCTGTGAGATAGCCTTTTATTAAAACTTCTTAAAATGTATTGCACCATGTAAGCATTCAGGTATTTTAGGAGGCCGAGTTGAAAAAAAAAAAAAACTGCCCTGGTGATTCTGATAAAATTCAAGTCATCAATAAATTATGCTTTTAGGATTATTTATTAGGAACATATGAAAATTTACCGTCTTGAATTTTCAGGGGATCATCTCAAAGTTTTCCTTTGGGCTATTTCGACTGTTAGAGAGTTAAAGGATTTTCTTTATTATTTTATTTTTTTTTTTCATATTTGTGCCCTGGCGATTTTTATTATATTTATATCAGCAACATATTCAATAATACTCTTCAGATTTATCAAATAAAATATCATGTCACCTATTAGTTTTTTTCGGGGACCGTTTCAAAGTAACCGTAAGAGGTATAATATTTGCATTATGGGATGCACATAACTTCATTATACCTCACACAGTGCCCTTTTCTTGAGACTATATGATACATGTGATTTTTATAATAATGTTTGACATATTAACCTAATGCTAAAGGTTTTTCGCCATTTTACATTTAATTAGGGAGCGTTTCAAACTATAGATTTTGATTTTTTCTATCTGAAGTATACGAAAGAGTCGTATTCCAAGACCACTTTTGGATCTTGAATGTTTCCTGATATTAGATAATCCACAGTACATTTCTTACATTGTGCAATAATACAATTCAGAATTAGATTAATGTATTTCTGCATAAACATATTTGGTTATTGTCTCAAAAGTCGTATCTGACAAACTGAAGTATTTGCTATTTAATACCAGATCTGTGTTCATAACTATCTCTTTATGTCATTTACGTTGTTAGAAATAATTTACATCGTTTTATTTTCTTTATATTCTACTAAGAGTGGATAATTTCTAAATAATCGTTAAACTGTTTCCTTGAAAATCAAACAAAAATATATTTAAATGTCGACCTCTAGCCTTACTGACAAGACATTGTTTATCGAATTGAAAATGTATAGTGCACTAAAGTCATGTAACGTCTGTTGTCCGTCGTCTGTCGTTAATTTTTTGACATTTTCGACTTCTCCTCTGAAATCGCTGCACAGAATTTCATGAAACTTCAAAGGACCCAAGTACTCAATGCCCTCTACCAAGTTCATGTTTTTCGAGCCGTTCGGAAATGGAAGATGCCCAAGACACAGGCTCTGATTGGCTGACACATTTTCGACTTCTCCTCTGAAGCGCTGCACTGAATTTCATGAAACTTCACAGGAAGCAAATACTCAATGCCCTCTACCAAGTTTGTGTTTTTTAGGCCGATGGGAAATCCAAGATGTCCTCCATAGGCTCTATTTGGATGACACAATTTTGACTTATCCTCATAAACTACTGCACAGAATGTCACCAAACTTTACAGGAAGTAAATACAGATTGTCCTTCTCAAAACTTCACTAAAAGCTATTTCCTTCAGGATTTTTACTGACTTTGATTAAACACATACATACAGTCTCCTAAGGTGAGCAATGGCCCGCTTGGGCCTCTTGTTTCTTTCATAATTTTGAATTCTTGTGCTTCGTAAAGTTTCCATATTTGACATCTTCTTCTTCAATATTCAATACAAGGTCAAAATTATGATACCAATACGGTGAGGATGTTTACAAACAGGTTGTGCAAATTGAGCGTCTCTTGTTGCAGATTTATTGCTATACACTTATGAAAAAGAATTTATCGAAAAACAACAGAATAGGAGTAGGTTCGGCAACCATGAAATTCGGCCCTGTCGTTCTTTCGATGAAATTTTGTATGTTAAATAACTGATGTTTGCAGTTTCTAAAACTGTTCCATCTTTTCAAATATTTTAAAAACTGCGGAAATATGTGGAATCGTTTCAGGCACGGTAAAGCGTATTGAGCGACGTCAATGACGTCGTCACATTACGTCCTCATGACGTTGTGTCGCCATAAGAAATTTATGAACACTAGTTATAATGGAAGCAATATTCAATGAAAATAAACCAAGAAGAAAAGAAAGTATTTACATTCATGATTAAATTAGACGATTCGAAGAGATACGGACAGGTAGCCTCAAGGTAGAGAAGTTGCGTAGCGTATTTTCATCGGAAACTAGAGAAACTTCACAGGAAGCAAGTAATATACTCAATGTCTTCCGCCAAGATTGTGTTTTTCGAGCCGATCGGAAAACCAAGATGCCCGCCACAGGCTCTGATTGGCTGACACATTTTCGACTTCTCCTCTGAAATGGCTGCATAGAATCTCTCGAAATTTCACAGGAGGCAAAATTCAATGCCCTCTACCAAGTTTGTGTTTTTCGAGCCGATCAGAAAACCAAGATGCCACACAGGCCCTGATTGGCTGACACATTTTCGACTTCTCCTCTGAAACCGCTGCACAGAAGTTCACTAACCTTCACAGGAATGAAGAACTCAATGCCCTCTACCAAGTCTGTATTTTTCGAGCTGATCGGAAATCTAAGAAGGCCGCCACTGGCTCTGGCTAACACATTTTCAACTTTACCTCTGAAAACGTTGCAGAGAATTTCACAAAACTTAATAGGAAGCAAGTATTCAATATCATCTACCAAATAGGTGTTTTTCTAGCCGATTGGAAATCCAAGATGGCCGCCACAGGCTCTGATTGGCTGACACATTTTCGACATCTCTGAAACTGCTGCACACAATTTCATGAAACTTCACAAATGAAGCAAATACTCAATGCCCTCTACCAAGTTGGCGTTTTTCGAGACGATTGGAAATCCAAGATGTCCTCCATAGGTTCTATTTGGATGACACAATTTTACTTATCTCTTAAACTACTGCACAGAATGTCACCAAACTTAACAGGAAGTAAGTACACATTGTCCTTCTCAAAGCTTCACTAAAAGCTATTTCCTTCAGGTCTTATACTGACTTTGATTTAAAACATACATACAGTCTCTTCAGTAGAGCGATGTGGCCCGCTTGGGCCTCTTGCTTCTTTCATAATTCTGAATTCTTGTGCTTCGTTAAGTTTCCATATCTGCCATCCACCGGACACATAAACAGTATGTGGGACAGGTGAGAAGCTATTTCACCATGTGCACGCAGGGGCTGTAGCCAGATTTTTTTGTCATTCCCATGAAATAGCTGTACTTAGCTGATTAAATGGGAAGAGGGAAGAGGAGATGGAATTTTGATGCAGAATGATTTTATGGAAATAAGAATAAAAAATCTGGCTACGGCCCCTGTGGATATACACGAATGAAATGTATCATTTTAAAATCTCTGAATCGATAACGTATTGACATCTGAAGAAAAAAAAACTTGCTTTCTAGACAGTGTCTTAGTTTCAATGGACGTTGTCTTTAGCTAATAACAATCCATTTTTGCGCCTGGTAAATGTATCTTTTACATTCTACAGAACATAGATTGTGTTTAATTTCCAGTTATTGTGTATTTTTACTAGATTTGAAAATCAACAAATTTTATCATTCAGATTATCGCATCGTCTATTCATGTGATCGTTTGTGAACTCTAGCTTAACCATGTTAACAGCCAACATCTAATACGGTGATATTTCATTCTCACTTTGATTCTTTATTAATATCATTATTTATTCATGCATTTAGCATATACTAGTATAAATGTTGATAATTGTGCAAATTTGATAAAGATCCATTTTCAAGCCGGAAGCTGCGTATTACAAAATTGATTGGAAAAACAATGAATAAAAACACAAAAACAATAAATAGTGTGTTATACCTACTACCCGTCAAAATTTCGGGGCTACTCAGCGATGAACATGTCCGTCCATCAGACTTCCTAGTCGAGTATTCCTGTTTTAACCTGATTTTGTATGCCTTCCGTTTCTGATTTTCTGAATTATTGATTTTGTTCTGTAAACAGGGACATGGTCATTATCCATATTTGTCATTCATGCCGGTAACCGATTTCTGTCCGCCCCACACATGGTTCTCAACATTTTAAAGAAACCCTCACAGCGAGTCGATTTACTTCTACAGAAAAAGTCATGTTCGAGTGTGACCTATGTCGTTCAGCTATGTTATGATTTACTCCTTGAAACTTGGAAAAAAATTCAACGTCATGTGGTTCTATACATTTTAAAAGAGGAAGGGAAAAATGCTTTTTCATTTTTCATTTTTTCAAAAACATTCAATATTTTGGATCTAAAAGTATTTTTCTCTTTAAAGAAATTGATCATATTCAGCATAAAAAGATGGAAAAGGAGTAAGATATTTCTCTTCGACCTCGGTGATCTTCGTAACTATCCGTGATCGACGTCATATTAGCCGAAGGCAAAAATGTAAACAAACAAGCATGCATTTGTTTAATTACTCTTTATAATTACTTATAGACTTTTTTGTTAGTCAAAAATAAGTCGACAGATATGAAGCAGGAATTTGCGATTGCAATATAAGAATTATCTAAATATGAAGGTTAAAGCGTGTTATTTTCTGAAAATGTCCGATTGACTGTTCGTATATGATAATGGCAGTTGAATGCATGAGCAATTATATACTACACACTTCGTTTATTCAAGCAAGTCCACCTTGAGTAAATCGCAATTTTTATAGGCAACTCATTCATAAAATTAATTACATGTATCAAACAATTTATACACGTCACATATCAGTCCAATGAAATCTTTTGATCTTTCTAGGGGCATATCACTCACGCTCACTGCAAATATTTCGAAAAATATGGAAAAATAGTGGTAAACGCATGAAGAAAAAGACACTTAATCATACTTTGATTGGTAAATTTTCATTTTCTTTGGAAAATTTGAAAAAAGAGGATACTTCCGGTCTCCTTTTAAGAAACCCTTCCAGCGAGTAGATTTATTTCTACAAAAAGGTCATGTTCGAGTATGTCCCATGTCATTCAATTATGTTAAGGTACTTGAAACTTGGAAAAATAAATACCGTTATGTGGTCCTCAGAGATTTCAACAAAACCCGTTGTAGCCCCAAAAATACTGATGTTTTATGATTACAGATAGACAGTTCTATTACTAATCAGAGGCTGCCAATGTTTATCTATTATAAAATAAAAACCAACCTTTCGTTGCTTTTTTATCATACGTACAGGGAAAGAGGAAAAGGTGAGTTACAGAAATCAAAGCGAAAAACTGAACCTAAAAATGTTGACAAGTTTTTTTACCTGCAGAATCGTTTATTTTAATTTTCATATGGAAATCCAGGCATCGTTCGATTCGCTGACACTTCAGCTATTTGATCCACTAACACAAAATGCGAAATCATGTCACCAGAAGACTCAGCAACGCCGTTTTTCTGCTCCCTTATCGAACCTTGGTGAAGCAAAATCTATAGACATTGAAAAAAAAAAGATCTCGATATTCTGATTTCTAAAGAGATATCGAGATTAACACGCAAATTCTCTCTCAGGTTTGTAGAAGTACAAGATAGAAAACTTCGAAATAGATGCACAGCACAGTGCGTCACAGAAACGGAACCTTCAGCAAGATATGAGCATGATCTCAAGTTTGATATCAATTCAATTTCTGTGACAACATGTGATACGGGTTAAATTTCAGAATAAAGACTCTTAAAACATGTTAAAAAACACGTTAATCGCCATACCGTCATGGATTATAGACGTCACAGATGACGTCACAGCATGTGCAGATTACCGAACGTCGTATTTTTGGGAAATTTAAAAAGATTGTTCTTGTTTTCATAAAAGAATAAAACAATTTTAAAATCTAGGTTATTACAGGGTTAATATCAATAGTTTCCGAACCTACTCCTTTGATGATTTGAAATGCTTTACTTATACGTCTAGATTACTGGATGATATTCACACTATTGACAATCCTATTTTTGATACATTTAAGAATGAAATTCATCCACAAGAATTGACACTCAACAAGGCAAACGTTTAAAATATAGAAAAATCATTTTTGGACCTAAATATCAAAATGACAAACGAAGAAAATCATACAAGTATTTATGACAAAAGAGATGATTTTGGATTCAGTTAATTTCCCCTGGCTTGAAGGTGACGTTCCCGGACTACCGTCATTCGGCATTTACATATCACAGCTCATCCGGTACGCTAGAGCGTGCACTTATGCTTCGCATTTTCATAGTAGAAATTCATATATAACCAAGAATGTTTAGGTCAAGATTTCCGCTGTCAGAAACTAGTAAAGCCTTTTTGGAAATTTTACTAAAATTAGAGTCAGCATCTTTTTACGTTCGGACCAATAAAAGCAACAGAGTATATTACTTTGGGTATTTCATAGCCTGCATTTTATGGTGACATAATAAACAAAATTAGAAGAATCAAATGCAGACAGCACAACCATCGAAAATTCGTCAGATTCATCAAACGCACCAGACGGACACTCGGCATGGTACCAATCTAAAGACTTGCACTCTGAGCGACTGTGACGACGGTATTCCATGAATGGCCCTGTCCAAACTTCTTTGGAGAAGACAGGGCCCCGACCACCCGTCCTTTCTGAATGTCGATCGGACTCCTCGGGTGATAACATGCATGAGCTCGCTACAGCCGGCATTTCGTACGACCCTACCTTATTTTACATACCTTTACATATTCATCCGTGTTCCTTGGACCCCTGCATTGTGCTGTCTTGTTTGTATAGTCATCTTACAGTGAGGAGGTTATTTTACACAACAATTTTGCGTTCTTCGAGACCTTTGGGTAACTGGTGAATTGGGGGGTTGTGCGCACATAATCCAGGATAACCACACCATCAAACACACTAACTTGACTGATGGCCGTCCTAAGTCGGCACCGATTGCCTATGGGTCTCTTTGATTTATTTGTTGTCTTTTATGTTCGATGTCTCGTTTGCCTCATGCTATGTGTGTCTTCTCTGTGTTTTCACTTTGGATGTTTGATGTGTTGCTGTTGGTGCTGCAACCGAGTCGTGTTGGAGACCCCCTCCTTATAGTCCGTGAGCCATACCCCCAAATTCGGGGTCATTGGTACCATCCGAGGTGAATAAACGAGACCCATATATTCTGATAGATGGATATCTCTAGTATTTGAAAATGTATGATAGCAACGAATAATAGGTAGCTAAGACAGTTTTTTAGTCGAAAATCGATGAAAATAGGAACAAAAGATAACTTTTACATGGTTGATTATTTAAAAATTTGAAAAGTGTGAATATGTAGTATTTTTGGTGTTCTTTCAGATGAAATAAGTTACAATTTAGAGGAGATTTTTTTGATTATCTTGCTCTTTTTTGGGGGAAAATCTCAATTTTTATTTAAAAATCGCTGATTTCTGGAAAATCTTTATAACTATGAAATGTGTCATTATTATTTATATTCAAAAGTGTTTCTGGGTATTTCATAGTTTGTCCTATTCAAGTATCATCTGCTAATCGTATTGGTATTTTGGGGCAAAAAATATTTTTTTATATAAATATATAGCCTAAATCAAGACAATTACTATAGAAAGTCTCATATTTCAAACTATGACTATTATCTTCAGTATTTCCCGTTTAACTGTTAATTCTTTCTAAACTTATTTATCATTTCTCTTCAATTTTGTGTAATATTGTTATATTTGGGGTAAAATACATAATATTAAATATTAGGTCACAAAGAAACCTGTTACCTATCTCCTCCCTGCCTTGTGGCACATAAAGCCTTCACAGGTCACAAAGAAAAGCAAGCTGTTATATTCTAAAAATTCTAGCAATATATAACCTTGAAATGTGTTTTATCACATTTTGTTTATAAAGTGCTTGCTTTTCCATCTTTTTTTGTATTTTTTACCCCAAACATACTTAAAGTAAAATGATGAGTAATATTAAACGTCTTAAAATTCTATAGCATCATTTATTTTTTATAAAAAAATCATTATTTCGCAAGTACGTAAGGGCAATAACTCTTGTTTACCCCTTTAGCTACCTTTGATCAAATGCTACCATGCATTTTCTGAAACCTCTTGGGTATATCTATCATGATATCAACATCAGATTTATTCACCCCAGATGGTACCGACCAACCCCTCTGGCTTACGGACTATTACTTACATTGGAACAATACTGACGTATTATTCGAAGCTCCGAGACACAGCTCATTATCCGGCTAAGTATCATTTGTTGGTTTTACTTGGCCAATATCCTTACATTTATAACCTGCAATTCACAAAATATATTGTATTTAACTTTCGTCTTACTCACCATTGACTTTATTAATGTTGTTACTCATATACATTGTACAACAAGTCTCTTATTTCGATTGTCAGAAGACCTGGTGTTATAGGGTATTCTTTCCCTCGGGGTAGTTTTTTCCCCGGAAATACTACTCTAGAGTAGTTTTTCTCCCCTAGGGAGAAAAACTATTCCAGAGCCATATTTCCCCCTGACATTTTCAGAGTAGATCTTAATTCCCCCCAGGGGAAAAAGCTACTCTAGAGTAGAATTTCCCCAATATTAGGGGATGGGGAAAATCTACTCAAGAGCAGATTTTCCCCTCTATAAATTCCGACAGATCCTTCGCTGATGGTTTCTTTTTTAGCTCACCTGAGCCAAAGGCTAAGGTAAGCTATCGTTAAGCCCACTGTTCGTTCGTTCGATCGTTCTTTCGTTCGCGTCGTTAGTCTAAAGTTTTGCATTTTCGAATTCTGCTGGTGTGCGTGAAGTGTATTTCATATGATTTGTTGGAATGCAAAAAGGGAAGGGGAATGGACATTTTTAACATTTAATTTCCAACACCCCCCCCCCCCTAAAATTGTTCATTTACTTCTCATCATATTTATTGTAAGGATGGTATTTGTGAAAAAGGAATTGTTTCAAAATCATGTCTTCTGGGTTTTTAGTGATTTTTAAAGAATTGCAAAAAGGTGTGTTTTTCTGTGCACATTAACCCATGGGTTGTTGTTTCAAATCCTGCAGGGACCAAAAATATTTTTTTTCTTTTTCATACTTTTTCCCATCATATTAGATTTCCACTCATTTGATTATGTTGATGTATTTGAAGCTGTGCTCTTATACTAGAATTATATTAATGAATGTTTATGTGAAAACATTTTTGACAAATTTTTGAATTTATATTGGGAAGGGGGGATTTTCAACATCATTTCTAGAAGCGGTTAACAGATTTTGATTTTAAAGGACCTAAGCCTAAAAAACAATTCATATATGTGATATGATATTTCTCTAGTTACCTCTATCAAAACATGCAAAAGATAGCTTTATGCACTTATTGATTACCGTATAATCAATGTTTTGCTTATGATAATAATTATACAAATCATATTCCAACTCTCTTCGCGTAAGATTTGAAAATTCAAGTATTCTGATGTGTGCGATGTTGCCCCTGGACCTGTTGTTAAGCGTTCACTTGATTCTGTAAAATATCAATATTAAGATTCATTCAGAGGAGACGCATCCAAAAGAAAAAAATAACGGATAGACGGACGGATGCCGGCCACAGGGCAATACATGTATAAATGAAGAAGTGCCCATCGATTATTCAGTCTCACAGTCGAAGATGAAAGGCAAAATCGTAACATAAGAATTTCCATTGAAACAGTTCAAACGCGAATGCAAATGTATTGTTGTTAACGATGACAAAACCTACTTTGTAAAAGTAAAGTCCGATTCTGGAAATATGTACACTGAAACAGATATTATTCAGATGTTAAACTTTCTGATCGACTATATTTTTGTGGTGTTTGAAGGAAAGGTCGGAATTCCAATGGAGAATAACTGTGCAACACTCCTTGCTGACATTTTCCTTTACTCGTACGAAGCTGAATTCATTCAATCTTTTGTCTCTGGAGGGAAAAGATACTTGGCCTCTGACTTAAATTTTACTTACAGATACATACACGATGTGTTGTCCATCAATAATCCAAAATTCGAGGATAACCTCAGCAGTATCTATCTATCGGAGATTGAAGCCAAAGAAATTACAGTGACAAATAATTCAGCATCCCCTTTGGAAATAATGTTGTCCTACGACACTGATGGTCACATGAACATTTCACTCTATGACAAACGTGACGACTTCAATTTCAGCATTACAAACTTTTTTCCTGAAACAAAGTAGGGGATCTCCAACAACACCAGGTTACAGAACCCACAGCAAAACCCCAAAACACCCAATGCAAAAACACAAAGCAGACAAGCACAGAAAGAGACGCATAAGGGACAAGAAACGTCAACGCACAACATAGAAACATCAAACACTAAGGACTACACATAAACCAACACATAAACCAACGTGACAAATGGCCAACCGGTCCCGACTTAGGACGGCAATTTGCCACGGAAATAGCAGAAGGTGTGGTTATCCTGGGCTACATGCGCACAACCCTCCCACTTTTCCGATAGCACAGATGTTTCGAAGAACGTACAATTGTGGTGTAAAACAACATCCTCACTGTCAGATGACCACACACAAACAAGACCGCAAAACGCAGGGGCCCAAGCAACACAGATGTCCGTGCTCTGCCGGCTGTTGTGAGCTCATGTATGTTATCACCCGAGGAGTCCGACTGACATTCAGAGATGACAGGTGGTCGGGGCCCTGTCTTCTCTAAAGAGGTTTGGACAAGTCCTGTCCTCACAGCAAGTCAGTGTGGTAAGATACTTTAGATTGGTCAAGTACCAAGCCTAATGTCCGTTTGGTGAAATTAGGATCATATCCACGGTATATAAGGCGTATGATGATTCTGACGCATTTTCGATAGTGATGTTGTCTATTTTTGATCCATATTTATCTTGTTAATTATTTCACAATAAAATGCAGGTTGTGAAATACCCAAAGTAATATATTCTTTTGCCTGTATTGGTCCGAATTTCAGAAGAAGTTGACAATAATTTTTGTAAAATTTCGAGAAAGTCTTTTCTAGCTTTTGAAAGCGAAAACCTTGTCCCAAAAGTTTCTTGGTAATTTGTAAATTTCTACTATGACAATCCAAAATACCAGTACATGCTCTAGCATACCGGGTGAGCTGTGAAATATAGACACCATAGGACGGTAATCTAGGAATATCACCGTCAAGTCAGGGGAAATTTATTATGTTAAATTCAAAACCCTCTCTTTTGTCATACACTCTTTAATGAATCTCTCCATTAACAATTTTGATATTTAGGTCCAAAATTGGTGTTTCCGTGTTATAAACGTCTGCCTTGTTTAGAATCAATTCTTGTGGATAAATAACATTTTTATACTTTTCATAAAACAGGATTGTCGATAGTAAGAATATTATCCAGGTATGTAGAAGTACCAATAAAACATTTCACATCATCATTTTTTGTTTGCTTTTGAAGATTTCGGATAAATTCCTTTACAAACGTGTATAAAAATAAATCTGTAACACTTAGAACCAGTAACAATAGCATTTACCGAAAATTGTCATCTAAGTCCTAATTACGAAAGAATTATACCTGTACGCTATTTAACTTTTGGAATTTCACTTTCTCATTCAAATTACACAGAATACGATTTTGTTGGTTTGGTTGATGTTTTCTATTCATATGAGAGCTTATTTGAAACTAACTGAAATGGGGTTGATGCACAAGGTGAAAAGTGCGATAACTCGAATAATGCTTTGCCTCGTTAATACCATATTTATAGCACCATGTAAAAATACCACATAAGGATTATAGTCGATGAGCTAGTGAGACCCCCTATCACCCCTCTTGAGTACATTTTAGCAAATCAGAGCGAAACTCAAGTGATGTATTATCATAGCGCGCCGTTCGGTGTCGTCCATCCGGCGTAAACTTTTAACATTTTCGACATGCCCTCTGCAACCGCTGCATGGAATTTTACGAAACTATTGACCATATACCTTCCTAGTTTCAAATTTCAAACATAGTTGCCATGGTAACAATCCACCTCCCATAAAGGTCATGACCCTGCTGAATCAAAATATACCAATATTTGTTAGATTCATTCAATTTGAATTTTTTTTATGGCCATGAAAATTGATGCTGACTCTATTTTAGCACTATTTTTGGAGAAAAAGGCAGTACAATCTATGCCCCCATGGTTTATTTGGCACACCATAGAGACAAATTTTTAAAAGTATAAGGTTTACCACATAATGATAGGTATGAACACATTAAGAAAATGTCAAATTTATGTAAATAAGCAAATATTTGAAAAATAATGGTTACCATAGCTACCATATTGAACTGAAAACACAAATGTGCATATAACCATTTCCAATAGAGGCCTTATAGCGGAATTGAATAATATTGAATAACGGGTTCCGAAGCGACAAAATTTTCTCGTTGCCATAGCAACCATCCTTCAAAAGTTTTGGCTTTCTTTCATCTTTTTCTGAAATTATGAATCAAAGTAAATACAAAAAGACACTATGGTGTCTCTACTTGAACATTAATATATACATGTCTGTCTAGGTAAGGCTTATCATGGTCACAAAGAGGTACTTGGACGGGCGCGTCAAGTACCCTTCGGTACTGTGTTGCGACAGAAGTATAAGGTGTAGCGCTATAACTATGGTACCGTTAGATGCGAAAAAAATTAAATTTTCAAATAAACACAAATTTGTATCTTTGACGGGAAAAAATTCCCCTTATGGTTCCACTCCTCCATTTCGAATAAAATTAGGGGTACTGAATATTAATGTAAAAGGCTATAGGAGCATATACCCCTGAACATGCTGAATAAGACAGCTTATATAAAGCAAGGGTGAAAAGTAATGAAATGGTCGAAAAGCGTTTCGTAATATGTTTGTAACAGGACACTGAAAATCTTTGAATCCCTAGTTTCGTATCCTATGTAAACATTGCACTGTGCGATGGACCATGTGAATTTTGGCGTAATTTCCTCGCGTCAAAATTCATACAAATTGGTTCGACAGGGGTTTCCGGCAAACGAGCCGTAAGGACCTCCTGATTTTTCCATATGATTTAGAGTAAGAATATATCTTTCAGACTGTTGATTGAAATATCTGAGAAAAATGACGCAATTTAGTGAAATTTTGCACTAAACATTGGCCAAAATGGTACTTTTGCACGAAATTTCACCCCATTTTCATGTCATTTCAGCATAGGTTATGTAATTATTGTATTAAATTTTACTCTTACATTGTCTATTAATTAAATATTTAAATCTTTCTGAATCTTTTGATACCAAATACATAGTATGACATCACATTAGATGGTCCAAAATGAGGAATATAAGTGGTGGGGGGTTTTCCATAATGCGAAATGTCAAAATAATAGTGGAGGGCAACCTTACAGAAAGCAAGAACTCAAGGTCCTTTACCAAGATTGTGTTTTATATGCTAATCGACCAACAAATATGGCCGACGAAGGCTCTGATTGGTTGACGCATTTTCTACATCTCCTCTGCAACGGCTACACGGAATTGCACGAAACCTTACAGGAAGCAAGAATTCAAGGTCCTCTACCTAGTTTGTGTTTTTCGTGCTGATCGTTCAACAAATATGACCAACGATAAATCTGATTGGCTGAAGCATTTTCAACATCTCCTCTGCAACCGCTGCGTAGAATTTCCCGAAACCTTACATGAAGCAAGTACTCAATGTTCTCTACCTAGTTTGTATTTTTCATGTCAATCGGTCAACAAACATGGACGCCGAGGACTCTCATTGGCTGTCACATTATCAACTTCTCTGCAACTGCTGAACTGAATTTAACGAAACCTTACAGGAAGCAAGTAATCAAAGTCCTCTACCAAGTTTGTGTTTTTCGTGCCGATCTATCAACAAATATGGCAGTCGGTTGCTCTGATTGAATGACACATTGTCGACTTCTCATCTGCAACCGCTGCACATGCAGAATTTCACGAAACCTTTTATGAAGCACGTACTCAAGGTTCTGTTAAAAATTGTCCACTAACATTAATTTGTATGCAGCTCAGGTGAGCCATGTGGCCCCCTTGGGCCTTTTGTTTTCAAAGATTACCAAAATATTCAAGGGTAAGTGTATACTGAATCGGTTTTCAGAATGCACTAAAAATAAACTCATTTAGGTTTTTTGTTTTTCAACCGTTCCCATGGCAGCCCCCTCCTAAAATAAAGAAAGCACTATTGCTTATGCAAAATAGCCTTATCTTGGCAAAATGTGGAGCTAAACATATGTACTTGGTATTAATATAACAAGCGATCATATGCAAAAAAAAAAACTTATTTTCACATTTAAGAATACTAATGAATTTAAATAGAATGCTTGAAAGAGATATAAATAGCAACAAATTTCATTTTCTTTTCGCTTCAATACTATATTTTGATTTATAATCGTTACTTGATAATTTAAGCAAATCTATAAAGTATTTTCTCTCTATTGACAACCATTTGACTCAATATTTTAGTTCATTGGCTTCGAAATTGATGTATTTACACAAGATAATTACTACTTATAAAACTGAATACCTTAACCTTTTTTTTCTAGTGTAGGTTTATGTTTTTCTCATGACATTGTATTAGATGTTTACAAAACATGATATACGTATTTTCCGTAACTTTTTAGGCAAAAGCCGTATTTTTCAGTTAATAATAACATACATTTGTATATCTGGATATTATCTATAGAAGACAAACAGTTTCTGTATATTACATAACAAAAGTGTATCCTGAAAACTGTTTAATTTCATAGTTTTAGTGTCGATTTATATGTTACCTTTTGTTTACTATTTTGGGTGAAAATGTCGTGTGTTCATGCTAAAATTACAGATTTCTAAGAAGTGTGTTTTAAAAACTTCTTCATATTTATAGCAATTAAGGGTATGAAACTAAACTAAATTTATCTGCACATCTAATCAATTCAAAATCATTAAAAGATGTTATAAATATGGCAAATCCGTGTTTTGGGGAAAATAAGATATTCTATTAAAACAATTCAGCTTAGAGATTTTCTTTATAAAAACCATTATCGACATGATTCTTTCTATGGATAAACACAACTTGAAATTGATGTAGTTCCATTTGATAAATCGATATTGAAACTTCTCTTAATATCATTTTGTTTTGAAGTTTGGGGTGAAAAAGTCCTATTTATTGACACAAATCGTAGATTTCTGTTTAATATTTCCAAATAATTATTCCTTGCGTAAAATGTATTTTAGGATTATCTTCACAATCAGTATAAGTGAGACGCCTCATTGATAAATTAATTCATTTAATCTCTTCCTTATGGGGGCAAAATTTCACCTTATTGAGAAATTGCTGATGTCAATATAATATAATATCAGTTATAACTTTAAAAATGTTCTTGAGCATAGATGAATAACACCATTTGGCCTTGCCTTCTCGAGTTGAGACTGAATAATTGTTAGGTACTTCTTTGATGTTTATTTTCATTATCTATATGTTTCCAAGGTAATGCTTGCTTTTTATCGACCTGTTTGACAAAAATAATGCTTTGAGTAAAAAATTGCTTAAATCTTGAGAATTTATATAATTCCTCTTCTTTTAAGAATACAAGTACACCATCAATAACGCAATTTACAGTTTATTTGTATTACTTTCTTTTATCAAATTTTAGTTTAACTACAATATGGTATGTGAGATATCAGCTTGCGGAGGGGAAAGTCTGATTGAGGATAAACTTAAATGTTTAAGTTTTTCTTTGATATTATGTTTTGTAATATTTTTTACGTTATATCTAAAGAATAAGTAATTTTATTTTAAAAAGAATTGTAATCGCGGTGCCAATAACAGTATTGTACCAGGCATCAATCAATGTATAGGGGAAACAAAAATATATGGCATATATGGAAATTGCAGAGGATATTGATATAAAGGGATATAGATTACAGATGACAAAAATCCAGAAATTATATGAAATTGCCAGTTTCCCTTTATTTCTTTCTTTGAAGAACATCGTCTTGCTCAAAATACCGATAAAAACGGAACATTTCCTCGATAATAGGTAACAAAAGAGAGATATTTACTTTACAACCAATATTAGTTTGTTAAATTTTACTAAATGACAAACACTTTTTGAATATCCTCCCTGAATCTTTTTTTCCATATTGAATTGACGTTTTTCCCCAAAAAGAGAAGAAAAATATATGCTATGAGTCGTCGCACTTAATCAAGAAAGATTGCTGATTGTCAATATAGCCCCAAAATTTATTCACTAATCTTATTCGGAACTTTTTAATAAAAATATAAATTTTGGCATACACATATAAGACTTGTTCCACCTAAAATGAAAAACAAATTGTTCCCCGCATAATACATTACATAGAACTGCATTGGTATTTTTTCATAGGTCTATTCCAGACGAATAATAACGTGTACGTACAGTACTGGTTTTGATAAAACAAATCTCAAAATAAGGCGGTTTTGAAATACTTTTTTTTCCACAAAACATTGACTTTCAACAATTATGAATTTTTAAAAACAGGTTTAAATATTGGGTTTTATGAGTAGAAAATGTCGTTAAATTAGTATACATAAATCAGCTAAATTAAATCTTATTTAAAAGTTGTCATCTGTGTTGTAAAAAAAAACATCAATGACGAAGCAATTGAACTGAAATCTTGAGTCAAATGTTATGTCAATAGAGAAAAAAACTTTGTAGATATATTCGTAAATCATCAATGACAAATATAGACAATGACCATACCCTAATGCACATTACAAAATTCATACTTAAGGAAATCACATACCAAAGGCATACCAAATAAGGATAAAACAGGAAGGAAAGCAAACAAACAAAGACTCCACGTCAGGAAAAGAAGCGAACTCCAAATTAGGATTGAGACCAAGTGCCCAGGAAGAGTCAGCATCTCCTGCTTGCATTAAACACCCATTGCTTCAATTCTGCAGAAATACGGAAGTGTTCCAACTCTATACCTTCTTGAAAAAAAACAACTAATTTTCATGCACCAGACATGTGTTTCGGATATTAAATTCTCATCAGTGAAGCTTCCAGTCACAGTGCTTTTTATAAGCCGCCAAAATTCATTTCACTAGCGCTCTCTGGTTTTATTTTTAGAATTTTCTTTTTTTCTTTTTTTGCAATTACTTTACAGAGTGCGCGGTTCTAAATTTCCTGTAGGGTCGAATCAGTAGCATATCCAAATAAAATCTATGTTCAAACTAGCATTGGAGGGATGTTAACCTCCTTACATTTCGATGTTATTTTTCGATGAAATGGCAAGCTTACGTAAGATAAAAAAATGTCAGATTGATAAAGGGCTAAAGCAAAGCCTCTTTCAAGTAACAGAGCTGGAAAGAAGTAATTAATAGAATTGACAAACATCAATTTACGGGGAACGATTTTAACTGCTCCATGCCGCAACAAGTAATCTCAGCAAGTGACGACATGCTCAGGAGGACGGACATGCTGTATACAAGGATGTTTTGCTCTACATGTTCTAATAAATAATGAAAGTTATTTTTACTTTTTTTTTATTTCAGTCACATGTACATACACCATGATTTCCGACTTATATGAAAGCCTGTGATTCCTTGATTTGTCTGTGAGACATGTGGTGAAATTCCTTGATTGGTAGATATTGATATGCTGCATTATATTTTTGAATGCTTCACTCGTGATCAAAGTTTTCCATGGTTCTAGTCTTTGAATAGCTGTGGTAGAGCTTTTTTGATGCTACAATGAAGGATTATAACGATTATAAATCAAAATATAGAGTTTATAAGAGAAAACAAAATATTTTGTTTTTTATAAAATTTTTAAGAAGTCTTATCTTAATTCATATAATCATGAATACGAAAATGAGTTTTTTTGCAAATGATAACTTTGACTAAAAGAACTATCTTTCCTCTATATATCGATGCCATTTACAACAGAAGAAAAGAGGGGATCTCTAGCAATCCTCGATTGCAGCACCAACAGCAAAACTCCGAAAGATCCAATGCAAAAAAAACCCCACAAAACAGACATCCACAGAAAGAAACGCAAAAAGGACAAGGGACACCAAACACAGGAGGGGATCTCCAACAATACCAGGTTGCAGGTTGCTACATTTTGTACAAGGTCACTACGCGCGCGTTGACAGGGCCATTAGCATTGGGTTGAAATGGAAACGGTCGAAAACACATAGCCTTAATGGGTTATTTTTTTAGTACATTCTAAAACCGAATCTATCCTTCGGAGTTTAAAGTCAATGAAACTACAGAGACAATCAATTTCAGCATCACACCTTTCCCTTTTTGAGTAGTAACATTACTTCATCGCCTGCTTATGGCGTTTTCATATCTCAATTGATTCGCTATGCCAGAGCAAGTACAAAATATACAGGTTGTGAGAGCTAGGCGTCTTTCAGATAAGCTTTTCAGTCAGGGATGGGTGTGTGACCGACAAACATCGTCACTGAGGAAGTTCTATGGTAGATACGAGGAACTCGTCATAAACTGTCCAAATTGGTCCAAACTGGTCTCACTCCTATATTGAGAGTTCGCTTCTTTTCATGAAGTAGAGATTTTTGTTTCTTTGATTTGGTTCCTCTTATATCCTCATTTTGTATGCCTTCTGTTTGTAATTTTCTGAATTATTGAGTCTGCTATGTATATTGGGTCCCTGTAAAGTGCGAAACGAAACAAAAACGAAACGAAACGAAACAGATCGAAAAGAAACGAAACAAATCGAAACGAAACGAAACAAATCGAAACGAAACGAAACAGATCGAAACGAAACAAAACGAAACGAAACAGATCGAAACGAAACGAAACAGATCGAAACGAAACGAAACAAAACATAAAACTTAAAGAAAATGAGAAAAAGAGGAAAAATCGCCGAAAACGAATATTGCAAGACAAGATCAGCATGTAATATTGCCTTAATCCAAGAGTTCTACATTTGTAACTAGTGCCGAGAGGGTTTTTTGAAAGAGTCAAAGTTGACAATTAAAAAAAGTAAATGTCAAATGCCATTCATGTATTTAAGAGGAATAAAAGGGAGGGGATAGAAAACCACGCTATGACACCGTAATGAGATCATAAAACGGGGTGGGGGCACATTTCAGGGAAAAAAAATCTTATCCTTTTTCAAACGAAATGTGCCCCCCCCCCCCCCAGTTTTTAATTGTTCTCATTTTTCTGATAAAATTTTCAAATACACATAACGGAAATTCCGTTTCATCTGCGATAGACTCCTCCCTGCTAAATAATATTTTTCCGTCTGTGACGAGGTTATTCATCCCAATCACTCTCCTTTAAAATGCAATTGTGCTATATACCGTATATATATTGTTTTAATCGTCAACTTTGATTCTTTAAAATAACCTCCAGCCACAAGAACTAACGGTTGAAGGCAATAATGAGGGGGTGGACAGGGACAAAGGGAGGGGAGAGAAAGGGGGCGGGAGGAGGGAAGAAGGGGGCGAGAGGAAGGACAGATGATTGGGAGGGTAACAGAAACCCCCAAAAATTAGAAAATTACTTTTAATATAAATAATCTTGCTCTTATGCGTTCATGTACATAATCTCAATTTTAAAAATTACCACGAAATTCATCTATATATACCTTAAAAAATTTTCCCGATCGCTTCGCTCGCCGCAATTTTCAATTCAATTTTCAAATACTTCAGGCTCGCTTCGCTCACCGTAGTTTTTCATCTACACGTCTATTTCTTTTTTCAAGGTTTAAAAAAGGAAATAACCCAAATAACTTCACTATTGCACCACTTTACACTTTAAAGTTTAAACATTTGTCTTGACCGCCCAAGACCCCCTCCCCCACGGGGAGGGGGGAGGCGGCAGGAGGAGAGTGGTACCCCCTGACCCTTCAATAAGATCTTGTCTTGAAATATTCGTTTTCGGCGATTTTTCCTCTTTAACTCATTTTCTTCAAGTTTTATGTTTTGTTTCTTTTCGATTTGTTTCGTTTCGATCTGTTTCGTTTCGATCTGTTTCGTTTCGTTTCGTTTCGTTTCGTTTCGATTTGTTTCGTTTTGGTTTCGTTTCGTTTTTGTTTCGTTTCGCACTTTACAGGTACCCATGTATATTGGGATATGGTCAATATCCAAATTTGTCATCTGTGGACATAAGGGACATTTCGGTATCAGTAAAAAAAATTGTACTCAAAGGGGTGCGCTGCGGTGCCATTGGCTCCCCGACTATTAGATTATAGGTAATAATTATACATGTAAATGCGAGCAAAAGACTTACAGACCAAGGCAATTTAAGTTATCTTTTTAAGGTTAACGACACTCAGAAAATGGACTTCGTGTGTCAAAATCGCTTTGTTCTTTGAGTTTCCATGCTTTCAATTAGTCCTCTACCGGCTCTTATAGTTTCCACCCCGTTTGTCTGTCCGTCCGTCTGTCTGTCCTTCCGTCCGTCTGTCTCTCCGTAACACTTTATTTTTCCAGACTTTTTTTCGCTGTCGTTGCATATATTGAACACATTTTTGGCAGGTGAGTTTATCTCCATGTGATACAGATCAAGTTCGAGTTTAGTTTCGATTCACCTATTTTAGAAGAGTTGTTGCCCTTGGACTAAGCAAATTTCATGAAATTCTCAGTTTTCCGGACTTTTCTTCCAAGGCATTGTAGATATTGAAATAATCTTATATATGCGAATACATTTTACTGTTATACAGCTCAAGTTTGAGTTTGATTCCGATTGACCTATTTTTACAAGAGTCGTGGCCCCTGACAAGGCAACTTTCCTGAAATATTATATTTTCCGGACTTTTCTCGGCTGTTGTTGTAGATATTGGAATAATCTTTTATATGTGATTACATCGTAGTGTTATACAGATCAAGTCCGAGTTTGGTTTTCGTTGACCTATTTTCACAAGAGTTATGGCCCTTAGACATAGCAAATTTCATGCAATTCTCAGTTTTCCAGATTTTTCTTACATAGTATTGCAGATATTGAAATCGTTTTTGGTATGTGAAAATATCTCAGTGTGATACAAGTCAAGTTTGTGTTTCAATTTGATTGACCCATTTCTACAGGAGTTATGGCCCCTGAACTTAACAAAATTCATGAACTTCTCAGTTTCCAGTCTTTCATGTCTGTTGTTGTAGAAATTGAGCTGATTTTCGGTATGCAGATACATAATAGTATAATAAAGAATTAGTTGAAGTTTGGTTCAATTTATTTGTTCTTACAAAAGGTATGGCCTCATAAAATTTCATGAAATTTACCTGTTTTCCAGACCCTTTTCTAATACACATATTGAACTTATTTTGATGTTGGATTCATCTTTTGATGTAAGTAAAGATCTAGGCAGAGTTGAAGGACATAGATTAATGCCGGTAGGGGACTTATATCGCTTGCGATTCATAAATTTCTTGGTTTTGGTTTTTTATGAACAGAATTATTATCTTTAAGCACAGTGATTTTCCCTTCCTAAAAAAAGCAAAGTGTCGGTGGGCGTCATTCTGTTATTGCAGAAATGAAACTGATGTGTAGTTAACTGGATAGAAAAAAAAAGTTAGGGATCATTTCCGTTCAAAATAGTGTTGTGTAAGGAGAAGGTACATTAAGACCCCATATCGGCCTTGTTGTTTCCTGAGAAACTGAAATCGTGAAAATTGATCAACTATGTTTATTTTATTTATCTACAAGATCAGTTACATATATACAAAAAAAGCGCTTTTCATCTTGATGCACCCCTACGAAATTATAGCTCATCAAACCAAGGAAGGATTAACAAATCCGGATTTTCTCTAGAAATTCACATATATTTTCGAGAATTTCATAAAGAGCAAGACGATCTGCTAAAAACAAAAGTAGAAAAATGAATCAATAACCTCCATATCTGTCGATTGAAGGTGAAAAATTAGTAGTAGACGCTCTTGATTAATGATTTGTCTTGCGTAGAATGTATATGGAAATGAATGGACCACGTCGTCACGGCGTTATGATGTCATTATAATGACGTCATTTGATTGACACTGCAGGTGCATGCACTGGCGTGACATATTTCAATCAGGAATCGGTTTTCTCTTGAAATTCGGTTTGATTTATAAACGTTTGTAGTAAAAACAAACAAACAAAAAGAAAAGGCTGAACATTAATATATTTTACTAACATAGTGGGGTTCACCGAGCATGTTGCATAAAATCTCCGCCGGTAAAATAACTTAAAATATAGGAGTAAAATAGTAAAAAAAAAACGAGCAAGTTAACCAGAATTTAGATTCGTTGATTCAAGGATCATGAATCCACTATAACTGATAGAGATGTAAAAAATTCTATTAGCATGATCAACCCGACAACAATTTCTGTAGACGGTCATGATCATGGGTGGATCCAGGATTTCATTTCAGGATTGGTCCGTAAGTCCGAATTTTTCTGAATAGGAAAAAAAAAGTTTTTGATTAATGACTGTAATTTCTATTTTTCATTACATGTATAAATAAAACAGATGACTGGCGGGCTAAAAAGCGAGCAAAAAGCTTAAATTTTTGAATTTTCACATCATAGTACTAAAACCTTGAATTTTCACATCATTTTACTCGATTAATGATATGTAAATACAAAAAAAAATGGCGAGCGATAGCGAGACGTTGAATTGTTTTTTCTTTCTTTCAGAACATTAGTCCTCTATTCGTGTCATTACTCCTAGTGCCCCTGTTTATTGACCAAAGTGAAATGTTTATGGGCTTTTGAGGAAAGCGCAGCATCTATTGAAAAAAAAAAAACGTGTGTGCCGTACTATTTGATCTAAAAGGGTTCCGAATCCCTCTCTCCCAACTCCACCACCATCGACATCACCAACGTTTTCCGCTTTTAAATTATGAAATAGCATATCGATTTTATATAAAAAAAATATATGCCAGCGATTCGATACAAAAGTAAAACAATTACAAACTGTTCATTTAGTGAACCATGTGCATTTTTGGGTGTTTAGGTGAAAGAAAAACAAAACCTAACCAAACCATTTAATACACACTGTTTTGGAAAAGTACATCACCCTGATATACAATTGTACATTAGTTATTATGTAGATAAAATTATTAAATCAGTAAATGGAATTGAACAGTATAGCCATAAGAAAAATATATAGTCTACGTCTGTCTTTTGGTTTCTCGCAATCTTGTGACGTCTCGTAAATACATCAATACATCGAATTTACTCATAGGGGCTAGAGTACACAGAGTACAAAATAAATTCCCCCACTTATAATACATAAACAAAAAATGTTTATGTATTATAAGGGGGGTCGTATTTATATTGTACTTCCTGTGTACTGTAGCCCCTGTTATTCACCGAGATTTTATCGAATTCTTTCAGTGGCGCCATCTATTACAGTTTCTTGCAACGGCTGAGATAACTGTATTATTCTATTCATTTGTTTCATCTGTTTCATTTTATGTTTTATTCGTATATTCCTAATTCTGCGTCTGTCTTTTGGTAAGTTTCTCGCAATCTTGTGACTTCTCGTAAATAAATCAATAAATTTATCGAAATTTACTCACAGGGGCTACAGCACACAGAGTTCAAAATACCCCCCCCCCCCCCCACTTATAATACAAAAACAAAAATACAAAAATGTTTATGTATTATAAGGGGGGGGGGGGTCGTATTTATATTGTACTCCCTGTGTAATAAAGCCCCTATTATTCATCGTGATTTTATCGAATTCATCCAGTGGCGCCATCTATCATAGTTTCTTGCAACGGCTGTGATAACTGTATACGCAAGATTTATTCTATTTATTTGTTTCATTTTATGTTTTATTTGTATATGCCTAATTCATTAATTGCAGCTAGATATAAAGTAAACATATATTAAACAAACTAAGGTTCATTTTTAAATTAATGCTTATTGACGTATTATGGGCGTTTTGGGCGCCACCACCACCAAAAAAAAAAAAAGTAAGTACATTCGCATTTGGTGGGCTTATACTTGAGTTTTGATGTCGAACGTTCGGAAAATTATTTTCTCGCTCCCGGCCGCTCGCCACGTAACTGTTTGTTGTTTGCATATCAAATTGCTCTAAAAGAAACTCCGGCTTTTTCTGATAATTATACTGAGTAAGTCAACATACCCTTACAGCGAGGGGTGTGTAACCCTCCCCCCCAAAAACAAATCGCTGGCTTACTTTGCTCATCAGATAATTCTCGATCATAAAATATAGCTTTTCATAACAATCCAATAACCATGATACACATTTCAAATGGCTATTTCAACACTGTCTTCATCAAGCAAAACGGTCAATCGCCGCAAGATAATTTTCCGTCCCCCTTCAGGAACGCCCTAGACCCCTTGGAAAGGGACCCTAGTCGCTCTCCCAGACTTATTGACTTTCTGATATTCACTACATCCCCCACCCCAAGTTTAAGCGGTAATATCTCTGTCTTTTTGTTCCTTTAAATGACTGTAATATATGCATGGATATGATTTTTAAAAACATCGTAATTATTCCCTTAAATTCTAAAATCAGTTATAGCATTAAAATGAGACAGTCTCCAAGAATAACCCAGAAGCTAAAAGACGACGTACAACACTTTATCAATCGCAGATTTTCGAGGATTCATGAAATCGTTTCATGGCAAAAACTTGAGCAAAACAATTATTATGAATAATGGAAGAATACAGCAATTTGTTATCTGACAACGTTATATCACGACGTGATCATAACGTCACATGACGTCAAAGTCAGTGAAACAGAAAGCTTACCTATGTGTTTTCAAATTGCTATAAAATCGCAACGGAATATCCGATTCTCAAAATTTAAACTGATTTACATTCTATAAACCTTGTATTTTCATTGTTCAAAGTTTGCTTCATTTCTCAGATAGGGCCGATTTTGGCCCATAACGTACCTTCTCCTTTTCATCAAAATACTGGAGCTAAGATAGAGCCAATGTAACAAAAAGAGCCCATAAAACATAAAGTCTGGTCATTGCTTTAATTTTTAGGGTTTTTTTTTCAATTTTGAATAAAATGCTTATTTTACCAAAATCGTATTTTTTCTCTTTTATCGGTCTTTTAGTTATCCTTACTCAATAAACCTTTCAGATCCATTAAACTCATGATTATCATTTAATTGAACATGATTGTTCAATTTAAAATCATGTAAAAAATTTTGTCACTCTTTTTGTTACGTTTTCAAAATTGCAAGGGTTATACCAGATTGTAGTTTACAGCGATGAGTTCAGTTTGAATACCTGATTTTCAAAACAATTTCATTGTGTAGTTTGGATCAGACATGCAATTCGTACTGATTAATTGTGACTTATTCAATAAATGTAAAGGTTGAGTTAAATTTCTATTTTTCTGAAATTCGTATTTTTAGAGAAGTTAGTAGGAGATAGACACTTGGCTCCGTTCACTATACTGTACCAAAAAGTTGTACAAATACTGACAACTTACTCAAAAATTGATGTTTATCTCAGCTATGTCAATAGAACTATGCAAATAAATCAAAGTTCCTATCACAATGGTAATCCAATGAAAACTCTAAATTAATATACTTTACTATTTTACCTCAATATATATGGATTTTTCTCTGTGTTACATGTTTCGTGTATTTGTTTTCCTTCTAATTAATCACTAAGGCTATTGTCCTTTGAATTTCATGAACATTTCAATAATTTCATTTATTAACAAAAGATTCGATCTTCTTAACATCTCTAATATTTTTCGGGATCATCGTGTACAAAGTGCTATTCCTCAATATTTTGAAAATTTAGAACCTCCTCTTATTTGTTACAAATATAAGAGACCTCTTCGAAATTTCGTTTTTAACTACAACAAAGTTACATCAGATCCTAAAATACTTGAATCATGTCCTGCTTCTTGAGAATGTGCAACATCTGAATATCTATATAAACCAGCTGGTCATATTATTACAGGTGACTTTTCAATTATCCAAGACAGGCAGCTCCGTGGTCTTCTCAAAAAAGGACCTAAGTATAGAATCCCATCCAAGATAGATTTTATTAAATGTCGCGAAGTACTAAAGGAAGCCTTAGATAACTATACCAAACGATGGTGTAAATCGGAAGGAGTCGAATCGCATTCTCTGAATGACTGGAAAAACCTCATTTTGGACATTACTGACATTCGAATAGACAACTTCCACAAAAATCCTCATCTTTTTGAAAATCCAAGTTCTAGATCTGAAAGATAATTTAAACCCAAATTACGTAATTTACATGAAAAATTTGTCTTCGCTCCTGCAGATAAAGCAGCCGACAACACCATAATCATATGAAAACTTTACTATATATCAACTTTAGTTTCGGAACTTTCGTCTACAAATACTTATATCAAAAGCAATGAAAGTGTCCCTAACATTTTGAGCAAACATAGCAGTGAAATTTCTTCATTCAACATCCCTATTTCTAAATTGGATCTTCCTACAATATACTGCATACCAAAACTGCACAAATCTCCTTACAAATTTAGATACATTGCTAATTCTAGCAACTGCTAAACTACAAGTTTGTCTAGACATCTGACGTCAGCCCTCACGGCGGTAAAGGAACACGTTGCAAAATATTGTGAAACTGTTTTTAACAGGAATGATGTAAATTTATTTTGGTCTATAAAAAATTCCGGGGATGTGATTGACAAGATAAAATCTAGAAATTTTCAAGCCAATACGATTGCTTCATACGATTTTTCAAATATGTACACCACGCTTCCTCACGACAAGATCAATGATCAATTGTCCAAACTCATTAAATGGTGCTATAATCGAGAGGGGAAAATTTATATTTGTACATCTGAATCAAAGGGTGTCTTTTCCGCTACAGAATACAAATCATACAAATCATGAACATGTAGCGACCTGTGTAGTGCCTTGTCCTTCCTCTTGGACAACAAGCAGGTTGAAGGGATTCCTATGGGTACAAATTGTGCGCCTCTTGTTGCAGATTTATTTTTATACACATATGAAAAGGAATTTATTCAAAATCTTCAAAAGCAAAGAAAACATGATGATGTGAAATGCTTCATTGGTACTTCTAGGTACCTGGATGATATTCTTACTATCGATAATCCTGTTTTTGAAAAGTATAAAGATGTTATTTATCCACAAGAATTGACTCTAAACAAGGCAAACTTTACAGACACTGAAACACCATTTTTGGACCTAAATATCAAAATTGTCAATGGAGAAATTCATACAAGTGTATATGACAAACGAGATGATTTTGGATTCAACATAGTAAATTTCCCCTGGCTTGACGGTGATGTCCCTTGATTACCGTCATACGGTATCTACATTTCACAGCTCATCCGGTATGCTAGAGCATGTACTGATGTTTTGGATTTTCATAATAGAAATCTACAAATTACAAAGAAACTTTTAGGTAAAGGTTTTCGCTTTCACAAACTAGTAAAGACTTTCTGGAAATTTTACAAAAATTATGATCAACTTCTTTTGAAATTCGGACCCATACAAGCAACGGAGTATATTACTTTAGGTATTTCACAACCTGCATTTAATGGTGACATAATTAACAAAATAAGAAGGATCAAAGGTTGACAGCATATGTATCGAAAATGCGTCAGAGTTATCAAACGCCTTTTATACCGTGGATATGATCCTAATGTCACCAAACGGACACTAAGCTTGGTACTTGACCAATATACAGTCTTGTACGAGCGCATTCTTAAGACTTGCACTCTGACTGACTGTGACGACGGGACTCCATGACGGGCCCTGTCCAAACCTCTTTAGAGAAGACAGGGCCCCGACCACCTGTCCTCTCTGAATGTCAGTCGGACTCCTCGGGTGATAACATATATGAGCTCGCTACAGCCGGCAGAGCACGGACTGTATTACGCACGCCCTCTTTTTATATCCATTTACATATTCATCTGTGTTGCCTGGACCCCTGCGTTTTACGGTCTTGTTTGTGTGTGGTCATCTAACAGTGAGGAGGTTGTTTTACACCATAATTGTGCGTTCTTCGAGACCTCTGGGAAATCGATATAGTGGGAGGGTTGTGCGCACGTAATCCAGGATAACCACACCGTCTGCTATTTACGTGGCAGATGGCCGTCCTAAGTCGGCACCGGTTGCCCATTGGTCTCGTTGGTTTACGTGTAGTCTTTTATGTTTCATGTTTCTATGTTGTGAGTTGGTGTTCCTTGTCCCTTTGCGTCTCTTTCTGTGGGTATCTGTTCTGTGTTTTTTGCATGGGTGTTTTGGGATTTTGCTGTGGGTGCTGCAACCTAGTGTTGTTGGAGATCCCCTCCTTTCTTTTCAATAATCCGAACTTGATTCCCTATCACAATATAGCTTTGTATCTTAGGGTGTAACGCATTTGAAGTTTGATTACTGTTATGCTTGAATCAATCTACACAAAATCGCAATTCTCAGATTTATACCCACAAATATGAAGAACTGTTTTCTTCCCTTAGCTTTAACAAAAGTATATAATGTACATTCACCCTCGCACGTAAACGTTGTAACAAAAATATTTTGTAGAATCAAAAAAAAAAAAAGATAAGGCCAAAACAAATTAAGATTTCGTTTGACGGGCACCGCCGCATTGCCTACAAACCCGTCGCATTTCCGATTTTTATCGCGTGTTTTACCATAATTTTAAAGTAGTCAATTGAACATCGTCGTGCTAATACAAATTGTTTGTTTACATATTCTTTACTTCACTAAATATATAAATTGTAAAGCTGTAACTCAATACTTGTTTACATAAAATAGTATTATTTACCCGAGCTGCCGTATTCAATTGTTGTTTGTACGGTAATCGCGACCACGCGTATATTCCATATCACGGACGAGGTAACGTAACGTAAAATGATACTTGACTCTGTTGTGATAATCTGCAAGAGCATTATTCTTTATTAAATTATCTAATTTATTAGAAATTTGAAAACGTTTTTGTTTAGAACTCACAGTTTACGCCAGATTGATCAGCCGGGAACGCCGGTGACGGGATCGAGGGGGCAGAAATACTAAACGATCCTAATTTCGATTCGGATAAACTAATCAACTAAACCCTAAGCACATCGCAGATACTTCAAAATTTCCGAGGGATAGAAATTCAAATTTGCAAACAACTTGCTCAAGTCCGACAGTGAAAAGGGATGACGAATCGATCAGGATACCCTTGTGTAATCGTTGTTAAAATTCAAAATAAATTGTCAGACATGCTGTGATCGGGAAGGCAAACTTGCTCAATGGGACGACGGTCCCTTCCACTTGGACTTTAATGGGTCATTCTCAAAAACAATGGGCCATCTTTCCTCACGAAAGGGCCATTCCAAAAATGATCATTTTTCGAAAAGCTATGCATATGCATGCATTATGCATCAGACGTTAGCACATTTTTTTGTCGCGAGATTCTCAATTTGACCATTTCCAATGAATAATTTACAGTACATTTTTTGCATGGATCACAGAACAGCCAAGACCAAACTTTCAGCCACCTTTCCTGAATTTTTTGTGTCCACGGATGGTCAGCTTCATTTTCAGCTTTGTTGATATTAGGGAAGACATTTTGTACAAATTTTATTACATCAATTTGTACCCATTGACTGACCACTTTTAAAAAATGACATTATAATTTTACGGACGAACGCATACACAAGTACCTTAACGTAGATAAGATACGTAGGTGGACGTTGGAGATTTAAATCTCAGGCGCAGATGTCGGAGAAAACTCAATATTGTATCAAAATAGCAAAGGACCTTTCAATTGTCAGTGAACAGAAGAATTTTGTGCCTTAGAGTCCTGACTGGCCATGTACACGTTACAACGTAGATACGAGAACAGAACTTTTAATAGATTTAAAAAACAAAAAAATGGACGCCGTAGAATAATGGCACCAGGGCGCAGCGAGTTGCCGATTTTATGGGCCATTTTCTATCAGAATGGGCCATCCCAATCCCTGGACATGTTTCTTTGTATTTTCCCTACTCTTTTTCCATGACAAGGGTCAAATTTTCGGTCTAACCACTAAGCAACAATTACGAGTTTCTCTCACTTAGTTGCACCTGAAAGTAGTTCACAAAATGTTAACGTCATTTGAAGTTTTAACCTTACACAGGGCAACGGTCAGAGATTGGTGATCCTTTTTAACATAAATAAGATGTACACCATACATGTATTTAGTCTACATCTTCATACTGGTCTGCCATAGGACATCGTCTGTCATATGATACATATAATAGGTGTGACCAAATCACAGAATATCTAGCAAACTTCAGGTTTGGAAATGCAATAAGTATATTACAGGAAGACGTTGGGTTATCTTGTTATGGGTTATCTTGATAATCAATGTACTAAACATTACCACTTCATACTATACTTAAGTTTTAATGTATTTTCAGCATCAAAACACTTGAATTAGAAATTTGGTTAAAGACAAATTACAAAAAATGTACATTCATCATATTTCACGTTTGCAAAAAAAAAAAAAAAAAAAAAAAAAAAACCTGCCTCCCTCACTTTTTTCTCTAAAAAAGTGCCCGTCAAACTAAACATTAATTTTGTATGGCCTAAATAAATAAATAAATAAACGAACTTGAGATTGTATTTTTTCAGTTCCCGAGGGTAATTTCAAAATGAAATGTCCGTGTTAAATCAAATTGCTATTGGGTAATTAAGAAAACAGGAAACATTATATTCCCTTTTAATGTTGATGCGAGAATTAATTTCATTTTCAATTTTTATGCCCCCTGAATCAAAGATTCGGGAGCATATACATGTAGAGTTGGCCTGTCCGTCTGTTTGTCTGTTTGTCTGTCCGAAAAACTTTAACACCTGGCATAACTTTTGAATGGAAAGTGATAGAGCTTTCATATTCGACATGCGTATTCCTTGTGACAAAACCTTTCCGTTGATACCAAAATGTTTGAACTCGTGACCTTAAGCTTGACCTATGACCTACTTTTCAAAAATTTAAACATTGGGTATAACGTTTGAATGGTAAGTGATAGGGCTCTTATATTTCACATGCATATTCCTTGACACAAGATTTTTCCATTGATATGAAATTTTCTAACCCAGTGACAATGCCCTTGATCTTTTACATACAAAACATTCAATTGTGTTTATAGTACCAAAGATGACACAGGTGGCATTCGTATTTCACAATCACAGGCTTTATTTGAAATGAAATATCAATTCCTAAATTTAAAAGTAATCATGAGATCTACTGTACCAATTTAGATATGACCACATTCAAGTTTTATTCTTTTATTACGTTTAATCTGGGCTCGCTTATTATGAGTTATTTTCTGACGAAGAAAAGGGTTCACTATGTTTAGTACCCGAAACGTGCATGTCTGGTCCATGCTGTTAATTTATATGGTTTTGAATGATGCTATTGAATATGAAGACGTTTAACAAATGAACTACATAGTGAGTGTCACTGCTGGTGGACCAAGAACCCCCGAGGGCACATGTAGCCAAACTCGATCAACTCCAGTTGATCGTCTGTTCTTCAACGCGTTTGAAATTTTCTGTTCGAAAAGTTCTTGAAATTTCTAAAACGTGGGTCCTGTAGCATCATATCCCACCCATTCTGCTACATCGTTTGGTACATTTTTGGACATAATTTTACACTTTTTGGCCATATTACATTGTTTAGACGTAGGATCACTGACGAGGGTTTAGTACCCGAAACGTGCATGTCTGGTACATGCTGTTAAATTATCTGGTCTTGAATGATGCTATTGAATATGAAGACGTTTAACATTTGTTGACAGCTATTGGATTTCTTATTTGTCACAGGTGCATTGTCAAGTAAGATTAAGGATAAATCAGGATGGACCCCCCGGACCAGCTTCAGATAGGAGTGACAAACTGTTCGCAGGAATAGAGGTACTTTTTAAAGAACAGATCTGTAATCTTTATACAGCATATCAGATATATCTAAAGATAGAACCTGTTTTATAAATGCTATGTTGAGTAAGTCTTTCTTTAACAATCTCCAAGATCTTATCAAAGGTAACATTAACACTGAAAAGAGTACAGTAGACAAATCAATAGTCTCTAACTAGGGTATTTTCCGGCATTGGGCAGCCAAAATAATTTACCTATGATTAAAAAAGTATGTGACATTTTGATCTTTTGACGTGTAAAGAAAATGAAATAATAAAGGGAGATAAAATATTTACACAATTCTTTGGATCAACATAATTATTGTTGGGCCTATCGTTACAGTCAGCTAGAAAATATACTACAATATATTCTTAAGAATACATATCTGACTTAATATAAGGTTTCCAAATACAATAATATCAGATAGATAGAAAAGATGAATTATAACATTATTATACTAAATTTTTCTCCTTACCTTAAAGACGATTTTTTTCTTTGCTTTTTTTTTAACAGATTACCCAATCAATTACTGTTGAACGAGGCAAAGAAGGAATAATTGAAATGAAACCTACTGTTCCGTTCGGTTGCTTACTCAATGGGGATCATCCGATTGACTGTAATCTAACGATTGAAATGTTTGTACCAAGGGATGCTAGAAAATGCGATGCTGAAATTAAGGCTAAGAATGCATATTACTGTGCCTATCAAATTTCAAATAAACTTTGGAATAAGCCAACACATGTGTTATTTGAGATAGGAGAAACAGGATCATACGAAATAAATAACCCAGATGGGTTTAGAATTGGTTTCAAGACACAATCAAGAAAACTGTTAGGAAACATCCATTGGGGTGATTACATACTTCCAGAAGTACATGTGCATGTAAGTAGACACATTTTTGTGTTCTTTTGAAAAAAAAATCAAAGTGTAATTGATTTTATGAAGCAGAAGAATATATGCCACGGTATTCTGTTCTTCATCGTGTTCATCCTAAGATAATTACGATTAGTTAAGTAAGATGGTCCGATCTGTATTATTTGTGTATTCGGTTCAATATCGCAAACGAAATCCCTTTTGTATCTTTAAACATCTTTACAAAAATCAATTTAAACAATAATGGAAAAAAACAAGCATATCAATAATGCATAAGGGTTCCAACGCTATACCTTCTTGAAGAAAATTTCAAACCAATTTCTTATGCATCAGACACGTTTTTCCGATATCAAATTCTCATCAGTGATGCTTCCAGCCAAAGCGCTTTTCATAAGCCGCCAAAATTCATTTCACTAAAGCCCTCTGGTTTTATTTTTAGAATTTTGAAAATGCATTGCATTTTATGTTTTTCTTGCCTAAGATCGCTTTTGATTTTTATTCATTTCAAAATGAGAAAAATATATTTGATCAAAGGATCAATGATACCCCGGCACATTTCACATATTTCACTGACGAGCGTCAAATACCCGAAACGTGCATGTCTGTCCATGCTGCAAATTAATCTGTTCTTAAATTATGCTATTGAATTTAAGACGTTAAACATTTGTACCACTTGGTGAGCGTCACTGTTGGTGGACCAGTAGTACGCAAGGACACATGTACATGTAGCCATGTTCGATCAACTTCGGCTGATTGTTTCATCGACGCACTCAAAAATTTCTGTATTCATTATTCTTGTGGGTCATGTAGCATCATATCCCACCCATCTTGCTACGTCTTCCGGTACATATTTTGACATAATGATTATCACATTCTTTGGCCATATACCATTGTTTAGAATGAGGATCACTGACGAAGCTTAAGTACCCGAAACGTGTCTTGTCCATGCTGCAAATTGATATGTTCTTAAATGATGCTATTGAAATTGAAATTGAAGACGTTTAACAAATGAGCAATATATAACAAGTTTGAAGGGGCAGAACTCCATACAAAATTTAACAAAATGACCCATATTTGAACTTGATTTCGACTTTTAATATAAACATATATGTAAGAAATGAATTTATTTCCTGTGACAGTGACAGATAGGGAAAAACCACATTCCTCTCAAGAAGTACTAAGTCATTAATCGAAAAATCATCTAACCAATGCAAGGGCAAACAAAACCAGGATAAAACCAAAACTAAGGCAATGGAACATAAATAAAAAAAAATACCATATATAATTGAGCGACATGACCAATATTCAAAGTGACCTGTATTTCTTAGTGGTAAAGCTACATCCAAGAAATGAATTTAATAACTGTAGTGCTTTTCCTATAAATATCCAGAACTAGTTTAATCATTTAATTTTAAAGCCGAATCTATCTCATCCTACGACTTCTCTAGTATGTATACCATCCTCCCTCATGAGAAAATAAAAGATCGCTTATCAAAACTTATTAAATTGTGCTTTGATCGAGAGGGTAAAACATTTATACGTACTTCTGACACAAAGAGGTTCTTTTTTTCAGTGGAATACATCATACAAATTATGGACTCGATCTGAGTAGTGCAAAGCCTTGTCCTTTCTTTTAGATAACATTTTTGAAAGATCTGGTGACACTATATACAGGCAATTTATTGGAACTCCTATAGGTACTGAATGTGCGCCTCTTGTTGGCGATTTGTTTTTATACAAAAACGAAAAGGAATTCATGCAAAATCAGCAAAAGCTCAAGTTATTTGACCACTTTAAGAGAGAAAATCACTGACCATCGAGCAATGCATGGAAACTTCAAAATTTTGGTTTTCCTTTTTTCACGTTTTTTGTAATCATTTTGATGCTTCTTGACCATGTATAGCAATAAAAAGGTTTTTAAACTTTTAAATAGAATATTTGCCTGTGTTTAAGTTGTTACCATGGAAACCTGCCAGTGAGACAAAAAAATTCTATAAATTTGTAAGATGTCCAACGTATTTTTTTTCATGTTTCCCACTGCTCAATTAAATTCAATTTAGTATCAAACAAATGTATCATGTATAGTGTTAAAGAAAAATTGAATAACATACATTAAATTGAAGTGACTCCGTTGCTATGGTAACCTGAAGTAGGCCTATTTTTTAAATTTTGACAAAATGAAATTATGTCTCTGAAACATAATTCAATATTTCAAATCTGCAACAGTCAGGACATATAATAAATATTGCGTATGATTAACCAATCAAAGCTGTATTATAATCATGAAAAAAATCGGGAAGCCTTTTTGAGGAAACTCGGAAAAAATGTTTTAAAAAGTCCCTTTTTTCAGTAAAATTCAAAATTTATTATTTTCATTATCAAATAATTTTAAATAACTTTTCTTATTTACAAATGAATATTTCCTCTTATTTTGTATAAATAGACTAAGGGAGACATATTTCTATGTAATATCGGAAAATCCTCCATAGCAACCGATTTTATTTTATAGCAACCATTTTCAATAATTGAATTTAATTATTCATTACGAGTTTTTTATTTGTTATATGTATGATTTTTTTGTTTGGCTCATATGAGGATATTTTCTAATGTTGCAAATATTCATCTTTTATCCAAAATTTCACAGAAATTGCCCATTTCACCTAGCAACGAGATATACACCTTAGTTACCATAATAGATGCATAATACCGGCTAATATTATATTACCAAGTATGGATATTTCTTCCATACTAATGTATTGAAAGTCTAACAATAATACGTAAATTACAAAACATGAGAAATTCTATACCTAAGATGTGATAAATCCTCCATAGCAACCAATTTTATTCCATAGCAACCGTTTTCATGAATTAAATTTATCATTTTATTACTGGCGTTTATCTAGTTATGTATGCACTGTTTTATTTGGCTCATAAAATGATATTTTCTTATGTTGCAAATAATGTATCTATTATCAAAAAGGTCATTAAAATAGCCCATTTTACCTAGCAACGAGATGTACATCTTAGTTACCATACCTCTCAGTTCAGAAGATGCATGATACCAGTTTATTTATATTCCCTCGTATGGATATCTATTGTATACTCATTTATGGAAAGACTTACAGTGATATGCAGAAACATGAGAAATTATAAATATAAGATGTGAAAAATCCTCCATCATTAAAATTGCCCATTATACCTAGCAACGAGATGTACACCTTAGTTACCATACCTCTCAGTTCAGAAGATGCATGATACAAGTTTATTTATATTCCCTCTTATGGATATCTATTGTATACTCATTTATGGAAAGACTTACAGTGATATGCAGAAACATGAGAAATTATATATATAAGATGTGAAAAATCTTCCATAGCAACCAATTGTATTCCATAGCAACCATTTCAAATAATTGAAATTAACTATTTATAACGGGGCTTTATCTAGTTATATATGCGATTTTTAAGATGGAACTTATCTTTTATCTAAAATGACACAGAAATTGTCCATTTTACCTAGCAACAAGATATACACCTTAGCTACCATACCTTTCAGCTCTTAAGATGCCTGATACCGATTTATTTCATATTAACAAATATGGATTTTTATTCCATATTTGTAAATGGAAAGACTTACAATAATTGGCAGATTAAAAAATTCTCCATTGCAATTAACTTTTTACCTTAGCAACCATTTTACGTTTTTCTGTTAAGCAACGTAATATTGAATTAACAAATGTAAAGTGTTCCCTTTTTGTAAAATTATGTGTTCCATTGTACTAAGAATGGAATTAAGAGATATCATTGTATTGTAATAATTAATCTACCTTGAGGATTAATAGGAAATGATAGTTCTGTGCCACAAGCCCCTCACATGTTAATGGGAAATATAGGCCTGCCTCACCTAAAGGTAAGGGACCGATCGATATCTTTTGTAGAAATATTGTCAGATACAAGATGGTCCGGAGATCACTGAAGCATATCCCCCTCCTCTTCAGGATATGCCTCAGTGAACTCCAGGATGAGCCTTACTGGCTCGTCAGAAGCTCCAATCGAAATTGTGCCATCAAGGCTGTATACAAATATTTTAAACATTTCCAGTCTGTGACCTTGACCTTGAAATCAATAGTAATCTTACACAAGTAATAAGCAATAAGTGTATGAAGTCTGGTGAACACCCATTCAAAAATGCAACCTTTGGGCTGTATACGAGGATTTTAATATGGATTCTCTGTAAAAACCTAAAACAAATCTGACATGTTTGGCCACGACATGTCTCAGATTTTGGATATGTTTTGTGTACAAGGTTTATATGATGTCCTCAGAACGAAATGACCTTCTATTTTTTCTCTGACGTTCCGTTGCCATGTTAACCAAGGTTTTGTAAAAAAAAACTTTTAAATAAGGCAATTTTATGCATCCCTTTACCATGGAAACGAATGTTAAATGTATATGCAATTTTCTGAACAGATTATTTAAACCCTCTTAAGTTAATATAATTTGATTATTCAATGCTTCTTCCTAATGTAGGCCATATAAGCTTCAATTTGAAGAAAATTGCTTATTCAAAATGTGCCATTTTAGGCCTTCAAAATGTGCCATTTTAGGCAAAGTTAGACCTTATTTTACCTGTATTTCACTTAATTTTGACATGAGTAACAATGCAGTTGCACAAGATTAGAATTACAATTGCCTATTTCCTGAATAATATTACCCTAGGACTACATAGGAATCGAAGGAAATTTATGTAGAAATGAGATTTTTCTGGGGATTTTTTGTCTGTGAAATAGGTTACTATCATGGTAACATTTGGTACGAATTCATAAGTAAAAAAGCTAATTTCTAAATGTGTATCCTGTTATCGTTACAAAACTTGGTATGTAGATGTATTAAAGATAATTTGATGCTAACACGACTTTGAGAAAATGTCAAGTTCATTTGATCAATTTTCAAGGTCATTGAAATATATTTGCTACTTTCAGGCAAAATGTTGTGATTTTTCACTAAAAAAGACACGATTAACGGTAAACGGTATGGAACAATCAAGAAGGGTTCAAAGTATGATAACTGCATTATTTGTTGGGATGAGTATCACAATTATCGAATACCATTGAAGACCCAAATAAATGTTTATGAGAAAAATCTAGAAAATCTAAATTTTATGCTCTTATTGAAAGTATGGCATGTACATAGAAGTGAAATATGATTTAACAAAACTGTGATGAATTCTACTTCTTTTGATAGATTGTTCAACTGTCTATATTCAAAATCAAAATATCTAATGAAACAAGCTAGAGAAATCAATTCAACATAATTGGAAATCCTGTTTTTGTGTAAATTTGAGTCTAAAGTTAGAAATGACCTTGGACTTTGGACAGATGACCTTGAAATAATTAGAATGTCAAGTGATAATGATAAACGCAATTTGTATACAAGTATCCATATTCATAATCATAGGACTAAAAAAAGGGGAAAAAGAATGTTTTTAAATGTGTTTAAATTTGTGGTTCACCGAAATATTGATTCCAAGTTGCTATAGCAACGGTTTTTGATTCATGACAAAATGGTGAGTTTCATCCTAAATTTTATTTCTTCAATTTTTCAGCAATGGACATTAATTTTGTCAAGGGGACATCGAATACCCATATCATGTGCCAAATTATGGTTTTCAACCTTCAAAATAGTCAAAAACAGGCATAAAATGACCCTAAAAATAGACCTTATTTGTGACATGGTTTTCATGACAATAAAATGCCACAATATGTCTTATTTCTCATATATTTGATGGTGTCAAATAGATAGACCCCATTGCCATGGTAACCATGGTTCAAATACAATAAAATACTTTGTTTTCATTGTTTTTAGATTAAGTTTGATAATTTCAGAAATTTCATCAAAATCCATGACACGCTGTGGCCTGCTGTTTTAGGTTTTTACAGGGAATCCATACTAAATATTTACAACCTGTGACCGTGACCTTTGACCTAAAACCTTGAAAATAAATAGGGTATTTCCTTTTGCCATAAGTAATAATTGTATGAAGTTGAATACAGATCCAATGAAAAGTGCAATCTTTAGGCTGTATACAAAGATTTTGAACATTTACGATCTGTGACCTTGACCTTTGACCTTGAAAATCTTAAACTTCAAAAGTGTTTTCAATGTTTATTTTCTGCAGCATTTTAATTATCGTAAAAAGATTATCGATTTTCGTACGTAATATCAGTTATTCTTGATTTTTATTCCCAGACATATCAGCGTTTGGTTTATAAATAGAGTCATTATAGCCTTTTGTTTTACACTCTAATCCGTTGCTAAGGACATATAAAATACTGATCAACAGGGCATGGGGTTAATTTGCATCTTTCTGGAAGTCTTTTAAAACGTTTATGGTACAATTTGGCTAAAAAAGATTTAAGATTGTTAGGAATATGCTTACATCGCATTTAATTCAAGAAACAACAACGGTTGCCATGGGATATTCATGGTTGCTATGGATGCTATGAATGGTTGCTATGCAGTGCGTAGGTTGTCTGTCACTGATTTACTCTAAAAGGCATAAAACTAAAACTCAATCTAAATGTTTGGTCTCGAAATCTCTGTTCATCTCTTATTTTGAGGAGTTGCTATGGAATAAATGATTGCAGCTATGGAAACAAAAAATATATAATAGGATATAATTATTTCATTTAACACCAAAGCAACATTTATAAATTGATTTTATCTCAAAATGACGAATGATTCCAGTCAAAAAGAGTAAGAAATCATTTTTGGTCGTTTTGTTTTTACACAAAATTAAGGTATTCAGCCCGTAATACATTTTCAATGAGAATTATCAAAGATACAGATTTTCTATGTCATCGTATAGAATACTTTATACACTAATTTTGCTCATATAAATGATGCCACTTGTAAACCAATGACCCATGCAATTACCTCCGAACATTCCCGATAATAAAATCATCGGTATTTGTCGGAAATGTGGGAATAGCGTAAAAATCTTAACCGGAAGTAACTCTAGCCAAGTTCGATCAATTTCGGTTGATCGTTTCTTCAACGCATTCTAAAATTTCTGTTATCAAAATTTCTTGAAATTTCTAAAACGTGGGTCCTGTAGCATCATATCCCACCCATCCTGCTACGTCTTTCGGTATGCTTTTCGACATAGTAACTTTCCTACTTTTTTGGCATATTACATTGTTTAGATTTGAGGATCACTGACGAGGGTTAAGTACCCGAAACGTGCATGTCTGGTCCATGCTGCAAATTTTATCTGTTCTTAAATGATGCTATTCAATTTGAAGACTTTTACATTTATACCACTTGTTGAGTGTCACTGCTGGTGGACCAGGAGTCCCCGAGGGCACATGTAGCCAAGTTCGATCAATTTCGGTTGATCGTTTCTTCAACGTATTCTAAAATTTCTGTTATCAAAATTTCTTGAAATTTCTAAAACATGGGTCCTGTAGCATCATATCCCACCCATCCTGCTACGTCTTTCGGTATGCTTTTCGACATAGTAACTTTCCTACTTTTTTGGCATGTTACATTGTTTAGATTTGAGGATCACTGACGAGGGTTAAGTACCCGAAACGTGCATGTCTGGTCCATGCTGCAAATTTTATCTGTTCTTAAATGATGCTATTCAATTTGAAGACGTTTACATTTATACCACTTGGTGAGTGTCACTGCTGGTGGACCAGGAGTCCCCGAGGGCACATGTAGCCAAGTTCGATCAACTTCGGTTGATCGTTTCTTCAACGCATTCTAAAATTTCTGTTATCAAAATTTCTTGAAATTTCTAAAACGTGGGTCCTGTAGCATCATATCCCACCCATCCTGCTACGTCTTTCGGTATGCTTTTCGACATAGTAACTTTCCTACTTTTTTGGCATATTACATTGTTTAGATTTGAGGATCACTGACGAGGGTTAAGTACCCGAAACGTGCATGTCTGGTCCATGCTGCAAATTTTATCTGTTCTTAAATGATGCTATTCAATTTGAAGACGTTTACATTTATACCACTTGGTGAGTGTCACTGCTGGTGGACCAGGAGTCCCCGAGGGCACATGTAGCCAAGTTCGATCAATTTCGGTTGATCGTTTCTTCGACGCATTCTAAAATTTCTGTTATCAAAATTTCTTGAAATTTCTAAAACGTGGGTCCTGTAGCATCATATCCCACCCATCCTGCTACGTCTTTCGGTATGCTTTTCGACATAGTAACTTTCCTACTTTTTTGGCATGTTACATTGTTTAGATTTGAGGATCACTGACGAGGGTTAAGTACCCGAAACGTGCATGTCTGGTCCATGCTGCAAATTTTATCTGTTCTTAAATGATGCTATTCAATTTGAAGACGTTTACATTTATACCACTTGGTGAGTGTCACTGCTGTGGACCAGGAGTCCCCGAGGGCACATGTAGCCAAGTTCGATCAATTTCGGTTGATCGTTTCTTCAACGCATTCTAAAATTTCTGTTATCAAAATTTCTTGAAATTTCTAAAACGTGGGTCCTGTAGCATCATATCCCACCCATCCTGCTACGTCTTTCGGTATGCTTTTCGACATAGTAACTTTCCTACTTTTTTGGCATATTACATTGTTTAGATTTGAGGATCACTGACGAGGGTTAAGAAACCCGAAACGTGCATGTCTGGTCCATGCTGCAAATTTTATCTGTTCTTAAATGATGCTATTCAATTTGAAGACGTTTACATTTATACCACTTGGTGAGTGTCACTGCTGGTGGACCAGGAGTCCCCGAGGGCACATGTAGCCAAGTTCGATCAATTTCGGTTGATCGTTTCTTCAACGCATTCTTAAATTTCTGTTATCAAAATTTCTTGAAATTTCTATAACGTGGGTCCTGTAGCATCATATCCCACCCATCCTTCTACGTCTTTCGGTATGCTTTTCGACATAGTAACTTTCCTACTTTTTTGGCATGTTACATTGTTTAGATTTGAAGATCACTGACGAGGGTTAAGGACCCGAAACGTGCATGTCTGGTCCATGCTGCAAATTTTATCTGTTCTTAAATGATGCTATTCAATTTGAAGACGTTTACATTTATACCACTTGGTGAGTGTCACTGCTGGTGGACCAGGAGTCCCCGAGGGCACATGTAGCCAAGTTCGATCAATTTCGGTTGATCGTTTCTTCAACGCATTCTAAAATTTATTTTATCAAAATTTCTTGAAATTTCTAAAACGTGGGTCCTGTAGCATCATATCCCACCCATCCTGCTACGTCTTTCGGTATGCTTTTCGACATAGTAACTTTCCTACTTTTTTGGCATATTACATTGTTTAGATTTGAGGATCACTGACGAGGGTTAAGTACCCGAAACGTACATGTCTGGTCCATGCTGCAAATTTTATCTGTTCTTAAATGATGCTATTCAATTTGAAGACGTTTACATTTATACCACTTGGTGAGTGTCACTGTTGGTGGACCAGGAGTCCCCGAGGGCACATGTAGCCAAGTTCGATCAATTTCGGTTGATCGTTTCTTCAACGCATTCTAAAATTTCTGTTATCAAAATTTCTTGAAATTTCTAAAACGTGGGTCCTGTAGCATCATATCCCACCCATCCTGCTACGTCTTTCGGTATGCTTTTCGACATAGTAACTTTCCTACTTTTTTGGCATATTACATTGTTTAGATTTGAGGATCACTGACGAGGGTTAAGTACCCGAAACGTGCATGTCTGGTCAATGCTGCAAATTTTATCTGTTCTTAAATGATGCTATTCAATTTGAAGACGTTTACATTTATACCACTTGGTGAGTGTCACTGCTGGTGGACCAGGAGTCCCCGAGGGCACATGTAGCCAAGTTCGATCAATTTCGGTTGATCGTTTCTTCAACGCATTCTAAAATTTCTGTTATCAAAATTTCTTGAAATTTCTCAAACGTGGGTCCTGTAGCATCATATCCCACCCATCCTGCTACGTCTTTCGGTATGCTTTTCGACATAGTAACTTTCCTACTTTTTTGGCATATTACATTGTTTAGATTTGAGGATCACTGACGAGGGTTAAGTACCCGAAACGTGCATGTCTGGTCCATGCTGCAAATTTTATCTGTTCTTAAATGATGCTATTCAATTTGAAGACGTTTACATTTATACCACTTGGTGAGTGTCACTGCTGGTGGACCAGAAGTCCCCGAGGGCACATGTAGCCAAGTTCGATCAATTTCGGTTGATCGTTTCTTCAACGCATTCTAAAATTTCTGTTATCAAAATTTCTTGAAATTTCTAAAACGTGGGTCCTGTAGCATCATATCCCACCCATCCTGCTACGTCTTTCGGTATGCTTTTCGACATAGTAATTTTCCTACTTTTTTGGCATATTACATTGTTTAGATTTGAAGATCACTGACGAGGGTTAAGAAACCCGAAACGTGCATGTCTGGTCCATGCTGCAAATTTTATCTGTTCTTAAATGATGCTATTCAATTTGAAGACGTTTACATTTATACCACTTGGTGAGTGTCACTGCTGGTGGACCAGGAGTCCCCGAGGGCACATGTAGCCAAGTTCGATCAATTTCGGTTGATCGTTTCTTCAACGCATTCTAAAATTTCTGTTATCAAAAATTCTTGAAATTTCTATAACGTGGGTCCTGTAGCATCATATCCCACCCATCCTGCTACGTCTTTCGGTATGCTTTTCGACATAGTAACTTTCCTACTTTTTTGGCATGTTACATTGTTTAGATTTGAGGATCACTGACGAGGGTTAAGTACCCGAAACGTGCATGTCTGGTCCATGCTGCAAATTTTATCTGTTCTTAAATGATGCTATTCAATTTGAAGACGTTTACATTTATACCACTTGGTGAGTGTCACTGCTGGTGGACCAGGAGTCCCCGAGGGCACATGTAGCCAAGTTCGATCAATTTCGGTTGATCGTTTCTTCAACGCATTCTAAAATTTCTGTTATCAAAATTTCTTGAAATTTCTAAAACGTGGGTCCTGTAGCATCATATCCCACCCATCCTGCTACGTCTTTCGGTATGCTTTTCGACATAGTAACTTTCCTACTTTTTTGGCATATTACATTGTTTAGATTTGAGGATCACTGACGAGGGTTAAGTACCCGAAACGTGCATGTCTGGTCCATGCTACAAATTTTATCTGTTCTTAAATGATGCTATTCAATTTGAAGACGTTTACATTTATACCACTTGGTGAGTGTCACTGCTGGTGGACCAGGAGTCCCCGAGGGCACATGTAGCCAAGTTCGATCAATTTCGGTTGATCGTTTCTTCAACGCATTCTAAAATTTCTGTTATCAAAATTTCTTGAAATTTCTAAAACGTGGGTCCTGTAGCATCATATCCCACCCATCCTGCTACGTCTTTCGGTATGCTTTTCGACATAGTAACTTTCCTACTTTTTTGGCATATTACATTGTTTAGATTTGAGGATCACTGACGAGGGTTAAGTACCCGAAACGTGCATGTCTGGTCCATGCTGCAAATTTTATCTGTTCTTAAATGGTGCTATTCAATTTGAAGACGTTTACATTTATACCACTTGGTGAGTGTCACTGCTGGTGGACCAGGAGTCCCCGAGGGCACATGTAGCCAAGTTCGATCAATTTCGGTTGATCGTTTCTTCAACGCATTCTAAAATTTCTGTTATCAAAATTTCTTAAAATTTCTAAAACGTGGGTCCTGTAGCATCATATCCCACCCATCCTGCTACGTCTTTCGGTATGCTTTTCGACATAGTAACTTTCCTACTTTTTTGGCATATTACATTGTTTAGATTTGAGGATCACTGACGAGGGTTAAGTACCCGAAACGTGCATGTCTGGTCCATGCTGCAAATTTTATCTGTTCTTAAATGATGCTATTCAATTTGAAGACGTTTACATTTATACCACTTGGTGAGTGTCACTGCTGGTGGACCAGGAGTCCCCGAGGGCACATGTAGCCAAGCTCGATCAATTTCGGTTGATCGTTTCTTCAACGCATTCTAAAATTTCTGTTATCAAATTTCTTGAAATTTCTAAAACGTGGGTCCTGTAGCATCATATCCCACCCATCCTGCTACGTCTTTCGGTATGCTTTTCGACATAGTAACTTTCCTACTTTTTTGGCATATTACATTGTTTAGATTTGAGGATCACTGACGAGGGTTAAGTACCCGAAACGTGCATGTCTGGTCCATGCTGCAAATTTTATCTGTTCTTAAATGATGCTATTCAATTTGAAGACGTTTACATTTATACCACTTGGTGAGTGTCACTGCTGGTGGACCAGGAGTCCCCGAGGGCACATGTAGCCAAGTTCGATCAACTTCGGTTGATCGTTTCTTCAACGCATTCTAAAATTTCTGTTATCAAATGTCTTGAAATTTCTAAAACGTGGGTCCTGTAGCATCATATCCCACCCATCCTGCTACGTCTTTCGGTATGCTTTTCGACATAGTAACTTTCCTACTTTTTTGGCATATTACATTGTTTAGATTTGAGGATCACTGACGAGGGTTAAGTACCCGAAACGTGCATGTCTGGTCCATACCGCAAATTTTATCTGTTCTTAAATGATGCTATTCAATTTGAAGACGTTTACATTTATACCACTTGGTGAGTGTCACTGCTGGTGGACCAGGAGTCCCCGAGGGCACATGTAGCCAAGTTCGATCAATTTCGGTTAATCGATTCTTCAACGCATTCTAAAATTTCTGTGATCAAAATTTCTTGAAATTTCTAAAACGTGGGTCCTGTAGCATCATATCCCACCCATCCTGCTACGTCTTTCGGTATGCTTTTCGACATAGTAACTTTCCTACTTTTTTGGCATATTACATTGTTTAGATTTGAGGATCACTGACGAGGGTTAAGTACCCGAAACGTGCATGTCTGGTCCATGCTGCAAATTTTATCTGTTCTTAAATGGTGCTATTCAATTTGAAGACGTTTACATTTATACCACTTGGTGAGTGTCACTGCTGGTGGACCAGGAGTCCCCGAGGGCACATGTAGCCAAGTTCGATCAATTTCGGTCGATCGTTTCTTCAACGCATTCTAAAATTTCTGTTATCAAAATTTCTTGAAATTTCTAAAACGTGGGTCCTGTAGCATCATATCCCACCCATCCTGCTACGTCTTTCGGTATGCTTTTCGACATAGTAACTTTCCTACTTTATTGGCATATTACATTGTTTAGATTTGAGGATCACTGACGAGGGTTAAGTACCCGAAACGTGCATGTCTGGTCCATGCTGCAAATTTTATCTGTTCTTAAATGATGCTATTCAATTTGAAGACGTTTACATTTATACCACTTGGTGAGTGTCACTGCTGGTGGACCAGGAGTCCCCGAGGGCACATGTAGCCAAGTTCGATCAACTTCGGTTGATCGTTTCTTCAACGCATTCTAAAATTTCTGTTATCAAATGTTTTGAAATTTCTAAAACGTGGGTCCTGTAGCATCATATCCCACCCATCCTGCTACGTCTTTCGGTATGCTTTTCGACATAGTGACTTTCCTACTTTTTTGGCATATTACATTGTTTAGATTTGAGGATCACTGACGAGGGTTAAGTACCCGAAACGTGCATGTCTGGTCCATACCGCAAATTTTATCTGTTCTTAAATGATGCTATTCAATTTGAAGACGTTTACATTTATACCACTTGGTGAGTGTCACTGCTGGTGGACCAGGAGTCCCCGAGGGCACATGTAGCCAAGTTCGATCAATTTCGGTTGATCGTTTCTTCAACGCATTCTAAAATTTCTGTTATCAAAATTTCTTGAAATTTCTAAAACGTTGGTCCTGTAGCATCATATCCCACCCATCCTGCTACGTCTTTCGGTATGCTTTTCGACATAGTAACTTTCCTACTTTTTTGGCATATTACATTGTTTAGATTTGAGGATCACTGGCGAGGGTTAAGTACCCGAAACGTGCATGTCTGGTCCATACCGCAAATTTTATCTGTTCTTAAATGATGCTATTCAATTTGAAGACGTTTACATTTGTACCACTTGGTGAGTGTCACTGCTGGTGGACCAGGAGTCCCCGAGGGCACATGTAGCCAAGTTCGATCAACTTCGGTTGATCGTTTCTTCAACGCATTCTAAAATTTCTGTTATCAAATGTCTTGAAATTTCTAAAACGTGGGTCCTGTAGCATCATATCCCACCCATCCTGCTACGTCTTTCGGTATGCTTTTCGACATAGTAACTTTCCTACTTTTTTGGCATATTACATTGTTTAGATTTGAGGATCACTGACGAGGGTTAAGTACCCGAAACGTGCATGTCTGGTCCATACCGCAAATTTTATCTGTTCTTAAATGATGCTATTCAATTTGAAGACGTTTACATTTATACCACTTGGTGAGTGTCACTGCTGGTGGACCAGGAGTCCCCGAGGGCACATGTAGCCAAGTTCGATCAATTTCGGTTGATCGTTTCTTCAACGCATTCTAAAATTTCTGTTATCAAAATTTCTTGAAATTTCTAAAACGTTGGTCCTGTAGCGTCATATCCCACCCATCCTGCTACGTCTTTCGGTATGCTTTTCGACATAGTAACTTTCCTACTTTTTTTGCATATTTCATTGTTTAGATTTGAGGATCACTGACGAGGGTTAAGTACCCGAAACGTGCATGTCTGGTCCATACCGCAAATTTTATCTGTTCTTAAATGATGCTATTCAATTTGAAGACGTTTACATTTATACCACTTGGTGAGTGTCACTGCTGGTGGACCAGGAGTCCCCGAGGGCACATGTAGCCAAGTTCGATCAATTTCGGTTGATCGTTTCTTCAACACATTCTAAAATTTCTGTTATCAAAATTTCTTGAAATTTCTAAAACGTGGGTCCTGTAGCATCATATCCCACCCATCCTGCTACGTCTTTCGGTATGCTTTTCGACATAGTAACTTTCCTACTTTTTTGGCATATTTCATTGTTTAGATTTGAGGATCACTGACGAGGGTTAAGTACCCGAAACGTGCATGTCTGGTCCATGCTGCAAATTTTATCTGTTCTTAAATGATGCTATTCAATTTGAAGACGTTTACATTTATACCACTTGGTGAGTGTCACTGCTGGTGGACCAGGAGTCCCCGAGGGCACATGTAGCCAAGTTCGATCAATTTCGGTTGATCGTTTCTTCAACGCATTCTAAAATTTCTGTTATCAAAATTTCTTGAAATTTCTAAAACGTGGGTCCTGTAGCATCATATCCCACCCATCCTGCTACGTCTTTCGGTATGCTTTTCGACATAGTAACTTTCCTACTTTTTTGGCATATTACATTGTTTAGATTTGAGGATCACTGACGAGGGTTAAGTACCCGAAACGTGCATGTCTGGTCCATGCTGCAAATTTTATCTGTTCTTAAATGATGCTATTCAATTTGAAGACGTTTACATTTATACCACTTGGTGAGTGTCACTGATGGTGGACCAGGAGTCCCCGAGGGCACATGTAGCCAAGCTCGATCAATTTCGGTTGATCGTTTCTTCAACGCATTCTAAAATTTCTGTTATCAAATTTCTTGAAATTTCTAAAACGTGGGTCCTGTAGCATCATATCCCACCCATCCTGCTACGTCTTTCGGTATGCTTTTCGACATAGTAACTTTCCTACTTTTTTGGCATATTACATTGTTTAGATTTGAGGATCACTGACGAGGGTTAAGTACCCGAAACGTGCATGTCTGGTCCATGCTGCAAATTTTATCTGTTCTTAAATGGTGCTATTCAATTTGAAGACGTTTACATTTATACCACTTGGTGAGTGTCACTGCTGGTGGACCAGGAGTCCCCGAGGGCACATGTAGCCAAGTTCGATCAATTTCGGTCGATCGTTTCTTCAACGCATTCTAAAATTTCTGTGATCAAAATTTCTTGAAATTTCTAAAACGTGGGTCCTATAGCATCATATCCCACCCATCCTGCTACGTCTTTCGGTATGCTTTTCGACATAGTAACTTTCCTACTTTTTTGGCATATTACATTGTTTAGATTTGAGGATCACTGACGAGGGTTAAGTACCCGAAACGTGCATGTCTGGTCCATGCTGCAAATTTTATCTGTTCTTAAATGATGCTATTCAATTTGAAGACGTTTACATTTATACCACTTGGTGAGTGTCACTGCTGGTGGACCAGGAGTCCCCGAGGGCACATGTAGCCAAGTTCGATCAACTTCGGTTGATCGTTTCTTCAACGCATTCTAAAATTTCTGTTATCAAATGTCTTGAAATTTCTAAAACGTGGGTCCTGTAGCATCATATCCCACCCATCCTGCTACGTCTTTCGGTATGCTTTTCGACATAGTAACTTTCCTACTTTTTTGGCATATTACATTGTTTAGATTTGAGGATCACTGACGAGGGTTAAGTACCCGAAACGTGCATGTCTGGTCCATACCGCAAATTTTATCTGTTCTTAAATGATGCTATTCAATTTGAAGACGTTTACATTTATACCACTTGGTGAGTGTCACTGCTGGTGGACCAGGAGTCCCCGAGGGCACATGTAGCCAAGTTCGATCAATTTCGGTTGATCGTTTCTTCAACGCATTCTAAAATTTCTGTTATCAAAATTTCTTGAAATTTCTAAAACGTTGGTCCTGTAGCATCATATCCCACCCATCCTGCTACGTCTTTCGGTATGCTTTTCGACATAGTAACTTTCCTACTTTTTTGGCATATTACATTGTTTAGATTTGAGGATCGCTGACGAGTGTTAAGTACCCGAAACGTGCATGTCTGGTCCATACCGCAAATTTTATCTGTTCTTAAATGATGCTATTCAATTTGAAGACGTTTACATTTATACCACTTGGTGAGTGTCACTGCTGGTGGACCAGGAGTCCCCGAGGGCACATGTAGCCAAGTTCGATCAATTTCGGTTGATCGATTCTTCAACGCATTCTAAAATTTCTGTTATCAAAATTTCTTGAAATTTCTAAAACGTGGGTCCTGTAGCATCATATCCCACCCATCCTGCTACGTCTTTCGGTATGCTTTTCGACATAGTAACTTTCCTACTTTTTTGGCATATTACATTGTTTAGATTTGAGGATCACTGACGAGGGTTAAGTACCCGAAACGTGCATGTCTGGTCCATGCTGCAAATTTTATCTGTTCTTAAATGGTGCTATTCAATTTGAAGACGTTTACATTTATACCACTTGGTGAGTGTCACTGCTGGTGGACCAGGAGTCCCCGAGGGCACATGTAGCCAAGTTCGATCAATTTCGGTCGATCGTTTCTTCAACGCATTCTAAAATTTCTGTTATCAAAATTTCTTGAAATTTCTAAAACGTGGGTCCTGTAGCATCATATCCCACCCATCCTGCTACGTCTTTCGGTATGCTTTTCGACATAGTAACTTTCCTACTTTTTTGGCATATTACATTGTTTAGATTTGAGGATCACTGACGAGGGTTAAGTACCCGAAACGTGCATGTCTGGTCCATGCTGCAAATTTTATCTGTTCTTAAATGATGCTATTCAATTTGAAGATGTTTACATTTATACCACTTGGTGAGTGTCACTGCTGGTGGACCAGGAGTCCCCGAGGGCACATGTAGCCAAGTTCGATCAACTTCGGTTGATCGTTTCTTCAACGCATTCTAAAATTTCTGTTATCAAATGTCTTGAAATTTCTAAAACGTGGGTCCTGTAGCATCATATCCCACCCATCCTGCTACGTCTTTCGGTATGCTTTTCGACATAGTAACTTTCCTACTTTTTTGGCATATTACATTGTTTAGATTTGAGGATCACTGACGAGGGTTAAGTACCCGAAACGTGCATGTCTGGTCCATACCGCAAATTTTATCTGTTCTTAAATGATGCTATTCAATTTGAAGACGTTTACATTTATACCACTTGGTGAGTGTCACTGCTGGTGGACCAGGAGTCCCCGAGGGCACATGTAGCCAAGTTCGATCAATTTCGGTTGATCGTTTCTTCAACGCATTCTAAAATTTCTGTTATCAAAATTTCTTGAAATTTCTAAAACGTTGGTCCTGTAGCGTCATATCCCACCCATCCTGCTACGTCTTTCGGTATGCTTTTCGACATAGTAACTTTCCTACTTTTTTGGCATATTACATTGTTTAGATTTGAGGATCGCTGACGAGGGTTAAGTACCCGAAACGTGCATGTCTGGTCCATACCGCAAATTTTATCTGTTCTTAAATGATGCTATTCAATTTGAAGACGTTTACATTTATACCACTTGGTGAGTGTCACTGCTGGTGGACCAGGAGTCCCCGAGGGCACATGTAGCCAAGTTCGATCAACTTCGGTTGATCGTTTCTTCAACGCATTCTAAAATTTCTGTTATCAAATGTCTTGAAATTTCTAAAACGTCGGTCCGTCCTGTAGCATCATATCCCACCCATCCTGCTACGTCTTTCGGTATGCTTTTCGACATAGTAACTTTCCTACTTTTTTGGCATATTACATTGTTTAGATTTGAGGATCACTGACGAGGGTTAAGTACCCGAAACGTGCATGTCTGGTCCATACCGCAAATTTTATCTGTTCTTAAATGATGCTATTCAATTTGAAGACGTTTACATTTATACCACTTGGTGAGTGTCACTGCTGGTGGACCAGGAGTCCCCGAGGGCACATGTAGCCAAGTTCGATCAATTTCGGTTGATCGTTTCTTCAACGCATTCTAAAATTTCTGTTATCAAAATTTCTTGAAATTTCTAAAACGTGGGTCCTGTAGCATCATATCCCACCCATCCTGCTACGTCTTTCGGTATGCTTTTCGACATAGTAACTTTCCTACTTTTTTGGCATATTACATTGTTTAGATTTGAGGATCACTGACGAGGGTTAAGTACCCGAAACGTGCATGTCTGGTCCATACCGCAAATTTTATCTGTTCTTAAATGATGCTATTTAATTTGAAGACGTTTACATTTATACCACTTGGTGAGTGTCACTGCTGGTGGACCAGGAGTCCCCGAGGGCACATGTAGCCAAGTTCGATCAATTTCGGTTGATCGATTCTTCAACGCATTCTAAAATTTCTGTTATCAAAATTTCTCGAAATTTCTAAAACGTGGGTCCTGTAGCATCATATCCCACCCATCCTGCTACGTCTTTCGGTATGCTTTTCGACATAGTAACTTTCCTACTTTTTTGGCATATTACATTGTTTAGATTTGAGGATCACTGACGAGGGTTAAGTACCCGAAACGTGCATGTCTGGTCCATGCTGCAAATTTTATCTGTTCTTAAATGATGCTATTCAATTTGAAGACGATTACATTTATACCACTTGGTGAGTGTCACTGCTGGTGGACCAGGAGTCCCCGAGGGCACATGTAGCCAAGTTCGATCAATTTCGGTTGATCGTTTCTTCAACGCATTCTAAAATTTCTGTTATCAAAATTTCTTGAAATTTCTAAAACGTGGGTCCTGTAGCATCATATCCCACCCATCCTGCTACGTCTTTCGGTATGCTTTTCGACATAGTAACTTACCTACTTTTTTGGCATATTACATTGTTTAGATTTGAGGATCACTGACGAGGGTTAAGTACCCGAAACGTGCATGTCTGGTCCATGCTGCAAATTTTATCTGTTCTTAAATGATGCTATTCAATTTGAAGACGATTACATTTATACCACTTGGTGAGTGTCACTGCTAGTGGACCAGGAATCCCCGAGGGCACATGTAGCCAAGTTCGATCAATTTTTGGTTGATCGTTTCTTCAACGCATTCTAAAATTTCTGTTATCAAAATTTCTTGAAATTTCTAAAACGTGGGTCCTGTAGCATCATATCCCACCCATCCTGCTACGTCCTTCGGTATGCTTTTCGACATAGTAACTTTCCTACTTTTTTGGCATATTACATTGTTTAGATTTGAGGATCACTGACGAGGGTTAAGTACCCGAAACGTGCATGTCTGGTCCATACCGCAAATTTTATCTGTTCTTAAATGATGCTATTCAATTTGAAGACGTTTACATTTATACCACTTGGTGAGTGTCACTGCTGGTGGACCAGGAGTCCCCGAGGGCACATGTAGCCAAGTTCGATCAATTTCGGTTGATCGTTTCTTCAACGCATTCTAAAATTTCTGTTATCAAAATTTCTTGAAATTTCTAAAACGTGGGTCCTGTAGCATCATATCCCACCCATCCTGCTACCTCTTTCGGTATGCTTTTCGACATAGTAACTTTCCTACTTTTTTGGCATATTACATTGTTTAGATTTGAGGATCACTGACGAGGGTTAAGTACCCGAAACGTGCATGTCTGGTCCATGCTGCAAATTTTATCTGTTCTTAAATGATGCTATTCAATTTGTAGACGATTACATTTATACCACTTGGTGAGTGTCACTGCTGGTGGACCAGGAGTCGCCGAGGGCACATGTAGCCAAGTTCGATCAATTTCGGTTGATCGTTTCTTCAACGCATTCTAAAATTTCTGTTATCAAAATTTCTTGAAATTTCTAAAACGTGGGTCCTGTAGCATCATATCCCACCCATCCTGCTACGTCTTTCGGTAGGCTTTTCGACATAGTAACTTTCCTACTTTTTTGGCATATTACATTGTTTAGATTTGAGGATCACTGACGAGGGTTAAGTACCCGAAACGTGCATGTCTGGTCCATGCTGCAAATTTTATCTGTTTTTAAATGATGCTATTCAATTTGAAGACGTTTACATTTATACCACTTGGTGAGTGTCACTGCTGGTGGACCAGGAGTCCCCGAGGGCACATGTAGCCAAGTTCGATCAACTTCGGTTGATCGTTTCTTCAACGCATTCTAAAATTTCTGTTATCAAAATTTCTTGAAATTTCTAAAACGTGGGTCCTGTAGCATCATATCCCACCCATCCTGCTACGTCTTTCGGTAGGCTTTTCGACATAGTAACTTTCCTACTTTTTTGGCATATTACATTGTTTAGATTTGAGGATCACTGACGAGGGTTAAGTACCCGAAACGTGCATGTCTGGTCCATGCTGCAAATTTTATCTGTTTTTAAATGATGCTATTCAATTTGAAGACGTTTACATTTATACCACTTGGTGAGTGTCACTGCTGGTGGACCAGGAGTCCCCGAGGGCACATGTAGCCAAGTTCGATCAATTTCGGTTGATCGTTTCTTCAACGCATTCTAAAATTTCTGTTATCAAAATTTCTTGAAATTTCTAAAACGTGGGTCCTGTAGCATCATATCCCACCCATTCTGCTACGTCTTTCGGTATGCTTTTCGACATAGTAACTTTCCTACTTTTTTGGCATATTACATTGTTTAGATTCGAGGATCACTGACGAGGGTTAAGTACCCGAAACGTGCATGTCTGGTCCATGCTGCAAATGTTATCTGTTCTTAAATGATGCTATTCAATTTGAAGACGTTTACATTTATACCACTTGGTGAGTGTCACTGCTGGTGGACCAGGAGTCCCCGAGGGCACATGTAGCCAAGTTCGATCAATTTCGGTTGATCGTTTCTTCAACGCATTCTAAAATTTCTGTTATCAAAATTTCTTGAAATTTCTAAAACGTGGGTCCTGTAGCATCATATCCCACCCATCCTGCTACGTCTTTCGGTATGCTTTTCGACATAGTAACTTTCCTACTTTTTTGGCATATTACATTGTTTAGATTTGAGGATCACTGACGAGGGTTAAGTACCCGAAACGTGCATGTCTGGTCCATGCTGCAAATTTTATCTGTTCTTAAATGATGCTATTCAATTTGAAGACGATTACATTTATACCACTTGGTGAGTGTCACTGCTGGTGGACCAGGAGTCCCCGAGGGCACATGTAGCCAAGTTCGATCAATTTCGGTTGATCGTTTCTTCAACGCATTCTAAAATTTCTGTTATCAAAATTTCTTGAAATTTCTAAAACGTGGGTCCTGTAGCATCATATCCCACCCATCCTGCTACGTCTTTCGGTATGCTTTTCGACATAGTAACTTACCTACTTTTTTGGCATATTACATTGTTTAGATTTGAGGATCACTGACGAGGGTTAAGTACCCGAAACGTGCATGTCTGGTCCATGCTGCAAATTTTATCTGTTCTTAAATGATGCTATTCAATTTGAAGACGATTACATTTATACCACTTGGTGAGTGTCACTGCTAGTGGACCAGGAATCCCCGAGGGCACATGTAGCCAAGTTCGATCAATTTTTGGTTGATCGTTTCTTCAACGCATTCTAAAATTTCTGTTATCAAAATTTCTTGAAATTTCTAAAACGTGGGTCCTGTAGCATCATATCCCACCCATCCTGCTACGTCCTTCGGTATGCTTTTCGACATAGTAACTTTCCTACTTTTTTGGCATATTACATTGTTTAGATTTGAGGATCACTGACGAGGGTTAAGTACCCGAAACGTGCATGTCTGGTCCATACCGCAAATTTTATCTGTTCTTAAATGATGCTATTCAATTTGAAGACGTTTACATTTATACCACTTGGTGAGTGTCACTGCTGGTGGACCAGGAGTCCCCGAGGGCACATGTAGCCAAGTTCGATCAATTTCGGTTGATCGTTTCTTCAACGCATTCTAAAATTTCTGTTATCAAAATTTCTTGAAATTTCTAAAACGTGGGTCCTGTAGCATCATATCCCACCCATCCTGCTACCTCTTTCGGTATGCTTTTCGACATAGTAACTTTCCTACTTTTTTGGCATATTACATTGTTTAGATTTGAGGATCACTGACGAGGGTTAAGTACCCGAAACGTGCATGTCTGGTCCATGCTGCAAATTTTATCTGTTCTTAAATGATGCTATTCAATTTGTAGACGATTACATTTATACCACTTGGTGAGTGTCACTGCTGGTGGACCAGGAGTCGCCGAGGGCACATGTAGCCAAGTTCGATCAATTTCGGTTGATCGTTTCTTCAACGCATTCTAAAATTTCTGTTATCAAAATTTCTTGAAATTTCTAAAACGTGGGTCCTGTAGCATCATATCCCACCCATCCTGCTACGTCTTTCGGTATGCTTTTCGACATAGTAACTTTCCTACTTTTTTGGCATATTACATTGTTTAGATTTGAGGATCACTGACGAGGGTTAAGTACCCGAAACGTGCATGTCTGGTCCATGCTGCAAATTTTATCTGTTCTTAAATGATGCTATTCAATTTGAAGACGTTTACATTTATACCACTTGGTGAGTGTCACTGCTGGTGGACCAGGAGTCCCCGAGGGCACATGTAGCCAAGTTCGATCAACTTCGGTTGATCGTTTCTTCAACGCATTCTAAAATTTCTGTTATCAAAATTTCTTGAAATTTCTAAAACGTGGGTCCTGTAGCATCATATCCCACCCATCCTGCTACGTCTTTCGGTAGGCTTTTCGACATAGTAACTTTCCTACTTTTTTGGCATATTACATTGTTTAGATTTGAGGATCACTGACGAGGGTTAAGAAACCCGAAACGTGCATGTCTGGTCCATGCTGCAAATTTTATCTGTTTTTAAATGATGCTATTCAATTTGAAGACGTTTACATTTATACCACTTGGTGAGTGTCACTGCTGGTGGACCAGGAGTCCCCGAGGGCACATGTAGCCAAGTTCGATCAATTTCGGTTGATCGTTTCTTCAACGCATTCTAAAATTTCTGTTATCAAAATTTCTTGAAATTTCTAAAACGTGGGTCCTGTAGCATCATATCCCACCCATTCTGCTACGTCTTTCGGTATGCTTTTCGACATAGTAACTTTCCTACTTTTTTGGCATATTACATTGTTTAGATTCGAGGATCACTGACGAGGGTTAAGTACCCGAAACGTGCATGTCTGGTCCATGCTGCAAATGTTATCTGTTCTTAAATGATGCTATTCAATTTGAAGACGTTTACATTTATACCACTTGGTGAGTGTCACTGCTGGTGGACCAGGAGTCCCCGAGGGCACATGTAGCCAAGTTCGATCAATTTCGGTTGATCGTTTCTTCAACGCATTCTAAAATTTCTGTTATCAAAATTTCTTGAAATTTCTAAAACGTGGGTCCTGTAGCATCATATCCCACCCATCCTGCTACGTCTTTTGGTATGCTTTTCGACATAGTAACTTTCCTACTTTTTTGGCATATTACATAGTTTAGATTTGAGGATCACTGACGAGGGTTAAGTACCCGAAACGTGCATGTCTGGTCCATGCTGCAAATTTTATCTGTTCTTAAATGATGCTATTCAATTTGAAGACGTTTACAATTATACCACTTGGTGAGTGTCACTGCTGGTGGACCAGGAGTCCCCGAGGGCACATGTAGCCAAGTTCGATCAATTTCGGTTGATCGTTTCTTCAACGCATTCTAAAATTTCTGTTATCAAAATTTCGTGAAAATTCTAAAACATGGGTCCTGTAGCATCATATCCCACCCATCCTGCTACGTCTTTCGGTATGCTTTTCGACATAGTAACTTTCCTACTTTTTTGGCATATTACATTGTTTAGATTTGAGGATCACTGACGAGGGTTAAGTACCCGAAACGTGCATGTCTGGTCCATGCTGCAAATTTTATCTGTTCTTAAATGATGCTATTCAATTTGAAGACGTTTACATTTATACCACTTGGTGAGTGTCACTGCTGGTGGACCAGGAGTCCCCGAGGGCACATGTAGCCAAGTTCGATCAATTTCGGTTGATCGTTTCTTCAACACATTCTAAAATTTTTTGTTATCAAAATTTCTTGAAATTTCTAAAACGTGGGTCCTGTAGCATCATATCCCACCCATCCTGCTACGTCTTTCCGTATGCTTTTCGACATAGTAACTTACCTACTTTTTTGGCATATTACATTGTTTAGATTCGAGGATCACTGACGAGGGTTAAGTACCCGAAACGTGCATGTCTGGTCCATGCTGCAAATTTTATCTGTTCTTAAATGATGCTATTCAATTTGAAGACGTTTACATTTATACCACTTGGTGAGTGTCACTGCTGGTGGACCAGGAATCCCCGAGGGCACATGTAGCCAAGTTCGATCAATTTCGGTTGATCGTTTCTTCAACGCATTTTAAAATTTCTGTTACCAAAGTTTCTTGAAATTTCTAAAACGTGGGTCCTGTAGCATCATATCCCACCCATCCTGCTACGTCTTTCGGTATGCTTTTCGACATAGTAACTTTCCTACTTTTTTGGCATATTACATTGTTTAGATTTGAGGATCACTGACGAGGGTTAAGTACCCGAAACGTGCATGTCTGGTCCATGCTGCAAATTTTATCTGTTCTTAAATGATGCTATTCAATTTGAAGACGTTTACATTTATACCACTTGGTGAGTGTCACTGCTTGTGGACCAAGAGTCCCCGAGGGCACATGTAGCCAAGTTCGATCAATTTCGGTTGATCGTTTCTTCAACGCATTCTAAAATTTCTGTTATCAAAATTTCTTGAAATTTCTAAAACGTGGGTCCTGTAGCATCATATCCCACCCATCCTGCTACGTCTTTTGGTATGCTTTTCGACATAGTAACTTTCCTACTTTTTTGGCATATTACATAGTTTAGATTTGAGGATCACTGACGAGGGTTAAGTACCCGAAACGTGCATGTCTGGTCCATGCTGCAAATTTTATCTGTTCTTAAATGATGCTATTCAATTTGAAGACGTTTACAATTATACCACTTGGTGAGTGTCACTGCTGGTGGACCAGGAGTCCCCGAGGGCACATGTAGCCAAGTTCGATCAATTTCGGTTGATCGTTTCTTCAACGCATTCTAAAATTTCTGTTATCAAAATTTCGTGAAAATTCTAAAACATGGGTCCTGTAGCATCATATCCCACCCATCCTGCTACGTCTTTCGGTATGCTTTTCGACATAGTAACTTTCCTACTTTTTTGGCATATTACATTGTTTAGATTTGAGGATCACTGACGAGGGTTAAGTACCCGAAACGTGCATGTCTGGTCCATGCTGCAAATTTTATCTGTTCTTAAATGATGCTATTCAATTTGAAGACGTTTACATTTATACCACTTGGTGAGTGTCACTGCTGGTGGACCAGGAGTCCCCGAGGGCACATGTAGCCAAGTTCGATCAATTTCGGTTGATCGTTTCTTCAACACATTCTAAAATTTTTTGTTATCAAAATTTCTTGAAATTTCTAAAACGTGGGTCCTGTAGCATCATATCCCACCCATCCTGCTACGTCTTTCGGTATGCTTTTCGACATAGTAACTTACCTACTTTTTTGGCATATTACATTGTTTAGATTCGAGGATCACTGACGAGGGTTAAGTACCCGAAACGTGCATGTCTGGTCCATGCTGCAAATTTTATCTGTTCTTAAATGATGCTATTCAATTTGAAGACGTTTACATTTATACCACTTGGTGAGTGTCACTGCTGGTGGACCAGGAATCCCCGAGGGCACATGTAGCCAAGTTCGATCAATTTCGGTTGATCGTTTCTTCAACGCATTTTAAAATTTCTGTTATCAAAGTTTCTTGAAATTTCTAAAACGTGGGTCCTGTAGCATCATATCCCACCCATCCTGCTACGTCTTTCGGTATGCTTTTCGACATAGTAACTTTCCTACTTTTTTGGCATATTACATTGTTTAGATTTGAGGATCACTGACGAGGGTTAAGTACCCGAAACGTGCATGTCTGGTCCATGCTGCAAATTTTATCTGTTCTTAAATGATGCTATTCAATTTGAAGACGTTTACATTTATACCACTTGGTGAGTGTCACTGCTGGTGGACCAGGAGTCCCCGAGGGCACATGTAGCCAAGTTCGATCAATTTCGGTTGATCGTTTCTTCAACGCATTCTAAAATTTCTGTTATCAAAATTTCTTGAAATTTCTAAAACGTGGGTCCTGTAGCATCATATCCCACCCATCCTGCTACGTCTTTCGGTATGCTTTTCGACATAGTAACTTTCCTACTTTTTTGGCATATTACATTGTTTAGATTTGAGGATCACTGACGAGGGTTAAGTACCCGAAACGTGCATGTCTGGTCCATGCTGCAAATTTTATCTGTTCTTAAATGATGCTATTCAATTTGAAGACGTTTACATTTATACCACTTGGTGAGTGTCACTGCTGGTGGACCAGAAGTCCCCGAGGGCACATGTAGCCAAGTTCGATCAATTTCGGTTGATCGTTTCTTCAACGCATTCTAAAATTTCTGTTATCAAAATTTCTTGAAATTTCTAAAACGTGGGTCCTGTAGCATCATATCCCACCCATCCTGCTACGTCTTTCGGTATGCTTTTCGACATAGTAATTTTCCTCCTTTTTTGGCATATTACATTGTTTAGATTTGAAGATCACTGACGAGGGTTAAGAAACCCGAAACGTGCATGTCTGGTCCATGCTGCAAATTTTATCTGTTCTTAAATGATGCTATTCAATTTGAAGACGTTTACATTTATACCACTTGGTGAGTGTCACTGCTGGTGGACCAGGAGTCCCCGAGGGCACATGTAGCCAAGTTCGATCAATTTCGGTTGATCGTTTCTTCAACGCATTCTAAAATTTCTGTTATCAAAAATTCTTGAAATTTCTATAACGTGGGTCCTGTAGCATCATATCCCACCCATCCTGCTACGTCTTTCGGTATGCTTTTCGACATAGTAACTTTCCTACTTTTTTGGCATGTTACATTGTTTAGATTTGAGGATCACTGACGAGGGTTAAGTACCCGAAACGTGCATGTCTGGTCCATGCTGCAAATTTTATCTGTTCTTAAATGATGCTATTCAATTTGAAGACGTTTACATTTATACCACTTGGTGAGTGTCACTGCTGGTGGACCAGGAGTCCCCGAGGGCACATGTAGCCAAGTTCGATCAATTTCGGTTGATCGTTTCTTCAACGCATTCTAAAATTTCTGTTATCAAAATTTCTTGAAATTTCTAAAACGTGGGTCCTGTAGCATCATATCCCACCCATCCTGCTACGTCTTTCGGTATGCTTTTCGACATAGTAACTTTCCTACTTTTTTGGCATATTACATTGTTTAGATTTGAGGATCACTGACGAGGGTTAAGTACCCGAAACGTGCATGTCTGGTCCATGCTGCAAATTTTATCTGTTCTTAAATGATGCTATTCAATTTGAAGACGTTTACATTTATACCACTTGGTGAGTGTCACTGCTGGTGGACCAGGAGTCCCCGAGGGCACATGTAGCCAAGTTCGATCAATTTCGGTTGATCGTTTCTTCAACGCATTCTAAAATTTCTGTTATCAAAATTTCTTGAAATTTCTAAAACGTGGGTCCTGTAGCATCATATCCCACCCATCCTGCTACGTCTTTCGGTATGCTTTTCGACATAGTAACTTTCCTACTTTTTTGGCATATTACATTGTTTAGATTTGAGGATCACTGACGAGGGTTAAGTACCCGAAACGTGCATGTCTGGTCCATGCTGCAAATTTTATCTGTTCTTAAATGGTGCTATTCAATTTGAAGACGTTTACATTTATACCACTTGGTGAGTGTCACTGCTGGTGGACCAGGAGTCCCCGAGGGCACATGTAGCCAAGTTCGATCAATTTCGGTTGATCGTTTCTTCAACGCATTCTAAAATTTCTGTTATCAAAATTTCTTAAAATTTCTAAAACGTGGGTCCTGTAGCATCATATCCCACCCATCCTGCTACGTCTTTCGGTATGCTTTTCGACATAGTAACTTTCCTACTTTTTTGGCATATTACATTGTTTAGATTTGAGGATCACTGACGAGGGTTAAGTACCCGAAACGTGCATGTCTGGTCCATGCTGCAAATTTTATCTGTTCTTAAATGATGCTATTCAATTTGAAGACGTTTACATTTATACCACTTGGTGAGTGTCACTGCTGGTGGACCAGGAGTCCCCGAGGGCACATGTAGCCAAGCTCGATCAATTTCGGTTGATCGTTTCTTCAACGCATTCTAAAATTTCTGTTATCAAATTTCTTGAAATTTCTAAAACGTGGGTCCTGTAGCATCATATCCCACCCATCCTGCTACGTCTTTCGGTATGCTTTTCGACATAGTAACTTTCCTACTTTTTTGGCATATTACATTGTTTAGATTTGAGGATCACTGACGAGGGTTAAGTACCCGAAACGTGCATGTCTGGTCCATGCTGCAAATTTTATCTGTTCTTAAATGATGCTATTCAATTTGAAGACGTTTACATTTATACCACTTGGTGAGTGTCACTGCTGGTGGACCAGGAGTCCCCGAGGGCACATGTAGCCAAGTTCGATCAACTTCGGTTGATCGTTTCTTCAACGCATTCTAAAATTTCTGTTATCAAATGTCTTGAAATTTCTAAAACGTGGGTCCTGTAGCATCATATCCCACCCATCCTGCTACGTCTTTCGGTATGCTTTTCGACATAGTAACTTTCCTACTTTTTTGGCATATTACATTGTTTAGATTTGAGGATCACTGACGAGGGTTAAGTACCCGAAACGTGCATGTCTGGTCCATACCGCAAATTTTATCTGTTCTTAAATGATGCTATTCAATTTGAAGACGTTTACATTTATACCACTTGGTGAGTGTCACTGCTGGTGGACCAGGAGTCCCCGAGGGCACATGTAGCCAAGTTCGATCAATTTCGGTTAATCGATTCTTCAACGCATTCTAAAATTTCTGTTATCAAAATTTCTTGAAATTTCTAAAACGTGGGTCCTGTAGCATCATATCCCACCCATCCTGCTACGTCTTTCGGTATGCTTTTCGACATAGTAACTTTCCTACTTTTTTGGCATATTACATTGTTTAGATTTGAGGATCACTGACGAGGGTTAAGTACCCGAAACGTGCATGTCTGGTCCATGCTGCAAATTTTATCTGTTCTTAAATGGTGCTATTCAATTTGAAGACGTTTACATTTATACCACTTGGTGAGTGTCACTGCTGGTGGACCAGGAGTCCCCGAGGGCACATGTAGCCAAGTTCGATCAATTTCGGTCGATCGTTTCTTCAACGCATTCTAAAATTTCTGTTATCAAAATTTCTTGAAATTTCTAAAACGTGGGTCCTGTAGCATCATATCCCACCCATCCTGCTACGTCTTTCGGTATGCTTTTCGACATAGTAACTTTCCTACTTTATTGGCATATTACATTGTTTAGATTTGAGGATCACTGACGAGGGTTAAGTACCCGAAACGTGCATGTCTGGTCCATGCTGCAAATTTTATCTGTTCTTAAATGATGCTATTCAATTTGAAGACGTTTACATTTATACCACTTGGTGAGTGTCACTGCTGGTGGACCAGGAGTCCCCGAGGGCACATGTAGCCAAGTTCGATCAACTTCGGTTGATCGTTTCTTCAACGCATTCTAAAATTTCTGTTATCAAATGTTTTGAAATTTCTAAAACGTGGGTCCTGTAGCATCATATCCCACCCATCCTGCTACGTCTTTCGGTATGCTTTTCGACATAGTGACTTTCCTACTTTTTTGGCATATTACATTGTTTAGATTTGAGGATCACTGACGAGGGTTAAGTACCCGAAACGTGCATGTCTGGTCCATACCGCAAATTTTATCTGTTCTTAAATGATGCTATTCAATTTGAAGACGTTTACATTTATACCACTTGGTGAGTGTCACTGCTGGTGGACCAGGAGTCCCCGAGGGCACATGTAGCCAAGTTCGATCAATTTCGGTTGATCGTTTCTTCAACGCATTCTAAAATTTCTGTTATCAAAATTTCTTGAAATTTCTAAAACGTTGGTCCTGTAGCATCATATCCCACCCATCCTGCTACGTCTTTCGGTATGCTTTTCGACATAGTAACTTTCCTACTTTTTTGGCATATTACATTGTTTAGATTTGAGGATCACTGGCGAGGGTTAAGTACCCGAAACGTGCATGTCTGGTCCATACCGCAAATTTTATCTGTTCTTAAATGATGCTATTCAATTTGAAGACGTTTACATTTGTACCACTTGGTGAGTGTCACTGCTGGTGGACCAGGAGTCCCCGAGGGCACATGTAGCCAAGTTCGATCAACTTCGGTTGATCGTTTCTTCAACGCATTCTAAAATTTCTGTTATCAAATGTCTTGAAATTTCTAAAACGTGGGTCCTGTAGCATCATATCCCACCCATCCTGCTACGTCTTTCGGTATGCTTTTCGACATAGTAACTTTCCTACTTTTTTGGCATATTACATTGTTTAGATTTGAGGATCACTGACGAGGGTTAAGTACCCGAAACGTGCATGTCTGGTCCATACCGCAAATTTTATCTGTTCTTAAATGATGCTATTCAATTTGAAGACGTTTACATTTATACCACTTGGTGAGTGTCACTGCTGGTGGACCAGGAGTCCCCGAGGGCACATGTAGCCAAGTTCGATCAATTTCGGTTGATCGTTTCTTCAACGCATTCTAAAATTTCTGTTATCAAAATTTCTTGAAATTTCTAAAACGTTGGTCCTGTAGCGTCATATCCCACCCATCCTGCTACGTCTTTCGGTATGCTTTTCGACATAGTAACTTTCCTACTTTTTTTGCATATTTCATTGTTTAGATTTGAGGATCACTGACGAGGGTTAAGTACCCGAAACGTGCATGTCTGGTCCATACCGCAAATTTTATCTGTTCTTAAATGATGCTATTCAATTTGAAGACGTTTACATTTATACCACTTGGTGAGTGTCACTGCTGGTGGACCAGGAGTCCCCGAGGGCACATGTAGCCAAGTTCGATCAATTTCGGTTGATCGTTTCTTCAACACATTCTAAAATTTCTGTTATCAAAATTTCTTGAAATTTCTAAAACGTGGGTCCTGTAGCATCATATCCCACCCATCCTGCTACGTCTTTCGGTATGCTTTTCGACATAGTAACTTTCCTACTTTTTTGGCATATTACATTGTTTAGATTTGAGGATCACTGACGAGGGTTAAGTACCCGAAACGTGCATGTCTGGTCCATGCTGCAAATTTTATCTGTTCTTAAATGATGCTATTCAATTTGAAGACGTTTACATTTATACCACTTGGTGAGTGTCACTGATGGTGGACCAGGAGTCCCCGAGGGCACATGTAGCCAAGCTCGATCAATTTCGGTTGATCGTTTCTTCAACGCATTCTAAAATTTCTGTTATCAAATTTCTTGAAATTTCTAAAACGTGGGTCCTGTAGCATCATATCCCACCCATCCTGCTACGTCTTTCGGTATGCTTTTCGACATAGTAACTTTCCTACTTTTTTGGCATATTACATTGTTTAGATTTGAGGATCACTGACGAGGGTTAAGTACCCGAAACGTGCATGTCTGGTCCATGCTGCAAATTTTATCTGTTCTTAAATGGTGCTATTCAATTTGAAGACGTTTACATTTATACCACTTGGTGAGTGTCACTGCTGGTGGACCAGGAGTCCCCGAGGGCACATGTAGCCAAGTTCGATCAATTTCGGTCGATCGTTTCTTCAACGCATTCTAAAATTTCTGTTATCAAAATTTCTTGAAATTTCTAAAACGTGGGTCCTATAGCATCATATCCCACCCATCCTGCTACGTCTTTCGGTATGCTTTTCGACATAGTAACTTTCCTACTTTTTTGGCATATTACATTGTTTAGATTTGAGGATCACTGACGAGGGTTAAGTACCCGAAACGTGCATGTCTGGTCCATGCTGCAAATTTTATCTGTTCTTAAATGATGCTATTCAATTTGAAGACGTTTACATTTATACCACTTGGTGAGTGTCACTGCTGGTGGACCAGGAGTCCCCGAGGGCACATGTAGCCAAGTTCGATCAACTTCGGTTGATCGTTTCTTCAACGCATTCTAAAATTTCTGTTATCAAATGTCTTGAAATTTCTAAAACGTGGGTCCTGTAGCATCATATCCCACCCATCCTGCTACGTCTTTCGGTATGCTTTTCGACATAGTAACTTTCCTACTTTTTTGGCATATTACATTGTTTAGATTTGAGGATCACTGACGAGGGTTAAGTACCCGAAACGTGCATGTCTGGTCCATACCGCAAATTTTATCTGTTCTTAAATGATGCTATTCAATTTGAAGACGTTTACATTTATACCACTTGGTGAGTGTCACTGCTGGTGGACCAGGAGTCCCCGAGGGCACATGTAGCCAAGTTCGATCAATTTCGGTTGATCGTTTCTTCAACGCATTCTAAAATTTCTGTTATCAAAATTTCTTGAAATTTCTAAAACGTGGGTCCTGTAGCATCATATCCCACCCATCCTGCTACGTCTTTCGGTATGCTTTTCGACATAGTAACTTTCCTACTTTTTTGGCATATTACATTGTTTAGATTTGAGGATCGCTGACGAGTGTTAAGTACCCGAAACGTGCATGTCTGGTCCATACCGCAAATTTTATCTGTTCTTAAATGATGCTATTCAATTTGAAGACGTTTACATTTATACCACTTGGTGAGTGTCACTGCTGGTGGACCAGGAGTCCCCGAGGGCACATGTAGCCAAGTTCGATCAATTTCGGTTGATCGATTCTTCAACGCATTCTAAAATTTCTGTTATCAAAATTTCTTGAAATTTCTAAAACGTGGGTCCTGTAGCATCATATCCCACCCATCCTGCTACGTCTTTCGGTATGCTTTTCGACATAGTAACTTTCCTACTTTTTTGGCATATTACATTGTTTAGATTTGAGGATCACTGACGAGGGTTAAGTACCCGAAACGTGCATGTCTGGTCCATGCTGCAAATTTTATCTGTTCTTAAATGGTGCTATTCAATTTGAAGACGTTTACATTTATACCACTTGGTGAGTGTCACTGCTGGTGGACCAGGAGTCCCCGAGGGCACATGTAGCCAAGTTCGATCAATTTCGGTCGATCGTTTCTTCAACGCATTCTAAAATTTCTGTTATCAAAATTTCTTGAAATTTCTAAAACGTGGGTCCTGTAGCATCATATCCCACCCATCCTGCTACGTCTTTCGGTATGCTTTTCGACATAGTAACTTTCCTACTTTTTTGGCATATTACATTGTTTAGATTTGAGGATCACTGACGAGGGTTAAGTACCCGAAACGTGCATGTCTGGTCCATGCTGCAAATTTTATCTGTTCTTAAATGATGCTATTCAATTTGAAGATGTTTACATTTATACCACTTGGTGAGTGTCACTGCTGGTGGACCAGGAGTCCCCGAGGGCACATGTAGCCAAGTTCGATCAACTTCGGTTGATCGTTTCTTCAACGCATTCTAAAATTTCTGTTATCAAATGTCTTGAAATTTCTAAAACGTGGGTCCTGTAGCATCATATCCCACCCATCCTGCTACGTCTTTCGGTATGCTTTTCGACATAGTAACTTTCCTACTTTTTTGGCATATTACATTGTTTAGATTTGAGGATCACTGACGAGGGTTAAGTACCCGAAACGTGCATGTCTGGTCCATACCGCAAATTTTATCTGTTCTTAAATGATGCTATTCAATTTGAAGACGTTTACATTTATACCACTTGGTGAGTGTCACTGCTGGTGGACCAGGAGTCCCCGAGGGCACATGTAGCCAAGTTCGATCAATTTCGGTTGATCGTTTCTTCAACGCATTCTAAAATTTCTGTTATCAAAATTTCTTGAAATTTCTAAAACGTTGGTCCTGTAGCGTCATATCCCACCCATCCTGCTACGTCTTTCGGTATGCTTTTCGACATAGTAACTTTCCTACTTTTTTGGCATATTACATTGTTTAGATTTGAGGATCGCTGACGAGGGTTAAGTACCCGAAACGTGCATGTCTGGTCCATACCGCAAATTTTATCTGTTCTTAAATGATGCTATTCAATTTGAAGACGTTTACATTTATACCACTTGGTGAGTGTCACTGCTGGTGGACCAGGAGTCCCCGAGGGCACATGTAGCCAAGTTCGATCAATTTCGGTTGATCGATTCTTCAACGCATTCTAAAATTTCTGTTATCAAAATTTCTTGAAATTTCTAAAACGTGGGTCCTGTAGCATCATATCCCACCCATCCTGCTACGTCTTTCGGTATGCTTTTCGACATAGTAACTTTCCTACTTTTTTGGCATATTACATTGTTTAGATTTGAGGATCACTGACGAGGGTTAAGTACCCGAAACGTGCATGTCTGGTCCATGCTGCAAATTTTATCTGTTCTTAAATGATGCTATTCAATTTGAAGACGTTTACATTTATACCACTTGGTGAGTGTCACTGCTGGTGGACCAGGAGTCCCCGAGGGCACATGTAGCCAAGTTCGATCAACTTCGGTTGATCGTTTCTTCAACGCATTCTAAAATTTCTGTTATCAAATGTCTTGAAATTTCTAAAACGTCGGTCCTGTAGCATCATATCCCACCCATCCTGCTACGTCTTTCGGTATGCTTTTCGACATAGTAACTTTCCTACTTTTTTGGCATATTACATTGTTTAGATTTGAGGATCACTGACGAGGGTTAAGTACCCGAAACGTGCATGTCTGGTCCATACCGCAAATTTTATCTGTTCTTAAATGATTCTATTCAATTTGAAGACGTTTACATTTATACCACTTGGTGAGTGTCACTGCTGGTGGACCAGGAGTCCCCGAGGGCACATGTAGCCAAGTTCGATCAATTTCGGTTGATCGTTTCTTCAACGCATTCTAAAATTTCTGTTATCAAAATTTCTTGAAATTTCTAAAACGTGGGTCCTGTAGCATCATATCCCACCCATCCTGCTACGTCTTTCGGTATGCTTTTCGACATAGTAACTTTCCTACTTTTTTGGCATATTACATTGTTTAGATTTGAGGATCACTGACGAGGGTTAAGTACCCGAAACGTGCATGTCTGGTCCATACCGCAAATTTTATCTGTTCTTAAATGATGCTATTTAATTTGAAGACGTTTACATTTATACCACTTGGTGAGTGTCACTGCTGGTGGACCAGGAGTCCCCGAGGGCACATGTAGCCAAGTTCGATCAATTTCGGTTGATCGATTCTTCAACGCATTCTAAAATTTCTGTTATCAAAATTTCTCGAAATTTCTAAAACGTGGGTCCTGTAGCATCATATCCCACCCATCCTGCTACGTCTTTCGGTATGCTTTTCGACATAGTAACTTTCCTACTTTTTTGGCATATTACATTGTTTAGATTTGAGGATCACTGACGAGGGTTAAGTACCCGAAACGTGCATGTCTGGTCCATGCTGCAAATTTTATCTGTTCTTAAATGATGCTATTCAATTTGAAGACGATTACATTTATACCACTTGGTGAGTGTCACTGCTGGTGGACCAGGAGTCCCCGAGGGCACATGTAGCCAAGTTCGATCAATTTCGGTTGATCGTTTCTTCAACGCATTCTAAAATTTCTGTTATCAAAATTTCTTGAAATTTCTAAAACGTGGGTCCTGTAGCATCATATCCCACCCATCCTGCTACGTCTTTCGGTATGCTTTTCGACATAGTAACTTACCTACTTTTTTGGCATATTACATTGTTTAGATTTGAGGATCACTGACGAGGGTTAAGTACCCGAAACGTGCATGTCTGGTCCATGCTGCAAATTTTATCTGTTCTTAAATGATGCTATTCAATTTGAAGACGATTACATTTATACCACTTGGTGAGTGTCACTGCTAGTGGACCAGGAATCCCCGAGGGCACATGTAGCCAAGTTCGATCAATTTTTGGTTGATCGTTTCTTCAACGCATTCTAAAATTTCTGTTATCAAAATTTCTTGAAATTTCTAAAACGTGGGTCCTGTAGCATCATATCCCACCCATCCTGCTACGTCCTTCGGTATGCTTTTCGACATAGTAACTTTCCTACTTTTTTGGCATATTACATTGTTTAGATTTGAGGATCACTGACGAGGGTTAAGTACCCGAAACGTGCATGTCTGGTCCATACCGCAAATTTTATCTGTTCTTAAATGATGCTATTCAATTTGAAGACGTTTACATTTATACCACTTGGTGAGTGTCACTGCTGGTGGACCAGGAGTCCCCGAGGGCACATGTAGCCAAGTTCGATCAATTTCGGTTGATCGTTTCTTCAACGCATTCTAAAATTTCTGTTATCAAAATTTCTTGAAATTTCTAAAACGTGGGTCCTGTAGCATCATATCCCACCCATCCTGCTTCCTCTTTCGGTATGCTTTTCGACATAGTAACTTTCCTACTTTTTTGGCATATTACATTGTTTAGATTTGAGGATCACTGACGAGGGTTAAGTACCCGAAACGTGCATGTCTGGTCCATGCTGCAAATTTTATCTGTTCTTAAATGATGCTATTCAATTTGTAGACGATTACATTTATACCACTTGGTGAGTGTCACTGCTGGTGGACCAGGAGTCGCCGAGGGCACATGTAGCCAAGTTCGATCAATTTCGGTTGATCGTTTCTTCAACGCATTCTAAAATTTCTGTTATCAAAATTTCTTGAAATTTCTAAAACGTGGGTCCTGTAGCATCATATCCCACCCATCCTGCTAGGTCTTTCGGTAGGCTTTTCGACATAGTAACTTTCCTACTTTTTTGGCATATTACATTGTTTAGATTTGAGGATCACTGACGAGGGTTAAGTACCCGAAACGTGCATGTCTGGTCCATGCTGCAAATTTTATCTGTTTTTAAATGATGCTATTCAATTTGAAGACGTTTACATTTATACCACTTGGTGAGTGTCACTGCTGGTGGACCAGGAGTCCCCGAGGGCACATGTAGCCAAGTTCGATCAACTTCGGTTGATCGTTTCTTCAACGCATTCTAAAATTTCTGTTATCAAAATTTCTTGAAATTTCTAAAACGTGGGTCCTGTAGCATCATATCCCACCCATCCTGCTACGTCTTTCGGTAGGCTTTTCGACATAGTAACTTTCCTACTTTTTTGGCATATTACATTGTTTAGATTTGAGGATCACTGACGAGGGTTAAGTACCCGAAACGTGCATGTCTGGTCCATGCTGCAAATTTTATCTGTTTTTAAATGATGCTATTCAATTTGAAGACGTTTACATTTATACCACTTGGTGAGTGTCACTGCTGGTGGACCAGGAGTCCCCGAGGGCACATGTAGCCAAGTTCGATCAATTTCGGTTGATCGTTTCTTCAACGCATTCTAAAATTTCTGTTATCAAAATTTCTTGAAATTTCTAAAACGTGGGTCCTGTAGCATCATATCCCACCCATTCTGCTACGTCTTTCGGTATGCTTTTCGACATAGTAACTTTCCTACTTTTTTGGCATATTACATTGTTTAGATTCGAGGATCACTGACGAGGGTTAAGTACCCGAAACGTGCATGTCTGGTCCATGCTGCAAATGTTATCTGTTCTTAAATGATGCTATTCAATTTGAAGACGTTTACATTTATACCACTTGGTGAGTGTCACTGCTGGTGGACCAGGAGTCCCCGAGGGCACATGTAGCCAAGTTCGATCAATTTCGGTTGATCGTTTCTTCAACGCATTCTAAAATTTCTGTTATCAAAATTTCTTGAAATTTCTAAAACGTGGGTCCTGTAGCATCATATCCCACCCATCCTGCTACGTCTTTCGGTATGCTTTTCGACATAGTAACTTTCCTACTTTTTTGGCATATTACATTGTTTAGATTTGAGGATCACTGACGAGGGTTAAGTACCCGAAACGTGCATGTCTGGTCCATGCTGCAAATTTTATCTGTTCTTAAATGATGCTATTCAATTTGAAGACGATTACATTTATACCACTTGGTGAGTGTCACTGCTGGTGGACCAGGAGTCCCCGAGGGCACATGTAGCCAAGTTCGATCAATTTCGGTTGATCGTTTCTTCAACGCATTCTAAAATTTCTGTTATCAAAATTTCTTGAAATTTCTAAAACGTGGGTCCTGTAGCATCATATCCCACCCATCCTGCTACGTCTTTCGGTATGCTTTTCGACATAGTAACTTACCTACTTTTTTGGCATATTACATTGTTTAGATTTGAGGATCACTGACGAGGGTTAAGTACCCGAAACGTGCATGTCTGGTCCATGCTGCAAATTTTATCTGTTCTTAAATGATGCTATTCAATTTGAAGACGATTACATTTATACCACTTGGTGAGTGTCACTGCTAGTGGACCAGGAATCCCCGAGGGCACATGTAGCCAAGTTCGATCAATTTTTGGTTGATCGTTTCTTCAACGCATTCTAAAATTTCTGTTATCAAAATTTCTTGAAATTTCTAAAACGTGGGTCCTGTAGCATCATATCCCACCCATCCTGCTACGTCCTTCGGTATGCTTTTCGACATAGTAACTTTCCTACTTTTTTGGCATATTACATTGTTTAGATTTGAGGATCACTGACGAGGGTTAAGTACCCGAAACGTGCATGTCTGGTCCATACCGCAAATTTTATCTGTTCTTAAATGATGCTATTCAATTTGAAGACGTTTACATTTATACCACTTGGTGAGTGTCACTGCTGGTGGACCAGGAGTCCCCGAGGGCACATGTAGCCAAGTTCGATCAATTTCGGTTGATCGTTTCTTCAACGCATTCTAAAATTTCTGTTATCAAAATTTCTTGAAATTTCTAAAACGTGGGTCCTGTAGCATCATATCCCACCCATCCTGCTACCTCTTTCGGTATGCTTTTCGACATAGTAACTTTCCTACTTTTTTGGCATATTACATTGTTTAGATTTGAGGATCACTGACGAGGGTTAAGTACCCGAAACGTGCATGTCTGGTCCATGCTGCAAATTTTATCTGTTCTTAAATGATGCTATTCAATTTGTAGACGATTACATTTATACCACTTGGTGAGTGTCACTGCTGGTGGACCAGGAGTCGCCGAGGGCACATGTAGCCAAGTTCGATCAATTTCGGTTGATCGTTTCTTCAACGCATTCTAAAATTTCTGTTATCAAAATTTCTTGAAATTTCTAAAACGTGGGTCCTGTAGCATCATATCCCACCCATCCTGCTACGTCTTTCGGTATGCTTTTCGACATAGTAACTTTCCTACTTTTTTGGCATATTACATTGTTTAGATTTGAGGATCACTGACGAGGGTTAAGTACCCGAAACGTGCATGTCTGGTCCATGCTGCAAATTTTATCTGTTCTTAAATGATGCTATTCAATTTGAAGACGTTTACATTTATACCACTTGGTGAGTGTCACTGCTGGTGGACCAGGAGTCCCCGAGGGCACATGTAGCCAAGTTCGATCAACTTCGGTTGATCGTTTCTTCAACGCATTCTAAAATTTCTGTTATCAAAATTTCTTGAAATTTCTAAAACGTGGGTCCTGTAGCATCATATCCCACCCATCCTGCTACGTCTTTCGGTAGGCTTTTCGACATAGTAACTTTCCTACTTTTTTGGCATATTACATTGTTTAGATTTGAGGATCACTGACGAGGGTTAAGAAACCCGAAACGTGCATGTCTGGTCCATGCTGCAAATTTTATCTGTTTTTAAATGATGCTATTCAATTTGAAGACGTTTACATTTATACCACTTGGTGAGTGTCACTGCTGGTGGACCAGGAGTCCCCGAGGGCACATGTAGCCAAGTTCGATCAATTTCGGTTGATCGTTTCTTCAACGCATTCTAAAATTTCTGTTATCAAAATTTCTTGAAATTTCTAAAACGTGGGTCCTGTAGCATCATATCCCACCCATTCTGCTACGTCTTTCGGTATGCTTTTCGACATAGTAACTTTCCTACTTTTTTGGCATATTACATTGTTTAGATTCGAGGATCACTGACGAGGGTTAAGTACCCGAAACGTGCATGTCTGGTCCATGCTGCAAATGTTATCTGTTCTTAAATGATGCTATTCAATTTGAAGACGTTTACATTTATACCACTTGGTGAGTGTCACTGCTGGTGGACCAGGAGTCCCCGAGGGCACATGTAGCCAAGTTCGATCAATTTCGGTTGATCGTTTCTTCAACGCATTCTAAAATTTCTGTTATCAAAATTTCTTGAAATTTCTAAAACGTGGGTCCTGTAGCATCATATCCCACCCATCCTGCTACGTCTTTCGGTATGCTTTTCGACATAGTAACTTTCCTACTTTTTTGGCATATTACATTGTTTAGATTTGAGGATCACTGACGAGGGTTAAGTACCCGAAACGTGCATGTCTGGTCCATGCTGCAAATTTTATCTGTTCTTAAATGATGCTATTCAATTTGAAGACGTTTACATTTATACCACTTGGTGAGTGTCACTGCTTGTGGACCAAGAGTCCCCGAGGGCACATGTAGCCAAGTTCGATCAATTTCGGTTGATCGTTTCTTCAACGCATTCTAAAATTTCTGTTATCAAAATTTCTTGAAATTTCTAAAACGTGGGTCCTGTAGCATCATATCCCACCCATCCTGCTACGTCTTTTGGTATGCTTTTCGACATAGTAACTTTCCTACTTTTTTGGCATATTACATAGTTTAGATTTGAGGATCACTGACGAGGGTTAAGTACCCGAAACGTGCATGTCTGGTCCATGCTGCAAATTTTATCTGTTCTTAAATGATGCTATTCAATTTGAAGACGTTTACAATTATACCACTTGGTGAGTGTCACTGCTGGTGGACCAGGAGTCCCCGAGGGCACATGTAGCCAAGTTCGATCAATTTCGGTTGATCGTTTCTTCAACGCATTCTAAAATTTCTGTTATCAAAATTTCGTGAAAATTCTAAAACATGGGTCCTGTAGCATCATATCCCACCCATCCTGCTACGTCTTTCGGTATGCTTTTCGACATAGTAACTTTCCTACTTTTTTGGCATATTACATTGTTTAGATTTGAGGATCACTGACGAGGGTTAAGTACCCGAAACGTGCATGTCTGGTCCATGCTGCAAATTTTATCTGTTCTTAAATAATGCTATTCAATTTGAAGACGTTTACATTTATACCACTTGGTGAGTGTCACTGCTGGTGGACCAGGAGTCCCCGAGGGCACATGTAGCCAAGTTCGATCAATTTCGGTTGATCGTTTCTTCAACACATTCTAAAATTTTTTGTTATCAAAATTTCTTGAAATTTCTAAAACGTGGGTCCTGTAGCATCATATCCCACCCATCCTGCTACGTCTTTCGGTATGCTTTTCGACATAGTAACTTACCTACTTTTTTGGCATATTACATTGTTTAGATTCGAGGATCACTGACGAGGGTTAAGTACCCGAAACGTGCATGTCTGGTCCATGCTGCAAATTTTATCTGTTCTTAAATGATGCTATTCAATTTGAAGACGTTTACATTTATACCACTTGGTGAGTGTCACTGCTGGTGGACCAGGAATCCCCGAGGGCACATGTAGCCAAGTTCGATCAATTTCGGTTGATCGTTTCTTCAACGCATTTTAAAATTTCTGTTATCAAAGTTTCTTGAAATTTCTAAAACGTGGGTCCTGTAGCATCATATCCCACCCATCCTGCTACGTCTTTCGGTATGCTTTTCGACATAGTAACTTTCCTACTTTTTTGGCATATTACATTGTTTAGATTTGAGGATCACTGACGAGGGTTAAGTACCCGAAACGTGCATGTCTGGTCCATGCTGCAAATTCTATCTGTTCTTAAATGATGCTATTCAATTTGAAGACGTTTACATTTATACCACTTGGTGAGTGTCACTGCTGGTGGACCAGGAGTCCCCGAGGGCACATGTAGCCAAGTTCGATCAATTTCGGTTGATCGTTTCTTCAACGCATTCTAAAATTTCTGTTATCAAAATTTCTTGAAATTTCTCAAACGTGGGTCCTGTAGCATCATATCCCACCCATCCTGCTACGTCTTTCGGTATGCTTTTCGACATAGTAACTTTCCTACTTTTTTGGCATATTACATTGTTTAGATTTGAGGATCACTGACGAGGGTTAAGTACCCGAAACGTGCATGTCTGGTCCATGCTGCAAATTTTATCTGTTCTTAAATGATGCTATTCAATTTGAAGACGTTTACATTTACACCACTTGGTGAGTGTCACTGCTGGTGGACCAGGAGTCCCCGAGGGCACATGTAGCCAAGTTCGATCAATTTCGGTTGATCGTTTCTTCAAAGCATTCTAAAATTTCTGTTATCAAAATTTCTTGAAATTTCTAAAACGTGGGTCCTGTAGCATCATATCCCACCCATCCTGCTACGTCTTTTGGTATGCTTTTCGACATAGTAACTTTCCTACTTTTTTGGCATATTACATTGTTTAGATTTGAGGATCACTGACGAGGGTTAAGTACCCGAAACGTGCATGTCTGGTCCATGCTGCAAATTTTGTCTGTTCTTAAATGATGCTATTCAATTTGAAGACGTTTACATTTATACCACTTGTTGAGTGTCACTGCTGGTGGACCAGGAGTCCCCGAGGGCACATGTAGCCAAGTTCGATCAACTTTGGTTGATCGTTTCTTCAACGCATTCTAAAATTTCTGTTATCAAAATTTCTTGAAATTTCTAAAACGTGGGTCCTGTAGCATCATATCCCACCCATCCTGCTACGTCTTTCGGTATGCTTTTCGACATAGTAACTTTCCTACTTTTTTGGCATATTACATTGTTTAGATTTGAGGATCACTGACGAGGGTTAAGTACCCGAAACGTGCATGTCTGGTCCATGCTGCAAATTTTATCTGTTCTTAAATGATGCTATTCAATTTGAAGACGTTTACATTTATACCACTTGGTGAGTGTCACTGCTGGTGGACCAGGAGTCCCCGAGGGCACATGTAGCCAAGTTCGATCAATTTCGGTTGATCGTTTCTTCAACGCATTCTAAAATTTCTGTTATCAAAATTTCTTGAAATTTCTAAAACGCGGGTCCTGCAGCATCATATCCCACCCATCCTGCTACGTCTTTCGGTATGCTTTTCGACATAGTAACTTTCCTACTTTTTTGGCATATTACATTGTTTAGATTTGAGGATCACTGACGAGGGTTAAGTACCCGAAACGTGCATGTCTGGTCCATGCTGCAAATTTTATCTGTTTTTAAATGATGCTATTCAATTTGAAGACGTTTACATTTATACCACTTGGTGAGTGTCACTGCTGGTGGACCAGGAGTCCCCGAGGGCACATGTAGCCAAGTTCGATCAATTTCGGTTGATCGTTTCTTCAACGCATTCTAAAATTTCTGTTATCAAAATTTCTTGAAATTTCTAAAACGTGGGTCCTGTAGCATCATATCCCACCCATCCTGCTACGTCTTTCGGTATGCTTTTCGACATAGTAACTTTCCTACTTTTTTGGCATATTACATTGTTTAGATTTGAGGATCACTGACGAGGGTTAAGTACCCGAAACGTGCATGTCTGGTCCATGCTGCAAATTTTATCTGTTCTTAAATGATGCTATTCAATTTGAAGACGTTTACATTTATACCACTTGGTGAGTGTCACTGCTGGTGGACCAGGAGTCCCCGAGGGCACATGTAGCCAAGTTCGATCAATTTCGGTTGATCGTTTCTTCAACGCATTCTAAAATTTCTGTTATCAAAATTTCTTGAAATTTCTAAAACGTGGGTCCTGTAGCATCATATCCCACCCATCCTGCTACGTCTTTCGGTATGCTTTTCGACATAGTAACTTTCCTACTTTTTTGGCATATTACATAGTTTAGATTTGAGGATCACTGACGAGGGTTAAGTACCCGAAACGTGCATGTCTGGTCCATGCTGCAAATTTTATCTGTTCTTAAATGATGCTATTCAATTTGAAGACGTTTACATTTATACCACTTGGTGAGTGTCACTGCTGGTGGACCAGGAGTCCCCGAGGGCACATGTAGCCAAGTTCGATCAATTTCGGTTGATCGTTTCTTCAACGCATTCTAAAATTTCTGTTATCAAAATTTCTTGAAATTTCTAAAACGTGGGTCCTGTAGCATCATATCCCACCCATCCTGCTACGTCTTTCGGTATGCTTTTCGACATAGTAACTTTCCTACTTTTTTGGCATGTTACATTGTTTAGATTTGAGGATCACTGACGAGGGTTAAGTACCCGAAACGTTCATGTCTGGTCCATGCCGCAAATTTTATCTGTTCTTAAATGATGCTATTCAATTTGAATACGTTTACATTTATACCACTTGGTGAGTGTCACTGCTGGTGGACCAGGAGTCCCCGAGGGCACATGTAGCCAAGTTCGATCAATTTCGGTTGATCGTTTCTTCAACGCATTCTAAAATTTCTGTTATCAAAATTTCTTGAAATTTCTAAAACGTGGGTCCTGTAGCATCATATCCCACCCATCCTGCTACGTCTTTCGGTATGCTTTTCGACATAGTAACTTTCCTACTTTTTTGGCATATTACATTGTTTAGATTTGAGGATCACTGACGAGGGTTAAGTACCCGAAACGTGCATGTCTAGTCCATGCTGCAAATTTTATCTGTTCTTAAATGATGCTATTCAATTTGAAGACGTTTACATTTATACCACTTGGTGAGTGTCACTGCTGGTGGACCAGGAGTCCCCGAGGGCACATGTAGCCAAGTTCGATCAACTTCGGTTGATCGTTTCTTCAACGCATTCTAAAATTTCTGTTATCAAAATTTCTTGAAATTTCTAAAACGTGGGTCCTGTAGCATCATATCCCACCCATCCTGCTACCTCTTTCGGTATGCTTTTTGACATAGTAACTTTCCTACTTTTTTGGCATATTACATTGTTTAGATTTGAGGATCACTGACGAGGGTTAAGTACCCGAAACGTGCATGTCTGGTCCATGCTGCAAATTTTATCTGTTCTTAAATGATGCTATTCAATTTGAAGACGTTTACATTTATACCACTTGGTGAGTGTCACTGCTGGTGGACCAGGAGTCCCCGAGGGCACATGTAGCCAAGTTCGATCAATTTCGGTTGATCGTTTCTTCAACGCATTCTAAAATTTCTGTTATCAAAATTTCTTGAAATTTCTAAAACGTGGGTCCTGTAGCATCATATCCCACCCATCCTGCTACGTCTTTCGGTATGCTTTTCGACATAGTAACTTTCCTACTTTTTTGGCATGTTACATTGTTTAGATTTGAGGATCACTGACGAGGGTTAAGTACCCGAAACGTTCATGTCTGGTCAATGCCGCAAATTTTATCTGTTCTTAAATGATGCTATTCAATTTGAATACGTTTACATTTATACCACTTGGTGAGTGTCACTGCTGGTGGACCAGGAGTCCCCGAGGGCACATGTAGCCAAGTTCGATCAATTTCGGTTGATCGTTTCTTCAACGCATTCTAAAATTTCTGTTATCAAAATTTCTTGAAATTTCTAAAACGTGGGTCCTGTAGCATCATATCCCACCCATCCTGCTACGTCTTTCGGTATGCTTTTCGACATAGTAACTTTCCTACTTTTTTGGCATATTACATTGTTTAGATTTGAGGATCACTGACGAGGGTTAAGTACCCGGAACGTGCATGTCTTTTCCATGCTGCAAATTTTATCTGTTCTTAAATGATGCTATTCAATTTGAAGACGTTTACATTTATACCACTTGGTGAGTGTCACTGCTGGTGGACCAGGAGTCCCCGAGGGCACATGTAGCCAAGTTCGATCAATTTCGGTTGATCGTTTCTTCAACGCATTCTAAAATTTCTGTTATCAAAATTTCTTGAAATTTCTAAAACGTGGGTCCTGTAGCATCATATCCCACCCATCCTGCTACGTCTTTCGGTATGCTTTTCGACATAGTAACTTACCTACTTTTTTGGCATATTACATTGTTTAGATTTGAGGATCACTGACGAGGGTTAAGTACCCGAAACGTGCATGTCTGGTCCATGCTGCAAATTTTATCTGTTCTTAAATGATGCTATTCAATTTGAAGACGATTACATTTATACCACTTGGTGAGTGTCACTGCTAGTGGACCAGGAATCCCCGAGGGCACATGTAGCCAAGTTCGATCAATTTTTGGTTGATCGTTTCTTCAACGCATTCTAAAATTTCTGTTATCAAAATTTCTTGAAATTTCTAAAACGTGGGTCCTGTAGCATCATATCCCACCCATCCTGCTACGTCCTTCGGTATGCTTTTCGACATAGTAACTTTCCTACTTTTTTGGCATATTACATTGTTTAGATTTGAGGATCACTGACGAGGGTTAAGTACCCGAAACGTGCATGTCTGGTCCATACCGCAAATTTTATCTGTTCTTAAATGATGCTATTCAATTTGAAGACGTTTACATTTATACCACTTGGTGAGTGTCACTGCTGGTGGACCAGGAGTCCCCGAGGGCACATGTAGCCAAGTTCGATCAATTTCGGTTGATCGTTTCTTCAACGCATTCTAAAATTTCTGTTATCAAAATTTCTTGAAATTTCTAAAACGTGGGTCCTGTAGCATCATATCCCACCCATCCTGCTACCTCTTTCGGTATGCTTTTCGACATAGTAACTTTCCTACTTTTTTGGCATATTACATTGTTTAGATTTGAGGATCACTGACGAGGGTTAAGTACCCGAAACGTGCATGTCTGGTCCATGCTGCAAATTTTATCTGTTCTTAAATGATGCTATTCAATTTGTAGACGATTACATTTATACCACTTGGTGAGTGTCACTGCTGGTGGACCAGGAGTCGCCGAGGGCACATGTAGCCAAGTTCGATCAATTTCGGTTGATCGTTTCTTCAACGCATTCTAAAATTTCTGTTATCAAAATTTCTTGAAATTTCTAAAACGTGGGTCCTGTAGCATCATATCCCACCCATCCTGCTACGTCTTTCGGTATGCTTTTCGACATAGTAACTTTCCTACTTTTTTGGCATATTACATTGTTTAGATTTGAGGATCACTGACGAGGGTTAAGTACCCGAAACGTGCATGTCTGGTCCATGCTGCAAATTTTATCTGTTCTTAAATGATGCTATTCAATTTGAAGACGTTTACATTTATACCACTTGGTGAGTGTCACTGCTGGTGGACCAGGAGTCCCCGAGGGCACATGTAGCCAAGTTCGATCAACTTCGGTTGATCGTTTCTTCAACGCATTCTAAAATTTCTGTTATCAAAATTTCTTGAAATTTCTAAAACGTGGGTCCTGTAGCATCATATCCCACCCATCCTGCTACGTCTTTCGGTAGGCTTTTCGACATAGTAACTTTCCTACTTTTTTGGCATATTACATTGTTTAGATTTGAGGATCACTGACGAGGGTTAAGAAACCCGAAACGTGCATGTCTGGTCCATGCTGCAAATTTTATCTGTTTTTAAATGATGCTATTCAATTTGAAGACGTTTACATTTATACCACTTGGTGAGTGTCACTGCTGGTGGACCAGGAGTCCCCGAGGGCACATGTAGCCAAGTTCGATCAATTTCGGTTGATCGTTTCTTCAACGCATTCTAAAATTTCTGTTATCAAAATTTCTTGAAATTTCTAAAACGTGGGTCCTGTAGCATCATATCCCACCCATTCTGCTACGTCTTTCGGTATGCTTTTCGACATAGTAACTTTCCTACTTTTTTGGCATATTACATTGTTTAGATTCGAGGATCACTGACGAGGGTTAAGTACCCGAAACGTGCATGTCTGGTCCATGCTGCAAATTTTATCTGTTCTTAAATGATGCTATTCAATTTGAAGACGTTTACATTTATACCACTTGGTGAGTGTCACTGCTGGTGGACCAGGAGTCCCCGAGGGCACATGTAGCCAAGTTCGATCAATTTCGGTTGATCGTTTCTTCAACGCATTCTAAAATTTCTGTTATCAAAATTTCTTGAAATTTCTAAAACGTGGGTCCTGTAGCATCATATCCCACCCATCCTGCTACGTCTTTCGGTATGCTTTTCGACATAGTAACTTTCCTACTTTTTTGGCATATTACATTGTTTAGATTTGAGGATCACTGACGAGGGTTAAGTACCCGAAACGTGCATGTCTGGTCCATGCTGCAAATTTTATCTGTTCTTAAATGATGCTATTCAATTTGAAGACGTTTACATTTATACCACTTGGTGAGTGTCACTGCTTGTGGACCAAGAGTCCCCGAGGGCACATGTAGCCAAGTTCGATCAATTTCGGTTGATCGTTTCTTCAACGCATTCTAAAATTTCTGTTATCAAAATTTCTTGAAATTTCTAAAACGTGGGTCCTGTAGCATCATATCCCACCCATCCTGCTACGTCTTTTGGTATGCTTTTCGACATAGTAACTTTCCTACTTTTTTGGCATATTACATAGTTTAGATTTGAGGATCACTGACGAGGGTTAAGTACCCGAAACGTGCATGTCTGGTCCATGCTGCAAATTTTATCTGTTCTTAAATGATGCTATTCAATTTGAAGACGTTTACAATTATACCACTTGGTGAGTGTCACTGCTGGTGGACCAGGAGTCCCCGAGGGCACATGTAGCCAAGTTCGATCAATTTCGGTTGATCGTTTCTTCAACGCATTCTAAAATTTCTGTTATCAAAATTTCGTGAAAATTCTAAAACATGGGTCCTGTAGCATCATATCCCACCCATCCTGCTACGTCTTTCGGTATGCTTTTCGACATAGTAACTTTCCTACTTTTTTGGCATATTACATTGTTTAGATTTGAGGATCACTGACGAGGGTTAAGTACCCGAAACGTGCATGTCTGGTCCATGCTGCAAATTTTATCTGTTCTTAAATAATGCTATTCAATTTGAAGACGTTTACATTTATACCACTTGGTGAGTGTCACTGCTGGTGGACCAGGAGTCCCCGAGGGCACATGTAGCCAAGTTCGATCAATTTCGGTTGATCGTTTCTTCAACACATTCTAAAATTTTTTGTTATCAAAATTTCTTGAAATTTCTAAAACGTGGGTCCTGTAGCATCATATCCCACCCATCCTGCTACGTCTTTCGGTATGCTTTTCGACATAGTAACTTACCTACTTTTTTGGCATATTACATTGTTTAGATTCGAGGATCACTGACGAGGGTTAAGTACCCGAAACGTGCATGTCTGGTCCATGCTGCAAATTTTATCTGTTCTTAAATGATGCTATTCAATTTGAAGACGTTTACATTTATACCACTTGGTGAGTGTCACTGCTGGTGGACCAGGAATCCCCGAGGGCACATGTAGCCAAGTTCGATCAATTTCGGTTGATCGTTTCTTCAACGCATTTTAAAATTTCTGTTATCAAAGTTTCTTGAAATTTCTAAAACGTGGGTCCTGTAGCATCATATCCCACCCATCCTGCTACGTCTTTCGGTATGCTTTTCGACATAGTAACTTTCCTACTTTTTTGGCATATTACATTGTTTAGATTTGAGGATCACTGACGAGGGTTAAGTACCCGAAACGTGCATGTCTGGTCCATGCTGCAAATTCTATCTGTTCTTAAATGATGCTATTCAATTTGAAGACGTTTACATTTATACCACTTGGTGAGTGTCACTGCTGGTGGACCAGGAGTCCCCGAGGGCACATGTAGCCAAGTTCGATCAATTTCGGTTGATCGTTTCTTCAACGCATTCTAAAATTTCTGTTATCAAAATTTCTTGAAATTTCTCAAACGTGGGTCCTGTAGCATCATATCCCACCCATCCTGCTACGTCTTTCGGTATGCTTTTCGACATAGTAACTTTCCTACTTTTTTGGCATATTACATTGTTTAGATTTGAGGATCACTGACGAGGGTTAAGTACCCGAAACGTGCATGTCTGGTCCATGCTGCAAATTTTATCTGTTCTTAAATGATGCTATTCAATTTGAAGACGTTTACATTTACACCACTTGGTGAGTGTCACTGCTGGTGGACCAGGAGTCCCCGAGGGCACATGTAGCCAAGTTCGATCAATTTCGGTTGATCGTTTCTTCAAAGCATTCTAAAATTTCTGTTATCAAAATTTCTTGAAATTTCTAAAACGTGGGTCCTGTAGCATCATATCCCACCCATCCTGCTACGTCTTTTGGTATGCTTTTCGACATAGTAACTTTCCTACTTTTTTGGCATATTACATTGTTTAGATTTGAGGATCACTGACGAGGGTTAAGTACCCGAAACGTGCATGTCTGGTCCATGCTGCAAATTTTGTCTGTTCTTAAATGATGCTATTCAATTTGAAGACGTTTACATTTATACCACTTGTTGAGTGTCACTGCTGGTGGACCAGGAGTCCCCGAGGGCACATGTAGCCAAGTTCGATCAACTTTGGTTGATCGTTTCTTCAACGCATTCTAAAATTTCTGTTATCAAAATTTCTTGAAATTTCTAAAACGTGGGTCCTGTAGCATCATATCCCACCCATCCTGCTACGTCTTTCGGTATGCTTTTCGACATAGTAACTTTCCTACTTTTTTGGCATATTACATTGTTTAGATTTGAGGATCACTGACGAGGGTTAAGTACCCGAAACGTGCATGTCTGGTCCATGCTGCAAATTTTATCTGTTCTTAAATGATGCTATTCAATTTGAAGACGTTTACATTTATACCACTTGGTGAGTGTCACTGCTGGTGGACCAGGAGTCCCCGAGGGCACATGTAGCCAAGTTCGATCAATTTCGGTTGATCGTTTCTTCAACGCATTCTAAAATTTCTGTTATCAAAATTTCTTGAAATTTCTAAAACGCGGGTCCTGCAGCATCATATCCCACCCATCCTGCTACGTCTTTCGGTATGCTTTTCGACATAGTAACTTTCCTACTTTTTTGGCATATTACATTGTTTAGATTTGAGGATCACTGACGAGGGTTAAGTACCCGAAACGTGCATGTCTGGTCCATGCTGCAAATTTTATCTGTTTTTAAATGATGCTATTCAATTTGAAGACGTTTACATTTATACCACTTGGTGAGTGTCACTGCTGGTGGACCAGGAGTCCCCGAGGGCACATGTAGCCAAGTTCGATCAATTTCGGTTGATCGTTTCTTCAACGCATTCTAAAATTTCTGTTATCAAAATTTCTTGAAATTTCTAAAACGTGGGTCCTGTAGCATCATATCCCACCCATCCTGCTACGTCTTTCGGTATGCTTTTCGACATAGTAACTTTCCTACTTTTTTGGCATATTACATTGTTTAGATTTGAGGATCACTGACGAGGGTTAAGTACCCGAAACGTGCATGTCTGGTCCATGCTGCAAATTTTATCTGTTCTTAAATGATGCTATTCAATTTGAAGACGTTTACATTTATACCACTTGGTGAGTGTCACTGCTGGTGGACCAGGAGTCCCCGAGGGCACATGTAGCCAAGTTCGATCAATTTCGGTTGATCGTTTCTTCAACGCATTCTAAAATTTCTGTTATCAAAATTTCTTGAAATTTCTAAAACGTGGGTCCTGTAGCATCATATCCCACCCATCCTGCTACGTCTTTCGGTATGCTTTTCGACATAGTAACTTTCCTACTTTTTTGGCATATTACATAGTTTAGATTTGAGGATCACTGACGAGGGTTAAGTACCCGAAACGTGCATGTCTGGTCCATGCTGCAAATTTTATCTGTTCTTAAATGATGCTATTCAATTTGAAGACGTTTACATTTATACCACTTGGTGAGTGTCACTGCTGGTGGACCAGGAGTCCCCGAGGGCACATGTAGCCAAGTTCGATCAATTTCGGTTGATCGTTTCTTCAACGCATTCTAAAATTTCTGTTATCAAAATTTCTTGAAATTTCTAAAACGTGGGTCCTGTAGCATCATATCCCACCCATCCTGCTACGTCTTTCGGTATGCTTTTCGACATAGTAACTTTCCTACTTTTTTGGCATGTTACATTGTTTAGATTTGAGGATCACTGACGAGGGTTAAGTACCCGAAACGTTCATGTCTGGTCCATGCCGCAAATTTTATCTGTTCTTAAATAATGCTATTCAATTTGAATACGTTTACATTTATACCACTTGGTGAGTGTCACTGCTGGTGGACCAGGAGTCCCCGAGGGCACATGTAGCCAAGTTCGATCAATTTCGGTTGATCGTTTCTTCAACGCATTCTAAAATTTCTGTTATCAAAATTTCTTGAAATTTCTAAAACGTGGGTCCTGTAGCATCATATCCCACCCATCCTGCTACGTCTTTCGGTATGCTTTTCGACATAGTAACTTTCCTACTTTTTTGGCATATTACATTGTTTAGATTTGAGGATCACTGACGAGGGTTAAGTACCCGAAACGTGCATGTCTGGTCCATGCTGCAAATTTTATCTGTTCTTAAATGATGCTATTCAATTTGAAGACGTTTACATTTATACCACTTGGTGAGTGTCACTGCTGGTGGACCAGGAGTCCCCGAGGGCACATGTAGCCAAGTTCGATCAACTTCGGTTGATCGTTTCTTCAACGCATTCTAAAATTTCTGTTATCAAAATTTCTTGAAATTTCTAAAACGTGGGTCCTGTAGCATCATATCCCACCCATCCTGCTACGTCTTTCGGTATGCTTTTTGACATAGTAACTTTCCTACTTTTTTGGCATATTACATTGTTTAGATTTGAGGATCACTGACGAGGGTTAAGTACCCGAAACGTGCATGTCTGGTCCATGCTGCAAATTTTATCTGTTCTTAAATGATGCTATTCAATTTGAAGACGTTTACATTTATACCACTTGGTGAGTGTCACTGCTGGTGGACCAGGAGTCCCCGAGGGCACATGTAGCCAAGTTCGATCAATTTCGGTTGATCGTTTCTTCAACGCATTCTAAAATTTCTGTTATCAAAATTTCTTGAAATTTCTAAAACGTGGGTCCTGTAGCATCATATCCCACCCATCCTGCTACGTCTTTCGGTATGCTTTTCGACATAGTAACTTTCCTACTTTTTTGGCATGTTACATTGTTTAGATTTGAGGATCACTGACGAGGGTTAAGTACCCGAAACGTTCATGTCTGGTCCATGCCGCAAATTTTATCTGTTCTTAAATGATGCTATTCAATTTGAATACGTTTACATTTATACCACTTGGTGAGTGTCACTGCTGGTGGACCAGGAGTCCCCGAGGGCACATGTAGCCAAGTTCGATCAATTTCGGTTGATCGTTTCTTCAACGCATTCTAAAATTTCTGTTATCAAAATTTCTTGAAATTTCTAAAACGTGGGTCCTGTAGCATCATATCCCACCCATCCTGCTACGTCTTTCGGTATGCTTTTCGACATAGTAACTTTCCTACTTTTTTGGCATATTACATTGTTTAGATTTGAGGATCACTGACGAGGGTTAAGTACCCGGAACGTGCATGTCTTTTCCATGCTGCAAATTTTATCTGTTCTTAAATGATGCTATTCAATTTGAAGACGTTTACATTTATACCACTTGGTGAGTGTCACTGCTGGTGGACCAGGAGTCCCCGAGGGCACATGTAGCCAAGTTCGATCAATTTCGGTTGATCGTTTCTTCAACGCATTCTAAAATTTCTGTTATCAAAATTTCTTGAAATTTCTAAAACGTGGGTCCTGTAGCATCATATCCCACCCATCCTGCTACGTCTTTCGGTATGCTTTTCGACATAGTAACTTTCCTACTTTTCTGGCATATTACATTGTTTAGATTTGAGGATCACTGACGAGGGTTAAGTACCCGAAACGTGCATGTCTGGTCCATGCTGCAAATTTTATCTGTTCTTAAATGATGCTATTCAATTTGAAGACGTTTACATTTATACCACTTGGTGAGTGTCACTGCTGGTGGACCAGGAGTCCCCGAGGGCACATGTAGCCAAGTTTGATCAATTTCGGTTGATCGTTTCTTCAACGCATTCTAAAATTTCTGTTATCAAAATTTCTTTAAATTTCTAAAACGTGGGTCCTGTAGCATCATATCCCACCCATCCTGCTACGTCTTTCGGTATGCTTTTCGACATAGTAACTTTCCTACTTTTTTGGCATATTACATTGTTTAGATTTGAGGATCACTGACGAGGGTTAAGAAACCCGAAACGTGCATGTCTGGTCCATGCTGCAAATTTTATCTGTTCTTAAATGATGCTATTCAATTTGAAGACGTTTACATTTATACCACTTGGTGAGTGTCACTGCTGGTGGACCAGGAGTCCCCGAGGGCACATGTAGCCAAGTTCGATCAATTTCGGTTGATCGTTTCTTCAACGCATTCTAAAATTTCTGTTTTCAAAATTTCTTGAAATTTCTAAAACGTGGGTCCTGTAGCATCATATCCCACCCATCCTGCTACGTCTTTCGGTATGCTTTTCGACATAGTAACTTTCCTACTTTTTTGGCATATTACATTGTTTAGATTTGAGGATCACTGACGAGGGTTAAGTACCCGAAACGTGCATGTCTGGTCCATGCTGCAAATTTTATCTGTTCTTAAATGATGCTATTCAATTTGAAGACGTTTACATTTATTCCACTTGGTGAGTGTCACTGCTGGTGGACCAGGAGTCCCCGAGGGCACATGTAGCCAAGTTCGATCAATTTCGGTTGATCGTTTCTTCAACGCATTCTAAAATTTCTGTTATCAAAATTTCTTGAAATTTCTAAAACGTGGGTCCTGTAGCATCATATCCCACCCATCCTGCTACGTCTTTCGGTATGCTTTTCGACATAGTAACTTTCCTACTTTTTTGGCATATTACATTGTTTAGATTTGAGGATCACTGACGAGGGTTAAGTACCCGAAACGTGCATGTCTGGTCCATGCTGCAAATTTTATCTGTTCTTAAATGATGCTATTCAATTTGAAGACGTTTACATTTATACCACTTGGTGAGTGTCACTGCTGGTGGACCAGGAGTCCCCGAGGGCACATGTAGCCAAGTTCGATCAATTTCGGTTGATCGTTTCTTCAACGCATTCTAAAATTTCTGTTATCAAAATTTCTTGAAATTTCTAAAACGTGGGTCCTGTAGCATCATATCCCACCCATCCTGCTACGTCTTTCGGTATGCTTTTCGACATAGTAACTTTCCTACTTTTTTGGCATGTTACATTGTTTAGATTTGAGGATCACTGACGAGGGTTTAGTACCCGAAACGTGCATGTCTGGTCCATGCCGCAAATTTTATCTGTTCTTAAATGATGCTATTCAATTTGAATACGTTTACATTTATACCACTTGGTGAGTGTCACTGCTGGTGGACCAGGAGTCCCCGAGGGCACATGTAGCCAAGTTCGATCAATTTCGGTTGATCGTTTCTTCAACGCATTCTAAAATTTCTGTTATCAAAATTTCTTGAAATTTCTAAAACGTGGGTCCTGTAGCATCATATCCCACCCATCCTGCTACGTCTTTCGGTATGCTTTTCGACATAGTAACTTTCCTACTTTTTTGGCATATTACATTGTTTAGATTTGAGGATCACTGACGAGGGTTAAGTACCCGAAACGTGCATGTCTGGTCCATGCTGCAAATTTTATCTGTTCTTAAATGATGCTATTCAATTTGAAGACGTTTACATTTATACCACTTGGTGAGTGTCACTGCTGGTGGACCAGGAGTCCCCGAGGGCACATGTAGCCAAGTTCGATCAATTTCGGTTGATCGTTTCTTCAACGCATTCTAAAATTTCTGTTATCAAAATTTCTTGAAATTTCTAAAACGTGGGTCCTGTAGCATCATATCCCACCCATCCTGCTACGTCTTTCGGTATGCTTTTCGACATAGTAACTTTCCTACTTTTTTGGCATATTACATTGTTTCGATTTGAGGATCACTGACGATGGTTAAGTACCCGAAACGTGCATGTCTGGTCCATGCTGCAAATTTTATCTGTTCTTAAATGATGCTATTCAATTTGAAGACGTTTACATTTATACCACTTGGTGAGTGTCACTGCTGGTGGACCAGGAGTCCCCGAGGGCACATGTAGCCAAGTTCGATCAATTTCGGTTGATCGTTTCTTCAACGCATTCTAAAATTTCTGTTATCAAAATTTCTTGAAATTTCTAAAACGTGGGTCCTGTAGCATCATATCCCACCCATCCTGCTACGTCTTTCGGTATGCTTTTCGACATAGTAACTTTCCTACTTTTTTGGCATATTACATTGTTTAGAATTGAGGATCACTGATGAGGGTTAAGTACCCGAAACGTGCATGTCTGGTCCATGCTGCAAATTTTATCTGTTCTTAAATGATGCTATTCAATTTGAAGACGTTTACATTTATACCACTTGGTGAGTGTCACTGCTGGTGGACCAGGAGTCCCCGAGGGCACATGTAGCCAAGTTTGATCAATTTCGGTTGATCGTTTCTTCAACGCATTCTAAAATTTCTGTTATCAAAATTTCTTGAAATTTCTAAAACGTGGGTCCTGTAGCATCATATCCCACCCATCCTGCTACGTCTTTCGGTATGCTTTTCGACATAGTAACTTTCCTACTTTTTTGGCATATTACATTGTTTCGATTTGAGGATCACTGACGAGGGTTAAGAAACCCGAAACGTGCATGTCTGGTCCATGCTGCAAATTTTATCTGTTCTTAAATGATGCTATTCAATTTGAAGACGTTTACATTTATACCACTTGGTGAGTGTCACTGCTGGTGGACCAGGAGTCCCCGAGGGCACATGTAGCCAAGTTCGATCAATTTCGGTTGATCGTTTCTTCAACGCATTCTAAAATTTCTGTTATCAAAATTTCTTGAAATTTCTAAAACGTGGGTCCTGTAGCATCATATCCCACCCATCCTGCTACGTCTTTCGGTATGCTTTTCGACATAGTAACTTTCCTACTTTTTTGGCATATTACATTGTTTAGATTTGAGGATCACTGACGAGGGTTAAGTACCCGAAACGTGCATGTCTGGTCCATGCTGCAAATTTTATCTGTTCTTAAATGATGCTATTCAATTTGAAGACGTTTACATTTATACCACTTGGTGAGTGTCACTGCTGGTGGACCAGGAGTCCCCGAGGGCACATGTAGCGAAGTTCGATCAATTTCGGTTGATCGTTTCTTCAACGCATTCTAAAATTTCTGTTATCAAAATTTCTTGAAATTTCTAAAACGTGGGTCCTGTAGCATCATATCCCACCCATCCTGCTACGTCTTTCGGTATGCTTTTCGACATAGTAACTTTCCTACTTTTTTGGCATATTACATTGTTTAGATTTGAGGATCACTGACGAGGGTTAAGTACCCGAAACGTGCATGTCTGGTCCATGCTGCAAATTTTATCTGTTCTTAAATGATGCTATTCAATTTGAAGACGTTTACATTTATACCACTTGGTGAGTGTCACTGCTTGTGGACCAGGAGTCCCCGAGGGCACATGTAGCCAAGTTCGATCAACTTCGGTTGATCGTTTCTTCAACGCATTCTAAAATTTCTGTTATCAAAATTTCTTGAAATTTTTAAAACGTGGGTCCTGTAGCATCATATCCCACCCATCCTGCTACGTCTTTCGGTATGCTTTTCGACATAGTAACTTTCCTACTTTTTTGGCATATTACATTGTTTAGATTTGAGGATCACTGACGAGGGTTAAGTACCCGAAACGTGCATGTCTGGTCCATGCTGCAAATTTTATCTGTTCTTAAATGATGCTATTCAATTTGAAGACGTTTACATTTATACCACTTGGTGAGTGTCACTGCTGGTGGACCAGGAGTCCCCGAGGGCACATGTAGCCAAGTTCGATCAATTTCGGTTGATCGTTTCTTCAACGCATTCTAAAATTTCTGTTATCAAAATTTCTTGAAATTTCTAAAACGTGGGTCCTGTAGCATCATATCCCACCCATCCTGCTACGTCTTTCGGTACGCTTTTCGACATAGTAACTTTCCTACTTTTCTGGCATATTACATTGTTTAGATTTGAGGATCACTGACGAGGGTTAAGTACCCGAAACGTGCATGTCTGGTCCATGCCGCAAATTTTATCTGTTCTTAAATGATGCTATTCAATTTGAAGACGTTTACATTTATACCACTTGGTGAGTGTCACTGCTGGTGGACCAGAAGTCCCCGAGGGCACATGTAGCCAAGTTCGATCAACTTCGGTTGATCGTTTCTTCAACGCATTCTAAAATTTCTGTTATCAAAATTTCTTGAAATTTCTATAACGTGGGTCCTGTAGCATCATATCCCACCCATCCTGCTACGTCTTTCGGTATGCTTTTCGACATAGTAACTTTCCTACTTTTTTGGCATATTACATTGTTTAGATTTGAGGATCACTGACGAGGGTTAAGTACCCGAAACGTGCATGTCTGGTCCATGCCGCAAATTTTATCTGTTCTTAAATGATGCTATTCAATTTGAAGACGTTTACATTTATACCACTTGGTGAGTGTCACTGCTGGTGGACCAGGAGTCCCCGAGGGCACATGTAGCCAAGTTCGATCAATTTCGGTTGATCGTTTCTTCAACGCATTCTAAAATTTCTGTTATCAAAATTTCTTGAAATTTCTAAAACGTGGGTCCTGTAGCATCATATCCCACCCATCCTGCTACGTCTTTCGGTATGCTTTTCGACATAGTAACTTTCCTACTTTTTTGGCATATTACATTGTTTAGATTTGAGGATCACTGACGAGGGTTAAGTACCCGAAACGTGCATGTCTGGTCCATGCTGCAAATTTTATCTGTTCTTAAATGATGCTATTCAATTTGAAGACGTTTACATTTATACCACTTGGTGAGTGTCACTGCTGGTGGACCAGGAGTCCCCGAGGGCACATGTAGCCAAGTTCGATCAATTTCGGTTGATCGTTTCTTCAACGCATTCTAAAATTTCTGTTATCAAAATTTCTTGAAATTTCTAAAACGTGGGTCCTGTAGCATCATATCCCACCCATCCTGCTACGTCTTTCGGTACGCTTTTCGACATAGTAACTTTCCTACTTTTCTGGCATATTACATTGTTTAGATTTGAGGATCACTGACGAGGGTTAAGTACCCGAAACGTGCATGTCTGGTCCATGCCGCAAATTTTATCTGTTCTTAAATGATGCTATTCAATTTGAAGACGTTTACATTTATACCACTTGGTGAGTGTCACTGCTGGTGGACCAGAAGTCCCCGAGGGCACATGTAGCCAAGTTCGATCAACTTCGGTTGATCGTTTCTTCAACGCATTCTAAAATTTCTGTTATCAAAATTTCTTGAAATTTCTATAACGTGGGTCCTGTAGCATCATATCCCACCCATCCTGCTACGTCTTTCGGTATGCTTTTCGACATAGTAACTTTCCTACTTTTTTGGCATATTACATTGTTTAGATTTGAGGATCACTGACGAGGGTTAAGTACCCGAAACGTGCATGTCTGGTCCATGCCGCAAATTTTATCTGTTCTTAAATGATGCTATTCAATTTGAAGACGTTTACATTTATACCACTTGGTGAGTGTCACTGCTGGTGGACCAGGAGTCCCCGAGGGCACATGTAGCCAAGTTCGATCAATTTCGGTTGATCGTTTCTTCAACGCATTCTAAAATTTCTGTTATCAAAATTTCTTGAAATTTCTAAAACGTGGGTCCTGTAGCATCATATCCCACCCATCCTGCTACGTCTTTCGGTATGCTTTTCGACATAGTAACTTTCCTACTTTTTTGGCATATTACATTGTTTAGATTTGAGGATCACTGACGAGGGTTAAGAAACCCGAAACGTGCATGTCTGGTCCATGCTGCAAATTTTATCTGTTCTTAAATGATGCTATTCAATTTGAAGACGTTTACATTTATACCACTTGGTGAGTGTCACTGCTGGTGGACCAGGAGTCCCCGAGGGCACATGTAGCCAAGTTCGATCAATTTCGGTTGATCGTTTCTTCAACGCATTCTAAAATTTCTGTTATCAAAATTTCTTGAAATTTCTAAAACGTGGGTCCTGTAGCATCATATCCCACCCATCCTGCTACGTCTTTCGGTATGCTTTTCGACATAGTAACTTTCCTACTTTTTTGGCATATTACATTGTTTAGATTTGAGGATCACTAACGAGGGTTTAGTACCCGAAACGTGCATGTCTGGTCCATGCTGCAAATTTTATCTGTTCTTAAATGATGCTATTCAATTTGAAGACGTTTACATTTATACCACTTGGTGAGTGTCACTGCTTGTGGACCAGGAGTCCCCGAGGGCACATGTAGCCAAGTTCGATCAACTTCGGTTGATCGTTTCTTCAACGCATTCTAAAATTTCTGTTATCAAAATTTCTTGAAATTTCTAAAACGTGGGTCCTGTAGCATCATATCCCACCCATCCTGCTACGTCTTTCGGTATGCTTTTCGACATAGTAACTTTCCTACTTTTTTTGGCATATTACATTGTTTAGATTTGAGGATCACTGACGAGGGTTAAGTACCCGAAACGTGCATGTCTGGTCCATGCTGCAAATTTTATCTGTTCTTTAATGATGCTATTCAATTTGAAGACGTTTACATTTATACCACTTGGTGAATGTCACTGCTGGTGGAACAGGAGTCCCCGAGGGCACATGTAGCCAAGTTCGATCAATTTCGGTTGATCGTTTCTTCAACGCATTCTAAAATTTCTGTTATCAAAATTTCTTGAAATTTCTAAAACGTGGGTCCTGTAGCATCATATCCCACCCATCCTGCTATGTCTTTCGGTATGCTTTTCGACATAGTAACTTTCCTACTTTTTTGGCATATTACATTGTTTAGATTTGAGGATCACTGACGAGGGTTAAGTACCCGAAACGTTCATGTCTGGTCCATGCTGCAAATTTTATCTGTTCTTAAATGATGCTATTCAATTTGAAGACGTTTACATTTATACCACTTGGTGAGTGTCACTGCTGGTGGACCAGGAGTCCCCGAGGGCACATGTAGCCAAGTTCGATCAATTTCGGTTGATCGTTTCTTCAACGCATTCTAAAATTTCTGTTATCACAATTTCTTGAAATTTCTAAAACGTGGGTCCTGTAGCATCATATCCCACCCATCCTGCTACGTCTTTCGGTATGCTTTTCGACATAGTAACTTTCCTACTTTTTTGGCATATTACATTGTTTAGATTTGAGGATCACTGACGAGGGTTAAGAACCCGAAACGTGCATGTCTGGTCCATGCTGCAAATTTTATCTGTTCTTAAATGATGCTATTCAATTTGAAGACGTTTACATTTATACCACTTGGTGAGTGTCACTGCTTGTGGACCAGGAGTCCCCGAGGGCACATGTAGCCAAGTTTGATCAACTTCGGTTGAGGGTTAAGTACCCGAAACGTGCATGTCTGGTCCATGCTGCAAATTTTATCTGTTCTTAAATGATGCTATTCAATTTGAAGACGTTTACATTTATACCACTTGGTGAGTGTCACTGCTGGGGGACCAGGAGTCCCCGAGGGCACATGTAGCCAAGTTCGATCAATTTCGGTTGATCGTTTCTTCAACGCATTCTAAAATTTCTGTTATCAAAATTTCTTGAAATTTCTAAAACGTGGGTCCTGTAGCATCATATCCCACCCATCCTGCTACGTCTTTCGGTATGCTTTTCGACATAGTAACTTTCCTACTTTTTTGGCATATTACATTGTTTAGATTTGAGGATCACTGACGAGGGTTAAGTACCCGAAACGTGCATGTCTGGTCCATGCTGCAAATTTTATCTGTTCTTAAATGATGCTATTCAATTTGAAGACGTTTACATTTATACCACTTGGTGAGTGTCACTGCTGGTGGACCAGGAGTCCCCGAGGGCACATGTAGCCAAGTTCGATCAATTTCGGTTGATCGTTTCTTCAACGCATTCTAAAATTTCTGTTATCAAAATTTCTTGAAATTTCTAAAACGTGGGTCCTGTAGCATCATATCCCACCCATCCTGCTACGTCTTTCGGTATGCTTTTCGACATAGTAACTTTCCTACTTTTTTGGCATATTACATTGTTTAGATTTGAGGATCACTGACGAGGGTTAAGTACCCGAAACGTGCATGTCTGGTCCACGCTGCAAATTTTATCTGTTCTTAAATGATGCTATTCAATTTGAAGACGTTTACATTTATACCACTTGGTGAGTGTCACTGCTGGTGGACCAGGAGTCCCCGAGGGCACATGTAGCCAAGTTCGATCAATTTCGGTTGATCGTTTCTTCAACGCATTCTAAAATTTCTGTTATCAAAATTTCTTGAAATTTCTAAAACGTGGGTCCTGTAGCATCATATCCCACCCATCCTGCTACGTCTTTCGGTATGCTTTTCGACATAGTAACTTTCCTACTTTTTTGGCATATTACATTGTTTAGATTTGAGGATCACTAACGAGGGTTTAGTACCCGAAACGTGCATGTCTGGTCCATGCTGCAAATTTTATCTGTTCTTAAATGATGCTATTCAATTTGAAGACGTTTACATTTATACCACTTGGTGAGTGTCACTGCTTGTGGACCAGGAGTCCCCGAGGGCACATGTAGCCAAGTTCGATCAACTTCGGTTGATCGTTTCTTCAACGCATTCTAAAATTTCTGTTATCAAAATTTCTTGAAATTTCTAAAACGTGGGTCCTGTAGCATCATATCCCACCCATCCTGCTACGTCTTTCGGTATGCTTTTCGACATAGTAACTTTCCTACTTTTTTTGGCATATTACATTGTTTAGATTTGAAGATCACTGACGAGGGTTAAGTACCCGAAACGTGCATGTCTGGTCCATGCTGCAAATTTTATCTGTTCTTTAATGATGCTATTCAATTTGAAGACGTTTACATTTATACCACTTGGTGAATGTCACTGCTGGTGGACCAGGAGTCCCCGAGGGCACATGTAGCCAAGTTCGATCAATTTCGGTTGATCGTTTCTTCAACGCATTCTAAAATTTCTGTTATCACAATTTCTTGAAATTTCTAAAACGTGGGTCCTGTAGCATCATATCCCACCCATCCTGCTACGTCTTTCGGTATGCTTTTCGACATAGTAACTTTCCTACTTTTTTGGCATATTACATTGTTTAGATTTGAGGATCACTGACGAGGGTTAAGAACCCGAAACGTGCATGTCTGGTCCATGCTGCAAATTTTATCTGTTCTTAAATGATGCTATTCAATTTGAAGACGTTTACATTTATACCACTTGGTGAGTGTCACTGCTTGTGGACCAGGAGTCCCCGAGGGCACATGTAGCCAAGTTTGATCAACTTCGGTTGAGGGTTAAGTACCCGAAACGTGCATGTCTGGTCCATGCTGCAAATTTTATCTGTTCTTAAATGATGCTATTCAATTTGAAGACGTTTACATTTATACCACTTGGTGAGTGTCACTGCTGGGGGACCAGGAGTCCCCGAGGGCACATGTAGCCAAGTTCGATCAATTTCGGTTGATCGTTTCTTCAACGCATTCTAAAATTTCTGTTAACAAAATTTCTTGAAATTTCTAAAACGTGGGTCCTGTAGCATCATATCCCACCCATCCTGCTACGTCTTTCGGTATGCTTTTCGACATAGTAACTTTCCTACTTTTTTGGCATATTACATTGTTTAGATTTGAGGATCACTGACGAGGGTTAAGTACCCGAAACGTGCATGTCTGGTCCATGCTGCAAATTTTATCTGTTCTTAAATGATGCTATTCAATTTGAAGACGTTTACATTTATACCACTTGGTGAGTGTCACTGCTGGTGGACCAGGAGTCCCCGAGGGCACATGTAGCCAAGTTCGATCAATTTCGGTTGATCGTTTCTTCAACGCATTCTAAAATTTCTGTTATCAAAATTTCTTGAAATTTCTAAAACGGGGGTCCTGTAGCATCATATCCCACCCATCCTGCTACGTCTTTCGGTATGCTTTTCGACATAGTAACTTTCCTACTTTTTTGGCATATTACATTGTTTAGATTTGAGGATCACTGACGAGGGTTAAGTACCCGAAACCTGCATGTCTGGTCCATGCTGCAAATTTTATCTGTTCTTAAATGATGCTATTCAATTTGAAGACGTTTACATTTATACCACTTGGTGAGTGTCACTGCTGGTGGACCAGGAGTCCCCGAGGGCACATGTAGCCAAGTTCGATCAATTTCGGTTGATCGTTTCTTCAACGCATTCTAAAATTTCTGTTATCAAAATTTCTTGAAATTTCTAAAACGTGGGTCCTGTAGCATCATATCCCACCCATCCTGCTACGTCTTTCGGTATGCTTTTCGACATAGTAACTTTCCTACTTTTTTGGCATATTACATTGTTTAGATTTGAGGATCACTGACGAGGGTTAAGTACCCGAAACGTGCATGTCTGGTCCACGCTGCAAATTTTATCTGTTCTTAAATGATGCTATTCAATTTGAAGACGTTTACATTTATACCACTTGGTGAGTGTCACTGCTGGTGGACCAGGAGTCCCCGAGGGCACATGTAGCCAAGTTCGATCAATTTCGGTTGATCGTTTCTTCAACGCATTCTAAAATTTCTGTTATCAAAATTTCTTGAAATTTCTAAAACATGGGTCCTGTAGCATCATATCCCACCCATCCTGCTACGTCTTTCGGTATGCTTTTCGACATAGTAACTTTCCTACTTTTTTGGCATATTACATTGTTTAGATTTGAGGATCACTGACGAGGGTTAAGTACCCGAAACGTGCATGTCTGGTCCATGCTGCAAATTTTATCTGTTCTTAAATGATGCTATTCAATTTGAAGACGTTTACATTTATACCACTTGGTGAGTGTCACTGCTGGTGGACCAGGAGTCCCCGAGGGCACATGTAGCCAAGTTCGATCAATTTCGGTTGATCGTTTCTTCAACGCATTCTAAAATTTCTGTTATCAAAATTTCTTGAAATTTCTAAAACGTGGGTCATGTAGCATCATATCCCACCCATCCTGCTACGTCTTTCGATATGCTTTTCGACATAGTAACTTTCCTACTTTTTTGGCATATTACATTGTTTAGATTTGAGGATCACTGACGAGGGTTAAGTACCCGAAACGTGCATGTCTGGTCCATGCTGCAAATTTTATCTGTTCTTAAATGATGCTATTCAATTTGAAGACGTTTACATTTATACCACTTGGTGAGTGTCACTGCTGGTGGACCAGGAGTCCCCGAGGGCACATGTAGCCAAGTTCGATCAATTTCGGTTGATCGTTTCTTCAACGCATTCTAAAATTTCTGTTATCAAAATTTCTTGAAATTTCTAAAACGTGGGTCCTGTAGCATCATATCCCACCCATCCTGCTATGTCTTTCGGTATGCTTTTCGACATAGTAACTTTCCTACTTTTTGGCATATTACATTGTTTAGATTTGAGGATCACTGACGAGGGTTAAGTACCCGAAACGTGCATGTCTGGTCCATGCTGCAAATTTTATCTGTTCTTAAATGATGCTATTCAATTTGAAGACGTTTACATTTATACCACTTGGTAAGTGTCACTGCTGGTGGACCAGGAGTCCCCGAGGGCACATGTAGCCAAGTTCGATCAATTTCGGTTGATCGTTTCTTCAACGCATTCTAAAATTTCTGTTATCAAAATTTCTTGAAATTTCTAAAACGTGGGTCATGTAGCATCATATCCCACCCATCCTGCTACGTCTTTCGATATGCTTTTCGACATAGTAACTTTCCTACTTTTTTGGCATATTACATTGTTTAGATTTGAGGATCACTGACGAGGGTTAAGTACCCGAAACGTGCATGTCTGGTCCATGCTGCAAATTTTATCTGTTCTTAAATGATGCTATTCAATTTGAAGACGTTTACATTTATACCACTTGGTAAGTGTCACTGCTGGTGGACCAGGAGTCCCCGAGGGCACATGTAGCCAAGTTCGATCAATTTCGGTTGATCGTTTCTTCAACGCATTCTAAAATTTCTGTTATCAAAATTTCTTGAAATTTCTAAAACGTGGGTCCTGTAGCATCATATCCCACCCATCCTGCTACGTCTTTCGGTATGCTTTTCGACATAGTAACTTTCCTACTTTTTTGGCATATTACATTGTTTAGATTTGAGGATCACTGACGAGGGTTAAGTACCCGAAACGTGCATGTCTGGTCCATGCTGCAAATTTTATCTGTTCTTAAATGATGCTATTCAATTTGAAGACGTTTACATTTATACCACTCGGTGAGTGTCACTGCTGGTGGACCAGGAGTCCCCGAGGGCACATGTAGCCAAGTTCGATCAATTTCGGTTGATCGTTTCTTCAACGCATTCTAAAATTTATTTTATCAAAATTTCTTGAAATTTCTAAAACGTGGGTCCTGTAGCATCATATCCCACCTATCCTGCTACGTCTTTCGGTATGCTTTTCGACATAGTAACTTTCCTACTTTTTTGGCATATTACATTGTTTAGATTTGAGGATCACTGACGAGGGTTAAGTACCCGAAACGTGCATGTCTGGTCCATGCTGCAAATTTTATATGTTCTTAAATGATGCTATTCAATTTGAAGACGTTTACATTCATACCACTTGGTGAGTGTCACTGCTGGTGGACCAGGAGTCCCCGAGGGCACATGTAGCCAAGTTCGATCAATTTCGATTGATCGTTTCTTCAACGCATTCTAAAATTTATGTTATCAAAATGTCTTGAAATTTCTAAAACGTGGGTCCTGTAGCATCATATCCCACCCATCCTGCTACGTCTTTCGGTATGCTTTTCGACATAGTAACTTTCCTACTTTTTTGGCATATTACATTGTTTAGATTTGAGGATCACTGACGAGGGTTAAGTACCCGAAACGTGCATGTCTGGTCCATGCTGCAAATTTTATCTGTTCTTAAATGATGCTATTCAATTTGAAGACGTTTACATTTATACCACTTGGTGAGTGTCACTGCTGGTGGACCAGGAGTCCCCGAGGGCACATGTAGCCAAGTTCGATCAATTTCGGTTGATCGTTTCTTCAACGCATTCTAAAATTTCTGTTATCAAAATTTCTTGAAATTTCTAAAACGTGGGTCCTGTAGCATCATATCCCACCCATCCTGTTACGTCTTTCGGTATGCTTTTCGACATAGTAACTTTCCTACTTTTTTGGCATATTACATTGTTTAGATTTGAGGATCACTGACGAGGGTTAAGTACCCGAAACGTGCATGTCTGGTCCATGCTGCAAATTTTATCTGTTCTTAAACGATGCTATTCAATTTGAAGACGTTTACATTTATACCACTTGGTGAGTGTCACTGCTGGTGGACCAGGAGTCCCCGAGGGCACATGTAGCCAAGTTCGATCAATTTCGGTTGACCGTTTCTTCAACGCATTCTAAAATTTATGTTATCAAAATTTCTTGAAATTTCTAAAACGTGGGTCCTGTAGCATCATATCCCACCCATCCTGCTACGTCTTTCGGTATGCTTTTCGACATAGTAACTTTCCTACTTTTTTGGCATATTACATTGTTTAGATTTGAGGATCACTGACGAGGGTTAAGTACCCGAAACGTGCATGTCTGGTCCATGCTGCAAATTTTATCTGTTCTTAAATGATGCTATTCAATTTGAAGACGTTTACATTTATACCACTTGGTGAGTGTCACTGCTGGTGGACCAGGAGTCCCCGAGGGCACATGTAGCCAAGTTCGATCAATTTCGGTTGATCGTTTCTTCAACGCATTCTAAAATTTATTTTATCAAAATTTCTTGAAATTTCTAAAACGTGGGTCCTGTAGCATCATATCCCACCCATCCTGCTACGTCTTTCGGTATGCTTTTCGACATAGTAACTTTCCTACTTTTTTGGCATATTACATTGTTTAGATTTGAGGATCACTGACGAGGGTTAAGTACCCGAAACGTGCATGTCTGGTCCATGCTGCAAATTTTATCTGTTCTTCAATGATGCTATTCAATTTGAAGACGTTTACATTTATACCACTTGGTGAGTGTCACTGCTGGTGGACCAGGAGTCCCCGAGGGCACATGTAGCCAAGTTCGATCAATTTCGGTTGATCGTTTCTTCAACGCATTCTAAAATTTATGTTATCAAAATTTCTTGAAATTTCTAAAACGTGGGTCCTGTAGCATCATATCCCACCCATCCTGCTACGTCTTTCGGTATGCTTTTCGACATAGTAACTTTCCTACTTTTTTGGCATATTACATTGTTTAGATTTGAGGATCACTGACGAGGGTTAAGTACCCGAAACGTGCATGTCTGGTCCATGCTGCAAATTCTATCTGTTCTTAAATGATGCTATTCAATTTGAAGACGTTTACATTTATACCACTTGGTGAGTGTCACTGCTGGTGGACCAGGAGTCCCCGAGGGCACATGTAGCCAAGTTCGATCAATTTCGGTTGACCGTTTCTTCAACGCATTCTAAAATTTCTGTTATCAAAATTTCTTGAAATTTCTAAAACGTGGGTCCTGTAGCATCATATCCCGACCATCCTGCTACGTCTTTCGGTATGCTTTTCGACATAGTAACTTTCCTACTTTTTTGGCATATTACATTGTTTAGATTTGAGGATCACTGACGAGGGTTAAGTACCCGAAACGTGCATGTCTGGTCCATGCTGCAAATTTTATCTGTTCTTAAATGATGCTATTCAATTTGAAGACGTTTACATTTATACCACTTGGTGAGTGTCACTGCTGGTGGACCAGGAGTCCCCGAGGGCACATGTAGCCAAGTTCGATCAATTTCGGTTGATCGTTTCTTCAACGCATTCTAAAATTTCTGTTATCAAAATTTCTTGAAATTTCTAAAACGTGGGTCCTGTAGCATCATATCCCACCCATCCTGCTACGTCTTTCGGTATGCTTTTCGACATAGTAACTTTCCTACTTTTTTGGCATATTACATTGTTTAGATTTGAGGATCACTGACGAGGGTTAAGTACCCGAAACGTGCATGTCTGGTCCATGCTGCAAATTTTATCTGTTCTTAAATGATGCTATTCAATTTGAAGACGTTTACATTTATACCACTTGGTGAGTGTCACTGCTGGTGGACCAGGAGTCCCCGAGGGCACATGTAGCCAAGTTCGATCAATTTCGGTTGATCGTTTCTTCAACGCATTCTAAAATTTCTGTTATCAAAATTTCTTGAAATTTCTAAAACGTGGGTCCTGTAGCATCATATCCCACCCATCCTGCTACGTCTTTCGGTATGCTTTTCGACATAGTAACTTTCCTACTTTTTTGGCATATTACATTGTTTAGATTTGAGGATCACTGACGAGGGTTAAGTACCCGAAACGTGCATGTCTGGTCCATGCTGCAAATTTTATCTGTTCTTAAATGATGCTATTCAATTTGAAGACGTTTACATTTATACCACTTGGTGAGTGTCACTGCTGGTGGACCAGGAGTCCCCGAGGGCACATGTAGCCAAGTTCGATCAATTTCGGTTGATCGTTTCTTCAACGCATTCTAAAATTTCTGTTATCAAAATTTCTTGAAATTTCTAAAACGTGGGTCCTGTAGCATCATATCCCACCCATCCTGCTACGTCTTTCGGTATGCTTTTCGACATAGTAACTTTCCTACTTTTTTGGCATATTACATTGTTTAGATTTGAGGATCACTGACGAGGGTTAAGTACCCGAAACGTGCATGTCTGGTCCATGCTGCAAATTTTATCTGTTCTTAAATGATGCTATTCAATTTGAAGACGTTTACATTTATACCACTTGGTGAGTGTCACTGCTGGTGGACCAGGAGTCCCCGAGGGCACATGTAGCCAAGTTCGATCAATTTCGGTTGATCGTTTCTTCAACGCATTCTAAAATTTCTGTTATCAAAATTTCTTGAAATTTCTAAAACGTGGGTCCTGTAGCATCATATCCCACCCATCCTGCTACGTCTTTCGGTATGCTTTTCGACATAGTAACTTTCCTACTTTTTTGGCATATTACATTGTTTAGATTTGAGGATCACTGACGAGGGTTAAGTACCCGAAACGTGCATGTCTGGTCCATGCTGCAAATTTTATCTGTTCTTAAATGATGCTATTCAATTTGAAGACGTTTACATTTATACCACTTGGTGAGTGTCACTGCTGGTGGACCAGGAGTCCCCGAGGGCACATGTAGCCAAGTTCGATCAATTTCGGTTGATCGTTTCTTCAACGCATTCTAAAATTTATGTTATCAAAATTTCTTGAAATTTCTAAAACGTGGGTCCTGTAGCATCATATCCCACCCATCCTGCTACGTCTTTCGGTATGCTTTTCGACATAGTAACTTTCCTACTTTTTTGGCATATTACATTGTTTAGATTTGAGGATCACTGACGAGGGTTAAGTACCCGAAACGTGTATGTCTGGTCCATGCTGCAAATTTTATCTGTTCTTAAATGATGCTATTCAATTTGAAGACGTTTACATTTATACCACTTGGTGAGTGTCACTGCTGGTGGACCAGGAGTCCCCGAGGGCACATGTAGCCAAGTTCGATCAATTTCGGTTGATCGTTTCTTCAACGCATTCTAAAATTTCTGTTATCAAAATTTCTTGAAATTTCTAAAACGTGGGTCCTGTAGCATCATATCCCACCCATCCTGCTACGTCTTTCGGTATGCTTTTCGACATAGTAACTTTCCTACTTTTTTGGCATATTACATTGTTTAGATTTGAGGATCACTGACGAGGGTTAAGTACCCGAAACGTGCATGTCTGGTCCATGCTGCAAATTTTATCTGTTCTTAAATGATGCTATTCAATTTGAAGACGTTTACATTTATACCACTTGGTGAGTGTCACTGCTGGTGGACCAGGAGTCCCCGAGGGCACATGTAGCCAAGTTCGATCAATTTCGGTTGATCGTTTCTTCAACGCATTCTAAAATTTCTGTTATCAAAATTTCTTGAAATTTCTAAAACGTGGGTCCTGTAGCATCATATCCCACCCATCCTGCTACGTCTTTCGGTATGCTTTTCGACATAGTAACTTTCCTACTTTTTTTGGCATATTACATTGCTTAGATTTGAGGATCACTGACGAGGGTTAAGTACCCGAAACGTGCATGTCTGGTCCATGCTGCAAATTTTATCTGTTCTTAAAACATTGATGTGACGTCATGCCTTTGTTCGAACAGTCCAAAATTTACCTTTGACTGTCCAATATCAAATCTAGGTCGCGTTTATTAGAAAAAATATACGCGACCTAGATTAAATATTGGACAGTCATAGGTAAATGTACTTTGAAATCTACAGAACAACCGTTACAATCCTTATTTAGAAATCACGTGACAAGAATTCCATGCATATGTATCGTCGTACTGACTATTCCAATTTTTTGCTATTTTTTTCCGGAGTTGACAAAATCCAGCACAATCTTATATATCTATTTAGAATCGGCCGTTGTGTCGGAAATGACAATGTTTACGACACTATAGTACAGCCAATTTTTTCTTTTTTTCTTCGGTCTAATTTTTTTTCCCATCTGTTTAATTTGACTTATAATAAATATTAAGATTTTTGCTCGACTTTTTCTAGTCCGAAAAACCTTACCTTAATCCAGCCTTTGACGGTTATTTTGACCCCCCCTCCCCCCCGGCGCAAATAACCGTCAAAGGCTGGGTTTAAGTCAGGTTTTTTTAACTAGACTCCTTCAAATTATCTTCCTGAATTGTTTCTTTCATCATCCCCACTGATTTCTTTTCGGTATTTAAAGGCACTATATTATTATTTGCTTGTCCGGAAAACAACATTTTTAGAGACACGCCCTTTTATTCGAAAAATATCCAAAGAAGCTTCAACTAAATCGTCATCACGCAGAATATTCTCTTTGATTTTTTCTCCCAAAAATCGCATCCAATTTCGAATTGGTTTACGGAATCTGCGTCATAATTTGTCACAACCTTTTTTTTTAATTGGAAATTTCATCTCCGGTATCTCCTTATATAAACGACTCCCTACTGCTAGTAGTGAGAATGTTAGATTCATGAGTGATTACATTTCGTTACAGTAAAGGTAATTAACATAATAAGAACAAAGTCAAAGGTCATGCCACTTTGAATAGTGATCAATGTTTTAAGTACGATATACGCCTCAAACAATTCATTCTTAAAGATATTGGACAGTTTTCGGCCCTGCGGGCCTCAAACTGTCCAATATCTTTAAGAATGAATTGTTTTCGGCGTATATCCAATACTTAAATGATGCTATTCAATTTGAAGACGTTTACATTTATACCACTTGGTGAGTGTCACTGCTGGTGGACCAGGAGTCCCCGAGGGCACATGTAGCCAAGTTCGATCAATTTCGGTTGATCGTTTCTTCAACGCATTCTAAAATTTCTGTTATCAAAATTTCTTGAAATTTCTAAAACGTGGGTCCTGTAGCATCATATCCCACCCATCCTGCTACGTCTTTCGGTATGCTTTTCGACATAGTAACTTTCCTACTTTTTTGGCATATTACATTGTTTAGATTTGAGGATCACTGACGAGGGTTAAGTACCCGAAACGTGCATGTCTGGTCCATGCTGCAAATTTTATCTGTTCTTAAATGATGCTATTCAATTTGAAGACGTTTACATCTATTAGGGTGCGGGAACCTTAAGAAAGTTTAAGCTTCGTTTCCATAGCAACCGTTAGGAGGCTTCCCAATTTTATTTTTCATAAAACTCAATAAACTTTAGTACTATACTGAATCAGTTTATTTTCGTTCGTACCTGGTTGCAGATTTGAACTAGCTGACCCTAAAAAATGATGAAATTTAGTTGAGGCCTTTTATGAAAACTAGGTTGAATTCCTGTTACTATAGCAATATATTCAATATACATGTATGAAGAGGATGGATTTTTGTATTATCATTCTTAAAGACCAAACCTCAAACTATGATATCACATTTCAGAAATAATGACATCTTTCATTTAAACTAAAGAAAATATAGTGTACAGTTTGCTGTTTTAGACATTTCGATATATACAAAATAGCGGTATCCATGGTAACAACTTTAAATGCCATAAAAACTATGACTAAATATCAATATCATGCACCGTTTGTTTAAGAATCCTACATTTTCTTTCGATGAAATAAGAAAATTTGAAATGCAAATTTTTGCACTTTCCATGATTTTCATAGGGACTGCTCGATGGTGAGTGATTTTCTCTCTTAAATGTTTCAACGGCACCTCTAGGTATCTTGATATTTGACTATTACCAAAACTAAATTTATCCACCAGAGTTAACTGCAAACGCAGATGACAAAGGTACTCCATTTTTGGATCTTGATATCAAAATCAATAAAGGAGAAATTCAGACAAAGGTATACGACAAACGAGAAGACTTTGGCTTCAACATACTTAATTTTCCTTGGCTTGATGGCGATGTTCCAAGGTTGCAATCCTACGGTATTTACATCTGTCAGCTCATCAGATACGCTAGAGCTGGCTCCCATGTTTCGGACTTTCATGATTGAAAATAGACAAATTTCAAGGAAACTTAATATCAATGAAATTTCAAAGAAACTTAATATAAATCCAGCATTTAGATATCATGCACTTGTAAAATCGTTTTGGAAATTTTACAATAACTATTCTAAACTTCTTGCAAAATTTGGGACAACTCCAGCATCAGAGTATATATCATTGGGAATGTCACTAGTAAGCGAAGACTCTGTCCTGATTCTCTGTCTTTTCTGAAAGTCGGTCAGACTTCTCGGACATTTGATCTTGAGCTCGCTTCATCGAGCAGAGCACAGACTGTTATACGCATGTCATAGGATTTTTGAGATCCATTTACATAGAATTTGTGTAACAAAACGCCGCTGCGTGTAACTGTGTTGTTTGTGACGTCACCTAACAGTGAGAAGTTTTATGTTGATGCAACTATTGTGCGTCTATGTAAGTCGGCACCGATTGCACATTACAAAAATACATTTTATAACTTTGGCTTAATTATATTTAGTTACAACTTATGAGTATTTATTAGTAATACATGTACTTTTAAACTGCACAAATTTTATAGGGTCCCCCTGTATCTTTTAAATACAGCCATGCTTTATTTTTATGTGCAGTTGCAGCCTTTATATGAAAATGTGTTGTGATCGTTGTAGCAGTCAAACAAAAATCACCAATTAGAGATGAAAACACACATATCAACTGAAAATCTTGTTTACATTTTGGTTCCTCTAGATCAGTAATAACGTATCTAGTTATCTTTTCATGATGTAAAAAAAAATTCTACTATTTCAAAATTGAGTTTGATTTTTTTTGCCCAATTCAAGGTGCATCCACAAGCTCTAAAGTACCTGACTCTGCTGTTATGAATTTTAGATTATCTCATCAACAATATCATGCTTGGATCCTCATAAAATGCGTAACTTTACCCGGTTTCATTTCAACTTCACAGTGATCATGTCAAAAAGAAGAGTTTATGATATATAGCAACTTTTGTCAATAATCAAGTATTTTCATCCCCAAAATGGCGTGGGTATGTAAGTGATGCACAAATCCGTCCGTCCGCCCCACCTGTGGTTTCCGGACATTTAAAGAAAACTGGCTATTACAGATAATTAATTCATTCCTTTGATACAGATTTTTCATCAAGAAATACAGTTCAAATTCGAATCTGGGTCTTGTCGCTTATACAAAATCAATTCATTTCTTATATATATCTTTATTATTCATTCCGAGGTTCGCAACCATTCCTATGGAAACTCTAATGATTTTGCCTTGCCTTCTCGACTTTGAGAGTAAATAACTGATTTTTTATTGGATACTCCTTTAATGTTTATTCTAACACCAAGAAATACAGGTCATGTTTGAATATGGGTCATGTCGCTCAATTCTATGTAGTGCTATGCCCCTTGAAATTTGGGAAAAAATCAATATTTCGTGGATTTCTGACTTTTAAACGAAAACTGTCACAGAAAATATATTCATTTCTTAGATATGGTTTTATATCAGAGAAAAGAGGGTAACAGCACTCGGTTGCAGCACCCACAGCAAAATTCCAAATCACCAAATGCAAAACAAACACATAGCAGACATCCACAAATAGATGCGCAAAAGGGATGAGGAACACCAACTGATACCATAGAAACATGAAACATAAAAGACCACACATAAACCAACGAGACCAAAGGGCAACCGCTGTCGGGGATCTGTTTCTCTTAAGAGGTTTGGAAGGGCCCATCGTGGAGTCAAGTCGTCACAGTCAGTCAGAATGTGCTGGTATATGACTGTAGATGCGTCCAGTACCAAGCGACGTGTCCGTCTAGTGACAGAAGGATTATATCCACGGTATAAAAGGCGTTTTATGATTCTAACACAATTTTGATGGTAACTTATATTACTTATATCACCATAAAATGAAGGTGGTGGAATACCCAAAGTAATATACTTTGATGCTTGTTTGGATACGAATTTCAAAAGTTGTGACTATTGGTCTCGTTAGTTTATGTGTAGTCATTTGTGGTTGATGTTTTCCTGTGAGTTGGCGTTCCTTGTACAAATTGCGTCTCTTTCTGTGCGTGTATGTTTTGTGTTTTTACAGTGGGTGTTTTGCTGTTGGTGCTTAAACTAGGTGTTTGTGGAGATCCCCTTTTTTCTTTTAGTAATTTGTAAATTTCTACTATGAAAATCCAAAACATCAGTTCATGCTCTAGCAAACCGGATTAGCTGCGAAATGTAGATACCGTATGACGGTAATCTAGGAGCATCACCGTCAACCCATACAAAAATCATCCTTTCTCCTCTATTGAATAATTTTGATATTAAGGTCCATAATGGTGTTTCTGTGACGATTTCTTGTTTAGAGTCAATTCTTGTTGAAAATGACATTGTCGATAGTTATCATTTAGGTACATAGATGTACCAATGAAACATTTCAAATCATCTTGGTTTTTTTTTCTATGTCGAAGATTTTAGATAAATTCTTTTTCATAAGTGTATGGAAATAAATCTGCAATAAGAGGCGCACAACTAATACCAGTTGGGATCCCTACAACATGCTTGTAGAGATCCTCAATAAATCTTACATAAATCTTGTCAAAGAGAGGACGGACAAGGCAATACACAAGTCACTACATGTCCACGATTTGTATTCTGCAGCAGAAAAGAGACCCTTTGATTCTGATGTACAAATATACGATTTCCTCTCTCTATCGAATGAGATAAAGACGATCCTGACGAAAATATCATTAGCATTCAAAATGGAGCACCAAACGGAGCATCGACGGAACACTTACAAGCTACAGGTGGAAACATGTGCCCGGGAGGTGTAAGCATCCCCTGTATGGCTAGCCAAACCCGCCGTCGACGTTCACGGCAAACGAAAATGAAAAGGATATCTACAAAAACACCATTTTATGAGTTTGAACAATCGATCATTAATTTTGTCGTGAGGAAGCGTGGTGTTCATATTTGGAAAGTCATATGAAGAAATTGTATTGGCTTGAATATTTCTAGATTTCATTTTGTCAATCACATCCCCTGAATTTCTAATAGAACAAAAGACGTTAACATCATTCCTGTTAAGAGCAGTTTCGCAATAAATGTATTGTGCCACGTATTCCTTTATCGTCGTGAGTGCTGACGTCAAAATTCTAGACAAAATTGTAAGAAAGCTTTTGCCAGAAACAGCAATGCATTGAAAATTGTAATGAGAATTGTGCAGTTTTAGTATGCAGTATATTGTAGGGAGATCCAATTTAGGAATAGCGATGTTGGATGAAGAAAAAACGATTAGGTTTGCTCAAAATGTTAGAGACACTTTCATTTCTTTCGATATAAGTATTTGTAGACTTAAGTTTTGAAACCAAAATTGATAAGTAGTAAAGTTTCCAAATGATTTTAGTGTTGTTGGCTGCTTTATCTGCTGGTGCGAAGATATATATTTTAGTCTCCTACCGGCAACGGTAAATTACTTTACTTGGAATTAAAATATCTTTCAGACATAAAACTTGGATTTACAAAAAGATGAGGATTTTTGACGAAGTTATCTATTCAAATATCAGTAATATCCAAAAAAAAAAAAAGGTTTTTCAAGTTATTCAGAACATGCGATTCGACTCCTTTTGATTTACACAATCGTTAAGTATAGTAATCTAAGGCTTAATTCATTTAGTACTTCGCGACATTTAATGAAATCTATCTTGGATGGAATTCTATATTCAAGTCTTTTTTTAGAAGACCACGGAGCTGTCTTTCTTGAAAAATTGCAAAGTCAACTGTAACAACATAACCAGCTGGTTTATATAGATACATTGCACATCCCCATGAAGCAGGACATGATTCAAGTATTCTAAGATCTGATGTAACTTTTTTGTTGTTAAAAAACAAATTTCGAATAGGTTTCTTATACTTGTAACAAATAAGAGGAGGTTCATGATTCTCAAGATTTGCAGGAATGGTACTTTGCACGCGATGATCCCGAAAAATATAAGACATGTTCAGAAGATCACAACCTTAGTTAATGCATTGATTTTTTTATGAATCGTCTTTTAGAGAGGTGTCTTTAATAACATTAGATAATAATAAGAAATATTAGTCAAGTTCACATATGGGTCATATAGCTCAACTTTTGCCCCTTCAAACTTTTTTTAGATGGCAACATTTTACCCAAGCCAATCACAAGCTCTGATATGGCTCGTCTTTTTTGTGAAGAATCTGTGAAGAAACCGTCTTCATGGTCGTCATAGATTCAGCATCCCACAAATGCTGAACAGAAAAACATTTGGTTCGAGCGCGGCTCGAGCCCAAATTTTCAGATAGCATACTAGCCGAGCGCACTAACCACTACACTACCGGGGTAGTTGCCAGCTAAGGTGGTTAGAAGGTAATTTGAAGTTTCTACATGAATAAGAAGGGGTTCGCTGACGCACCGCCCACTTCTTATTCGTGTAGAAACTTCAAATTACCTTCTAACCCATACATACATTGCTTATATGTGATCAATATTTACTGTATGATTACTTTATTAAGCTATGTAGATTATTGGATTGGTTCTTTAGAACTTTAACTACCTTGCTCTGTACACTCTGCCTCTCTTGTATAAAGATGACTGGTAAGCCCTTTTAATGAATCATATCAACCTGATATTTCATAATTTCTATTTGTTGGTGTAGTTCTTCTTTTGTTGAATGTTTCATTCATATGCAATTTGAACTATGATACGAGTCCATGCACTTTCGGAATGACCCTGGACCATTGTATTTTTTCCAATTTCCGTTATAAAAAAATATGTACAGTCCTACTGCGTTTCCCTTATATGGAGGTAGCAAACCAACTGCACTTCAATTTTCGATAAAAGCAAGAGCCTATCATGTGACATAAGAACATACGCGGATTAATTTCTCATAAAATGCCCATTCTATTTAATGCTTTTACATAGACTCAACATTCCATTATCAATTGACGCCGTCTACCCCAGTGATAAACAGCAATTCTCTGTAAGAACCAAAGAATTTCAAGACATGTTGGCACGACATGTCATGGATTTTTGAGATTTTTGGTATGGATGTTCAATATGAAGTACTAGTATGTAAATCAACCCCAGTTTTTTTCTAAAAGGTTGTCGTTGCCATGATAACCATGTCTGAAGTTTCAAAAATCGGGAAAATCTATAGGACGAGGCAGTTACCATGGAAACAGGTACTTTTTTAATCTGAAATTGTTTTGATTTTTTTCTTTTAATCCTTATGATTATGCATATTTGTGAAGTTTTTTACATTCATCTCGGGTGCCTTTTGTACACAAGATGAAAAATTGGGCCAAAACAGGGTAAAAAAAACTCTGTTTTGGGGCTCTTAAAGACCCTTTTTGCATGTTTTTACTGTTTTACAAGGTTGAAAATTTCATAAAAGCACCAATTTTTGAAGTCCAAGTTCTAGTTATCCAATTAGTATCATCTGTGAACTATACATTAATATAAGAAATTAATTGGGCTAATTTGTCCTTTTATATGCAAAGCAGCATCAAATTTAGTTGCTATGGCAACAATCGGCTGAAAGGTTCACATACGATGGATTTAAACACAACCTCTATCAAACTATCTACGCATGATATTCAAACAGAAGTTCATGTATACATCTATCAGAGGCGTTTAAATATAAAAATGACCTTGAAAATATTTCAAGGTCACCCACTGAATTTCCAAGGTCCAAAAATTCTTTTCAAAAACATGATTGTCGATAGTTAGAAATTAGGAAAGGGATTGATATAAGTATATTTTTTACTTGTTGGTTTTCTTTTCTATGTCGAAGATTTTAGATAAATTCTTTTTCATAAGTGTATGGAAATAAATCTGCAATAAGAGGCGCACAACTAATACCAGTTGGGATCCCTACAACATGCTTGTAGAGATCCTCAATAAATCTTACATAAATCTTGTCAAAGAGAGGACGGACAAGGCAATACACAAGTCACTACATGTCCACGATTTGTATTCTGCAGCAGAAAAGAGACCCTTTGATTCTGATGTACAAATATACGATTTCCTCTCTCTATCGAATGAGATAAAGACGATCCTGACGAAAATATCATTAGCATTCAAAATGGAGCACCAAACGGAGCATCGACGGAACACTTACAAGCTACAGGTGGAAACATGTGCCCGGGAGGTGTAAGCATCCCCTGTATGGCTAGCCAAACCCGCCGTCGACGTTCACGGCAAACGAAAATGAAAAGGATATCTACAAAAACACCATTTTATGAGTTTGAACAATCGATCATTAATTTTGTCGTGAGGAAGCGTGGTGTTCATATTTGGAAAGTCATATGAAGAAATTGTATTGGCTTGAATATTTCTAGATTTCATTTTGTCAATCACATCCCCTGAATTTCTAATAGAACAAAAGACGTTAACATCATTCCTGTTAAGAGCAGTTTCGCAATAAATGTATTGTGCCACGTATTCCTTTATCGTCGTGAGTGCTGACGTCAAAATTCTAGACAAAATTGTAAGAAAGCTTTTGCCAGAAACAGCAATGCATTGAAAATTGTAATGAGAATTGTGCAGTTTTAGTATGCAGTATATTGTAGGGAGATCCAATTTAGGAATAGCGATGTTGGATGAAGAAAAAACGATTAGGTTTGCTCAAAATGTTAGAGACACTTTCATTTCTTTCGATATAAGTATTTGTAGACTTAAGTTTTGAAACCAAAATTGATAAGTAGTAAAGTTTCCAAATGATTTTAGTGTTGTTGGCTGCTTTATCTGCTGGTGCGAAGATATATATTTTAGTCTCCTACCGGCAACGGTAAATTACTTTACTTGGAATTAAAATATCTTTCAGACATAAAACTTGGATTTACAAAAAGATGAGGATTTTTGACGAAGTTATCTATTCAAATATCAGTAATATCCAAAAAAAAAAGGTTTTTCAAGTTATTCAGAACATGCGATTCGACTCCTTTTGATTTACACAATCGTTAAGTATAGTAATCTAAGGCTTAATTCATTTAGTACTTCGCGACATTTAATGAAATCTATCTTGGATGGAATTCTATATTCAAGTCTTTTTTTAGAAGACCACGGAGCTGTCTTTCTTGAAAAATTGCAAAGTCAACTGTAACAACATAACCAGCTGGTTTATATAGATACATTGCACATCCCCATGAAGCAGGACATGATTCAAGTATTCTAAGATCTGATGTAACTTTGTTGTTGTTAAAAAACAAATTTCGAATAGGTTTCTTATACTTGTAACAAATAAGAGGAGGTTCATGATTCTCAAGATTTGCAGGAATGGTACTTTGCACGCGATGATCCCGAAAAATATAAGACATGTTCAGAAGATCACAACCTTAGTTAATGCATTGATTTTTTTATGAATCGTCTTTTAGAGAGGTGTCTTTAATAACATTAGATAATAATAAGAAATATTAGTCAAGTTCACATATGGGTCATATAGCTCAACTTTTGCCCCTTCAAACTTTTTTTAGATGGCAACATTTTACCCAAGCCAATCACAAGCTCTGATATGGCTCGTCTTTTTTGTGAAGAATCTGTGAAGAAACCGTCTTCATGGTCGTCATAGATTCAGCATCCCACAAATGCTGAACAGAAAAACATTTGGTTCGAGCGCGGCTCGAGCCCAAATTTTCAGATAGCATACTAGCCGAGCGCACTAACCACTACACTACCGGGGTAGTTGCCAGCTAAGGTGGTTAGAAGGTAATTTGAAGTTTCTACATGAATAAGAAGGGGTTCGCTGACGCACCGCCCACTTCTTATTCGTGTAGAAACTTCAAATTACCTTCTAACCCATACATACATTGCTTATATGTGATCAATATTTACTGTATGATTACTTTATTAAGCTATGTAGATTATTGGATTGGTTCTTTAGAACTTTAACTACCTTGCTCTGTACACTCTGCCTCTCTTGTATAAAGATGACTGGTAAGCCCTTTTAATGAATCATATCAACCTGATATTTCATAATTTCTATTTGTTGGTGTAGTTCTTCTTTTGTTGAATGTTTCATTCATATGCAATTTGAACTATGTTACGAGTCCATGCACTTTCGGAATGACCCTGGACCATTGTATTTTTTCCAATTTCCGTTATAAAAAAATATGTACAGTCCTACTGCGTTTCCCTTATATGGAGGTAGCAAACCAACTGCACTTCAATTTTCGATAAAAGCAAGAGCCTATCATGTGACATAAGAACATACGCGGATTAATTTCTCATAAAATGCCCATTCTATTTAATGCTTTTACATAGACTCAACATTCCATTATCAATTGACGCCGTCTACCCCAGTGATAAACAGCAATTCTCTGTAAGAACCAAAGAATTTCAAGACATGTTGGCACGACATGTCATGGATTTTTGAGATTTTTGGTATGGATGTTCAATATGAAGTACTAGTATGTAAATCAACCCCAGTTTTTTTCTAAAAGGTTGTCGTTGCCATGATAACCATGTCTGAAGTTTCAAAAATCGGGAAAATCTATAGGACGAGGCAGTTACCATGGAAACAGGTACTTTTTTAATCTGAAATTGTTTTGATTTTTTTCTTTTAATCCTTATGATTATGCATATTTGTGAAGTTTTTTACATTCATCTCGGGTGCCTTTTGTACACAAGATGAAAAATTGGGCCAAAACAGGGTAAAAAAAACTCTGTTTTGGGGCTCTTAAAGACCCTTTTTGCATGTTTTTACTGTTTTACAAGGTTGAAAATTTCATAAAAGCACCAATTTTTGAAGTCCAAGTTCTAGTTATCCAATTAGTATCATCTGTGAACTATACATTAATATAAGAAATTAATTGGGCTAATTTGTCCTTTAATATGCAAAGCAGCATCAAATTTAGTTGCTATGGCAACAATCGGCTGAAAGGTTCACATACGATGGATTTAAACACAACCTCTATCAAACTATCTACGCATGATATTCAAACAGAAGTTCATGTATACATCTATCAGAGGCGTTTAAATATAAAAATGACCTTGAAAATATTTCAAGGTCACCCACTGAATTTCCAAGGTCATTAAACTTTAAGTGACCAAATTTGACGAAAAATCCTGATTTTTCAAAAAATGAAGGTGCCAATATTTTAGAAACCTTGAAATATTGAACTTAGCAGCTATTTGTCACTAAATGATACATGTATCACTATTTTCTTAGAACTGTTGATAACGTTTCTTCACATCTTCGAATATCTAAATTCTTCGTGAGTATTTTGATAAAAAGGGGACGAAATCTGTATTTTCTTGTTTTTTGACGAAAATATATTTTCCTATTAAATTGCTCAAGTTCAATAAATTCTAAGATGTTTCTTTCTTATATTCTTGTACTTTCATAATAAATAAGACCTATCAAAATATTCAAATAAAAAAAATTGAAATCGGTAACAGAAAATTTAAAAAATCAATATTTTATGCAAAATTGAGTCTCAAAGTATTAATGACCTTGAACATCAAGCCAATGACCTTGAACATTTTAATTGTGCTGATGTAAAAGATTAAAGTCAGATCTGTACATGCATACATTTTGACAATCTTATGTAACTATAAAGAGGAATTAAATCAATTTCAAAGATAATATGAAACAAGCAAAATGATCTAATGTTGTCATGGCAACGGTCTTTGACGACAGAATTTAGGAAAAACTCTTGATATACCCACTCCAATTTTTCGTTCATTGTATTTTTCAATAAACATATATTTCCTTTGATGAAAATCACTGGTCTCCTATAGGTGCCTTTTGTGATATTGAAGATTTAAAATGGTCAAAAACACACTAAATTGGCCCTTATTTTCACCTCTATTTTTCGCTTCATTTTGACTTATTTTGGCTTAATACAATAAGCTTCCTGTAATAAATATCACATAACTAAGTGTACTAAGTAAGAATTGAAGTAAGGAAGAATAGATTATATGAAGATGAACAAGCTGTTACAGTGGTATCCATGGCAACGAAGTCTCCGGAGCTGGCTTATTTCATGGTTCCAAAAATGCTATAAATAGAATGACCTCGTTACCATGACAACCAGAGGTCACATTGGCCGAAAAGTGTTATTTTCATTGTCACTACTTCATATATACCTATTATACCGAAAATCATCAAAATCCATGACATGCCGTGCCGATCGATTTTGGTCCTTACAGAGAATGGCTACTAAATGTGTGAAAATCTAGGTCACCCACATGTACACTTCCATGAAGTGTAATGTAGTAAGTCGATCTCGCGTCACACTAGACGAAATCCAAGGACGACTTGCACTGTCGTCTACAGAAAGATGGCATGTTTGGATTAGAGAATTCAGACATTAGTGGACCAAATATTCAATATTTAGGATAAGGATTTTATCCACTTGTGTCAATTATCACCATTGAGTTCATGTTTAATTTTGCTTCTGATGGAAGTATACATATCAGAACAACTTCGAGTATCAGTGACTCTTGTGCCATGTTGAAGTAGGTCATGTATTTGTATCTTTTTCATGTGTTCGCATGGTTGTACTTGAATATGAATATATGTATCATATATTCCTTTCTCTAGTTTAACCATCTGCTTAGTCTGAATTATGTTGGACAAAAATCGCGAAATTTCCAGATTCATTTTTTCAGTTTTCATTGTAATATTACAACACTACCAAAAGACAAAATTCAGTTGCTTATTTTTCAACAAAGAAGGTACTACATGTACTTCGAATCTAGCGGAATACGCCGAACGTGCGATTGGCGTTACGTCAAGTGACGTTCTTCCTCCGCGATATTTCAAATGTAAAGAAACGCGATGAAAAAAGGACAGAGATAACGTAAAATGTAAATATAAGGATTCTTTTTTATCTTTTGGGCTTTATCGGTGTGTATTGGCAGTAGGGAATGGAAAAATTAATGAAAAGCACTTCGTACTTACATATTTTCTTTTCGATTCCCTACTGACAATATACACCGATAAAGCGCAAAAGCTGAAAAACAATCCTTAAGTAAAGTTACTGTGACATTATTTACAACTTCATATGGATGTTATGTTATAAAAAGCAATTCTCTGTAAGGACCAAAATAATTTCATTGCACGTGAAAATAGCATGTCTCCAGTTTTAGAGATTTTTGGTATGGAAGGTGCATATGATGTACTGAGACAAAAATAAACTTCCTTTTTACAAATAAATTTTTCCTTGTCATGGAAACCATGTTTGAAATTTTATGTATCAGTATAATACTTGTAACGTGGCATTTTTACAAAGCTCGTTTCCATGGTAACAGCTATTATAGTCAACTGAAATTTCCTTAATTTTTCTCTTTATATCCTTCATTGTATAAATACTACACAATAAGCATGCTTCGACCCGCTATTATGTTTGTCAGTATGCTCAAAATGTAGGCAAAACCTGTTTTAATGAGGCCCTTTTTAAGACCGAAAATTCCCAATTTAACATGAATTTGCTCAAGTCTAAGGGCAAATTATCTGAAATGTCAGACACCCAAAGCAAAAACACAAACCAGACAAGCACAGAAAGTGACGCATAAGGGACAAGGAACGTCAATGCACAACACAGAAACATCAAGCACAGAGGACTACACATAAACCAACGAGACCAATGGGCAACAGGTGCCGACTTAGGACGGCCATCTGCTACGGAAATAGCAAATGGCGTGGCTATCCTGGATTACGTGCGCACAACCCTCCCACTTTTTCGATTACCCAGAGGTATCGAAGAACGTACAATTGTGGTGTAAAACAACCTCCTCACTGTCAGATGACCACACACAAACAAGACCGCAAAACGCAGGGGCCCAAGCAACACAGATGAATATGTAAATGGATATAAAAATAGGGCGTACGTAATACAATCCGTGCTCTGCCGCCGCGAGATTGTGTTATCACCCGAGGAGTCCGACTGACATTCAGAGAGGACAGGTTGTCGGGACCCTGTCTTCTCTAAAGAGGTTTGGACAGGGCCCGTCATGGAGTCCCGTCGTCACAGTCAGTCAGAGTGCACGTTTTAAGAATGCGCTGGTACACGACTGTAGATTGGTCAAGTACCAAGCTTAGTGTCCATCTGGTAACATTATGATCATATCCACGGTATAAAAAGCGTTGATGATTCTGACGCATTTTCGATAGTGATGTTGTCTATCTTTGATCCTTCTTATCTTGTTATTTATGTCACCATAAAATGTAGGTTGTGAAATACCCAAAGTAATATACTCTGTTGTCTGTATTGGTCCGAATTTCAGAAGAAGTTGACAATATTTCTTGTAAAATTTCCAGAAAGTCTTTACTAGTTTGTGAAAGTGAAATCTTTGTCCTAAAAGTGTCTTGGTAATTTGTAAATTTCTACTATGAAAATCCAAAACACCAGTACATGCTATAGCATACCGGATGAGCTGTGAAATATAGATACCATAGAACGGTACTCTAGGAACAGTACCGTCAAGCCAGGGGAATATAACTATATAAAATCCATAATCATCTCTTTGAACATACACACTTGTATGGATCTCTCCATAAACAATTTTGATATTTAGGTCCAAAAATGCTTTTCAAAAACATGATTGTCGATAGTTAGAAATTAGGAAAGGGATTGATATAAGTATATTTTTTACTTGTTTCCCAATCCATTGTATTGTGTTTGTAATATATCTTATGTATGCTTAATGAAAAAAATAACAGTTTAAACTAAGACTATCATCCAGGTACCAATGAAACATTTCACATTATCACTTTTCCTTTGCTTTTGCAGTTTTTGGATAAATTCCTTTTCATACGTGTATAAAAATAAATCTTCCACGGGAGGCGCACAATTAGTACCCATAGTAATCCCTACAACCTGCTTGTAGAGTTTCTCACCAAATCGTGCATAAATATTGTCCAAAAGGAAGGACAAGGCAATACACAGGTCACCATCTCGACCAAAACACCATTTAATGAGTTTGGACAGTCGATCATTTATTTTGTCGTGAGGAAGCGTGGTGTACATATTAGAAAAGTCGTATGAAGAAATCGTATTTGCTTCAAAATTTCTTGATTTCATTTTGTCAATCACATCCCCTGAATTTTTAATAGATCAAAAGAAGTTGACACCATTTCTGTTCATGGCAGTTTTACAGTATTTGGCTACGTGTTCCTTTATAGCTCTGAGTGCTGACGTCAGATTTCTAGACAAAATTGTAGTTGAGCAGTTACTAGAATTAGCAATGTATCAAAACTTGTAAGGAGACTTGTGAAGTTTTGGTATGCAGTATATTGTAGGGAGATCAAATTCAGAAATAGGTATGTTAAGAAATTTCAGAAGAAATTTCACTCTTATGTTTGTTCGAAATATTGGGAACACTTTCATTGCTTTCGATATAAGTATTAGTAGAGGAAAGTTCCGAAACTAAAGTTGATATGCAGTAGCGTTTTCAAATAATTATGGTGATGTTCGCTGCTTTGTCTGCAGGCGCGAAGACATATTTTTAACATAAATGTCGTAACTTGGATTTGAAATATCTTTCAGATTTAGAACTTTGATTTTCAAAAAGATGAGGATTTTTGTGGTAGTTATCTATTCGAATATCGGTAATATCCAAAATGAGGTTTTTCCAGTCATTCAGAGCATGCGATTCGACTCCTTCTGATTTACATCATCGTTTGGTATAGTTATCTAAAGCATCCTTTGGCACTTCACGGCATTTGATAAAATCTATTTTGGATGGGATTCTATACTTAGGTCCTTTTTTGAGAAGACCACGGATCTGTCTGTCTTTGATAATTGAAAAGTCACCTGTAATAATATGACCAGCTGGTTTATATAGATATCCAGACGTTGCACATTCTCATGAAACAGGACATGATTAAAGTATTTTAGGATCTGATGTAACTTTGTTGTAGTTAAAAACGAAATTTCGAATAGGTCTCTTATATTTGTAACAAATAAGAGGAGGTTCTAAATTTTCAAAATATTGACTCAGAGGAAGAAATGTAAGAGTATAAGAAATGTTTACAATGGTGACATTCTTTACAGTGCTATTACACGTAATAGTAATTTACTGGTAAATTTAAAGCTGTCCGTTATATTTTTTGCATTTTTTTTTCATTGCATATAAAAGAGCAATATTGAATGCAATATATATTGAATTCACAAAATTTGGCAAAATTCCGAGATTTTTACAAAAAATATGAGTGGCAGTTACTCAAAATCGAAAAAAATTCCAATGGGTACAAATTGTGCGCCTCTTGTTGCAGATTTATATATTATACACGTATGAAAAGGAATTTATCCAAAATCTTCAAAAACAAAGAAAAAAAATGATGATGTGAAATGTTTCATTGGTACTTCTAGGTACCTGGATGATATTCTTACTATCGACAATCCTGTTTTTGAGAAATATAAAAATGTTATTTATCCACAAGAATTGAATCTAAACAAGGCAAATGTTTCAAACACAGAAACACCATTTTTGGACCTAAATATCAAAATTGTTAATGGAGAGATCCATACAAGTGTGTATGACAAAAGAAATGATTTTGAATTGAACATAGTAAATTTCCCTTGGCTTGACGGTGATGTTCCTAGATTACCGTCCTATGGTATCTATATTTCACAGCTCATCCGGTATGCTAGAGCATGTACTGATGTTTTGGATTTTCATGGTAGAAGTTTACAAATTACCAAGAAACTTTTAGGACAAGGTTTTAACTTTCACAAACTAGTAAAGACTTTCTGGAAATTTTACAAAAATTAATGTCAACTTCTTCTGAAATTCGGACCAATACAGGCAACAGAGTATATCACTTTGGGTATTTCACAACCTGCATTTTATGGTGACATTATTAACAAGATAAGAAGGATCAAAGATAGACAACATCACTATCGAAAATGCGTCAGAATCATCAAACGCCTTTTATACCGTGGATATAATCCTAATGTCACCAGACGGACACTAGGCTTGGTACTTGACCAATCTACAGTCTTTTACAAGCGCATTCTTAAAACGTGCACTCTGACTGACTGTGACGACGGGAGTCCATGACGGGCCCTGTCCAAACCTCTGAATGTCACTCGGACTCCTCTGGTGATAACATACATGAGCTCGCGGCGGCAGAGCACGGATTGTATTACGTACGCCCTATTTTTATATCAATTTACATATTCATCTGTGTTGCTTGGGCCCCTGCGTTTTGCGGTCTTGTTTGTGTGTGGTCATCTGACAGTGAGGAGGTTGTTTTACGCCACAATTGTACGTTCTTCGAGACCTCTGGGTAATCGAAAAAGTGGGAGGGTTGTGCGCACGTAATCCAGGATAACCATACCGTCTGCTATTTCCGTGGCAGATGGCCGTCCTAAGTCGGCACCGGTTGCCCATTGGTCTCGTTGGTTTATGTGTAGTCCTTTGTGTTTGATGTTTCTGTGTTGTGCGTTGGCGTTCCTTGTCCCTTACGCGTCTCTTTCTGTTCTTGTGTGCTTTGTGTTTTTGCATTGGGTGTTTTGGGGTTTTGCTTTGGGTCCTACAACCTGGTGTTGTTGGAGATCCCCTCTTTTGTTTAAAAATCATGTAGTATTGAGTAAAACAAACACATACAAAGTTATTTTGGATATATCCCCTATTTATTGACCAAAGTTGCAAAAAATCTAAAAATCAAAGACATACTTGATTTTTAGCTAATATTTCATACATCCATACATGTATAAAAAATGTAAGAATATCATGAGTTTTGTCTGGGGCTTATGTTTTTAGGAGAAATGTTCTGAACTAAAAATTGTAATGTTTTTTCCACTTATTTGTCCTAATTTTAGAAAGAAGTATTTTTGATACAAATATATGACAGTCAAGCCTAAAATTAGTAACAATAAATACCACAAAAATGCAAATTTCATTGAAATTGAAACCTATATTTTGAATTTACTTCGAACTAAGAGTCAATGACCTTGACAAATTTTGGAAGTGGTCAAATAAAGAATAATTACTTCTGTTGTCCCTACATAACGCTTAAGCAATATAAGTTATTTGAACCATGATAAAAATCAATTTGAAAAGATATAGTCATCATGTGTCAAATGAAAAGTTACCATGGCAACCATTTTTTACCTCAAAATGTAGGAAAACAAAACAGGGTCCCACTTATTTTTTTCAGTGATTGTCACATGAAATCTATTTTTTCTGACAACAGTAATGGTGTTATCAGCCTGACATTTTGTGTTATTTTTGCTTAAAAATGGACAAAAATAGGCCTGAATTTTGACCTTATGTTATGGTAATTTTTGACTGATTTTGATTTGGTAGGATTCGGCTAATTGAAAGAAATTTAAAGAAAAATTGATTTTTTTCTAAAAAAAGAGGTTTTAAAGATTATAAATTGTGAATACCAATAGTCTCTAAAATGGTTTCCATGGCAACATAATAACCAAAGATGACTTATTTGACCATTTTGGTTAGTGCTATAAATAGACAGACCCCGTTTTCATGGCAACCGGGATATTTATTTTCAAAAAATTGTTATTTTTGTATTTAGGGCATTATAGATATCATTTATAGAGAAAATCATAAGAATCCATGACATACTATTTCCAAAATATTTTGGTCCTTACAGAGAATTGATATTAAGTTATTGAAATATTGCATCAAAAGCATAAATTTTAATGCTATGAGGAGTACTCAAAATAATGCTTCCCATTGCATATATGCAAAATATTTTTGATGGAATATTTATACCCCCGCCATAAAATGGTGGGGGTAGAAAATGCTGCACATGTCCGTCCGTGTGTGCGTACGTTAGTCCGTGCGTGCTTCCGTGTCACCTCTGGTTTCCGAACATTTAAATGAAAACTGTAACTGATAATCAATTAATTTTGTGCATATAGCTATTACACCAAGAAATACAGGTCAATTTCGAATATGGGTCATGTCCCTCAATTGCGTACAGAGTTTTGCCCCTTGAAACTTACAAAAAATCAAAATACTGTGGTTTCTGGACATTTGAAGGAAAACCGTTACAGATAATCAATTCATTTTTTGGATATAGCTTTTACACCAAGAAATACAGGTCAAGTTCGAATGTAGGTCATCTCCCTCAATTTTGTACCCCTTGAAACTTAGAAAAATTCAAAAAATTGTGGTTTTCGGACATTTGAAGGAAAAGCATTACAGATCATCAATTAATTTCTTTGATTTAGCTTTTAAATTAAGAAATTCAGTTCTAGTTTGAATATGGGTCATGTCTCTCAATTAAATTCAGAGTTATGCCCCTTGAAACTTAGAAAACTGCAAAACATTTTGGTCTCCGAACAGTAAAAGATAAACCGTTACACATAATCAATTTATTCCTTGGATATAGCTTTTACACCAAGAAATACATGTCACGATCGACTATGGGTCATGTCGCTCAATAATGTGCAGAGGTTTGCCCCTTGAAGCTGAGAAAATAACCAGCATTTTGTGACTTTAAAACATCCAAAAGAAAACCCTCACAGAGAATAAATTGATTTCTGAAATTTTGAATTCATACTCAGAAATTTAGGTCAAGAACCTATATAGGTTATGTTTCTCAATTTGTTAGATATTATGTTCCTTGAATCAATGTTTTGTGGTTTCCTGACGTTTAAACATGTTAAAGGAAAACTACCTCAGAAAATCAATTCATTGTTGTAGATTCTACATGATGTGAAGCAGGACAATTTTAAATATTGGTTATGTTGCTCAATTATGTGTAGACTTATGCCCTTTACAACTACCATATGTATTGTCATGGTTTCAATAGGTTATATGCAACATACGCTTATTGATCCTTAGATCAACAATCAATTTCATTCAAAGGTTATTTCTTTAAGGTAACCGAGAAGCCCGGTGCTCCAGTATGGACGGGAAAACATTGTCATGCGTATTCAGATCCACACATGATGACTTTTGATGGAAGGTATGTTTATAGAGAACATGAGGGTAAAAAAAAATGAATTGTGGGAGCTCTTCTCAAGTGCGTATGGCATTCTTACTGTTTTGCCTGGAATTTTCCTTTTTATCAGAATCACAACGAATGGGTAGTGCAAAATAAAAGAAGACATCAATATCTCACAAACAGAGATTTAAAGGGCAGAGTTGGATACTTTTTTATATAATGCCTATTAAGTACGCTCTATAATGTCATGCGCATGACTTACTTACTCGTGTACATGACTTCTTTAACTCTTGCACACGACTTTTGTAAGACATGTGCACTACTAACTAACTCGGGTTAACGACTTCTTAACTCGTGCGCACGACTTTTTGTCTTCATTCTATTGGTTAATTCATGCTCACGACTTTGTTACTCGTGCAAACGAGATATTCAACTAATAGAAAACAAGGATCAAATAAAATTGCGACATTAGGTCACATGCCAAAATTCATAATGGCTGACAAAATGACGAAAAATTTCGGTGGTAAGCGATTTTTCCGCACGTTTTCTTTGTTACGTCTCAATGGAATTGCGTCTTTTAACAGTGACGTCATAATGTAAAACAACGCCAAAAGATGTTGACTCGGACATTTTTGGCTTTCTAACAATGGTTTATTGATAATCATACATGTATATTGAAACACTCTCGTCTTTCATCAGTACAATAAACTTCATATTCTCCATTAGGAAATCTCCTGCGTTGTGCTCCAAATGAAAGATATTTTATAACAGCTCTCCGATTAATTCTCAGAAGCTCACGGACACCCTCGACCCCAACCCCTCTATTTCGTGAAAAGAGAGAACTTTAACTTTAACAAAGACTAGTGATTAAGAACAAATACAGAGCTTGACAGATCCTCCTCAATATGGACAGTCAATTTCTCAATTTTTTTGCATATTTTTCTGAATAAAAGATTGCCCCAACCCCAACCCTTGATTATTTTCGAGATCCATATATGACTTACATGTACATCATTCCCACTCTATTTCACATTGAGATTCATAAAATCATCCCTGTTGGGGCCTAAGCGTAAAAGAGAAAACCAATGACGTTGTATTGCTAGGAGAGCACGTGACATCTTGTGGATGACGTCACGAGTAGCAAACAGTAATACAAAATGGCGACTACACCTTTTCATAACGGGATGAGATTGGAGTAAAAAGACCTTTGAGAAAGTCCATGGAAAAGTTTACATTAACGTCTTCTCAATTTGAGGAATTCTGGGTGATTTAGCAATGGCTCGCTTTTGAAATGACACATCTATTTGTCATTTGTCTTGAAGCTTATGGGGATTGCCATTTTGTTAACGCTGCAGGGAACAGAAGTAAAGTGTTCTCTCGACAAAATGTTGGAATCTACTTTTTGTTGTATTTTCTTATTATTGAAATGTACGAAGACATCAGATAAAGTAGAAAATGTCAAACAATTGTAAGTATTTCAAGGAGGGACTAGTTAGGGCCCGAAGTAGGGTGAGCCCGTTGAAGATATACTTCTTGTCATCAAGGAATGTAACTCTGAATGGGAATTTGCATCATTCCGTCACGAGTTAGTTAGTCGTGCGCAGGAGTTACAAATTCGTCAGAACACACAAGTTACAAAGTCGTGCGCACGAGTTACGAAGTCGTGAGCACGAGTTAGTAATAAAAGTCGTGAGCATGAGTTAGTTATTAAATTCGTGAACACGAGTTATTCAAATAGTCGTGCACACGAGTTACAAAGTCGTGCGCACGAAGTACAAAATCTTACGCACGAGCTCGTAAAAAAAGTTCCCCGCGAGGGGTTTGTCAGTAAGTGTTTTGAATATACTTCCCTGACATAGTCGCCATAGCACTTTCTATATAGACATAACGTCGGACAGAGCATGGATTTTGTATATTTTCATTTCCATGCGTCATAAACATCGACTGCAGGTGCGGCTTGCCAACAGGGGATGCTTACTCCTCCCGGGCACTTGGTCCCACCTCTAGCTTGCTAGGGGTCCGTCGATTTTTAATTTTGTGCTCTGTTGTGGATGCTGTTAGGATTACCGTCAGAATCTTCTTTAACTCATTAGTCTTGGAATACTTCTTTTTCTGACCATGTCCCTTACATGCTTCCGTAAACAAAGGAATAGATATTAATTGTAGAATCATGACACACAAGATTTATTCTTGTCTGGAATGTCTTTCTTGGCAAGGTAGTATGCTTTTTTTCATGCCCCATTTTCTCTGCTGTAATACTATTCGAAGGAGTTGATGTTGTTTGTCTTTTCTGTCTGATTGCCTCTCCGCAACATTCATCATATCATTGACAGTATTTTCATTGCCTAAATGTCGGTACCTATTTACTGAACATATAAGACTCATGTGTACGTCTTTGGTGTTTCTATTTACCTCCAATAATGAAAATACACTATGCAATTTATCCTTCATCTCTAAGATAAAAGATGCTTATCGTTTACATACAAGTCATTTTGTTATGAAAAACAAGACTATTCACACCTCGACCTAGCCATTTATGAACAATCTCATTTTATGTCACCTGCAAGAGCGACATATAGGAATTACTTTATCCGACGTCCGCCCATCTGTCTGTCTGTATCTCTGTCTGTCTGGTATTCAAACTTTAACATATTTGGTTGCAATTTATTTATATACATTAGACATCTTTCAAACTTGCAGGGATGGTATTTAAAGCAGGAAAAGACTCATCAACATAGTCAAGGTCACTTTCAATTTCATGGTCACATATTTAGGGTCAATCATGTATCACATATCTCTTCCTGAGCAGTTCTATTTTCTTTAAGATAAGATTCATATTTAACGTTTTAAATGAATCTTGTAATTTACTATATCATCCTATCACTCCATGCACTATGTTGAATATCCTTGTAAAACGGAAATAAACTTAAAATAAACTTGAATTATAATTAAACATTTGTTACCTGGTGGCAATTTTCTCCGTCTTACCTTTTTATTTAAACGTTATCGTCGTTTTACTTTCAGAAAATATGACAATCAAAACTCAGGAAAGTTCATACTTTACAGAAACAGAGATCATAACTTCATTTCAGAGGTACATACAAAACTTCACGAACTATACTATTCGATAATATGTAATCTTTCCCTAATGTAGAGTATCCCTCAGGTCAGAATTGCTGGTAATTGTTTTCCTGCATACCCTATCTTTGCTCTACAGAATAATGTTCAGATTATCAAACTAATATTAGTCCGTGAGCCAGAGGGGTTGGTCGGTACCATCTGGGGTGAATAAATCTTATGGTGATATTATGATAGATATAACCAAGAGGTTTCAGAAAATGCATGATAGCATTTGATCAAAGGTAGCTAAAGGGGCAAACAAGAGTTATTGCCCTTGCGTACTTGCCAAATAATGATTTTTTTCTGGAAAAAAATTATAACATAAATATGGATGGTGATTTTAAAAATTGAAAAGTGTAAATATGTAGTATTTTTTGTTCTTTTTCAGATGAAATAAGTTGCATGTTCAAATTCCTATTTTTATTGTGTCTTTTGGGGTAAAAAAGTCGAATTTTAGCAAATTTTCACGGAAATTCGAGGAATTTCAGTTTATTCCTGCTTCTCAGTTCCTCGATATTGCATATGATCGTCCAATGATGTTTTCAAAACATATTTAAAGTCTCCTCTTTCAAATGGCATACATTTTATATTCTTATACTTATTTGCAAAATCCTCGAAATTGATGTTTTTATACAGAACACTGATTTTCAATCAGAAATCTCAGATTCCTGTATATTAATTTAAAGAACCCTTATTACTTATGAAAGCAATGATAGCAGGAATGTATTTTCAACTGTAATTATTTAGGTTCACCCATAAATGACATGTTTGAAACATAAAAGGTATATTTTCTACTTAATTTTAGGGCAAAATGCCTATTTTTTGTCTAAAAATGACAATTTTTTGGGAAAATTCTATTAATTCATTATCTTTGCTAAAACTATAGATTTAAAGCTTTAATCATTTAGAAAGTAATCATCTTGTCAGATGATTGTGAAATTAGATGTAACATTTCATTAAAACCAACATTTTTGATAAAATATGTATTTTTTATGCAAAAACCACCTGTTTTGAGAAAATAAGTACTAGCTCTTTTAATCTGCCTAAATTGATATATTTTAGCTTTGATGTTATGCTGTTTCTTATAATAAATGGATAGGAATGTCATTTGATAACTGAAATATAATTTTCATCTTATTTTGGGGCAAAAATCCTAATTAATAAGCAAAAATAACTTATTTCTGTGAATATTTGTTAAAATTTATATTTTTCATTTCATCAAAGCAGGAGAGGTTTCATATAATTTGATGGCATAAAAGTGATCAAGTTTAATGAGTTAGAGGAAATTTCTTTCATTATCTTGCTATTTTTAGGGGGGAATCTAAATTTTTATTCTAAAATCGCTGATTTCTGGAAAATCTTTATTACTAAGTGTCATTATTATTTATATTCAAAAGTGTTCCTGGGTATATCATAGTTTGTCCTTGTAAGTCATATGCATTTCAAATATCCTCCGTTTATTTAATTGGTATTTTGGGGCAAAAAATATGCTTTATTATAGTCTAAAATTACGTCTCATATTTCAAACTATGACTATTGTCTTCTGTATTTCCTATTTAACTGTTTAGTTTTTCTTAACTTACTCATCATTTTATTCTTATGTTTTGAAATGTTACTAATAGTATGTTTGGGGTAAAAAAAAAGATGGAAAAGCAAGCTCTTAATAAACAAAATGTGATAAAACACATTTCGAGGTTATATATTGCAAGAATTTTGAGAGTAAAAGCTTGCTTTTCTTTGTGACCTGTGAAGACCTTATGTACCACAAGGCACGAAGAAGATACGTAACTGGTTTCTTTGTGACCTAATATTCAATAATATGTATTTTACCCCAAATATAAAAATATGCACAAAATTTAAGAGAACTGGTAAATAAGTTTAGAAAGAATAAACAGTTAAATAGGATACAGAAAATAATAGTCAAAGTTTGAAATATGAGACTTTCTATAGTAATTTTCTTGATTTAGGCTATATATTTATATAAAAAAATATTGTTTGCCCCAAAATACCCATTAAATTAACAGAGGATACTTGAAAGGTATTTGACTTACAAGGACAAACTATGATATACCCAGGAACACTTTCGAATGTAAATAATAATGACCCATTTCATAGTAATAAAATCATTCCAAAAATCAGTGATTTTTAAATGAAAATTGAGATTTTCCCCCAAAATAGCAAGATAATGAAAGAAATCTCCTCTAACTCATTAAACTTGATCACTTTTATGCCATCAAATTATATGAAACCTCTCCTGGTTTGATAAAATAAAAAATGAAAATTTCACAAAATGTTCACAGAAATAAGTGATTTTTGCACATTAATTGGGTCTTTTGTCCCAAAATAACATATAAATTAAATGTCAGTTATCAAATGACATTCCTATCCATTTATAATAAGAACTAGCGTAATACCAAAGCTTGAAGATATCAATTTAGGCAGATTAAAGGAGCTAGTACTTATTTTCTCAAAATAAGTGGTTTTTGCGTAAAAAATAAATATTTTATCAAAAAATGTTGGTTTTAACGAATAATTACTTTTAAGTTCATAATCATCTGACAAGATAATTACTTTCTTAATGATAATTGCTTTAAATCTATAATTTCAGGTAAGATAATGAATTAATAGTATTTTCCCAGAAGTCTGTTATTTTAGACAAAAAACAGGCATTTTGCCCCAAAATTAAGTAGAAAATATACCTATATGTTTCAAATATGTATTTCATGAATGAACCTTAATAATAACATTTTAAAATACATTCCTGCTATCATTTTAAGAAATTCTTTAGATTCAATAAATATTCTTCGGAAATCAGCAATTTTTGGATGAAAAATACGTTTTTTTCTCCAAAACACTTTAATTTTGAATGAAATATCAGTAAAACATATATTATCTGAAAAGTTAAATTAGAAAATAGCTTTCAATCATTGCTTGCATAATTAGATAGGGTTCTTTAAATTAATGTACAGAAATCGAAGATATCTAATTGAAAATACAGTTTTCTGTATAAAAACTCAAATTCAAAGATTCCGCAAAAATTAAGAATACAAAATATATACATGCAACGGAGTACATTACTATGGGTATTACACAACCTGTCTTTTATGGTGATATGATAAACAAAATAAAAAGGATCAAAGGTAGGCAGCATAACCATCGAAAATGCGTCAGAATCATCAAACGCCTTTTATATCGTGGATATGATCCTAATGTCACCAGACGGACACTAGGCTTGGTACTTGACCAATCTACAGTCTTGTACAAGCGCATCATTGAGACTTGCACTCTGACTGACTGTGACGACGGGACTCCATGACGGGCCCTGTCCAAACCTCTTTAGAGAAGACAGGGCCCCGACCACCTGTCCTCTCTGAATGTCAGTCGGACTCCTCGGGTGATTACATACATGAGCTCGCTACAGCCGGCAGAGCACGGACTGTATTACGCATGCCCTCTTTTTATATCCATTTACATATTCATCTGTGTCTCTTGGGCCTCTGCGTTTCGCGGTCTTGTTTGTGTGATGTCATCTTACAGTGAGGAGGTTGTTTTACACCACAATTGTACGTTCTTCGAGACCTCTGGGTAATTGGAGAAGTGAGAGGGTTGTGCGCACGTAATCCAGGATAACCACACCATTTGCTACTTGCGTGACAGATGGCCGTCCAAAGTCGGCACCGGTTACCCATTGGTCTCGTCGGTTTATGTGTAGTCTTTTGTGTTTGATGTTTACATGTCGTATGTCTCTTTTCCGTCTCATGCTGTACTCGTCTTTTGTGTTTTTGCATCGGGTGTTTTGGTGTTTTACTGTTGATGCTGCAAAGGGGTCTTGTTGGAGATCTCCTCCCTTCTTCATGTAATTTGAAAGAGGAAGCTTCAAAGATGTTTTTTAAATCATCATTGGACGATCATATGCAATATTGAGGAACTGAGTAGCAGGACTATCTTAAATTTTTCTCGAATTTCTTTGAAATTTTGCAAAAATTCGACTTTTTACCCCAAAACACACATTAAAAATAGGAATGGGAAATTGAAACTTATTTCATCTGAAAGAACACCAAAAATACTACACATTCACACTTTTCAATTTTTTCAATCATCAACCATATTAAATTTATAATTTTTTTCCTATTTTCATTGATTTTCGACTAAAAAAAAAAGGTTTTTCCCCCCAAAAATTGCCTTACCTACCTATTATTCATTGCTATCATACATTTTCAAATAATAGAGATATCCATCTATCAGAATATATTGGTGTCGTTTATTCACCTCTGATGGTACCAATGACCCCGACTTTGGGGGTCTGGCTCACGGACTATATGGTTTTGGGAAAATAAACTTTTTAGTTACATTTTATCACCTCTAAAATGGAATTTTCCTACTTTTCCCATAGGGTCCAAGTTCAAACGGCTAAGTTATCGGAATAATCTAAACCACGAATTATATTTTTGCATGTATATCACGTTTAACATAAGCTTTGAATATATAAAGTGAAAATATTGTAAAACTTGTTATCTAGGAAATATGAACATCTAAGACCTCGGGGATGCTCTACCTTAATTTCATGCAACTAATATCAAGCTATAGTATGCTTTTATGTATGTTGATATTTTATTTTGATTAAAAAAAATCTTTTATTTAATAGCTATTCTGTGTAAGCATTTTCACTTTTATGAAGGACTCATGGCACGGCATGTCTCAGATTTTTATAATAAAATCTATACATTTTGTCCGGGCATCACTGCTTCCTCTCTGCTTAGATTTCAATAATATTTCAAAGAAATACCACATATGAATGAAGGGCTTATCATGACCTTGAACAAGGGTCAATGTCATATAAAACTTTATTCATAAAACCTTGTTCATGGCATAACTACTTCCCTTTGCGAGAATTTCAGTAATTCAAATGTGCTGTTTGCAGAATTGTTACATATATGTAACACTCGAGGGTTTTTCATGATCAGAGGTCAAAGTAACAATCGACAAATAACAATAAACTCGAGGGTTTTATCTAGATCAGAGGTCAAGGTAACAATAGACGTCACCGGCCACATTTTTCATTTTCATTCTGCCTGTCACAATTGCAAAAGGCTCGCATGAGAAGGACATCATGGAAAGGATTTGTTAGATATAGAGTCATACATGTAATGGTAGTAAGGCAAAGATTCATAACAGATTGGTCTACCAAAGTATTAAATATGGAGAAGGACAAAGAGGAACCCCGTATGATTTTTATGAGGGGGGGACTTTACACCTCCCCCCCACCAAAAAAAAAAAAATAAAAGTCCAGAAAGAGTGCACCTCCCCAAAATGAATCTGAGCCTGAAGGGCCTGCTACATTATCTTTGGTCATGCATTCGCTAAGTTACAGAAGAAAATCCGGGCCTGAGAGACCCCCGAAAAATAAATCCCTCGATCCACGCCTCTCCGTTACATGTCCTAATTATGGACAGCTGAGATTCTTGAAATTAAAAAAGAAAACACACAATGAGGAAAAAATAAAAGAAAGAACAGAAAGTGCCAGTGGATTGATTTTTATTGCCGCGAGCCTCCGTTCCAAAATCAATTTCGATCATAAGCTCGGTTAGTCGGTACAAAGTATAAAATCCCCTTTTTATGTAGGAATATAATATATTACATGTTTTTAAATTACATTACAGTTTTCGCAATTTGAAATTAAAAATCTCTAAGAACGTTTGAAAATGCCTAAATGCCCAAGTATTTCCACGGCGAAAAACACAACTTCGTCGATCAAAGGAAATTCGAATTGTTTGTATTCAACGATCTTTTCTTAGATAATATCTTTTCTTAGTTTCCACGATCTTTTCTTAGGATTTATTTTCTTTTCTAATATCAGATCTCTTCTTAGATAATAAACTCCAATGGCACTTATTTATTGTACAAAGGCGGCTGAAGGAAGATTTATTTTATTTTATTTTCATGACTGCATGTTTTGCAATCAAAATTTAACCCCCCATCCTCTCTCTGTCCATTTAATCAGCTACCTACAGCGATTTACCGCCGATTCCCTGTATCTTTCATATGGAATTTGTGGAAAAGCATAAATAGCTGATCAGTGCAGAATGTTTTCATGCCGGAAATTAAAAAAAAATCTGGCTACGCCCCCCCCGCCCTGTGATTTGTTCTGTTTACATAATAAAACACATTAGTGGAGTGCCTTATGTAAAAAGAAATAACACTGCCGTGGGAATTTTATGATTAAAGCAAACCACTATGATAAAGATATTAACTATGGACTAGTATTACTGGTGTAAAAGGAATTATCGCCGATTTTTAAGCCTTTTTTCTTCTATTTCCTTTAAATTTCCAGACTTGCACATGGGATTTGGACAGCGCAAATCAGAACCCTTTATCTATACTTCCATAAATTTTCAATAAATTCTGATGACTGATACTGGTTTTATACGCGATTTAAATGTGCTACTTTTAAGCACTCGTTAAAGAGGTTGGAGCAGCAATTATCGCCATGTGGGATCATTCTCGTCTAATATCCGCAATATTCCAACTTAATTTATACCGCCATCGCCCCCGAGGAGCTCGGGGGAAGACAATGCATTTTCATGAAATTTAGCTGCTAAAATCTTAGCTTTCATCGCATGGATTCATTTGAAATTTCATATACAATTTGATAATAATAAGAAGTATTAGTGCTGAGAGAATCAAATCTCTGTCATTAGTATAACCGAAGATAAAGGTCAAACGACGATAATTACTGCTCGGCGATAACTATTACCCGACCAGTACAGAAAAAAAATTGATAGACCTCTGAGATATTCGGCACTTGCGATATTTTGGGGGCAAAACACCCTTTTATGTGCAAAGATCATGACAATCTGGAAATAATTTATATACTTTTGCATAAAATATGATAACAGAAATTAAAATTGTCAATATTAAAATATATGTTCTATAGTACCAACTTTGTTGTACTAGACACGTGTTTCGGATGTTTTAATCCTCGTCAGTAGAACTTCATACCAAACAGTTCAAATAAAACCAAAATGAATTTTTCTGGCGCCATGTACAATACAGAGCTTTAATTTCCTCTTGCCAAAATGAGCGGCTCCAAATTTTGTCTAGGGTTTATTCAGAGGCGTAATAAAGTGAAAAATCTGGCCAAAAGTCGTTAGAGGGTAGGCGATAGGAACTTAATTCTAAATATGACCTTACAAAATTATGGCGAAACCCAGCTAAGGACAGAGCTATGCAATGAGGGAGATTCCCCTTAGTTTTAAAAATTTAGGTCTAATCTGATGACAGGAAATTTAGAATATATCTCAATGCAGTGCGTTAACACTAAAACTAGGTAAGCGATATCCTCAGGGACTTACAGTCCTTTAGCAGCGATACCAGCCTAGTGGTTGAAATTGCCAATATTGAAATATATGTTCTATAGTATCAATTATGTTGTACTTGATATGTGTTTCTAATATTTTAATCCTCGTCGGTAGTACTTCATGCCAAACAATTTAAATAAAGCCAAAGTGAATTTGAAGATGTGAGTTAACTTATTTCTTATGTTCTTTCGGATGAAATGAGTTTAAATTTCGAATTCCTATATCAAAAGTTGTTTGGGGCGAAAAGGCTCTTTCCTATGCAAAAATATTATGAGAGGTTGGAAATAATATATAACTTAAGCATATTAACTGATTTCAGAAATTACAAAGACATTTATATAATTATTCAATTTCTGATGTTCTTTCATTTTTAATGAGTTTTCAATTACAATTACTTACTTCAAGTTCTTTCACATTTAATGAGTATTCAATTAAAATCTGATATCTAATGAGGTTTTTTTGGGGGAGAAAATGCCGTTTTCTAGGCCAAAATCATGAAAAACTGGAAATAATTTTTAACTTCTGCATAAAAAAATATTGATAACAAAAATTAAAAGATGTTAATGTACTTAATTTCTTATGTTCTTTCAAATGAAATAAGTTTCCATTTCGTATTCCTATGCAAATTATATTCTTACGTAGTGACCATAAAAATATATAATTCTTTTCATTTATTATAAGTGGGTGAAGTTGTGCATTTTACTACAGTTAACATTGACATTTTATACCTTTCTAAAACCGCTTGTTTATAGGTAAAAATTTATCGAATTTACATAATTACATGATATGTATTAATTGTCATTTCTTTCACAAATTAGAGTATCCAATGTACAAATGGAGATCACGCTGTGGTCTCGTCCATTTGAACAGTGTTAAAATTATCTCGGTAATCTTCGGCAGTGTCTCGATAGTTGCCAAAGTTTGTGCGACGGTCGGAACCTTTGATGATAGAAATCATTTTCTAATGCTGTTATAGGTTTTTTCATATACAGATATGCCATAATTCTATATGTTAAACGTCTTCAAATCCAATAGCATCATTTAAAAACAGATAAATTTGCTGTATGGACAAGATATACACGTTTAGGGTATTACTACTTAACCCTCGTCAGTGATCCTTAATTTTAAAATTTTAGTTTAGATCAACAAGTTTTGAAATATCATTTCAAAAAATGTACCGAAAGACGTAGAAGGATGGGTGGGATATGATACTACATGGCCCACGTTTAAGAAATTTCAAGAAATTTTGATAACAGATATTTTTGAATGCGTTGGAGAAACGATAAACCGATGTCGATCTAACATGGCTTTCATGTGCCCTCGAGGACTCCTGGTCCACCAGCAGTGACACTCACAAAGTGGTACAAATGTTGAACGTCTTCAAATTCAATAGCGTCATTAAAGAACAGATAAATTTGCAACATGGGTGAGACATCCACGTTTCGTGTACTTAAACCTCGTCAGTGATCCTCAATATAAACAATGTAGCATTCCCAAAGAATGAGAGTTATCATGTCCAAAATACCGAAAGTTGAAGCAGGATGGGATATGATGCTACAGGACCCTGATTAAGACATTTCAAGAATTTTTGACAAAAGAATTTCTCGAATGCGTCGAAGAAACGACCAACCGAACAGTATTTTTAAATACCAGCAAGTCACTTCCAGGTTTTGATATACAAAATTGTTATTGTTTTCACAAGGTTCACATTGAGCACACTCGATGTTATTTTGCATCATCTACGAAGCCATTCTGTGTCTGCGCCATTGGTGTCAGAGCCGGGAATGATCTATTTGTTATTGATCAATGTCCACACCGACGACTTATATTGGGATTTAAATCATGTGGAGAAAGTGTTCTTGATGCAAGGAAAGTAAACGAACATGAATATAAGGTATTAAGTTTACGTTGGTTCTATCTTCAGTTTTAATATTGCTTCAAGTACTCTTAATGATATAATATCAATGCATTAAAAATAGAGTTGTTAATTTAAAGGAATACCAATTGTGCGGACAGATGATTTATTTTAATTTCTTGGTTTCTCAGTTATACGGAAAAATGACTTATAGAGGAGCACATATGAACAAGACATGAACCAAAGATCATTTACAAACATAATGTATTATAGACTAACGATGACCAAAAGTAAAAAAAAAATATTTAAGCAATGGGACAAACTATCAAACAAAATGTGGTACCAACAATATGAAACATGAATAATAAGTACAAACATAAATTCTTGTAAAGTATAATTATAGTTTGAATTTAAACAGGTGTTTTTTCCAAGTGGCATGTACGTTCAAATTCTCATGGATGGCAATTACCTAGGTGACAAGGTCAGGACTATGAATATAAATATGTATCCATCGGTAAATGATGAAGGTGGAACCCTTGGGCTTTGTGGTACACTTAATGGCGATTATGAAGATCGAAACAAGGGAGTTGTGAATGAGAAAGCCTTTATCAATGCATGGAGGTATTGTAAACTAGAATGTTTTAATTGCAACTTTTGTAGAATAAAAATGAAACTATATCAAATAAGAAACTTTTGCAGTGAAAATAGAATTAAGCCTGAACAAACATTTGAAAATACAGAGAATGTCCGATCTAATGAAAGAAAACAATGAAGGAATAATATTGATAATTCTGTGGGCAGACTCCTTGGAAGCCGTTCGTCAAAGAAGGGAGGAGATCTCCAACAAGACCCCGTTGCAGCATCAACAGCAAAACTCCAAACACCCGATGCAAAAACACAAAAGACGAGTACAGCACGAGACGGAAAAGATACTCACGACATGTAAACATAAAACACAAAAGACTACACATAAACCGACGAGACCAATGGGCAACCGGTGCCGACTTTGGACGGCCATTTGTCAAGTTTCACATGTTTTCTTAGTTCTTTTCTTGACATACTTTAGTATATTCTCCATTACGAATGTTAAATGTCATCCAATTTTGATAAAACATTCTTAGATAAACGACATGATAGAAACAAAGAAGAAGACTCCATGTAAACAGAAGTTTACAAGTGAAAAATGCGTCAAAATCGTTAATCGCGTATTATACTTAGGGTATGATCCCGGTCTATAAGTCTCAAGTCCCCTTCACACTTCCACTGATCGAGCCACGACTCCGCTACGACTCCAAAAAAGGTCTTTCCATGTCGAGTCGAGACGCAAATGTTCGATAAACCATGAACTTATGACTCCAGTACGAATTGCTATTGGTTGCTAATGTTTGATACAATTCGAGTACGGATAGCTACGGATAGCTACGGATAGCTAAGGATTGCTACGGATATTGTCCCGATATTGCTACGGATTGCTACGACACGCGTACGGATATAACGGATTGCTACGACAGGTGTACGGATAGATACGGATAGGTACGGATTGCTAAGGATTACCACGACTCGAGTACGGATAGCCATGATTCGCACAAGGATAGCTACGACTTCAGTACGAATTGGTAGGACTGACATGAATTTCCTATGCATTTTTAATCCATTATTATTTACTAAAAAACCGAATATTTTCAAATTGAGATGGTCTCACTTGTTTTATAACAGTATTGAGGTTTTATACATGTCTTTATATCATGACCTGAAATTGAAGTAATAAGTCATGTCTCGACCGAAAAACGCATAGAAACCTAATAGATTTGAAGTTAATATAAGACACAATCCTTGGCTATCCGTAGCAACCCGCAGGTAAGTCGTAACAATCCGTAGGAGAGTCGTGGTAATCCGTAGCAGAGTCGTAGCAAACCGTAGCAGAGTCGTATTGCTATTTCTATCACAAAATTGGTCCCGGATTGCTGATTGCTACGGATGCGCTACGGGTTACTACGACTCCCCTACGGATAGCTAGGATTCCACTACGGGTTGCTAAGACTCCCCTACGACTTTTGAACATGTTAAAAAAATCTGTCTCATCTCGGATAACTACGGATTGCAAAGGATAACTACGACTTGTCACGACTTGTGCCGGATCGAGCTACGGATTGCTACGGATAGCTACAATGTTTCTCGATCAGTTGCTATCCGTGGCCCGATCTGTGAAAGTGTGAAGGGGGCTTAAGTGTATATGACTTGTACAAATGTCCCCATATAGAATATATAGTATATTGCAGTTTCAGGTTTAAATTTCAAGGAAATGATTGACACATAAATGGATTTGGAGGGCGCTAGTGGAATTAATTTGGGTGGCGTATGAAAGGAAGGAGGGGATCTCCAACAACACTCGGTTGCAGCACCAACAGCAAAACCCCATAACATCCAATGCAAAAACACAAATCAGACACGAACAAAATGCGAAGCAAATTGTACAATGAACGCCAAAGTCGAATAGAAACATCAATGACTACATAAACCAACGAGACCAGTGGGCAACCGATGCCGACTTAGAAATTTGGACGGCCATCTGACACGTCAGTGACAGACGGTGTCGTTATCCTGGATAACATGCGCACAGTCCTCCCACTTTTCCGATTGCTAAGAGGTCTCGAAGAAGATCCTCACTGTTAGATGACAAATATGGATAATGACCATATCCCTGTATACAGCACAAAATCGATAATTCAAAAAATCAGAAACCGGAGGCATAGAAAATCAGGATAAAACAGGAACCAAAGCAAACAAACAAAACATCCACCATATGAAAAGAAGCGAATTCCCGATATGGGAGTGAGACAAGGTGCCCAGGAAGAGTAAGCATCTCCTGCAACACCCGCCGCTTCAATTCAGTAGAACTGTCTTATCCGGTTACTTCAATTTCGGAAGACATAGAGTACATAGCGTACAAGTATATGATAATACACAGACAAGACCGCAACACGCATGGGCCAAAGTAAGATAAATGAATATGTAAATGAATATAAAAAGATATCTTACGTAACGCAGTCCGTGCTCTGCCGGCTGTAGCGAGCTCATGTATGTTATCACCCGAGGAGTCCGACCGACATTCAGAGAGGACAGATTGTCGGCCCTGCCTTCTCTAAATAGGTTTGGACAGGGTCTGGACAGGGCATGTCATAGAGTACCGTCACCACAGCCAGTCAGAGTGAAATTCCAAAGAATGCACTGGTACATGTACAGGACTGTGGATTTTTCAAGTACCAAGCCTCATGTCCGTCATATCCACGGTATAAAAAAGGCCTTTGATGAGTCTGATGCATTTTCGATGGTTTTCCTACCTTTGATCCTTCTTATTTTGTCAATTATGTCACCATAAAATCAGTTCATGAAATACCCAAAGTAATATAATCTGTTGCTTGTATAGGTCCGAATTTCAAAAGAAGTTGACAATATTTTTTTTTTAAATATCCAGAATGTCTTTACTAGTTTGTAAAAGGGAAAAAACCTTGACCTAAACGTTTCTTCGTCATTTTTAAATATCTACTATGAAAATCCAAAACATCAGTTCATGCTCTAGCATACTGGATAAGCTGTGAAATGTAGTTACCGTATGACGGTAATCTAGGATCATCACCTTCAAGCCAGGAAAATTTACAATGTTGAATCCAATATTATCTCTTTTGTCATACACACTTATATGACTCTCTCCATGATACAATTTTTATATTAAGGTCCAAAAACGGTGTGTCCGTGTTTGTAGCGTTTGCCTTGTTTAGAGTCAATTCTTGTGGACAAATAACATTTTTATACTTTTCAAAGACAGGATTGTCGATAGTAAGACTATATGTATCATCCAAGTACTTAGAAGTACAAATATTTCATATCATCGTGTTTTCTTTGTTTTTTTGGAGATTATGGATATTATTTAACTCTTTCTCATACGTGTATAAAAATATATATGCAACAAGAAGCGCATAATTTGTGCCCATAAGGATCCCTACAACCTGCTTGTAGAGATTCTCACCAAATGTTACAGAAATGTTTTACAACAGGAAGGACAAGGCACTTAGGAAAGCACTTTGGCTTGATGCATCACTGATGAGAATTTTATAATCGAAACACGTGTCTGGTGCATGAACATTGGTTGGAAATTTTCTTCAAGAAGGTATAAAGTTGGAACACTATACTTTTAATTTATATAAGCACTTATTTATTGTTGCAGAATGGAACACTTAAAATCGTTCCCCATGACTTGATGTTTGTAGAGCGTATTACTGTCCGCGCGACTCACTCCGGAAACTGGATAAACGCGATTTTCATAACCCTTTCATGCAAAAAAATAAGATAAAATCTATATCATTGAATATATCTCGCATAGTCGTAACTTTTGGTATGAGTTACATGGTCGAGGGTTTATGCAATCAAATTATACAAATAATATAAATTTGAGATAGGGCGTTTTCAATGTTAAATCTCAGCGTGACGTCGTCGACTTTAACACTGAGCCTATGGAGAGCATCAAGACGTCGCGGAAAAATTAGCATGAAAATGACCCATCTGAAGTTTGTATTGTCTATTAATTTTGATTGCGTGCACTGCCTATCATATAACGTATGCCAAACTTTACGACGAAGCGAGATCTACTGAATGGTATCTATTTCATTCATAGTTCTGCATGATAAATCATGTTTATCAAGTTTCCGAAGTGAGCCGCGTGGACAGTAATTACTTCTTACCAGCTTTGTCGCCTGAAAGAAGCTTTGTTTGGCCCTTTATCAATTTTACATCATAAATTATATATTTTTGGCTATTTCGGAAACTTGCCATTTCATCGAAAAAATATCGTCGAAATTAAAGTACGTTAACACCTTAGCACCATCCCTTAATTGCTTTTTTGAAAAATAGATTTTACTCGGATATGTTAAAGAATCGACCGTACAGGAAATTTGGAGCTGCGCACTCTCTTTAAAGTTAATGTAGAATTTTAAATTCTAAAAACAAAATCAGAGGGCGCTAGTATAGTAAAATGAATTTTGACGGCTTATGAAAATTACTTTGGCTGGAAGCATCACAGATGAGAATTTGATATTGGAAATACGTGTCGGGTGCATGAAAGTTGGTTTGAAATTTTCTTCAAGAAGAAGGTTTAGAGGTTGAACACTTCCGTATAATTAGTACTATCTATATATCATTCTGTGTAAGCATCAAAATATGTTGGAAATCGCATGTGTCTTATTTTCATAGTTTTTATCTTCATAGGCAAGTTTCAACTTGACCATGAAAATGATACATGTGTTTGTTTGAGAATTTCACCAGCCGTTGCCATGATAACCAGACACCTTGATTTTGGTCAGGAATGGAGCTTACAATGGTATAAATTTCGTTCTTTCAGGTATCTTTTAAACAGTAAGAATCTGTAGTTTGCGATATTGCTTACATATCTTAACATCATGATAAAGTTTTATGATAAAGATATACACACTTTTTGTCAATTTTAGGAAAAGCAGATATTTCAGAAGATAAGATTTCCGTATTTTGACCTTTTACAGAAATTCAAAAATTCACATACTTTGTTATTGCATAGAAAAAAATCCAAACATAGCAAAGGAGCATTGTATCAGTATATCTAGAAAAAAAAATTGTTCTTTCCACTAAAAAATAAGTAAAGGTTTATATATCTTATAAAATACCTAGTTACATTGTTTAACATGATAAACACAGATTCTTACTTTTTAAATAATACTTGAAAGTAGCAAATTTTACACTATTTCAAGCTCAATTTATGGCCAAACTCAAGATGTTTATTTACCATACCAACGGCAATATCATTTTGATGGTCAGGGGGTCAAACCTGCTTATGATGATTGAAATTATGAAGATCTGAGTTATGCAATTTCAAACCCCCATTATAATTTTTTTATGCTTACAGAGAATGGTTCTTATAATTTAAGAAGGAAATGATATAAGAAATATTCCATTGATATACCAAATCATATAACTCACTGCATAGAAAAGAAGTAATAACAAGAATTGAGTCATAAAATTCTAACTCGCATCAGCTCTACATGTGAGCATGATTTTATAAGGTTCATGCTCAGATAACTGTATAATGAAGAAAAATGACATTCACTGTTAGTATAATGAATGAAAATCGGAATCAAAAGCTAAAATTACAATCAAAAGGCATAGAAATTGTTAATAAAATTATAAAATAAAACTTTCTCACGAGAAAAAAATATCAACAATCTTAAGAGTCCAGTGCAAGAAAGGAGTGTATTGTAGGTGGCACTGTTGAACAACATGCTGCATTAACAAAAGAAGGGAGGAGATCTCCAACAAGACCCCGTTGCAGCATCAACAGTAAAACACCAAAACACCCGATGCAAGAACAAAAAAGACGAGTACAGCACGAGACGGAAAAGAGACACACGACATGTAAACATCAAACACAAAAGACTACACATAAACCGACGAGACCAATGGGTAACCGGTGCCGACTTTGGACGGCCATCTGTCACGTATGTAGCAAATGGTGTGGTTATCCTGGATAACAAGTAAAATTCGAACATATTCAATTTACGCATGAAGTATATTACATATACAATGCAAGTTATAGTATCTATTCCAAACATGCACTATTCACCATAGAATCAACACACGTTACTACATATAAAAGGACGTGAACAAAAGTCTTATGCTATGAATTTGTCAAATTTGGTGTTTTGGATCGTTTTGACTAAAATAGCTTTCAATATGAACGACAAAGAAATGTTATGATATTTTATGTTTTCATTGGATCGTGAAAATAAATAATTGTAGGGACAATTCAGTTGCTTACACGTGTGTCTTTTGCCCTTTGCCGTGTGGAGCTCGTAAAAAAGTTCCCCGCGAGGTGTTAAACAGTCAGTGTTTTCAGTTTACTTCCCTAACATTGTCGCCATAGCACTTTCTATATACTATTAGACATAACGTCAGACAGTGCATGAATTTTATATACTTTCATTTCCATGCTTCATAAACATCGTAGGCGGGTGCGGCTAGCCAACAGGAGATGCGTACTCCTCCCGGGCACCTGATCCGACTTCTAGCTTAATAGGGGTCCGTCGATCTTTAATTTTTTGCTCTATTGTTGGTGCTGTTGAGATTATCGTCAGGATCTTCTTTAACTCATTTTAATCCGTAGTCCGCTTGCGAAGTTATTAGCACCATCGCTCTAATGCTGTTTTGCTCATTTATGTCATTTAACTATGCTACTGAATCGACTCCATACAAAATTTGGAGCCTTGTACTCTCTGCAAATGAAATGCACAAATTTAAATTCAAGAAATAAAACTAGAGGAAGTTACTGAAATACATTAGACTTTGTCATATAATCGCGTGGGATTAGTAATCCGAAACACATGTCTAGTGCCTTAAAATTGGTTAGGATTTTTTTCAAATATAATTATACACTTATTTCAGTTTGCAATGTGAAGCAATTAAACTTGCCCTCCGTAATTGAATGGTTAAGGTGTAATAATTATTTCTCTGCAGCTCTCTCGCCTGGAAGAAGATTTATGTTTGCCCTTTATATATTTTTAATCATAAATATTACTATGCTATGTCACAAACACATTACTTCCTCCAAATTATCATAGCAACTGAAGATATTTAACATCTGAGCACTATTCCTCCAATGATATTTGCTCATATACTTTATTTAAATATGCGGCTGAATCGAGCCCGCGCAATATTTTCAAATGTAATGCACAGATGTTAATTCAAAAAATAAAACCAGAGGGTGCGACTGAAATACATTTGGATTTGTCAGAAAATCATTTTGGCATTTAATACATGTAAGTGCCACTGATAATGATTGATTTTCCAAAACCCGTGTCTGGTGCATTAATTGGTTTGAGAATTTCTTCAAGGAAGTAATGAGCTGGAGCACTTCCGTATCATTATTTCAATTAATACACCATAGGCAGGAGACTTAGAAAGAGAAAGTATGGAATTGAAGTCGCCATGCATGACATTTACTGAAGAATTTAGAAGTGTTATATAAGTTGCAATAGACGCTTAGAGTGACTGACTATTCATTAGGTAAATGTTATGTACATATTTTATTTGAAATGAGATTTCTTAATGATCTAATATATTTTGTGATGCTGTTTTGATGTAGTTCAAAATCCGGAATCAGAATAATTACTGCACCGTCATGGTGTTCTTTTTCTATATTAATCAATTATTACGCCTAAATAAATTCTGTGCAATTTCATCGTCGACGGCGTTTTGAATACCTGTCGTTACAGATAGATTATTGTGTCTGTAGCGGTTTGTGAATGTTGTTCATCTAACGTGTCGTTAGACTCGTTACAGGTAGATTTTTGTAAATAAGTTCTGAGTGTGTAGTTTCTTTGTTGATGGCAGGGATTCCATTTACCTGAACAGTGTGTGCGGTGAAGCAAAACATAACAGTCCTCATTTATAGAGACTTGTAGTTCAGATATGTAAAAATTCATAATTAAACATATTAGATATTTTAAAGTAGTCTTTGCAATTTTCAGACGTAATGAATGAAACAACCAGATACGAGTAAAATACATACATAAAATTATCACGACAGAGAGTATTAAACAGATAAAGTCCGTATTAAGAATTGATCGAACTTCGCTAAATGCCGGTTCGACAGGATTAAGTGGATGTACAGATGTACTCTTCACCAAAATTATCCAAGAACATTGATATAGCAAACCCCCCTTTGATTTCTCTCAGCAGGTGTGTTGTCTGCTACAATAATGTCGCCTGGACATATTGCATGCTTTCAGTTCAATTCAATGCTCGCCATGTTCAGTGTAAGCTTCCATAGATCGAAATGAAATTAAATCAGTGGCACCTTCTATAACGTAACAATGCATCAATCCATGTAATCCATTTGACAGATTTAGTGTAATATTTGGTGATCTAGATGTCTTAAATACATTTCTCTTGAATTAAAGCTAGCTTCGTAAAAAATCATTTTATGTGCCTATTTTTGATGTATGTAGTTCATAAATGCTTGAGTGTATTGCATATTTGCATAAGTAAATCTTTCTGCAGATGGTTTTGAAAGTTTCTTTAATGTAAATGGTCCCGGTGACAATGAACTTTTAATAGTTGTTAATGAGACCAGTGCAAATCACTAGGGGTGGATGCAGTTTTGGGTATTGATATCACTGCTTATTTTAGTTTAAATAAGACTCATATTGAAAAAATAATATCAACCTGAAAAAAAAGTGCTTTGAAAAATGAATATCAATAAATATTGTTTAAACCAAACTAATTCCCTATCGTTTCTCATTCTTTCCTCGTTAAAGGTGTATAATTTTCTAGATCCACTCCTGATTCATATCATGTTAGGTAGACTAACATCTATACAGATCTTATGACATTGACCATATTTACAGTAATAAGGATCTGTATCGTGTACCTCGCCATTGTACTCCTAATCCTATAATTATAGCTTGTGACGGACCCCATCCGCGATGACAATGTTTATACAGTGATGATTCGTTAGTCCGGACGAATTGGTTCCAGAGGAATTCGTCCGGATTAACAAATTTTCCGGATTATTGAATCATGTAAAAAATGTCAAAACTTGAGCGCGAAATTCCGAAGGAAAGGGGGGGAGGGTCGGCCGTTTTTTGTGCGTGTGTTTGTACGTTAAATTGTCTTGTAAACAAATAGATAATCATCATCATAGATAATTTGATTAAATGTTTATTTCTTGATAATAATGTATTACTAAATCTCTAGATATGTATTTAAAGCATGAGCGCTAAAACATAGAAAAGGGGAGGTGGTTCAGGCGCCGGGATTTTGTCTTCGCTTTTTTTTTTGTATTGGTAAGATCGTCTTGAAGTCAATACTTTTCTCATCATTGAAAATAGATATACAAGTTTTTTTATAATCCTAATCAAAGTAATAGAAATGAATAGAACAAAATGCACAAGAATTAAGATCAAATAAAGTGAAGGGAGGCATCCGTTTTATTACGCTGATATCAGTCAGTTTTGTGTGTGTGTGTGTGTGGGGGGGGGGGGGGGGGGTAGAGCGTTATTCTATCTAAACATCGAGGTTCCGCGGGCGCCGATACATACCAATACCTACCGACACGTACGTACGTACCACTTTTCTTCTGAAAAATACGGAAATCATCGGCCGTTTTCTATTCTGTTTTAACAAAAAAATATCCAAGCTGTTCACTCTCATCTTCATTGTGATACAAACATTAAAATTGAAAATATCAACTTAAATTTGAAATGATTTTAGGGCGTGCATCTGTTCAAAGTAATGGTTGAACGCTACAACCTGAAAAATGTCACGAGAAGAATTAAGAAAGTGACCAAAGAAGCGAACAATAAATTAAGTCTTTTAATGCATAGATTTGGTAACCACGTATACACGTACCCCAAGCCGTGACTAGTGCTGCGTATCCCATCGCCTAATTAACCTGCTGGTTTTCCGGTAAATTTCTTCAGGTAGAAAGTAATTTTTATGAAAACAATTATCCGTGTAGATTTCTCCAGGTAAAAATTAACTGTTATGAAAACACGTCCGTGTAGATTTCTCCAGGTAAAAATTAATTGTTATGAAAACACGTCCGTGTAGATTTCTCAAGGTGAAAATTGTTATGAAAACACGCCCGTAGTTGCTTATATCGTCCGGACTAACGGGTCAAAATAACATATGATCCGCACGTCCGTTCCCGAAAACCACCGTCCGGATCCGGAACGCGGATTTCCGGGTTATCGGATCATTTTTTGCACTACGCACGTTTGTTCCCTGAAAAATCGTCCGGAGTAACGAATTTTCCGGAGTAACGAATTCTGGACTAACGAATCATCACTGTATTGGTTCTTTTCAATTTTGTAGAACATTTATACCCAGATACATACTAAACAGTCACTTTTAACCATTATGTCAAACATGTCGGACGTCGTTAGTCCATTGCACTTCTCCTGGACGTGAAACTCGCGTTTCTGCGGAATGCAACATATGTGACTTACGAAATTACGGTAACCATGGAATTTGTGAAAAGTTAAGAAGTGAAATATCTGCATCAAATAACATGTCCGCTAAGACAATGAATCGTGACGATCAAGGGGATTGGGTAGATGCAAATGAATATTCCTTCTCACAAATTTTATCGGCTGCAAGACATGATTCAAAATTTGGACCAAATCCCCGCATGTGAAAGTCTTTGGGAGGTCGCCATTCATTGCCAAATAGTTATTCTTTGAACATAGTGGTGAAACGAGATAAAAAAGAAACTGACGACAGTCTCAAAGTGGCGCGAAAAAAAAATTAAAGTTTTCGAAATCACATCCAAGTACTTTAGAACTTGACATTAAAAAAGAGGAAATGAAATATAATGAACTATGTGCAAAAGTAAGTTCATTGGTGGACCTTCATTGTCTAAATGTTACTGAAAACAAAAAAACGGGACTTGTCATCTAAGGGATTCGAAATCCCACAACGAACGAAATATAAGGTGCGATCATGTGATGATGTACGTATGTGTGGCAGTTTTTGTTCCCATGAAAATGCTAGGACAGTCAGGGCTTGAAATTCATAGAGAATTCCAAAGGAGCCATACGGGCTCCTAGTTCTGGAATTCAAGGAACCCGTGCCAAAAATCGAGGAGCCCGTAAATATTAAAGTTTCTTTTCTATTAATTACATAAGATAATTGATAAAAGCCAATTATTCATTGTGAAATACCAACTTTGACAGCAGTTTCAACACAACGTTGAAGTAAATCATTTGAATCCAAGTAATCTCTTACAAAGAAAGCTGACAATTTATTTACTTAGCCTAAAATATGAGAGCGCCCCCCCCCCCAAAAAAAAAAAAAACGTTATACACTTTGTAATGAAATACTTAATATAAAGACATTATCAACTAATTAAATAGAACATAAAATGTGCGTGTGTACATGGGTTCATGGATTGGGTTTTTTCTTTTTTCTTTTTGGTCATTTTATACAAGTTTCCTCCTTTTATTCTTTCTTCCTTTCTTTAGTCGTTATCCACAATACATGGCATGTGTAACATACGATACTCTGCAAAGTAATGGTTCATGTACTGAGGCGATTCGGGATTTAACACCGCTGCAATCAATATACTAGAAACGCCACCTACGAAGAAATTCCACAGAATTGATTTACAATAATCTACCTGTAACGAGTCTAACGACACGTTAGGTGAACAGCATTCACAAACCGCTACAGACACAATAATCTATCTGTAACGACAGGTATTTAAAACGCCGTCGACGAAGAAATTGCACAGAATTTATTTAGACGTAATATTTACTTCCTTAAATTCATCAAGGCGGCGGGGTCGATGCCAATGTATACATGTTGATTTGTAACTTTTATGAAAAACCCGAATGAGTTTTGAAACTCAAACAAGATATATAATAAAATTAGTCAATAGGTAAGGACTAATATCTCTCGGAAACCCATGACATGCTATGGACAAACTTTGGGCCACCCTGCAATTTCGCTTCAATGCTGTTGGTGGTTGTCGTATTGAAAGGAATGCTTATGTGTGGGATGTTTATGTATTCTATTTTCTCAGCAGAATGAGTCAAGAATAGAATCCTGTGCTGTCCTGATACAATCTTTAAATAGATATTTCTTGAATTTTTATCTGTCAATGGTTGGGTGATTTAAAATCAATTCTCTGTAAGGATCAAAATATTTTGGAAATAGCATTTCATGGATTTTTATGATTTTTCCAATAATTGATATGTATGATGCTTTGAATACAAAAATGACAATTATTTTAAAATGAAAAATTCTGTTGCTATGGAAACGAGGTCCATCTATTTATAACACTTATACAGTGCATGTACTTTAGTTATTATTTTTATTTCCGTGCGTGAACATCGACGGCGGGTACGGCTAGTCAGACAGGGGATGTTTACTCCTCCTGGGCACCTTGTCCCACCTCTGGCTTCTTAGGAGTCCGTCGATGCACAATTTTGTGCTTTATTTTGCGTGCTGTTGAGATTATCGCCAGGATCTTCTTTAACTCGTTTAAACAACGGTCAAATACATCATCTTTGTTGATTATGTTGTCATGGAAACCATTGTTAGAGCTTATTGTTATTAACAAATTAAAATCTGTTAAACCTCTATTTCTAGAAAAAGTAATGATTTTTAAAAATTTCTCTCGATTAGCCGAACCCTATCAAATAAGATTAGTTCAAAATTGGCGTATAAAATAACGTCAAAATTAAGTTCTTTTTTCCCAATATTTACAAGTTTTAAGCAAAATAAACACAAAATGTCAAACTATTAAAACCATCACTGTTGTCAGAAGAAAATATATTATATGTGATAAATATAATCTTTGAAAAAGAGTGGGACTTTGTTTTGTTTTCCTACATTTTGAGGTCAACAATTGTTGTCATGGCAACTTTTCATTTGACGCATGATGTCTACATCTTTTCACATTGATTTTAGCATCTTTTAAATAAATCATATTGCTTAAGGAATTTATAGAAACACCTCAGTAGCAAAATGACCTCTCGTTTGATTTCTTTTGAACTTTCCATTAATGTTATTTAAGTTTGAGTATTTAAGTTCATAACAAAACATGTGCGGGAAAATTGGCTACTTTTAGAGAAAACTCGTTCACAATAGTTACCTCCCAATGAAATGAATATTTTTGAAATTAGCAGATATACCGACTAGTTTGTACACATTCTAGAAGTCAAAAGTTTACACATTTAGAGTTATTTAAGACTTTTGACTTTAATCTATACTTCAAAAAGAAAACCTTATATTTTGTTCAAAGAATTTAGCAATGTAAGGTGAAATTTCCCGTTTTTCGTCCCTCTTTTTTTGTGATTTTCATGTTGATATTATTTCGATTCAACATAGTAAATTTTCCCTGACTTGACGGTGATGTTCCTAGATTATGGTATCTACATTTCGCAGCTCATCCGGTATGCTAGAGCATGTACTGATGTTTTGGATTTTCATTATGGAAATATACAAATAACCAAGAAACTTTTAGGTCAAGGTTTTCGCTTTCACAAAATTTTACAAAAATTATTCTCAACTACTTTTGAAATTCGGACCCATACAAGCAACAGAGTATATTATTTTGGGTATTTCGCAACCTGCATTTTTAGTCGATTTGAAAATTTCCGAACTTAGATATGTCCTTTCCTATGAACTTTTTTTATGATTCTTATATATGGGATAGTACTGAACGATTCTAGCTTAGATGCCACTCTGGCAACCTTGGGCAACTCTTTTTATCGGCGGAAATTCAAAATGGCCCCCAAATGCCTTCCATCAATAGATGAAATTAAATTCTTTCTTTAAATATTAAGTGCGGCACATCACATCAGGGGTTTCGAGGGTCAACAAACCCATTTCCGATGTCATTTTTACAATTTGAGTTCATTCAAGACCACAAATTCAAGATGGCCGCCAAATTTCAACCTCATTATGGTACAATGTGAATATTTCAATTACACTTTTGTGTAACGCATCTTATTTGTAGTTGCAATTGTCCTAGAATACATCTATTTTGCTGTTGTGATTGTTTTCAGCTGGCACATGCTTCTAGGACAACTCTGCTTATCAGGGGAAATTCAAAATGGCCACCAAATAGTCTACTACTACTGTGTAAAGTGTAATAATTACTTGATATATCAAGAGAAGCACATCTAATCAGGGCTTTAAAGGGCCAAGAAATCCATATCTTGTGTCATTTTACTTATTAGTTCATTAAAGGCTTAACATAAAATGATTTCTCACTTCATTATTTATATTTCGTTACGAATAACGTGGTGCATCTTATTTATACCCATTGGTCTCGTCGGTTTATGTGTAGTCTTTTGTGTTTGATGTTTACATGTCGTGTGTCTCTTTTCCGTCTCGTGCTGTACTCGTCTTTTGTGTTTTTGCATCGGGTGTTTTGGTGTTTTACTGTTGATGCTGCAACGGGGTCTTGTTGGAGATCTCCTCCCTTCTTTTTATTTGTGATCCCACATGTGGTTTAATCAATGTCTAATTTCCTTTTGTCGATATGAGCTTACAAATGCTCTTTTTACATAGATTGCACATTCTCAAACCATAAAAGCGAAGAATCTTTTTTATTATAAGAATAAAAATAAACATGTATTTCAAATATTGTATTTTTAAGAAATGGGGATAAGAGTCGACCTGAAGCAAGCATCTACATTATAGGGCTCTGAATTGTCAAAATACCATGTCGAATACTTAAGTGATTGTCGCAAAGTCTGCAAAAGGAATTCAGAGGAGCAAAGTTCTTCCAGGATTGCTGCATGATCTGTATTCTTCACGTAGATCGTTTTCCTTGTCATTGTTCTTTTGACTTATAAATGCTCTTGTTCTGTTCTAGATTCATTTCAAGCTGGTCACACTGACTACGTCTTACTCTTTAATCGAATACTCTCGGTGTTGTAAGAGAACATTTTGAATGAAAACCTGTTTAAGATATAATTTAGAGGTAACCTTCATACTGTACAGAACACTGATATCCAAGACAATTGCTTTCAAGATTTCACCCACTTGAGTATTACATACCATTTCATCTTACCACAGTTGAAAACTCCTCAGATTCAATTTTGAATCACTGTAGAGGAAAACGGAGGGAATCTCCAACCAGAATTTAAAATTATCCTTCGGTGTAGTCATAACAGATGAAATTTTAAAAGGCCTGCTCATTTACAAACTTAACCGGCTATATGAAGAGAAAGGAGAGTGCTAACCCTGTTACTATTGAGCAGCCTTCTTTATATAGAAGAATACATTCTATGCACCAGACATGCATGATTCGGACAATTAATGCTCATTAGTGTGTTACTTCCAGCAAAAATGATTCAAAGAAGCATAAATAATTCATGTTGTTTTGCCACATTTGAAGACACTCTATTCTTACAAAGTTCCATTTAAGTATAAATAGCTAAGATAGAGATGCAAGGTTCAGAATGTCATTGAAAAAATGGTACATGTCATCATTAACGTTATACATAAATATAGTAGATATCTCAACTCAAAATAAATTACACCCAGGGACTGTTGTAAAGAAGACACCAAACACTTTCTATTGCATTCTTTCCGATTGGAAAAAAGTTATAAAGGCAAAGAAATTGCCATGATGGTCAAAAGAGCCAAAATAGCCAAGTTACCTCGAATTTACTTGCTTACTCTTGAATTCCCTGCGTCAAACAAACTGGTCTTATATTAACATGATCAATAGGGAAACTTTATTTTTGTCTTTTGAGTACCATTTTATCAAATAAATGACATGTCTATCTTTGCATTATATTTTGACGAATCTTAGTCTGTTAAAGTTGAAACCATCCAATCTTATATGTCACTCTTATCCATCATTCATCATATAGGAAATCGTATGAAATACTAGATTGTGATATTTCATTTTAGAATTATACAATTCTCACACATTCATTAACATGTATTACGTTTACTAATTGCTTCTTCCGTATTATTCTTAGCTCCCAACTGAAAAGGTAATCTTGAAATAAGCATACATAAGCTCAAGTCGTAGCAAAATCCTTGCCAAGGAATACTACGACCCTCTAATTACTAATACAATTAATTGTCCTTACTTTTTCTTAGAAAAAAAAATCAAATCAAAATAAATGTTCTTGCATTGAAGCTGAAATTTGGCTACCATTTGGAGTTTGAAATAAACCCATATTAACATAATGACACAAGATATGGATTTTGTGGCCCTTAAAACCACTGAATAGATGTTCCACACTTAATGTATTAAGTAATTAGAAATACTACAAATAAGATGTGTAACACAAACTTTTATTGAAATCTACACATTGCACCATAATAACGTTGAAATTTGGCAGCCATCTTCAATATTTAGCCTAGAATGAGCTCAAAATGTCAAGATGACATTGGAAATGAGTTTGTTGACCCTCAAAACCCCTGATTTGATGTGCCACACATACTATTTAAAGAATAAATTGAATTTCACCTATTGGTTGAAGGCATTTGGCAGCCATTTTGAATTTCCCCCCATAAGCAGAGTTGTCCCAGAAGCATGTGCCAGCTGAAAACAACAAAACGGCAAAATAAGTGTATTCTAGGACAATTGCAACTACAAATAAGATGTGTTACACGAACGTTTTATTGAAATATTCACATTGTACCATAATGAGGTTGACATTTGGCGACCATCTTGAATTCCTAGTCCTGAAGGAACTAAAATTGTGTAAATGACATCGGAAATGGGTTTGTTGACCCTAAAGATCCCTGATTTAATGTGCCACACTTAATATTTAAAGATAGAATTCAATTTCATCTATTGATGGAAGTCGTTTGGCGGCCATTTTGAATTTCCGCCGATAAAAAGAGTTGCCTAAGGTTGCCAGAGTGGCAACCAAGCGAGAATCGTTCAGTACTACCCCATAGATAAAAACCATAGAATAAAGTTCATAGGAAAGGACATTTCTAGGTCGGTCATATGATATATAAGGCTGTCAAATCGACTATTAATGGTGACATGATCAACAAAATTAGAAGGATCAAAGGTAGACAGAATTACCATCAAAAATGCGTCTGAATGTCAGTCGGACTCCTCGGGTGATAACATACATGAGCTCGCTAGAGCCGGCGGAGCACAGATTGTTTAACGCGTATGCCCTCTTTTTGTATCCATTTACATATTCATCTGTGTTGCTTTGGCCCCTGTGTTTTGCGGTCTTGTTTGTGCATTATCATCTGACAGTGGGGAGGTTGTTTTACACCACAATTATACGTTCTTCGAGACCTCTCTGTAGTCGGAAAAGTGGGAGGGTTGTGCGCGCGTAATCTAGGATAACCACACCGTGTGCTACTGACGTGGCAGATGGCCGTCCTAAGTCGGCACCGTTTGCCCAATGGTCTTGTTGGTTTATGTGTAGTCATTTGTGTTGTATGTTTTTCTGTGATTTGACGTTCCTTGTACCACTGCGTCTCTTTCTGCATGTCTTCTTTGTGTTTTACAGTGGGTGTTTTTAGAGGTTGCTGTTGGTCCTGCAACCAGGGATTGGGTCAATCACATTGAAATGTAATTAATTAAATTACAAATTACAATGTAATTTTTGGCGTATATTTCGCCTTGAAATTTCCCCCAGAATTCTTGGCACTTAAAAATACGAGCCATTTCGTCATTGTCTTTGATAAGTTAGACTTCCCAACTGCATTTTGTTACATTAGGATTAAATCACATTTATAAACAGTGACCTTTGACAATTTTATTCATGCATTCTTTCTGTTGTCATGATTGTGGACAACCAAGTAAAATGCATTATCTCTAAGACTCATATAATGTAGGTCCTTGCAGAAGTGACAAACAACTTAATTAGAACAGAAACACATAACCAGACTTTGTTTTGATAACTATGTGTCACATTAGGTCTTGTGGTCATTCAGGTAAAACTGTATATTTAACCATTATCTGTGGCTAATCTGAATGATAATTGATTACACAACAAGTTATTTTTTTCACAGATCAATCAGTCTATTCATTTTTTGTTGCAAATGTAATTGAAAAGTAATTGAAATGTAATTGGAATTACATGCAGTTTTTGCCTTGTAATTAATTAAGTTACAATTACATGTAATTGGAAAAATCTTTAATTACACATTACATTCAATGACTTGAAAAAATGTAATTAATTCTAATTTTAATTACCCCATCCCTGCCTGCAACTAGGTGTTGTTGGAGATCTCCACCTTTCTTATGTAGACAGATATAGTATTTTTAAAGAACTGCCCAATCGAGGTCAATTAGAAATTAATACAACTATCATTGAAACAGTTATGAAAAATGTGTCAAACAAATGTCGGTCTCCGATCGGAATTTTTGAGAAATTGACATGCAAAAGTTACCTCCCCCTTTCTTCTTACTAAATATTAAAAGGGAGCCAAAATATTGCCATATTTAATGTCATAATATTTAGAAACATCATCATCTTATAATAATTGAAAGGGAAACATCGACAAAAGGAATAACGGGTGATAGCATTTTTCTTCTGTATGATTTACACTATAAAAGATAGGAGGAGGAGTAAGCATCCCCTGTTGGTTAGCCGCATCCGCCGTCGATGTTTAAGCACGAAAATGAAAACAATATATAAACTTCATGCACTGTCTGACGTTATGTCTATATAGAAAGTGTTATGGCGACAATGTCAGGGAAATAAATTCAAAACACTTACTGTCAAACCCCTCGCGGGGAACTTTTTTACGAGCTCCACACGGCAAAGGGCATAGGTGTGACACAAATGAGTTAAAGAAGATCCTGACGATAATCTCAACAGCACTTACAATAGAGTACAAAATAAGGCATCGACGAATCACGGGAAATGAATTTTACTGCCCCACACTCTAACAAGAAATAAGTGTTTATAATAATAAATTAAATACGGTTCAATGTTTCCACTCCTTACTGGAAGGAAATTTCAAACCAATTTAATGCATCAAACACGTGTTTCAGATAGTAAATTATCACCAGTTATGCTTCCAGTCAAAGTGATATTTAGACACAGCCAATATTCATTTCAGTAGCGCCCTCTAGTTTTATCTTATTATATTTTATTTTGAATATTCATAACTCAGTTGATACGCTATGCCAGAGCAGGTACCAAATATACAGATTTTATTTTGAGAGCGAGGCGTCTTTCAGATAAGCTTCTCAGTCAGGGTTTCGTTTGTGACCGACTAACATCGTAACCGAGGAAGTTCTACGGTTGATACACTATGATGTCCCACTCTCCAGAATGGTAGATGATATTCTGTCACAGACCATTTGTACCGTCCAACCAAAGATTATACATTATATCTTCCAAAATGGAAGTAACCGGATGTGACAATTTTATCGAATTGAAGCGACGGGTGTCGCATGCAAGCAGGAGATGTTGACTCTTCCTGGGCACCTGGTCTCACAACCATTTGCGGGGTTCTTTTCATGTGGTGGAAGTTTATGTTTGTTTGATTTGGTTCCTGTTTTATCCTGATTTTGTATGCCTTCGGTTTATGATTTTCTGAAATATCGAATTTGTGTTGTATACCGTATAGGGATATGGTCATTATCCATATTTGTCATTTTATTTGTGAACAATTTCTTTGCAAAAAGTGCGCTTCTCCAAATATCTCTGAAATATCGATTCAGAAGAGTATTTAAATAAAATCGATGACCAAAATAGAATTGGAGGGAAGGTGCTCAGATATTAACCTCCTTTAAGTTCGATGCTATAATTGGATGAAATGACAAGTTTCCGAAATAGCAAAATAATAGAAAGATGTCAAATTGATAAAGGGCCAAAACAAAGCTTCTTTCGGGCAACAGAGCTGGAAAGAAGTAATTAATACACTTCAAACTAAAAATATTAATTGAACAGGAATTCTATAACATTTAATCTTTACATTTAAGATATTTCTATAACTTTGATCCTAAGAAGAATAACCTACCAGAACATTGAAAAGGAAGGGAGTCTCCAACAAGACACGGTTGTAACACCCGTAGGAAAACACCGAAACATCCCTATAGGAAAACACAGAAAAGAAATAACAACTAGAGTATGACAAACAAATCTAAAACTAATCTAACGAGACCCAAACGCATTGAGCCTGACGTAGGATATCAATCTGCAAGTGCTGTTGTGATTATCGTCAGGATCTTCCTTAACTCACTAGTAGTAATGGTGTAGCTATTCAGATTCCTTTTTTGTTTATAAAGAAAAACATCGCTGACATGTAAATTAGAAGAGTTCATGTCGGCCGACCCGTGGTCCTAGTTGAGGCTCGAACCAGCAAACTTTCGCTCATTAACCCGACACCCATAACCACTAGACCACGACGCAAAAGTTACATAATTAGTTTACAAATATCTAAACAAAGAGAATTTTTTAATAATTCTGTGGCCAATGAGGAAAACTTTGGGTAAAACTAAGACAGATATAAGGATGGGTTTTTAGTTTCCTTTTTTGTACGTAAACTTAGATACTATACTTTAATCTGATATTAATACCGAAGAATTCCAACTCCTTGCCTTCTTGAAGAAAATATAATGCATCAGACGCGTGTTTCAGATAGTAAATCCTGATAAGTGGCGATAAAGAAATGCCGAAGTCGATTCATTGGCATAGTGAAATGAAATATATGATCAAAATAGCATCGGAGATATCTGACATGATTAATGTGATAAATGAAAATAATTAGTACAGCGCAACCTACAATGCATTCTACATGTACAATGCCTTCAACACTTACACTGGATATTGCAAACGTTATTATAGAGGACGCAGTCAGCGCCGCAGGCGCGGACGTAGTCCTCATCAAGGTAACACGTGTATATATATAGGAAAAATCGTGTTTTTCAATTGAATTCTATGCTATACCTATAGGTTCCAAAACCGTGGTCAGTGACGTCATTCTCCCCATTGCCCATTTGATCGGCGTGAAGCGCAAGCTTATTTTTTTGACAATGTCACTTGACGACAGAATGAAACCCATCGATGACCAAGATTTTTCGATCTCCTTTCAATATTCTTCGTTTGGCTTACTCCTCCATTGTCACAATGTATGATTTGTACTTTGCTGCACGTAATACTGATATTGCACCATAATTTCCAACATATATCATGTTTAGTCCGAATATCCTCTTTGAAAATTACAACGTGACGTCAGCATGCGACGCGACGTCAGCATACAACTTTGTTTCGCGGACTTTCTTTCATCGAAAGCTCCCTCAGAAAAATCCATGGATAAACTCATAATGCTGGGAGAAAAAAAAAACAAACAAAAAAAAATCAGCGCGATCAGCGACTTACCGAACTTCATTTTGCTTTCGATGATGATTTGCAGCTGATATTTTGATACCTGTAGATCTGAATAATTCGGTTTCTCTCCACATATATAAGATCTACATGTAAAATATACAGAAAATCTATGCAGTGTAAATCCCAACACAAACTTCTAAATGTCTGCTGCCTTTGGTTCTGTTTACAACACGTCACAACTTACGTCATCATTTACAGTATTTAGTACAAATAGGTCAACACAGCTGGGGCTCTGTTCAAAGCATGAAGTATATTTTTTAAATAAGGCTGTGTATTTTTTTTCCTTGGAGGTAAATCATAAGCGGATCCAAGGTAGAGGGGTGAAGGCTTCAGATTTTTTTAGAAAGGGGGGGGGTTGATTGTATTCAAGGGGGGGGGGGGGCGGACAGGGGGTAGATTTCTACTAACTTCTCTCCTTCTCTCCCCTGTCCCGCTCCCTTCTCCCACCTCTTAACCTCTCCTTCCCTCCCTTCTGCCTCCCTCCAGCTGCCTCCTTCCTCCCCCTCCCATTCATCCTTGCCTTTTATGGGGGTGGGGAGCAGACATGGGGTACCCGCTCTCTCCGCCCCCTTATCTCCCCTCCCACACCCTTCCTTCTTTCCCCTCTCTCCCTCCCTCCCCCTCCCTCTCCTCCTCTCTCCTCTCTCCTTCCTCCCGCCCCTCCCCTCACTTTCACCCTCTTTTAAAGTAAAGGAATGAGCAAGAATTTTGTCTTCAGATATTATATTGGAAAATCATTTACAATATTTAGAAGGGAAAATCCTGTAATACTACTGAGTTAAAGAAGATCCTGACGATAATCTCAACAGCACTCAAAATAGAGCACAAAATTCAACATCGACAGACCCCTAGCAAGCTAGAGGTGGGACCAGGTGCCCGGGAGGAGTAAGTACAGTAATGTTATACTGTACTTAATTTGTAAGTTTTTACCCCCTTTTCCAGATCATCCCATAAAACGATATATTGCTGATAACACTATACGGCGCCGAAAAGGAAGTTTTCTCTCTCTTCTACATTTTGAATGCTTATTTTTCCGGTGAAAGTAAAAGGGGAGAGGGGTGGGTGCAAGGGGATACATATTCCTGATACGACAACTGACATTTCATCACCCAATGAAATTTAAAAAGTAAACATTTAAAAGTTTAATTGAATTCATTGAATAATCAAGATACCGTTACATGTTAATCTTACAATATATAAATACTTCAGAAAACAGTAAAATTCTTTTTTCTTTTTTTTAATTTTAATGGTTTGTGCCCACAGTTTTCTTGCCCGAGTTCTCTTTTCCTTGGTTTTCGTCAAGGTCCAAGGAATTAAAATGTATTATATTAAGATGACATCACTTGATCTTTTCTGATCTGTCATTTATGTTTCAAAATTAAGCATTGCGATTTCATGTTTACTGATTGTTTTGTGACATTGAGAATTGTTTCCCCGCATAAATTTACGAGTTATGTGCATGCTAGAAATTGTCTATAATATCCCCTCTTCTGTAGATGATTCTGGATTTCAGGAAAAACTAATGTAAGGCTGATAAAGACGGTAAAAATCATGCTGGAAAAATAACAAGAACACATATTGTATGACATATTTTATTCTTATTAACTTAGTAAAAAAAAATTCAATGATGTATGGTGAAAATTGGGTATTAATTCATTGGAATTATATTTCATCTGCGTCCTCACAATGGCTTTGCCATAATTCATATTAACTCCTATTACATAGGTGGCGTTTTATCAGTGCTACCTACAGCGCATTCTACTTTGACTTCACACTTTTACTAGAGATCAGATATTAATAGCAATTCTCTGTAACCATTTAAAAAATTTCGGCACGCATGGTCTCCGATTTTCATGAAATTTCACACATTAGTAGGGACCAACGAAAAAAGGAAAATTTGACAAAAATTGTATTTCTAGGTCATATGGTTACCATGGCAACGGCCTTAAACGTTGAGAAATTGGCAAAATTGAGTTTATTTGAAGCTCTATAATTTGGTCTATATACGACATTAATGGAAGATTTTTTATGCATCCTAAACATTAGGACATAAAATTTTAAATAAGCTCACTAGTAGTGTCTGACATTGTAAAATGTAATGTACCTTGTTTTAATAATACGAATCCTTGTTTGTAATTCCAACGGAGCCTCATGAAAAGTGGAAGTTTATATTGTTCGTATGGTGTAATGCTCCTTGTACTATATTGCATACCGAAACTGCACATGTCTCCTTACAAATTTCGATTTATTGCAAATTCTAGTAAGTGCTCCACTACAATTGTGTCTAGAAATATGACGTCAGCACTTACTGCTATTAAAGAACACGTAACTAGATATTATGAAACGGTTCTAAACTGGAACGATGTCAATTTATTTTGGTCTATTAAAAATTCAGGGGATGAGATTGACAAAATGAAATCTGGAAACTTCCAAGCCAATACGATTTCTTCATACGACTTCTCTAATATGTACACCACACTTCCTCCTGACAAAATGAATGATATTCTAACTATTGACAATCCTGCTTTTGAATTATATAAGAATGAAATTTATCCACAAGTATTAACATTTAACAAGGCAAACGTTACAAATACAGAAACACCATTTTTGGACCTAAATATCAAAATTGTAAACGGAAAGATTCATACAAGTGTATATGACAAAAGGGATGATTTTGGATTCAACATAGAAAATTTACCCTGGCTTGTTGGTGATGTTCCAAGATTACCGTCATACGGCATTTACATGTCACAGCTCAACGGGTACAGTACGCTAGAGCATATACTGATTTTTTGGATTTTCACAGTAGAAATTAACAAATTACCAAAAACACTTAGGTCAAGGTTTCCGCTTTCATAAACTAGTTAAGGCTTTCTGAAAATTTTACAAAAATTACTGTCAACATTTTTTAAAATTCGGATCTATACACGCAACAGAGTACATTACTTTGGGTATTACACAACCTGTCTTTTATGGTGATATGATAAACAAAATAAGAGGGATCAAAAGTAGGCAGCATAACCATCGAAAATGTGTCAGAGTCGTCAAACGCCTTTTATACCATGGATATCATCCTGATGTCTCCAGACAGACATTAGGCTTAGTACTTGACTAATCTTCAGTCTTGTACCAGCGCACCGTTGAGACTTTCACTCTATTTGACTGTGACGACGGGACTCCGTGACGGGCCCTGTCCAAACCTCTTTAGAGAAGACAGGGTCCCGACCACCTGTCCTCTCTGAATGTCAGTCGGATTCCTCGGGTGATTACATTCATGAGCTCGCTACAGCCGGCAGAGCACAGACTGTATTACGCATGACCTCTTTTTATATCCATTTACATACTCATCTGTGTTGATGGGACCTCTACGTTTTGCGGTCTTGTTTGTGTGATGTCATCTTACAGTGAGGAGGTTGTTTTATACCACAATTGTACGTTTTGCAAGACCTCTGGATAATTGGAGAAGTGAGAGGTTTATGCGCACGTAATCCAGGATAACCACACCATTTGCTACTTGCGTGGCAAATGGCCCCGGCACCGGTTGCCCATTGGTCTCATCGGTTTATGTGTAGTATTTTGTGTTTGATGTTTATATGTCCTTTGTCTCTTTTTCGTTTCATACTATGCTCGTCTTTTGTGTTTTTGCATCGGGTGTTTTTGGTGTTTTGCTGTTGGTGCTGGAACAGGGTCTTGTTGGAGATCCCCTCCCTTCTTTTGTTTACACAATTTTTGCACAGTCTGGACATATCGTGGCCAAATATATTTTTACAGTGAATATTTGAAGTACTCTCTACTTGATGATGATAACGAAACTTTTTATATCAAGCTTGCGGTAAACTTACTTGATGACAAAAAGAATATACGACAAATGAGATTTATTCACCTAATTTCGATGGATAAATGGCAATATTCCTTGGTGTCATTGTACGGAACCAAAATGTCTCAGCTCATCATTTACACTTGAACGTAACTTTGTATCAATTTCCTGAACAAGGCCGAGCAGCATATTTTGATCCCCGTGTGTTTCTATGTTATAGTATGTCTTAGACTGATTTACCTTTCTTTTAATTTGTTAAGTCTTCAAATTCATTAGCATCATTTAAAAGCAGATTTTAAAATTAATAGCGTGGACCAGACATGTACGTTTCGGGTATTTAACCTCATCAGTGATCCTCAATCCAAACAATGAAATATGGCCAAAATGTGTGATAATTATGTCCAAAATATGCCGTTTAGTGCCAGGAATGAATTGATGCGAATATGCAATACAAAAAACATACATAAGAGCAAAACTTCATCCTAAAGGAAACGAGATTAGTTACACGGACAGGAAAAACATTCCAAGAAGTGAAAACCGTCGTTCATTTCAAGTATTTGTTTTAAGGATGGTTCTAAGCTAAAATATGTTTCAACGATATGAAAACGGGATTGAAGATAATACTATGATCATTATACAATGATTTCCTTGTATTGTGCAGAGGAGTTTTGAAGATAAAGGCTTGCGTTAGTCATTGATCAATTCAAATTGTTGTACAATTGTTGTAAAATGATGTTTTTCATTGGATTAAAACTATTGATTAGGATAATATTATAATGAAGTGCTGATGTCGAAGATGTCGTGCGTACCTTTTGTTTAAATGGACTCGCTGTAAGTTTTTACTTCAATGTGATTAGTATTATAACTCGAATGCCATTTATGTCAAAACTGAAAAACGACCTTTCATTTGTAGATTTCATGCATTTGTTTGAAGTTGAGTCATTATAGAGATCGTTCAATATTGAAAAAAAACGATAAATACACGTTTTGATAGAAAAAATGACATTCCCCATTTTAGTTATTTTTGTTCCTGTGGGACTCGCCTTGCCTAGTTTAAGAACCTCATGTGATCATACATTCTACATTGTGATTGAATGGCTGTCATCATCACCAAACAAGACCTAATCTGTACATCAAAATGTACATCGAGACAATCACCGAATTTGACAGGTTTCCATGGAGCTGTTGCGACGGGTGTTGCATGCATTCAGGAGACGCTGACTCTCCCCGGGGACCTGGTCTCACTTCGGAATGATGTTCATTCCGGGGTTCGCAACCGTTTCGATGGTAATTCTCACGATTTTGCTTTGCCTTCTCGACTTTGAGACTGAATAACGGTTAGGTACTATATCTTTGATGTTTATTGTATAAATAATGTTTTCATATAGATTTTGTGACATGATATAATGTTTTTGACAATTTGTTAACATAATATTTGAGTACAAATAATACGGAAATCTTCCAACTCCATACCTTCTTGAAGGAAATTACAAACCAATTGATTATGCACCAGACACGGGTTTCGGATATTAAATTTTCATCAGTTATGCTTCAAGCCAAAGTTATTTTCATACGTCGTCAAAATTCATATTGGTAGCGCCCTCGGGTTCTATTTTTTAATTTAATTTGTGCATTTACTTTAAAGAGAGTGCGCTTCGTGAAATTTTCTGTAAGGTCGATTCACTAGCAACTCTTAAGAAAATATATCTTCCAAATAGCATCATTTAAAACCTGATAAATTTTCAGCATGGACCAGACATGCACGTTTCGGGTACTAAACCCTCGTCAGTGATCCTTAGTCTTAACAATGTAATATGGCCAAAAAGTATGAAAATTATGTCCAAAAATGTACCAAAAGACGAAGCAGAATGGTTGGGATATGATGCTACAGGACCCACGTTTTAGAAATTTCAAGAAATTTTGTAACAGAAAATTTTAAAATTCGTTGAAGAGACAGACGATCAACCGAAGTTGATCGAACTTGGCTACATGTGCCCTCGGGGACTCTTGGTCCACCAGCAGTGACACTTACCAAGTAGTTCAAATGTTAAACGTCTTTAAATTCAATAGCATCATTTAAAACCTGATAAATTTTCAGCATGGACCAGACATGCACGTTTTGGGTACTAAACCCTCGTCAGTGATCCTTAGTCTTAACAATGTAATATGGCCAAAAAGTATGAAAATTATGTCCAAAAATGTATCAAAAGACGTAGCAGAATGGGTGGGATATGATGCTACAGGACCCTCGTTTTAGAAATTTCAAGAAATTTTGTAACAGAAAATTTCAAATGCGTTGAAGAGACAGACGATCAACCGAAGTTGATCGAACTTGGCTACATGTGCCCTCGGGGACTCTTGGTCCACCAGCAGTGACACTCACCAAGTATTTCAAATGGATGGTGCTAATGTTAAATGTCATCAAGTTGATGTTAACCTTATTTAATTTGATAAAATGACAACCTACCTTCTTATTTTCAGCATTTATGTAGTATATAAAGGTAATACAAACTCTTATCAATAGCAAAATATCACTCTAAAATGAAAAATAAAATAATTCGATGTATTTTTATTGAAACAAAGGGTACGACCTAGTGACGATGATTTGATTGGAATGACTCACGAGAAGGCGTTAGATTTGCCATATTGGCCAAAGAAATCTGTTTACTGTACATGCACAGCAGACCCCAAAAATCCATTACCTGAGTCAGCTAAGTTAAAAAGCTGTTCTTCAAGCAATATGGTAGAATGTTCAAAAGATGAAAATAAGAAGATGTTAAAGAGAAGGTGCTTTATAAGACACAAGCGTTCATTACGTGGAACCTTTTCCTATAAACCTAATAATGTTGTATTTGATCCGACAAGGAGGGTGAAAAAGGTATGCGTTTATTACATCAAAATATACAAACTAAGCCTATCAGATCCATGATCAACGACTTGAGAATTTAAAATTATTATTTTCAGTTTAACAACTACTTATGAAGATGTTTCCATTAGTAACATGTCTGATGTCTGGCTTCTGAAAGCAGAGATGGACAATTATTCTCTGTTTTAAATTTGCTTTTGTGACAATATAATGAAATATATGATTCCAAGGGCGGATGCAGAGGGGATCGGGGGACCCCCCCCCCTTGGAATCTTCGACGCATAGCTGGTTTTATTTTAATAATATACATATTTTATAAGATTAAGTCATAATTACCCTTTTGTTGTCATAATATTTGAAAAATATATCATGAATTTGCATTAGAAATCTTTTATTTCGATAATATTTTTACGTCAGCATTTCAAAATTTTTCTCTGGCTTGCATCCGCTCGCCAGAATTTATTACATACATTACCAATACATGTACGTTTTTCAATATGTTATGATGCTGCGCTTTCCTATATACAATACCTATGCTTACACCTAGGTCAATAAACAAGGGCACTTAGAAAACTAAAAGAAACTGAAAAAAACACGAATAGTGGATTTTATTCCAATTCTCAGGCAAAAAAAAATTTCCTTGCTCGCTTACGCTCACCGTTTCTTATATTTACATATTTGAACTGACAATAGATATATGTAATCAAGTACACCTCATAGCTCTCCACTTATCTGTTTTATTAATAATTAGAAACAGAACTAATAAAAACTTTAATTTTAATTTTTTTTATTAGGATACTTACTTTCACGAAGTCTCCTTTTGTTATCGAAACAGTTGAGACATTGCCTCTTTGCATACACCTCAAAATATAGAGCTTTTTCTAATTTAGGAATATGTTTTCTGACACATGAAAAATGCAAGACCAAGATTATCCCCTTCTTGAAAAAAAAGTTTCAATTGCATAAAAAGTAAATTCATCTCAAAAAAATAAACTATTTATTTCTTACTTTCACTGCTCGCCGGTGGCGTCATAATAGTTATACAATTTAAGAGTTGTCTTCCCTAAGTACATGATGTATAATCGATGAGAAACGAAAGTAGAAATGAAGCATGATCTTGTTGAAAGAAATAGGAAATTCTGGTTATTAACATGAACATCTTTTGGAAATTACCAGTGATAATAAACATCACATTACGCTGGAACTACATGTAACCACTCTTTTATCAAATATATTGTAGATTGTAAGTAATTTTTAACATGTATGTATGGCCTTATCGTCTTTCTAGTTTCCAAGTGGATTAATTTTTAAACACTGCTCCGGGTTTAAGTCGTACGAATAAAACGTAATTTTAAGTATTCCACTTATAGTAAATATAAACAATTTTTGCTGTTTATGCATAAAGAACACATTGAGCTCATAGAAATGAAAATTATTAGCTTCACATGCATGTGCATCCTTTGTATAAAAAATCATCATCGATTCACCATTACATCAACAATAAAATTATTCATCTACTGACCATAAATTTTGAATAGAAGTATCGTTCAAGACCTTCAGTCCTTTGATTTTTTATTCATTCATTTATTCATATATATAAATATTTGCTCTTCAAAAAATTCGACATTTAGAACCCACCCATCCCCCTGAAAATAATTCCTGGATCCGCCCCTGTGTTCGTTAGTTGAACTAAAGTGTTCTTGAAGTCCTCACGTTAGATGCTCACTGAGACATCAACTCGGTCGTTTCGCTGTACTTTAACTCATACAAAATATTCATTAATTCAATCAATATACAATTATAGCTTTGCAATGTGTTCTCTGTTTTACAGGTCCGACGGGCTGCTCCTATAACGACATGGACGAAGCAAAAAGCTCTTCAATATTGCAGTGACTTCATGGTTAAATCAGTTACGTTCCAAGCTTGCCAAGCTATACCAAATACACATCCTAATGCATCTGTGGAAAACTGTGCACTAGATATAATGGTAAACATGACTTCGATAATTTTTTTTATTCTGTTTTGATTTCTTCTTAGAGACTCAAATTAATATAGAAGGTACATGACAATTGGAAATTAAGTGACTTGATTGTTTCAGCTGACAAATACTACTGACTGGGCAGATCTTTCGAGAAGAACTTTGAGAATGGCATGTATGAAGGAACTCAAGGATAACAACACCTTGGCAGAACCAGCGCACAACGAAACAGTGTCCATTGCAGATAAAATAAAAGCTATATCCTGTCCGAGTGATTGCAGCAGTCACGGGATTTGTAAAAATGGTATCCCAGCTTTAAGTAGAAAAGAAACAAAAACATAAAATCATAATCCAAACATTACAATCAAAAGGGATATAAAACGTGCATTCAAGAAAACAAAAAAGATAGGAAATCCCCAACAGTGTAAACAGTAGAAAGTTTTAACTCACCTGAGCCAAAAGTTCGATGTGAGCTATCGTCATAACCCCACGTCTGTCGTCTGTCCGTCGTCCGTCTGTCCATTTACGTTTTACATGTTCGACTTCTTCTCCAGAACCACGGAAGAAATTTCGATGAAACTTTGTAGGAATAAAATAAAGAAGGGGGTCTAACAACACCAAATTGGATCACCCACAGCAAAACCCCAAGACACCCAATGCAAAAACACAGAGCAGACAAGCACATAAAGAGAGGTAAAAGGGACAAGGAACGTCAACATCAAACACAAACGACTACACATAAGCCAACGAGACCAGTGGGCGCCGACTTAGGACGGCCATCTGTCACGGAAATAGCAGAAGGTGTAATTATCCTGGATTACGTGCGCACAACCCTTCCACTTTTCTGATTACCCAGAGGTCACGAAGAACGTAAAATTGTGGTGTAAAACAATCTCCTCACTGTCAGATGACCACACACAAGCAAGACCACAAAAAGCAGGGTTTACAAGCAACACAGATGAATATGTAAATGGATATAAAAAGAAGGCGTACATAATACAATCCGTGCTCTGCCGCCGCGAGCTCATGTATGTTATCACCCGAGGAGTCCGACTGACATTCAGAGATGATAGGTGGTCGGGGCCCTGTCTTCTCTAAATAGGTCTGGACAAGGCCCGGCATGGAGTCCCGTCGTCACAGTCAGTCCGAGTGCAAGATTTAAGAATGCGCTGGTACAAGAATGTAGATTGGTCAAGTTCCAAGCCTATTGTCCGTCTGGTGACATTAGGATCATATTCACGGTATAAAAGGCGTTTGATGATTTTGACGCATTTTCGATAAATATGTTGTCTATCTTTGATCCTTCCTATCTTGTTAAAGCAGCACATTCCGACTTCGGGATGTAAATGGCGTATTAATTGTAATACATATATCTTAACATAGATTGTTCCATGTTATGGTCATTCATCGGTGTACCAAGTATCATATCCAATACCTCCCCCGTTCCAGAGATACGGCCGTTCCAAATTTCAGTTGTAGCCGCGCCTTCTCATGAATATTAATGAACAGGAGAGCACCGAGGAAAACCATGTACTGATTTAGTAGGCTATTTTGATTATTATTCTAAAAAAAGAGAGGTTAAATAGACATCGTATGTTTCTTTCACACGTCATTTCAAACAGGAACGATAAAATAATGCGTATCAAACGATTTAGGACCGATTTTATCTAGTCTGACTTACTTGTCCAGCAAAATATCAGCTACTTCGTGGTGTCGGACGAGATTCAATTAATTTTTCATCGAAGTTTATCCATTTGGTCTCTAATATATACTTTCCATATTGCTCTTTCACCCTCTGTCTTCATTTGTCTTCTTTCTCTGTCAAAACTTGAATATCAGTACGTTTTTCCCTCATTTCTGTTGAGAGTGTACGCTACTCGCCATGTTTGTTTTGATTTGTTTAACACGACGAGCCGTATCGCGCACGCGTGAGGGCTGGTCTATCACAAACATTGGCACTTTTTGTGGCGCCACAAAAATTCGTTTTTAATTTTATTGATTTTGATAATTTCAAGGACCTTTGGTGAAAAATTTTGGTATTTACGGAAAGTTTATAACTTCTACTATCCAGGAAAAATAGAGAATTGCCCTATATATTTTTTATAAAGCATATTCTCGTCCGAAGGCGGAACGTGCTGCTGTTATTATGTCACATTAAAATGCAGTTTGTGAAATACCCAAAGTAATATTACTTTATTGCCTATGTTGGCCCAAATTTCAACATCACCGTCAGGTCAGATGAAATTTTTTATGTAAATCCAAAATCATCTCATTTGTCATACACACTTGTATAAATCTCTCCATGAACAATTTTGATATTTAGGTCCCAAAATTGTGTTTCAGTGTTTGTAGCGTTTGCCTCGTTTAGAATCAATTCTTGTGGATGAATAACATTTTTATAAATTCTTGTGGATAAATTACATTTTTATACTTTTCAAAAACAGAATTGTCAATTGTAAGAATATCATCCCAGGTACCGATAATCTCAACAGCACTCACAATAGAGCACCAAATTGAGCATCGACGGAACCCTAGCAAGCTAGAGGTGGGACCAGGTGCCCGGGAGGAGTAAGCATCCTAAAAGTACCAATGAAACATTTCACATCATCATTTTTTCTTTGCTTTTGAATATTTCGGATAAATACCTTTTCATACGTGTATAAATATAAATCATATAAATCTTGAACAAGAGGCGCTCAATTAGTACTCATAGGAATCCCTACATCCTACATGTAGAGTTTCTCAGCAAATTCTACATAATTGTTGTCAAAAAGGAAGGACAAGGCAATACACAGGTCACCACATGTCCATGATTTGTATGATTGGTAATCTGTGACGGAAAAGAAACCCTTAGATTCAAATGTACAAATATAAGTTTTCCCCTCTCGATCAAAACAGCATTTAATGAGTTTCGATACATTGCTTATTCTAGCAACTGCTCAACTACAATTTTGTCTAGAAATCTGACGTCAGCACTCACGGCTATAAAGGAACACGATACCAAATACTTTTAAACTGTCATGAACAGGAATGGTGTAAACTTCTTTTGGTCTATTAAAAATTCAGGGGATGTGATTGACAAAATGAAATCAAGAAATTTTGAAGCAAATACGATTTCTTCATCCGACTTTTCTAATATGTAAACCAAACTTCCTCACGACAAAATGAATGATCGACTGTCCAAACTCATTCAACGAGAGGGGGACAAGTGTCTATTGCAAAAGGGGTATGGTCAATTCGTACGTACCATAACCAACTCGTACCTGCCACTTCGTACCATACCGTACTACCAACTCGTACCAAAACCATTTCGTACCATGACCAACTCGTACCATAAATTCTACCAACTCGTACCATACATACACTCGTACCATGGTACCAATACTCGTACCATGGTATCAATACTCGTACCATAAACTCGTACAATGCATAAATTCGTGCCATCCATAAACTCGTACCATGATACCAATACCCGTACCATAAACTCGTTCCATGCATAAATTCCCACCCCTACCAACTCGTACCATGGTACTCAGTAAATTGTACTCTGTAAACTCGTACCTGAAATAACTTTTTCGGACCTTGACAAATTTTTGCATTAATTTTTATTGATTAAGCGCTACCAGACATGCATGTATCGAATATCTAATCCGCATTAGTGGAAACTTATCATACATTGTAAAGAGTTCTACAAATAATTCATAGTTTATTCAAAAGATGTTGTATATATACGCTACATCGATGGATGTTTCGAGTTGGCTATGATTCGAGTAAATGTTAATGGGTACGAGATTATGTGTGGTACGAGTTGGTTATGGTACTAGTACATGTATGTAATGGTACGAGTTAAAATAAAATTGGGTACGAGTTGGTTATGATTCGAGTTAATGTCAATAGGTACGAGATTTTGTGTGGTACGAGTTGGTTATGGTCCATGTACGAGTATGTTATGGTACGAGTTGGAATAAAATTGGGTACGAGTTGTATCCATGAATTCGCAATGGGTACGAAATGACTTTTAATTTTGGTACGAGATGGTCATGGTACGAAATGGTTATGGTACGAGTTGGTAAATTTTGGGTACGAAGTGACCAAGGTACGAGTTGGTTATGGTACGAAGTGACCATAAACCTTGCAAAATAGATGATTTTGGATTCAACATAGTAAATTTCCCCTGGCTGGACGGTGATGTTCCTAGATTACCGTCCTATGGTATTTACATTTCACAGCTCATCCGGTATGCTAGATCATGTACTGATGTTCTGGAATTTCATAGTAGAAATTTACAAATTACTAACTGAAGAAACTTTTATGACAAGGTTTTTTGCTTTTCACAAACTTGTAAAGATTTCTGGAAATTTTACAAAAATGATTGTCAACTCCTTTTGAAATTCGGAACATTACAGGCAACAGAGTATATTACTTTGGGTATTTCACAACCTGCATTTTATGGTGACATAATTAACAAGATAAGAAGGATCAAAGATACACAACATAACTATCGAAAATGCGGCAGAATCATCAAACGCCTTTTATACCGTGGATATGGTCCTAATGTCACCAGACGGACACTAGGCTTGTTACTTGACCAATCTGCAGTCTTGTATCAGTGCATTCTTAAAACTTGCACTCTGACTGACTGTGACGACGGGACTCAATTACTGGCCCTGTCCAAAACTCTTTAGAGAAGACAGGGCCCCGACCACCTGTCCTCTCTGATGGTCAGTCGGACTCCTTGGGTGATAACAAACATGAGCTCGCGGCGGCAGAGCACTGATTGTATTACTTACGCCCTTTTTTTATATCCATTTACATATTCATCTGACTGTGTTGCTTGGGCCCCTGTGTTTTGCGGTTTTGTTTGTGTGTGGTCATCTGACAGTGAGGAGGTTGTTTTATACCACAATTGTACGTTCTTCGTGACCTCTGGGTAATCGGAAACGTGGGAGGGTTGTGAGCACGTAATCCAGGATAACCACATCTTCTGCTATTTCCGTGGCAGATGGCCGTCCTAAGTCGGAATCGGTTGCCAATTGGTCTCGTTGGTTTATGTGTTGTCGTTTGTGTTTGATGTTTCTTTGTTGTGCGTTGACGTTCCTTGTCCATTTTGCGTCTCTTTCTGTGCTTGTCTGCTCTATGTTTTTGCATTGGGTGTTTTGGGGTTTTGCTGAGGGTGCTGCAACCTGATAATGTTGGAGATCCCCTCCTTTGTTTTAAAAATTAAATCTCAAATAGGTCTCTTATATTTGTAAGAAATAAGAGGAGGTTTTAAATTTTCAAAATATTCCATCCAAGATAGATTTCGATTGAACTGCTGGAACTGAAGATAGAGGATGTAGCAGTTCATGTCTGCCGCCGTTGCGAGCAATGATCAGAAGATCTTGAGGGTACGATGTACTCCAGCTCTTTTTCTGGTTTCGCCTTTTACCGTAAGACCTATGCTTCCGTTTGGTGTTAGGGCGGATTGAAAAGATATCAATGTTTGATGAGGTTGAAGAAATGTTACCTTGTACATAAATTTGATCGTTTAAACCAAGGGGGACCGTAGTTTGCAGTTTGGTTATCCAGACAAGTCAAGCATTGCCCCCTACAAGTGATGTTGTTTTTAGTACATATTCGTCAACAGATGGCGCCTTGATACAAGCCTTGACAAAATTTATTTTTCAGTACCGAAGCACTTATCGACAAACCGAACCAGAAAGATCTCAAAGGTTGTGTTAAGAAGAGTTGTTATTCATGGTTCCACTCAGATGTCCATTTTTTGATGCGTTTTTGGATTTTACGACTTTTTCAGAAGCACTCATTTTTTTCTTTGAATAACTCTATTCTCTCTTACATTTTGTGCATTAGTTTATTGTACATTTGTCATATTCTAGTCATTTAACAGATCAATTCTGATTTTGTCGAAAAGTTCATCTTTCTGAGTTTTCAGATTTTTCATGTAAAGAAGGAAAGGGGGAGTATTGTCATACATATTGATCTCCAGACCCATTGAATGACTTTTTATCACTTGATGTGCTCTTTTGAGAGTGTTGTTCAGATTATCGTCAGGATCTTCTTTAACTCATTTGTGTCAAACGTATACCCTTTTTTTGCCGTGTGGAGCTCGTCAAAAAGTTCCCCGCGAGGGGTTTGACAGTAAGTGTTTTGAATATTTTACCCTGACTTGTCGCCATAGCACTTTCTATATAATGATAACCTCAGACAGTGCATGTATTTCATATTTTCATTTTCGTGCGTGAACATCGACGGCGGGTGCGGCTTGCCAACAGGGGATGCTTACTGCTCCCGGGCACCTTGTCCCATCTCAAGCTTCCTAGGGGTCCGTCGATGCTTAAGTTTGTGCTCTATTGTGAGTGATGTTGAGATTATCGTTAGGATCGTCTTTAACTCATTGGTAGGAATGAAGTACTCATGGTCCACTATAAGTGTTATTGTTTTTCGTCCGAATCAGTGACGCCTGTTATTCTGTTACTGTTTTGCACTTCGATATATCTATTCAAGTTATGCAAGTTATCTTAGTTCCCATTTTACCCCCTGAAGTTAATATTGGTATACCTTTAGGGGAACATGTATTAAAATAGAATGTTATGAACGAATGCTTTCGTGCATGTCTTTTGACATCTTCTATTACATTTCTCTCATTAATAATGTCTCATTAACTCTATAAAAATGGCTTTATGCATTTATTGATTATTGCATAAAAGCTTAGCTCGTGATTAGAATTATGAAGTATGTAAATAACATTCAAATCGAGCGGGGTAAGATGTCTGGTGACCCTTTGCCTCTTAATTCAATTGAAAAGTTAAAACGGGCCAACAGCATGGTACAATAATACATTATCATAGTACAAAGTACAACACTATCTAGGGTCACATGACGGGCTCTGCCCAAACTTCTTTAGAGAAGACAGGGCCCCGACCACCTGGCCTCCCTGATTAACAGTCGGACTCCTCTGGTGATTAAACGCATGGATTTACAAAGCACGGACTGTGGTTCGTACGCCCTCATTTACATATTTATCTGTGCCCGTAGGTCTTGCTGTCATGTTTGTGTGTCCAAAGCAAGGCAAAGGTTACAAACACAGAAACACATTTAAAAGACCTAAATATTAAAATTGTGAATGTAAATTTTCCCTTGCTTGACGGTGATGTTCCTAGATTACCGTCATAGGGTATCTACATTTTGCAGCTCATCCGGTATACTAGAGCATGTACTGATATTTTGGATTTTCAAAGTAGAAATTCAAAAATTACCAAGAAACTTTTAGGCCAGGGTTTTCGTTTTCACAAATTAGCACATACTTTCTGAAAATTTTACAAAAATTATTATCAACTTCTTTTCAAATTCGGACCAATACAAGCAACATAGTATAATACTTTGAGTTTTTCACAATCTTAATTTTATGATGACATTATTAACAAAATAAGAAGGATAGACATTACAGAAGTACCCATCAGTTATTCAGTATCATAGTCGAGAAGGCAAGGCAAAATCATATGATTTTCCACAGGAAAGGTTGCGAACCACGGAATGAACAAAATTCCGAAGTGAAACCAGGTATCCGAGGAGAGTCAGCGTCTCCTGATTGCATGCAACACCCGTTGCAATAGCACCATGGAAACCTGTCAAATTCGGTGATTGTCGCGATGTACATTTTGATGTATGTCTTGTTTGGCGATGATGACAGCCATTCAATCACAATGTAGAATGTCACTAATCATTCTGGAACGGGGGATCTCATATACTTTTATTACATCCCCGTAGCGACCAAAGAACTTCCTCAATGATGATTTCAGCCGTTGTGTAACATAACCCTGAACAAATTCATGTAGCTAACTTGCAAGCCGTCTTGCTCTAATGATGAAATATGCATATATGGAACATGCCCTGGCGTACCGTATCAGTTGAGAAACAAAAACACCATAAGCAGGAGAAGACGGAATATTGCTACTCATGAAAGGGAAGCTAGTTATGCGGAAGCTGAAATCGTCACGCTTGTCATACAGTGAAGTGTTCAAATGACTGTTTGCGTCGAAAGATAGGAGTATATCCAAGTACGAAGCGGATCTGTCAAAAGTTAGACAGAATTACCATCGATTTTGTGTTAGAATCATCAAACGCCTTTTAAACCGTGGAAATGATCCTTCTGTCAACAGGCGGACACTAGGCTTGGTAATGGACCAATTTACAGCCTTGTACTAGCGCATTCTTAAGAATTGCTTTCTGACTGGCGAGCCTTGTCCAAACCTCTCTATAGAAGACAGGACCCCGACAACCTATCCTCTGTGAATCTCAGTTGGACTCTTCGAGTGCTCACATGCATGAGCTCGCTACAGTCGGATGAACACGGAATGTATTGCGTATGCCTTCTGTTCTTTATACGTGTTTTTGGGCCCCTGTGTCATGCTTTTTGTTTGTATGTTCATCTTACAGTGAGGAGGTTACTCAACACCAGAAATTGTGTATTCTTCGAGGCCTCTAGGTAATCGAAAAAGTGGGAGGGTGTGGGCACGTTATCGGGATAACCACACCGTTTTCTACTTGCGTCGCAGATGGCCGTCCTAAGGCGGCACCTGTTGCCCATTGGTCTCTTTCGTTTATATGTGGTCTTTAGTGTTTCATGTTTCTATGGTGAGAATCGGTCTGGTTGGTTTATTTGTGGCATTTTGTGTTTTATGTTTCAATGGTGTGAGTTGAATGGACTCCATTGAAGTAAGTGAATTTAAGATGTTCTAAAAGTTCCTTCGAATTCTTTAAAGGTACATAAGGTCTCGTCGAGATCAAACCATGAATCAACTATTTTTGTCAAAAATTTTAACGCAAACGAGTCTATCATGCTTAGAAATTAGAAACTGGCTGGTTACAATAGTCACATATGCCCTCACTACCGAGCTATTATCAATTATTGCTTATAAAATGGGTACCCTAATATAACCTACTTTTCTCCGTAGAAGACCGATTGCGAACACGTGTAAGCACTTTTTTGCATAAGGCCAGTACTGTATCAAAACAGAACAACATGGCTGACGGATAACACGTGGCCGGGACGAAAATAAATCAACAGTCGGTGTTATCAAAATCTGAAAAGAGAAATGTAATGAACAAATAGTATCGGCTTGGTATTGGAAAGTTATAGAGACCTAGCTTAGAGGACGACGGTGAAATTAAAACTCTGACAAGTCTGAGGGAAAATTAGCGAAATGGATCAATAGTGTACATGTACATGTATAGTTCTCATTTATTTTTATCTATGAGAAGTATATATATATAAGTTAAACGTGTATATATATCCACAGTAATTTTGATATGTGTATATTTAATATATATATTCAGTCTAAATCAAATATTAAAAAAAAAACGAACAAAAAATCATAACTAAATAAAGGTTAATTTTCATTCAGGATTTGGTAAACAAACGCACATGTGTATAGCAGACTACACCTGCCTCCCATTCAAGCCGTCATACACTATTACACGTTGTTAGTAATTTGAAAGTGTTCGATTATCCAAGTACAAAATGGTGATTTAAATGGAGCATGATATCTATACATGATATCAACCTTGTATTTGCAATAAATGAAATATTAGTGAGTTAGTTTTTTAGAGAGAATTTCAAAAAGACTGTTTACGTGGTTTACTACGTGTTTCGTAGTAATCCCACGATTTGAATTTCATTCAAGCGATTGGCTGATCGTGGTAGCGTGTTCACTTTGACCTTGGTAAATGTTACATATTTCTACATACTGTATATGAAATAACAATTTCCGAAGGTTACCGAAATCATGTGCACTACAGAGTAAAAGCGTCTTTAAAACAAAAATGCGAGAGATATTTTATGAAAGTAATATATAGATGTCCAAATGTTAGTACTTAAAAGCTTTTTACGGTAAAACTTCATTATTGACAGTTTAATCCCTGTTAGACTATGTGTACCTTTAAAATCCATCGAGAGCATACTGTCGAAGAGTGATTTTGAAGTCCAGATTTGATTTCAGTTAAAACTTTTTGTTTAACCAGCGATGTTGTTTTTACAGATTTTTATGCATTTTAAGTATACAATATAAGGTAAATATAAATCTAAACTGTTTTTGTGTCAAAGCCAAAGGAAGCGAAGCTGATTTGTGGTTATCTATAATTTATGAGGCAGAAAGGGTTATTCATTTAACGTCGAGGAAGCATTGTGCGTTCTTCGAGACCTCTGTGCAACCGGAAAAGTTTAAGTGTTGTGTGCACGTAATTTGGATAACTACACCGTCTGATACTGGCATGGCAGATAGCCGTAGTCCGGACCGATTGCCTATCGATATCTTTGGTTTATGTATATTATTTTGTGTATTATGTGATTTGATGTTCCTTGTCCCTTTAGCGTATCTTTCTCTGTGTGTCTGTTCTGTGTTTTACATTTTGCGGTTTTAAGCTCACCTGAGCCATAGGCTCAAGTGAGCTATTGTCATAGTGTTGCGTCTGTCGTCCGTCGTCCATCGTCGTCGTCGTCGTCGTCGTCCGTCGTCCGTCGTCGTCCGTCGTCGTCCGTCGTCGTAAACTTTTCACATTTTCAACATCTTCTCCAGAACGGCTGAAGGGATTTTGATGAAACTTGGTAGGTATGAAGTACTCATGGTCCCCTACAAGTGTTGTTATTTTTCGTCCGGATCTGTCAACAGGTGGCACCACAGCCAAAAGTAGGTCACGGGGGTACCCTCCTTTGACAAACTTCTTCTTCAGAACCGAAGCATGTATCATGAAGTATTTTTCAACTTCATGCTATCTAGATTTTTGCAAAATTATTTATTTCAAAATTTTATTTTCAAATTCAAGTTTAATCTATTTACAAATTTTTAGACAATTTTCTAATCAAAATTTCCTAAAGGCAATAAAACTAACTTTTTATCCTGACAAATAAACTAAGATAATTAAATGTAATTATCCCTCAAGAGCCTGTCTTTGTTCTGGTCGGGTATTTTACGTCACTGGCCAGTAGAGGCCAGAATAGGGTTATTTTTTATATACTTTACTTACTGATATACTAAGAAAATGTAAATTGACCTTTATGGGTCCTAATTGAAATTTTGGTGTCCAGAGACTTTAGCGTCGGTGCCCAGCGCGTCACTCTGAGCTGGCACGAGAAGAATAAAGAAGTGAAATTTTATATTGGATTTTCTTCATAATTTCAGGTATGAATTATTCTTTATTCTATGTATTTTTATCATTTTATATTAATTATTCTACTGCAAACTTCATCAGTTTACCATAGAATGTTAAGGCATATCATTTACTCATTTTATAAGACTTTGTTGGATCTTGAAATTTAATTGTGTGTGATCGAGTATTTTTGCTATGATATGAGAAAATGTACATATTTTCATTATGCTGAAGTTACACTATTCATTTGTCTGATTTGTGTAGTTTAGTATTGTTTATTTATGAATAGCGCATTTAGTTTGCATATTACTGTTTTCCGGAACATTGTGTTACGATTTGGTTTTATTACTGATGTGAGCCACAAACTTCCGTAATGTCGAACTTTCGATTTTGCAACATGATAAACTCAAAGTTAGCTCCTAGAATGTGTTTAGAAGGAAGGGTTCAGACAAAGTTCTATGTTGTAAGTCAATTATTCAATTAATCATTTATCTACCTCTTTCCATGTTGATCTTTGATTTCACTGATTTAGGTGGTATTTCATCTTGTACAAAGTCACATGTAAAGTTTCGAAGTTTCATTGTTAAGGAAATCCTTTGTTTTCATTGTCTCATGGAGTAACTAGACTGTAATTTATTTTAACTCTCATTTTCTAAATTAATTATTCATGGAATTAAAATCTGCCTTGGCTTCGTCTAAATTTATGATACCTCTCTGCTGTCAAGTTTGTGTTCTACCATATTTGACTAATTCTCCCCATCAATAAGAACATTTATTCTGGCATTTAATAACACAAATTATGAGCTATTCTATGTTCATTTTGAACGGATCTCGTTCAAAGATTTTGCATTCATTATTCAATTTTTGATAGGTCAATTGATGTGTTTGTTTTTGTTCACTATTTGTTACATATTAATGATATGTAAATGGCCTGTTGCCATGGTAACTATTTCTGTGGTAACCATAATATTTCATTATGATTAGACAACTATTGTTGTGTAATGGTTGGTCAGATTATAGTAACAATGACAACCATCTATTACATTAATGTAAATGACCTGTTGCTATTATGATTATCACCATGGTAACCATATTTCACATTATGTTGTTCATGTATTATAATAATTAAGACTCTGAGCTGGCACGAGAAGAATAAAGAAGTGAAATTTTATATTGGATTTTCTTCATAATTTCAGAACCATTATACACCTCACACCAACAAGGCACAAAAACCCCCATGATAATTGGTGGATGAAGAAGGAACTCCCATGACAAGTCAAGGCAGACCAATCAATTATACACCACAAAGGGTACAAACGAGAAGCAGAGGACTATTATCAGAAATTAACAGCCAGAGCCACACTGATGAAAATGCAGAAGACATTATAACTAATATAAGTGAAATTAGATTTGAAGAAAGAGAAACGCAGATAGTACATAGTGCAAGTACTAACACTGAACCAGTACAAGTACAAAGAATGGCAACAATAAAACTGAAGAGATTTAATGGAAGTGAATCTCCCATCACTTGGTTGTCACATCTGGATGCATGGCAAAGATTGACGAGCAAAAATGATGCAGAAACCATGCTCACGGTAGCATGCTCACTTGATGGAACAGCCCTTACGTGGTTCCAAACACTATCAGAGGAACAGAGAAGATGCATTGACAGTTTTTCAAATGCACTCAAAACTCGATTTAATCCGCCATCAAACACAATGTCGATGCTCAGAATAAAGCAAGAAGACGGTGAAACTGTAGAGAAATATTTAGAGAGAGCAGAAAGCGCCTCACTTGCCCATGACCTCCCAGAGGAATATAAAGTACAATTTGCTGTAAATGGATTGAAAAAGAATATGATGGGCAAAGTTTTCTCAAGAAAGCCCAAAACCTTCCAGGAGTTGAGACATGCTGTAAACCTAGTAAAGACAGAAATTGACTGTTCTGAAAGTGATAAATCAGCTCCACTAAGTGCAGGTTCAATGGTAGAACTATGTGCAGTTCTTACCGCGAAAATGAGGGAAGTTGCGCGAGAAGAGTGAATACCGTATCAAACAACTCGAATGAGATGAATCCTCCATTCCAAAATAGACAATATCAGGGCCATCAAGGATTCAGCAGACCCAGACCGAGGGCACCTATGAACAGACCAGGAAGTGGGACTGGAAGTGTGAATGAACCTTGTCGTGGTTGTGGTAATGGTAAGTCATGTTATCCTCGCTATAACTGTCCTGCATATGATAAACAATGTCATTTTTGTAGAAGATTCAATCACTTTGAGAATGTATGCTTTTTAAAACGCAGACAACAACAACAACAACACTCACAACAACAATGGCACAGACAGGGTAGACAATATTCATACTAGGGACACGCGCCTATCCCAGCACAGGATAGGCACCACAAGACATCTACTACACATTACAGGCATGCTAAATCTACAAATCAAACCCTCACTAACAAAACTTCAAAACAAAAATCACCCCCCCCCCTTCTTGAATCTAAAAGTTCGGTCAAGCATGACTTTGTTAATTTAGCTATGCCTGTAAATAGGAATACTGTCAGTGTTCTTGTTCATGGATATCCCATGCAAGCATTAAATGACTCAGGGGCTACGGTTTCCTGTGTAGCTTTTACTGCCTTATCTAATCTAGATATTGATAGAAATCAGCTGCAGTCAACTGATGCAATTGATGTAGTTGGATTTGGCGATAATCAATGTCGCAGTCTTGGTACTATTTCTCTCCCTGTCACTTTTAACAACTTTCAACAGAAAATCACTCTGACTCACAAATTTCAAGTCTTTCAATCTTGCCCTAGATCTTTAGTTCTTGGATTAGATTTTCTTGAAGCTAATGGTGGTACTTTCACAACTACTAAAGTTGACAGCAATGACAAATATGGATAATGACCATATCCCTGTCTACAGTACAAAATCGATAATACAGAAAATCAGAAACCGAAGGCATACAAAATCAGGACAAAACAGGAACCAAAGCAAACAAAAACAAAAACCTCCACCATATGAAAAGAAGCGAACTCCCGATATGAGAGTGAGACCAGGTGCCCAGGAAGAGTAAGCATCTCCTGCTTGCATGCAACACCCGTCGCTTCAATTCGGTAGAACTGTCACATCCGGTTACTTCCATTTTGGAAGATATAGAGTACAATCTTTGGTTGGATGGTTCAAATGGTCTATGACAGAATATCATCCACCATTCTGGATAGTGGGACATCATAGTGTATGACGAGTTACTCTCTCTTTCTAAAAGACCCAGAAACAGCTGAAGTTCATACAATCGAGACAAATACGGGATCTGTTTGTGTCAAGTTTGACACCATTATACCACCAAACTCTGTTTCCTCTATCATGGTTTCTGTTTCAAATATGTCAGATCAGTCACATGTTATTCTTGAACCCATGCCTTTATTGCCAGAAGTTCGCCTTGCAGGAGGAAAATGTCTTGTAGACCCATCAAAAGGAGACACTTATCTTCAGGTAATTAACCCCACTGATGAATCAGTTAAATTACCTGCAGGGGTGGTAATTGCAATTGCATCCCTAGTACAGCCAGACTCTATCATGCTACTTGATGCAAATAACAAAGAACATAATCAACAAAAGGTAAGTACAGATCAGCCTCTCAAATTCGACCTGGACCAATGTAAGTTAGCAGATCGTGATAAATAGTCTCTTTCCACATTCCTATCTCAAAACAGAGATGTATTTTCAACTGGTCTTTAAGAACTAGGTCACTGTAACCTACAACCATATCGCATTGAAACAGGTGATGCCCCTCCTGTGCGTCAAAGGTTCTATCGCCAGTCACCAGAAACTAATGCCGAGATGAATAGACAATTGAATGAGATGCTTGAAACAGGTATTATTGAGCCATCCATGTCTATGTGGCAAAGCCCTGTAGTCATGGTAAAGAAGAAGAATGGACAACTTCGCTTTGCCGTAGACTACAGGAAGCTGAATGCTGTCACAAAACAATTCACATTTCCCTTACCTCGGCTTGAAGATGTGTTTGACACTATAGGTAATGCCAAGCCACAGATATTCTCTACCCTTGACCTTGCTTCTGGTTACTGGCAGGTACCTATTGACCCTGATACAGCCCATAAAGCTGCATTTGTTACCCCTACAGGCGTATTTCAGTGGAGGCGAATGCCCTTTGGACTTGTAAATGCCCCGGCAAGTTTCCAAGCCCTTATAACACAAGTTCTAAGAGGTTTGAACTGGAAAACCTGTCTCATATATGTTGATGACATCCTTGTCTTTTCACATACAATAAATCAACATATGAAAGACCTCTCTGACATATTTAATCGCCTTAGGGAAGCAGGTTTGACCTTGAAACCTGAAAAATGTTGCTTTGCCATGGAAAAAGTACACTATCTAGGTCATGTTATTAGTAAAAGTGGCATTGAGGTAGACACAGCCAAAACAGATGCGGTAAGAAACTTTCCTACCCCCAGGTCAACAAGGAATATCAGAGAGTTTTTGGGACTTTGTAACTACTATAGGAAATTTGTTCCTAACTATAGTAGCATTATAAGCCCAATAACAAGCTTACTTTGTAAAGATACAAAATTCCATTGGGACAGTGAATGTGAGGCTGCATTCCAACATCTCAAAGATGCTCTCAGTTCACCCCCAGTGCTTGCCTACCCAGACTTTACAAAGCAGTTTACCTTGACAACTGATGCCTCAGGTACAGCAATCAGTTACATTCTCAGCCAATCAGATGAAATCGCAAAGGACAGACCAATCGCATATGGAGGTAGGTCACTAAACTCAAATGAGAGAAAATATTCAATTTCAGAGAGGGAATGCCTAGCCATTATAGAAGGTATAAAGTACTACCATGTGTACTTAGCAAGTAAGCCATTCAAAGATATTACTGACCATGCAGCACTCAAATGGCTCCACTCAGTCAAACATAACACTGGACGTTTAGCACGATGGGCATTACTCATACAAGGCTACAAGTTTGAAGTCATTCATAAGGCAGGTAAGAAAAATGTAGTTGCAGATACCCTTTCCAGGAGAGAGTACCCAGAGCAGTCAATAAGTGAGGACCCAGAAGGTTCCATGCCATGTCCTGTCATTGCCAGTATCGAAACAAAGACCCACAATCAGGTAACTTTTGTTTATGAACATACCAAAGGACAGACAGTCACAGAACATGTATCCAGTGTTGATATACCTGAGACTATTGGCAAGTTACAAGGTGAGTGTTCAGATTATGGCCCAATGTACCATTACCTCTTACATGGTACCTTACCTGAAAACAAGCCACTGAGAGACAAGCTCGTAGCTGAAAGCAGTCAGTATGTAATGCATGATGAGGTATTGTATCATTTTTATCAGCCCAGGTCTAAAAAGGTAACACAAACACACCAGTATCTTAAACAGCTAGCTGTACCAGCTTGTCTGCGTGATGACGTACTACGATCATACCATGATAGTGTAGCTGGTGGTGCACATCTAGGCTTGGATCGAACTTATCGAGCCATTCAGTTGAAATATTACTGGCCTAGGATGTATCAGAACACGGCAGACTACATCAGGGCATGTGGCCCATGTCAGCATGCCAAAAAGTCCCATCAGTCATCACACATTCCTCTGACTAACCTACCTATCGAGGAACCATTTTCAAGGCTGCATATTGATATATTGGGACCTCTCACCACCTCTACAGAAGGTTATAAGTACATACTTCTTGTGGTTGACTCCTTCACCAAATGGCCAGAGGCCTTCCCCTTAAAATCACAAGAAGCCAAGGAAATAGGTCGCATTTTGTACTCTGAAATCTTTGCAAGGTAAAGTGCACCACGCACGATAGTCAGTGATAGAGGTCAGAACTTCCTGAGTAAGTTAGTCACAGCAGTTTGTGAATGTTTTCAGGTAACTAGACACTATACGAGCTCATACCACCCACAAACAAATGCTGCATGTGAGCGCATGAACAGTACCATTGCACAGTGCCTGAGAGCCTATATCAACAAACAGCAAACAAATTGGCCTGACTTATTACCAGGGGTAATGATGGCTCTTAGAATGTGTCCCTCAACTCAGTCTTCTGACCTTTCCCCCCACCATCTTGTGTTTGGCAGAGAGATGAACTTGCCTTTTGACACATCACTTATACCCAAGGAAGGTATGAATAAGGATGCAAAATCACATGTCACAGACCTCCTTAGTCACATTAAATTGACACAGAAGATAGCATCGAAAAACATAAAAGAAGCTCAAGAGAGACAGAAAAAGCAACATGACAAAAAGGCCATCACTCCAAATTTCAACATTGGAGATCTGGTGTTACTCCATACCACTAGAGTGCCTGTAGGTCTTTCACCTAAGCTACAGTGCCCATGGGATGGACCATATTACATAGCAGCAACAGGACCAAACTACTCATTCAAACTGAGAAAATGTTCAGATCACAAGGAACTCAAAGCCTATGTTAATGCGAAAAGATTGAAGCACTATAAGGATCCAAACAACAGACCAAGTCTGGACACATCTCCTGTCAACACACAAATTGACGATGGTAATCATTCAACAGATGCCCTCAATGAGGAGAACCAGTCCAACTCACCATCACCTTCGACAACCAACTTGATACCCATGACAACAAATATGTCCCCCTTAGCAACCAATGGATCAACCATAACAATCAACTTATCAAATGCGACAACTCACTCGCCAACCATGACAACCAATACGTCAACCATGGCAACTAGCTCATCAACTCAAAGAACCAAGTCCTCATCTGTGGCAACCAACTTGCCAACCATGACAACCACAATGCCAACCATGACAACCAATACATCAACCATGGCAACCAACATACCAACTTTGAATACCAACATGTCAACCATGGCAACCAGCCAAACAACCAATGTAAGTACTCAGTCAAAAGTGACAACTACTCCAGTGAACAAGGAGATACAGATGTCAGAATTATTTATTTCAAAATTTTATTTTCAAATTCAAGTTTAATCTATTTACAAATTTTTAGACAATTTTCTTATCAAAATTTCCTAAAGGCAATAAAACTAACTTTTTATCCTGACAAATAAACTTATCTTTATCCGAGAGTGGTCAGTTAATCTCTAAGCATAATTAAGCTGACACTTTAATTGAGGTAAAGAAATCGGGTCTTTTATGTGTCAGTACTCTGTTTACGCGCATTGCGCAACTTGATTACTCTGGTCACCTTTAGGACTATTTTAAGACTCTGGCCAAGGAAGTTCTTTATGTTGACAATGAGGCCCACAAAAGGTTTTATTTAGCGATTTCAAACAGATATATTAAGATAATTAAATGTAATTATCCCTCAAGAGCCTGTCTTTGTTCTGGTCGGGTATTTTACGTCACTGGCCAGTAGAGGCCAGAATAGGGTTATTTTTTATATACTTTACTAACTGATATACTAAGAAAATGTAAATTGACCTTTATGGGTCCTAATTGAAATTTTGGTGTCCAGAGACTTTAGCGTCGGTGCCCAGCGCGTCACTCTGAGCTGGCACGAGAAGAATAAAGAAGTGAAATTTTATATTGGATTTTCTTCATAATTTCAGGTATGAATTATTCTTTATTCTATGTATTTTTATCATTTTATATTAATTATTCTACTGCAAACTTCATCAGTTTACCATAGAATGTTAAGGCATATCATTTACTCATTTTATAAGACTTTGTTGGATCTTGAAATTTAATTGTGTGTGATCGAGTATTTTTGCTATGATATGAGAAAATGTACATATTTTCATTATGCTGAAGTTACACTATTCATTTGTCTGATTTGTGTAGTTTAGTATTGTTTATTTATGAATAGCGCATTTAGTTTGCATATTACTGTTTTCCGGAACATTGTGTTACGATTTGGTTTTATTACTGATGTGAGCCACAAACTTCCGTAATGTCGAACTTTCGATTTTGCAACATGATAAACTCAAAGTTAGCTCCTAGAATGTGTTTAGAAGGGTTCAGACAAAGTTCTAAGTTGTAAGTCAATTATTCAATTAATCATTTATCTACCTCTTTCCATGTTGATCTTTGATTTCACTGATTTAGGTGTTATTTCATCTTGTACAAAGTCACATGTAAAGTTTCGAAGTTTCATTGTTAAGGAAATCCTTTGTTTTCATTGTCTCATGGAGTAACTAGACTGTAATTTATTTTAACTCTCATTTTCTAAATTAATTATTCATGGAATTAAAATCTGCCTTGGCTTCGTCTAAATTTATGGTACCTCTCTGCTGTCAAGTTTGTGTTCTACCATATTTGACTAATTCTCCCCATCAATAAGAACATTTATTCTGGCATTTAATAACACAAATTATGAGCTATTCTATGTTCATTTTGAACGGATCTCGTTCAAAGATTTTGCATTCATTATTCAATTTTTGATAGGTCAATTGATGTGTTTGTTTTTGTTCACTATTTGTTACATATTAATGATATGTAAATGGCCTGTTGCCATGGTAACTATTTCTGTGGTAACCATAATATTTCATTATGATTAGACAACTATTGTTGTGTAATGGTTGGTCAGATTATAGTAACAATGACAACCATCTATTACATTAATGTAAATGACCTGTTGCTATGGTGCTTATCACCATGGTAACCATATTTCACATTATGTTGTTCATGTATTATAATAATTAAGACTCTGAGCTGGCACGAGAAGAATAAAGAAGTGAAATTTTATATTGGATTTTCTTCATAATTTCAGAACCATTATACACCTCACACCAACGAGGCACAAAAACCCCCATGATACATGTATCGACAAACCGAAAGCATCAGGATGATCTAGAGATATGTCTTAAGAAGTGTTGTTATTTTTGGTTCCACTTCGAAGTCAAATTTTTGACGCGTTTTTGACGTCTTTTCGGACTTAGTCAGAAATGCACATTTTTGCACTTTTTCTTTAAATAACTCAATAAGTGTATGATTTTACACACTCATTTACTACATATTTATCATATTTAACTTACTTAATGCTTTGATATGTATTTTATGCTTAAATTTTATTTTTTTGATTTTTTATGAGTTTTTTTCTTATGTAAAAAGGAAGGGGGGTGATTTTCATACATTTTCTGCTTCTTTTCTATAACCACTCTTCAGATTGTCATGACAATTTGTAGGTATGAGGTACTCATGCATGGTACCCTACAAGTGGAAGAATTTTGTCAAGATATCCACTTTTGGATTTTTAAGGAATATTTTTTAAGATTGTACATAGGTATAATGTATGTTTTCTTACCAAAAATAGGAGAAAAATTCTCAAATCGCACCGGGTTATACACATTGATACTACTTTTGAATGAAGAAATTTTATTTGAATCACAAAAAAGAAATGCCGTAAAGATTAAAAGTACACAACTTTTTTAATATTTTTTCAAAGCCATGCACCTGGTTCTGGACCGGAATTATTCGAATTTTATTATGTGAGGACCCATTTTCACACGTATTCTTCCACACATGTAGATGTCTCACACACTTTAAAACTATATTCAAAATTTTATTTCATCTATCTAATAAACAATCACGGGAAGACAATTCAAGATAAACATTGTGTGTATTTTCCACCAATTGTTGAAAATAATAAGAAAATAATCGGAACTATTTGACAGGACAATGAACTAGATATGCATTAATTCATCTTCGTCCCCAAGGCGCATCGTATTCCGCTAGGCGCTTCATTGCAATACAAACCGCAAAGTAGTACTGCGATATATTTCAGGAGATACAGTGCAAACGGAATAGATTTTTATACTTGGAACACTTTCATAATGGTTATCATTCATGTACTTGGAACACTTGCATATACTTGTTATCATGTATAAAGTTTGCTCGAATTTCCTCTGTCTTAGACTCTCTTAGATGAAGTAATTTACGGACTGATTTCTTGAAGAAACGTCTAATGAGTAATCTCTTCCTCTGGATTTTGAGAATGCATAGGACATTTAATATCTGAAATTCTTGAAAATAAATAATTCCGTTCAGAGGTCCTGAAATCTTCCAATGAAATGTTGGACCACAGAAGCTGTTGTTTTAATAGAGAAAATAAATTATTATTCACAACCTTAAGCCACTGTGTTCGTCATCTTGTATGTATAATATTTCTAAGAGGAACACAGAGGCCTAAGGTTGTGAATAATAAAACATTTTCTCTCATAAAACGACAGGATCCTATGTTAAGACATTTGGGAATTTTTATCTGTTCAAATAATAGATACATGATGAGTTTTTATCGGACCAAATAACTTCTTGTCGGCAAATCCAATGCAACCGATACATTTCATGAACTCTCTCCGCTAACAACTTGTCCGTGTAACAGACCTATGATGAGGTAAAACAATTAGTTAACAGTAAATAACGATGTCGTAGGTCTGCTAGTTGGACAAGCTTAACAATTTCATGGGCCTTTTAATTTGTTTCAAACTGCGAAACCTTAGAGAAACCACTTGAGTTGTTGAACAGCGTATGCTGAAATGCGACGCTCCTTCTCGCCTGTTGAAATATGCATAGGCAAGAAGCGTCGCATTTCAGTATATTTACTGAAAATTATTTGTTCAAGTGGCTTCACTGGGTCATGAGGTTTGATACAACATACACTGCTTTTTTGGAAAACAAACTGGCACAATTTCTGCACAACTCACTTGAATTGATGAATATTGGATCAAAACGATTTTAACTGTACGTTTCATGTATTTGAGATGAAATCAATACTATTCAAAAGCATAATTCATAGATTTCAGTGAATAAAGGCAAAACCGAAAAATCTTTGTTTTTTATGCCCCTGGAATAAAAGATTCGGGAGCATAAAGTTTTTGGCCTGTCCGTCTGTCTGTTTGTCTGTCTGTTTTCCGAAAAACTTTAACATTGGGCATTAACTTTTGAATGGAAGCTTGTGATAGAGGTTTCATATTTCACATGTGTATTTACCAAAATTTTTGACCTCATGACCATAACCTTGACCTTTCACGTACTTCTCAAAAACTTTAACATTGGGCATAACGTTTGAATGGTTATAGTGATAGGGCTTTGTATTCCTTGTGACAAGATCTTTCCATTGATACCAATATTACGCTGACCCTGACCTCTCACATACTTAACAGAAAATGGCGTTTATACTAACAAAGATGCCGCCGGGGGCATTCTCGTTTCACAAACACAGGCTTTATAATTTCTGGCATGCTAGCTATCAATAATGAAAGGTTTTGTGTTCAATTTTAAATAAGCTTAATTTGTGAAATCATTTCATTGTTTTATTCTTTTTCTGCTGCACATTAATGTGGAATTTTACAATATGATCTTATTTTTGATGTTGCATAATTGAACTATACTAGCTGGGCATATGACGTTGGACCACTTTATCCGTTTTTTTCAAATCAGTAAAAAAGTTATTGTTTTGAAATGTGACTATTTTTTTCTTTTTTGTACTTTTAAAGGTTGTCTGAAAAAAACACTTCTCTGCATCCGGCAAAAATCTTTTTAGAAAGGTTAAGGGCTAAAATCCTGGTACTGGCACTATCAGTATTCAATGTCAGTATGTCAATTAGAGCGTGCATGGGTATCAGGTGAGCGTTGTGCCCCCTGGGGCTCTTGTTTTTATTTTATAGCTGCAACATATTTTTTGTTGACCCCCTCCTTTCTTCTTTATTATGAAAAATCTCCATAGTCTCGTTCAAGATATATATGTGAGAGAGGAATTAGTATAAGTGGTTTTTCACTTGTTTTCCAATCTCAAGATATGTGTTTTGTTTGTTAATGTCATGATGAGCTTTTTTGAATAAATATTGTTTAAACCAAGATATATATTGAAAAAAGCGCTGCTTTGAACGCGCTGTTTGAATGTTTAAACATATTCATGAATAAAGGGGATCTGCAGCAAGACCAGGTTGCAGTACAAACAGCAAAGCACCAAAAAACATGACACAAAGCAAGGAGTAGATAAGCACAACCAAAGACACAAAAGAGACATATGACATAGAAACATTAAATACAAAGGACTGCATATTAACTAATGAGAACAGTTGGCAATCGTTGACGACTTAAGACATCCATCTGATATGCAAGTAGCAAATGATGAGCTTATCCGGATTACGTACATACAACCTTTTTTTACGGTTACCGAAAGAAACACGTGTAGTGTTAGATAACCTCCTCACTGTTAGATGACTACACAAACAATACAGTAAAAGGTAGGGGTCAAGCAACACAGATAAATGTGTAATTGAATATAAAAAGGGGCTTTGCCGGTCGTAGCGAACTTATGCATAGCATAATCCAAGGATTCCGACTGACATTCAGAGAGGAAAGGTCTTCGGGTCTCTGTCGTCTCAAAAAAAGGTTTTGAACGGTTGCGTCATGGAGTCCCGTCACAGTCAGGTAGGGTGCAAGTCCTTTGAATGCGCTGATACAAGACTGTAGATTGGTAAATTACTAAGCTAAGTGTCATATCAATGGTCAAGCTTTCATCTTTCTAAATTTGTTTATACATATGTAATGTCACCATAAAAAGCCAATTGCAATATACCCAATTATATTATGATTCTTGTATATATATGTCCCAATTTTGAAAAGAAGCTGACTGCAATTTTTGGAAACTTTCCAGAAAGTCTTACATGTAAGTAGACGACGGACCTTAAAGTTTCTTCAAACACCTGTATATCATTTAAACATCGGAACTAAAACTTACAGAAGCAAGCAATCAAGGATTTCTAAAATGGAGTTTCTGTTTTCAATGCAAATCGGCCACAGCTATGGCCACCAAGGGCTCTGAATAAGTGACACATTTTTTTAATTCATCTGTACAACCAGTGCATAGAATGCCACGTAACCTTGCCAGGAGCTAGTAGTAAAGGTCCGCCAGGTTTGTCGGTTGTTTGTGTCAATCGGTCCACAAATATGACCAAAAAGGACGCTGATTTGATTACACAGTTTAGATTTTTCATTCACAAAAATTGCTGCACAAATCTCATATACTCTAAAAGGAGTATTCCAGATACTCTACCTAGTTTGTGTATTACAAGCAGAATGATTATTGGCTGAAGAATTATCGACATCTCATACGTAACTACACACAATTTCAGGTGAGCGATGCGGTCCTCTTATGTCTCTTGTTTTAATTCCATTGCTGTTTCTCTGAGACAACAAGATTGAAGTGTTCCAGTTCGTATGAAGTTTACGACAAATGATGCATCCGTGTTTCGGAAAGCAAAACCTTCAAAAGAGATACATGTACTTTAAGCTAATGCGACTTTTAGACATAATCAAATTTCAGATGTGCCCTCTTCTTTTAATTTATACTTTAATCTTAAATCAATTTTGCAAAGAGTGCAGATCTTCATATATTGTGTAGGGTTAACTCAGTAGAATAGTTGAATAAAATACTTAAATGGCATTGGAGGTGTGGTGCAAGGACGGTTACCTAAAAGAAGTTGAAGAAAAGATACGTATTGGTTATGGGAAATATATTCGCGTAGGGGTCAAATTTGAGTATTTTAAGAATTAAGTGGTTTTGCGAACATTTCCCTCAACCTTAGAATATTAGTGTCGGGTCGTTTATATCGCGGATAATTCCCCCAAGCATAACGCCTTCGTATTATAAAAGAACGAGAAGAAATATTGCAAAGGACTAGATGAGTTTATTCCTCCAATCGGCCCAATAATTTCGACAAAATTGATTCTAATAAACAAATAATTAATTATCCCTTATGGTAATGTTGAATTTTTTTAGAAAATCCGGTGTAATAGTTTTGAGCCCTCGTAACGTTACGTCATGATGTATGACGTCATTTGTCCCGAATGAAACAGGACAAAAGAAAATCTTCGTATTTTACACACAAATCTTCAAAATGCATCTGTCCTCCAGACTTCGCTCGCAATATTTTTTATTCAAATTAAAAGGCCGATCAGAATTCCATCGATTGGTACAAAATTTACCGTTGGCAAGGCCTGGAGCGCTACTTCATTTCACAATTTTGTGTCGAAATTTCGCTCATTTATTGATATATTCAATGATTTCACCGCATGTTTTACGTTTTGAGCATCGTAGTATTCGGTATAAGACTGTGAAATCAAAACAGGCTTTCCAAATTTGAATTCACCATACATTTGACATTTGATAAACTAGAAAATTATGGATATATGAGCAACGTTGAAAATAGGGCCGAAATGGCAGGTTACCGTACCTACTCTTTTTGTTCCTGTCGAAATACACCGCGTTTACAGAAGATAATATTGTTATGACGGCTGATTGGTATGTTGTGAGCCTTGTATTGAACGATTTGAATTTTATCAGACATTTTGCATCGTTTTTCTACATAATCCACTTCAGTGCCTACGCATTTTTGTCACCGGTGTTTGACGGCCTCAATACCACTTTTAAAGAACTCCTTATCTTGGCTGGTCAAAGAGCCATCCACTGCAAGTATGACGTCATCATCGGACTGAAAGTGGGTGCTAGAAATAGCTGCTTTCAATTTTTGGAATGGATGAAAGTCTGATATAGCGAAATAGGGTGAATAAGGCGGATGCTAATTTCAAATTAAAGCCATTACCATGAATGGCAGCCATGGAAGTGACAAACTTATGAACAGAAGCATTGTCCTGATTGAACAACACACCTCATCGTATAAGTTTTCAGTGTCGTTTAGTATTTTCACGTAACTGTGTCAGATGTGAAGCAAGTACATTATGTACCATCGATTGTTTGTCCTTTTTGGAGATTCTCTATCAGCAGAATACATTTACTTTCTGCATCCCAGAAAACCGAGGCTTATTACATACCAATCAGCCCTCGTATGTTATTGAGCACGATATGAATTGAAATCCCGTTTTATTAGATGTCAACAAATAAATACAATCATTATTGTACCTGTAAGAAAGCACGGCTTCAAAGACATGGTTTTGAAAGGAAATACTTAGATTGTCTTAATATGGTGACGTACTTAATAGAATTAGAGTAATCAAAGGTAGACAGCATAACAGTCAACAATGCGTCAGAGTCAACAAATGCCTTAAAGTTTGATATCGCGGATAAGACCCTTATGACAACCGACGGCATGATACTTGTTCAATCTACAGCCTTGTACCAGCGCATTCTTGATACTTGTATTCTGACTGTCGATGTTTATGGGATTCCAAGTCGGACCCTTTATATTCATTCACACATTAATCTGTTTTTAAGTATTTACTATTTCTTACTTTGGATTTGTATCAAGCTGTCTAAAATCCATTACGATTATGTTATTATTCTTTACAACAGGGGCATGCACATGCGACCTTGGATATGGTGCCATGGACTGCTCTATGGATTTGAACGCACCGCCTGATGTATATGGTATTAACATAGATGATGGCGGAATTTGCGACATTGGTGATTGTCAGTCTGCATTTGTTGAAGGGGACGGGTTCCTTGACGGCAAAGATTTAAAGTGCAAGCTTCAATATTTTGAAGTATGAATAGTCTATTTTCTCCATATTCTAAAATGTTGCAATTAATTAAACTTTATATCCACACTTAATTTCTGAAAATTGCAGAGAGAAACTATGAACGTACAAAAATGTAGCTACAACATTCAAAACATACACTCCGAATTATTTAATATAAAATCAAAACAGAACATCACGATTGTCTATGCATAGATTAAGAAAGTACAACTGGTGGGATTCATAAATCAATATATCAATGTTTAATTCACTGTTTTTTGGAAACTTGATCGCCTGGCTTAATTTGAGCTGCGATCTTCATTGATTCAAATAGTTGCCTTTTCGACACTTTTTATACCGTTGGGGTGGTATTCGAGGTAATATTTATAGATAGGCAGATGAATCATTCGAAATAAAAAAAATAATTCATTGTTTTCATTTGATTCATAATTTTAGAAATTTTATAAATACATAATAAGTTTTTGAGGTAATAATTTCATTCATCAATCTCTCTCTCTCTCTGTCTCCTTGAACGGATAAGCATGGTTAAATAACTATTGGGTGAATTTTGTAGAATCGATTATAAGGGAAAACGAAATGTCCAACTCCGCCAGTGTGCAGCCTCTTAAGAGGTATTTCCTTACAACAGAAACGCACATTTGATAAGGAATTCCCATCAGTCGTACTTACCTGTCTGTATCAAATGTTACCTTTTGACTGGTTGTTTTTCAAGTGTAGCAATATAATCTAAGATATATATTTCCTGTTTCCGAAACATGCATGTCTGGTCCATGCTGTAAATTTATCTGCTCTTAACGAGGCTGTGTCTAATTAGAAAATGATGAATTTCTACCCAAGGTACTTTTACTAAATTCGGATCATAAAATAGCAGTATTATAAAATTCATTTTATGGGAAAGAAAATAGAAGTTGACCGTTCAGTATTATGTTGGGGTCATCTCAAAGATAATTTTATCTTACAATGAGTCTCAGACCTTATGGGGTTTTACTGCAAAATAATGATTTTTCTCAAATTTTTCATATTTCTGCGCAAGAGATTTTAATTAAATTCATGTTATTCATTTGTTGTACTTCAAATATCATTTTAAGGAAAAGAAATTGAAATTTCACCGTCATCATTTTTTTCTAATTGTACTCAGGCTTGTTAAATGATGCTTATGAATTTGACGACGTTAAACATTTTAACGATGGTGATTTATTACGTGTGCAAACATAGCACATAGCATAACGTATTAGATGCGAACGTCATTGCGTCATACGTCATTTTAAAAAAGGGGATAATTCGATCGCCCGTTTCATGGGAACAAATTCAGATAGGACATGTTTAGTTTAACTTTCTAGCAGGATATTTCCTGGAGATAAATGTGATCAGATATTTCATGTTTTGTGTCTCTAATTATCTTCAATTGTAAAGATATTTTTAATGTAACCATTATAACAGAGATATACTAAATTATTCTATGTTGTCATTTGGGCTAGTTATTAACTTAAAATAATAAATATTTCGTTTCTCTCGAAAGAAAAAAAAAGGAAAAAAAACCTTGAAACGGTATGCTCACGCATACGAGGGTTGTCCGTAAAGTTAGTGGACGGCCTTGATAAAAACTAGCAAACAATAGTAATATAAATGAATATATCATTTTTTTATTATTAATTTCAAGTTTTATATTAATGATAAACCAAATTTCATTACAAACAGAGCACAAATAGTTATAATTCTATCCAATATAAAAGAACATTTCCTCATACCCGGAGCACTCGCATGAGAATTCTTGACGTTATCCGTAATTAACTGTTTTGACAGTTCTACTCTCCTCGCTAAATTTAAATTTCTAAGATATTTCGGAACCCATCTAGCACAGACATGACTCGTTGTTGGATCATGGTATAAGATTTTATGCAGGATTTTTCTTTTTTATTGCCACTTGAAGACTTAGAAGCAGCTAGTGAAATGAATAAAATGATAAACAACATATGTTTCGGTAAAAATTACAGTGCTCCGGGTCACCATCTTATGTCTAATTACAAAGTCAAAGTTGTTAGAATGAAATCAAATATGATTATTTTTTACCTTTTGTAATTCGCAAATAGGATATTTTAAAACAAAATATCTTTGACGCTAATTTTCGTTAATTTCAGACTAATCTAAGAACATTACGGACAGCCCTCGTATTGAGATTTAAAATTGTATTTTTGTAATACATATAATTGTTACGTTTTATCAAGTATGTTGCGATTGACCCACCAGAAGTAAAAAAAAAGCGAAAATACCCATCCGAGAAACGGGGAACTCTGCATGATTCTAATAGTTCATAGCTTAATCTTTTTTGTTTTTTGATTGCTTGGTTTTTCTTTTTTCTTATATCATGTTTTGCACTGGTAGCGTCATAAAATCTGATTATACAGAAGGGGTCCAGGATATTTCAAATCAAGGGGGTTATGGCTTTTAGACATTATTTTTATATACCAGTTCAAAGGGAAATGAGAAATTATTTTTCTTAAATCCACAGAATCTACATGATCTGGATTTTTTTCTTCTGTAAGTCGGGATGTACAATTTTATTCAAATTTCTCCCCTTCCCCCCCCCCCCCCAAAAAAAAACAATTGAGACTTTTTTTCTTAATGCAAAAAATTTTACGAATGACATGGTCTCTAGGGAATAACGTACCTAAACATTTCTTTAAGATGGATCCTTGTTAGATAAAAAGGTATTTATATACGTGTTTCACGATTCCTGGATTCCTTGTGATCTCTCATTATCACCCCTACCGTATTTTCTTCCAGAGAAGGGCGTAAAAGGGACGTCTTATTAAATTCATTATATACGTCCCTGAGCGTGAGTTGTGCCAACAATATATGAAGCCCTTTCCTTATTTGGTTACTTCATGAAATAGTGCCCCCTCCTTCTCCTATGCTTTTGAAGTGTTAAAAAACTGACAAATGAACATTGTATTGCATGGGTAAGGGACGATTCAGTGCAGTCATTTTTATGCTGATTAAATTTATCTGTTTATGATGCTATTGAATTTGAAGACGTTTAACGTTCCTACATCATGGTAAATTCAATAACGGATTTAAATGAGACCTATCCTCTCCCCTCCCCCTTTCTTCAAAACATATTGATTCGTAATACGTTTTTTTACGTTGAAGCTCTCAACTTTCGTTTCGGCGCTTTTCGCTCTTTATTATGTTTGAATGGATCCATATATTACATTTGTATATACGTATTTCAATGTAAACGTCTTCAAATTGAATAGCATCATTTAAGAACAGATAAATTGGCAACATGGACCAGACATGCACGTTTCGGTTACTCAACCCTCGTCAGTGATCCTCAAATCTAAACAATGTAATATGCCAAAAAAGTATGAAAGTTACTATGTCGAAAAAGTGTACCAAAAGACGTAGCAGGATGGGTGGGATATGATTGTAAACGTCTTCATATTGAATAGCATCATTTAAGAACAGGTAAATTGGCAACATGGACCAGACATGCACGTTTCGGGTACTTAACCCTCGTCAGTGATCCTCAAATCTAAACAATGTAATGTGCCAAAAAAGTATGAAAGTTACTATGTCGAAAAAGCGTACCGAAAGACGTAGCAGAATGAGTGGGATATGATGCTACAAGACCCACGTTTTAGAAATTTCAAGAAATTTTGATAACAGAAATTTTAGAACGCGTTGAAGAAACGATCAACCAAAATTGATCGAACTTGGCTACATGTGCCCTCGGGGACTCCTGGTGGATGCTACAGGACCCACGTTTTAGAAATTTCAAGAAATTTTGATAACAGAAATTTAAAATGCGTTGATGACACTATCAACCGAAATTGATCGAACTTGGCTACATGTGCCCTCGGGGACTCCTGGTCCACCAGCAGTGACACTCACCAAGTGGTATAAATGTAAACGTCTTCAAATTGAATAGCATCATTTAAGAACAGATAAATTGGCAACATGGACCAGACATGCACGTTTCGGTTACTCAACCCTCGTCAGTGATCCTCAAATCTAAACAATGTAATATGCCAAAAAAGTATGAAAGTTACTATGTCGAAAAAGCGTACCGAAAGACGAAAGTCTTGAATAAAAACTAATTAATATGAGTGATTTATTCACATGTGCCGATCTGGTCACTTGGAAAAGGACCCTCTTCCCCAATGTCCTATTGACCTATTGATCGGACAAACTTGGTACATGTATTAGAGCGTAAATCTCCATCTCTGTGACGTTTGTTTTCTTTTTAATATTCTTGATAGAACCATTGAATAACAATCATATGCTAAATAAAACTCAAAATGGCAGCGAAAGGTCTTTGTCTGGGAAAATTCAAAGTTATACCAATAGAAAGAGGACAAAAAAATATCTATCAGGTATGAGGTAAGAAAATGTTGAGGAAAAAAGTATTTTAGTACAGATTTTTTCAGTGTTATACTATTCCCCTAGGCTTGAAATGTAGTCAAAATGTAACCATCCCAAAATTTCCCGCCTTGCTCCGTTCGCCGATATATGGAATATTGCCGTATTTGATTTCTCTTTTGTTTATAGAATGATTGAATTTAAACAGAATAAATACTTCATTTCTTCATATTCTCTGGATCGCTACTCTGCGACGCCGGATATTGTTTGAAACCGAAGAGTTAACATAAACAAGAACGCCATTTTACGTTTCATGCAGGAGGGTTCTTTTTTTTTCTTTGTTTACACAACAAATGTACTTGTCATGTTTTTGAGAACAATATTCTGTGAAGCTGTACTGTGACCCTCCCCTCTTTTTCAAATCCTAGATCCTACAATGAATTTTTTTCTGCATGTTTTGACAGTAATCTTATAAAAGTCCTTGAGTAAAAGTATTTTATTAGTCTTTCACTGCATCTGACGTCTTCGTCTTCGTTGATCACTAAGCGAAGATTCGTAGTTTTTTATAAAGTTGGCGAAATTCTAAATCAAAGTTTGTATTCTACATATTATAGGGAAATACGACGACATCATCTCTCAAAAATTTCGATCGGAAATAGTCCAGTAGAATAGTTGGGTTTTCGAGAATAATTCAACGTATTGATTTTTATTTCCTATCAATATAAACCATGGACTCTGACTAATACGACATTGCCCATTTTTCGAGTATTTGAGAACGATTTTCGTGATGAGCCAATTTTTAAACAAAATTACAGGAATGCATATTCTTTTGAATGAAAATAGATAAATAAATAATAAGATTCTATGATATGTACGTCATTTATTGACATGCATAGACACAAAGATTTGTATATATAATTTTTAGCTGCATGACGTCATCATTTACATAAAAGCTACGTTCAACGCTTTATCTTGCTCTTATATTAACACAGACCAATGTATTTTTATATATCAATTGAAAGATCAAGATTGATATTTTCATTCTGTCATAACTAGAAAAAAAGTTTGATACTCTTTTAAAGCGATTTTTCAAGGTAAAACATCTTAATTTTGCAAATGTTGTCATTTTTTTACATTAAATTCAAAAGGATCCTACTTCCCTAGCATATAGTGATTTTCGTTCATACAATTTTTTTTTATGAAGTAGAGTGTCTTCTTTTCGTTAAAAATTTTAAAACTCACCCAATAACATTCTTTTCTCAATCATTAGTGTTTTTCTAGAAATGGGTGATTTTTATTTAAAGATATTAATAGAAATTCCCATAATCTATCTTTAACTTTATCTCGAAACTTTCAACACCGACCTTGATATTTTGATACGTAAAATTAAAGTATAAAAAGCGTTCTTCATAGGTGGCTATTCTTCTCAAAAGAATACTACTCCTGATAACATAAGTCACCATCCTTTAGTATTTCTTGATTTGACACCATACATATTATTAATTACAATGCTATTTTGTACATATATTTTATTTGGATATGCTACTGAATCGCCCTAAAAAAATGAAAGAAGAGGGCGCTACTAAAATGAATTATAGCGGCTCCGCTGGAAGCATCATCATCTTGCTAATTCGGAAACTAGTCATTCCATTCAAAATTATGTCTCCCCCAGACAGGTGGGAGACATATTGGTTTTGCCTTCGTCGTCCGTCTGTTCGTCTGTCCGTCTGTCACACATCGTGTCCGGGTTATATCTCTTGAACTGTTTGCCGGATCACTTTCATATTTTAGTATGTTGTTGCTTATGACCCGAACGTTTCACATCACTTTGACCCAAGGTCAAGTGACCAAGGTCAATGTCACGTAGTACATTTTTAATGAAATCGTACATGCATTCCTGTCCGGGCTATATCTCTTGAACCGTTTGCACGATCATTTTCATATTTTAGTATGTTATTGCTGATGACTTGAAGGTTTCACATCACCTTGACCCAAGGTCATCGGACCAAGATCTCTCAGTGCACTTTTAATGAAAATATGCAAACATTCCTGTTCGGGCTATATCTCTTGAACCGTTTGCCGTATCACTGTCATATTTTAGTTAATTAGTATGTTGTTGCGTATGACCCGAAGGTTTCGCATCCCCTTGATCCAAGGTCATGTGACAAAGGTCAAGATCACGTAGTACATTTTCCTCTCCGGGCTATATCATTTGAACCGTTTGCAAGATCACATTCATATTTAAGTATGTTGTTTCTTATGACCCGAAGGTTTTACATTACCTTGAACCAAGGTCATGTGACCAAGGTAAAGGTCACTAAGTGCATTTTTAATAAAATTATGCATACATTTCTGTCTAAGCTATATCTCTTGAACCGTTTGCCGGATCCCTTTCATATTCTAGTATGTTGTTGTTTATGACCCGAAGGTTTCACCTCACCTTGACCCAAGGTCCTGTGACCAAGGTCAAGGTCACGTAGTACATTGTTAGTGAAATTGTACACGCATTCCTGTCCAGGCTATATCTTATGAACCGTTTGCAAGATCAATTTCATATTTTAGTATGTTGTTCCTCATGACCCGTAGGTTTCACATCACGTTGACTCAAGGTCATGTGACCAAACTCGAGGTCAAGTAGTGCATGAATCTTTTGAACCGTGATAGATTCACTTCATATTTTAGTATGATGGTGATGATGACCCAAAGGTTTCATACCATCTTGATCCAAGGTCATATGACTAAGGTTAAGGTCAAGTTTTACATTTTTAACGAAAATGTAAATGCTATTGAGTCTGGGCTATATCTATGGAATCGTATACTGGATCACTCTGATACTTAAGTATGCTGTCGCATAGGTTTGGAGGGTTTGTATCAGAAACACGTGTCTGATGCAGAGAAATTGGTTTGAAAGTTTCTTTAAGAATGTATAGAGTTGGAACACTTCCGTTCTATTATTATAAACACTTATTTCTTGTTGCAATGTGAAGCAGTTAAAATCGTTCCCCGTGACTTGATGTTTAGAAGTGTATTTCTTACTTCTTTCCAGCTCTGTCGCTTTAAAGAAGCTTCGCTTTTGGCCCTTGATCGATTTGACACCATATATATTATTTTCCTATTTCGGAAACTTGTCATTACATTCAAAATTATCATCGAAATGAAAGGAGGTTTACAGCAAATATACAAATTTCAGTTCATAAAAAGAAGAGGGCGCTTCTATAATGGATTAGGATGGTTCCGCTGGAAGCATCACGTCAAAATGATCATCGTAAATTTAGGTTCTTCTTTAATTTCTTAACCAAGCATCCGCTTCTCGAGAGGTATGTTTGTGACTTTGTCCTCTACACGATTGTTTCGGTCAAAAAATTCAGGAATGAATCATCCAAACAAACCAAATTTCGCAACTTCACCTGTTTTTATCACTTCACTTTTCTACAGGTGACTGTTGCTGCAAGCAAACCGATTATAACTCTCTTTAGACACCAGAAGTCATTCCGCCAGGGATGGGAGGCTTTAATTTTTCTCAGTTAGGAATTCATTTTTTAGTAACTTTACACTTTAAATCTTTTATACGCCAATGTTAGTAATAAGGTTTGTTACTGACCGTCTACAGAGATCTGCACGTGACGCGATTGAAGCTATCTGATCGGTTCTAACTAGTCCATGGCAAAATAATAAAGTATGGTATTTGGAATCTAAAGTTTTGTGTTTGAATCTCATGAACTTAATGAATGTAAAAAACTGTCAAGATTTTTACTTTTGCATCGTTTGCTGATTTCTCTTAATTTCTTTCAAGTTTCTAACCCTATATCAGTACCGTGGTCTTGCTTACATGTACACTTTGTCTCCTTGTGTATAACACACACAATCGAATGGACACATACTATAATATTTCCTCTCTAAGACATGTGTAGTTCAAGTGCGACGATACAACTTTCTTAATATTAATACCATATGGTATTGAACATATATATTATAATTCAAAAACGGATTTCTCTCTTGTAAAGGCTGATATGAACAACACTTTAACGTTCTTGCACAACGTTATTGTCACTGGAGAACATGACAGCTTAGCAGAAGTACATTGTCCTATACCAAATAGAGGAAAACGAGCTATTACTGATAATACTGATGGATTTGTACATGGATATATGATATCAATAAGTAACAACAACAGAAATTTCAGTTCGTCACATCCACTCTATTTTCTCGATGGAAGATGTCAGGACACCGTTAATATCTCAGGAAGTCTAGGATTCTTTATCAGGGTAAAATGTTTACGCAAATTATCTCGATCTTTTCATTTTATGAATCAATAATCAACAGCTTACCCTGTACACTACACAAGAAAAAAAATCTTATGTTGTTCTCCATTGGCATTTGTAGGACAGTTATTGTTACGTCGATGCAAGTTGCCATACTCAAGGAACTTTGCAACCGTACAACAAATGCGGAAAATGTGACCCAACGGTCAGTCAAGTATCTTGGACTTGGGTACCAGGTATATCTATCTTATATAACCTTTAAGTTAGATGATGAGTAATATTTAATAAAAGGACTAAGCAGTTAGTAAGCGTATAAAAGAATTATTCTACCAAAATATCAAAATATTTATACGACTGGATTAATCTAGAGAAATGTCGAAGTAAAGTCTTCACAGACGTAACTAGAGATCTGCAGCTACATTTATTCGAAAAAAGTAATAATTCAAAGTGATAAAACAGTTTTCTTATTTTGTGTTGCCTCCGAATTGACCTACACTAATCGTTGCTTGACAAATTTCGCCATCTCTAACTGTGTTAAACCCACAATTTTGTGAAGACATAATTTTCTGCGAAATTTCAGTTCGTCACTAAAATTTCGTGTCGACAAATTGTTTTCGTAGTAAAAATGTTGTAATATCTATCTTCGGATGTCACGCATTTTACTTGGAATTGTTCTCTGTCCTGTTTTGCACTTTGCAATTTAATCAGCAGCAAATTTGGACAAGTTTGGTTGGTTTTCTTTTTTTCAAAAAAATTTTAAGATCATTTTTTTTTCTTCATTGATAGGGTGCACACTTACTGGCAGCAAAACAGATCAATTCTCGAATGGAGCCATCATTGGACTGTCTATAGGGATAATCATTTTTATTCTTGCTTTCATTGCCGGAGGATTTACTCTGCATAAATTAAAGAGGTAATTTGACTTGAAATGTATTTAATGAACATTCTTCATGGCATTCTTGTTATAGGAATGATGCGAGGTGAGAAAAGGTATGAATAACTTGAAGATAACATTGACTCGGTATATTAATAGGGTTTGACGTTCCCTCCTTTACCAAAGGTGAGGACGTTTCTAGCAAGCATCAGATACTTTCTCTTTCTGGAAATATAGTCTCATCTGCATGTTTTGGATTGCCTGATCCGATTCATTTTATTTGTACTCACAATTGGATGTTGAAAAGAATGAATGACAATTATTGACAATGACTATATTCGAACAATGCCAATTACTTTGAACAACAGTAAACCGTGGATAAATAAGTTTTGTACATACATTTCAAATTATTTATATATCCGATGACTGCGTATAGGCTCTGATTTCTTCTACTAGAAAATGATGAGTCTGTCTTGTCGCCAAAACAATATTTAATATCTCCTCTTGTGGTTGTTTTGTTCATCCATGTATGTCTGGTTCTCCTTGGTTTGTTTGTAATTTCGCCGCGTCGGAAATTGTGTCTAAACTTTACAACTTGAAAGGCTATAAGCATCTTTCTATATGCTCATGTAAAATAAATGTTTTATCTGTTTCTATGACATGTTTGATATTTTAATGGTTTCCGTAGTTTTTGTCCGTATCATTCTTAGCTGTTGAAGAAGAGGCCCATGAGGTTACATCGTTCACGTGAGGCCAATATTTCTTAATTTTAAATGTTTTACGGGACCTCCAACTCGAATTTTCAATGAAAATAAATTAAATCAAATTCAAGGAATTATGGTCCCCTGTTTTGGGGTGTTTGTCTTAAAAGAAATGCTTACATACACCCCATCCAACTATTTTTAAGTTTTCATAATATATCTCATGTACTTTCTAAATATCAAATTTTATTAAACTCAAAGAAAAGGTCAAAAGGTCCAACCTTTGCTACCAAGGCGAAGGTCTTGTGAAAAGAAATGTGAAATATGAAAGTCCTATCATTTACCATCCAAACGTTATGGTCGATGTGGAAGTTTTTAAATTTGGGTCATTTGGGTCAATCTCCAAGTACTAGGTGACAAGGTCAGAAAGTTTTTACCGACGGAAAGGTCTTGTCACAAGGAATACACATTTGAAATATGAAAGCCCAATCACTAAGCATTCAAAAGTTATGGTCATTGTTAAAGTTTTTGAAAAGTAGGTCAAACTTAAAGGTCAAGGTCACAAGGTCAAAATTGTTGGTATCCATGAAAAGGTCTTGTCACAATGAATACACATGTGAAATATGGAAGCCCTACCACTTTCCATTCAAAACTTATCGTCAAGAGTAAAGTTTTTGAAAAGTAAAATCAAACTCCAAGGTCGAGGTCACAAGGTCAAATTTTTGGTATCCATGAAAAGGTGTTGTCACAAGGAATACAAATGTGAAATATGACAGCCGTATCACTTACCATTCAAAAGTTATGGACAAGGTTAAAGTTTTCATGACTGCCGGACAGACGGATGGACACATGGACAGGAAGGTTTTAATGTCCCCGCGAAAGCGGGGGACAATAAATGTACTGACATGATTTTATGTTCATTTTCTTCGCCGACTGTCCGAAATTGCCTCTTTAGAAATAAAATTTAGCCTGTAATTAGAATGTATTTGCCCTTAAGGATAAATCCAATTTTATTCACTTTAGAACATATTTCCAGTAGAAATTAATCTCACATGTCGGAGACATTTCATGAAAAGGTCAGGCTTTAGGGAAAATTCCCTGTTTCTATCTTTTTTTTCCAGTAGCAAATAATTTTATGGAATGTACCATAATCTGTAAATCCAACGTTATAGGAAATGAAAGTAACCTCTGTCTTATCAACATGATCAGATAAGATTTTAAAAAATAATTACTTTATAAATATATTTTAAAGTTGCAAGGTTTCAAATAACCCTATTGGAAAATTTCACATTGAGGAAAAGGGATTAAGCGGGTATCAGGAAAAGGGATTTCTTTGATCTATCTCTCCTCTTACTTGAAATTGATAATAAAAGTTTTGTATGTATGTATAAACAGTACATTTGTGTTATAAAATACCTGTTTTAATTATGACATTTCATGTAAAGTGTACTGAATCGAACAAATGAAAACAAAGCCAGGCCCCGCCCTCACCAACCTCCCTCAACTCCTCCCTCACCCTCAAATACGATTTTCCTTCAAATCCCTATTTCCTCACTCAAGTCGCCGTCAGCACTCAAATTTTAGTTTTCATCAAGATCGATATTTGAGGAAAAAAATCATCTTCTCCATCAAGTACATACCAAATCTTGAATTCCTTGTAACATGATCAGAGAGGACATTATGTTAAAATATACAAAATAATTCCGGCTAGAATGCTTTGTTTACTTCATCAAGTCACCGCGCCTTTACTTTCAACTTTCTTCTTTGTCATTTGTAACGCGAATAGACATCTCTAAAGCTAACATTTCGTACTTCGTGAAAACATGTGCAGATTTTTAAAAATAGTCAAGTTTATTACACAAAAAAAAAGAGGCGAAAGGGAAGGCTTATTGCCTGTAGATATGTATATAATTTTGTAAAACTGTGTGTACATAAAAATAACTTGATCAGTAGTTCCGAAAATTACAAAAATAGACGGGGAATAGTAATTTCATCTTAAAACTGAAAATAAGAATATTGTGACCATTTTTTTTATTTCTATTTTCATCGTCGACTCGACCCTTTTTTTTACTTTTAATTTTCTTTTCATTCATAGCCCTAGACCCACTTTTTTTCAAAATAATCCCGTAAGACATTAAATCAAAAGATACAAAAAGCGCCATATCCTTTGATCGATCGGCACCCAAACTTGGAAGAGGACCTTAATGCGTCATCCAATCAGAGTCCTCGGCGGCCATATTTGTTGATCGATCGGCAAGAAAAACAAGAAAGTGGAAGGGGGCCTTGATTACTTGCTTCATGTAAGGTTTCTTGGAATTTTGTGCAGCAGTTGCAAGGGGGAAATCGAAAACTCTTCATCCAATCAGAGACCTCGACGGCCACATTCGTTGACCGATTGGCACGAAAAACATAAATTTGGTAGAGGATCTTAAGAACTTGCTTCCTGTAATATTTCGTAAAATCATGTGCTGTGGTTGCAGAGGAGTCGAAAATGCGAAAAGTTAACGACGGACGGACGGACAGACGACGTACGGACGGACGCCGGACGGACGCCGGACGGACGCCAGACGGACGAATGCTTGACTCCAAAAGTCGCGCTATGACAACTCCTAAATTGAGCTTTACTCAGGTGAGCTAAACAAAGGCGTATTCTTTAAAGGCTTTTGACCTCCATATCACTACTAAACCTGCTTATACAGTTGTCATTTTTAAGGTATATTGTATAGTTACAATGTGTATATGTAGTTACACATGAAGGACGTAGTTGACGTATTCAGTGAATAAAGGTGAGTAGTCAAACACAAAACTAAATTCAGTATACAAAAATCATAACCAAAGAGCATTCAAAGCCTTTTAAAAGAAGAGAGGGGATTTCTTTCTGAAATGAAACATTCTGCAAAAGGAGCAAATTCCTTATTGAGGTGATACCAGAAACTTGGAGAGTACCTGCTGCAGTAAGAGAGTAAGAGTACGAGCAAGACTCGTAAAATTTGCCGTTTAGAAAAATGTCATAATAAGATGCACTGAATACACATATCGTATTAAAATTAATTACCTTTAAATATAGTATAGACGATAAAACATTTTTATCGAAGCACTGTATCATTAGTTTTCTAGTGAATAATGTTTCCATGTCTTCTATTATTATTCCATGTTTAGGGCAAGCAAAGCCATGGAAAGAGAAAGAAGAAATAATCTGTCTTCCCCAGATATACCAAGTGTATCAAGCAGAAAAATGCAGTTTAGTAGCAATTGAACACAGTGTAATTTTACAAACGCTTCCATACGAAAACTAATTCAGTGATTCATTAGAATTAAGCATATTATTTCTAACTCCAATTTACTTTCTTTATCTATTCAGGACACTAATTTAGTTCATCACATCGTTCATCGTTTAAACGTAGTTTCTTACTTTTCTATGATTTTACATATAATTGCTTGAAACAACATTAAATTAAAATGTACAACTATACATGTACTGCTACATATCATATACTTACTAAAGGGTCATTATAAATAGGATTTATTTCTTAGATATTTTATATTTTACGACCTCATGCTAGTACCTTTTCTTGAAATTTCTAAAACATGGGTCCTGTAGTACATATTCCATTCATTCTGCCACATCTTTCGGTACATTTTTGGACTTTATAATTTGTACACTTTTTGGCCATATTACATTGTTTAGACTGAGGATCACTGACGAGGGTTAAGTACCCGAAACGTACATGTCTGGTCCATGCTGCAAATTTATCTGGTTTTAAATGATGCTATCGAATTTGAAGACGTTTAACATTTCAACTCCAAAATATGTTTTATAATCAAAATGAAAATCATTTATCGAGAATCAGAGAAAGTGTCATATGTCATATTTCATATCGAAAATGCAAATATACTGCAAGAACACTACATATAGCAACTTTTTTTCGTTTATCATTTGATTGACTAAATAAATGATAGTAGAACATTTCGTTACATTTTCATTTTGTAATGCATTTCATACCCTTTCCTCTTAACTCATAGAAAGAAAGGGAGGGCATCTCCATCAGACCCCGTTGCAGCACCAACAGTAAAACGCCAAAACACCCGATGCTAAAACACAAAGACGAGCACACCAAACAAAGGAGGGGAAAATACGAAAAAGAGACATACGACATATAAATATCAAACACAAAAGATTACACATAAACCAACAAGACCAATGGGTACGTGTAACCGGTGGAGACTTTGGACGACCATTCGCTTCGTCAGTGTTATTACGTGCGCACAACCCTCTCATTTTTCCGATTAACCAGAGGTCTCGAAGAACGTACAATCGTCGTGTAAAACAATCTCTTTGCATGACCACACACAAACAAGACTATAAAACGCAGGGACCCAAGCAACACAGATGTAAATGGATATAAAAAGAGGGCGCACGTAATACAATGCGTGTTCTGCCGGCTGTAGCGAGCTCATGAACATGTATGTTATCACCCGAGGAGTCCGACTGATATCCAGAGAGGACGGGTGGTTGGGGCCCTGTCTTCTCTAAAGAGTTTATACAGGGCTCGTCATGGAGTCCCGTCGTTTTAAGAATGCGCTGGTACACGACTGTAGATTGCTCAAGTACCAACCCTAGTGTCCGTCTTGTGACATTAGGGTCATATCCACGGTATAAAAGGCGATTGATGATTCTGAGGCACATCCGATGGTTATGCTGTCTACTTTTGATCCTTTTAAATTTGTTTATCATATCACCATAAAAGCCAGGTTATGTTATACCAAACATAAATGTACGCTGTTGCTTGTATAGATCCGAATTTTTTAACTTGTAATAGATTTTTCATAAGATATATTGTCCAATATCATATTCATTCGTCGGTGTACCATGTATCATCCAACGTTCGAGAAATACGGGCGTTATTTTTTCATCGACATAAGATAGTATAAAAGAAAAGAAAACTGTTTTTAACCCCTCCATTATTCATTGTTTATCAAGTTATTCGGGTAAATATTGAGTCAATATTCCACTCCTTACTATTTAGAAGGTAAGGCAACGATACTTACTCATATTAACGCAGAATTGAGTCCATTTGAACTGAAAATCATTAAAAAGAACCGTTCCATTTCTTGCACACGGGTGCGTAACCAGAGCACATTTCGAGTGGAAGCACCTTTTAGATAGGAGGTTTGGGAGCTGCTACGAGGTCTCAAATATGTCGACGACGAGGCTCTGATTGGGATTCAGAGAATGAAACCCGCGGAAGCTAATGACATACACACATTTCCAGGGCAGTGCTCTGCATAAGAAGTTGCCCATTGTACACTTTTTTTGTAATTATGGTCTTCATTTTATGCCTGCCTATGTGGAAGCACATGTGTATGCCTTGTTATTAGTGCTTGCATTCAGGAGACGCTGACTCTCCCCCACCCCACCACCTGGTCTCACTTTGGAATGTTGTTCATTCCAGGGTTCGCAACAGTTTCAATGGAAATTCTCACGATTTCGCCTTGTCTTCTTGACTTTGAGACTAAATAACGGTTAGCGACTTCTATGTTTATTGCAACGCACCTGAAAATATAAACATAAAAATATTCAACTTCGATTACGCATGCCTACACCTTTTGAACAAGGTTAATTGGTTACTTTCAAGTGTGAAAGTTGTTGCTTTGAAGAGCGAAATTCAGTTCCTAGAAACAAACAAGAATACCATGAATTTTGTCAGCTCGAAAAAAAGTTGAAAGGAGCTGTTCTATTATTGATTCAAATCGATTAAACTTTTCTTTAAGAACTTGTATATAAATCAATCATTGCTAAAATACCTTTGTACAAAGTCCAGGATTGAACATAATTTTTTTAAAATAAATCCAAAAGCAATCATACAAATGTAAATCAAAATTATACTTCAGATAATCATAAACAAAGAGCCCACAAAACCAGTTACAAATAAACAAATAAGAAGGAAGACATGACAGAAGATTAAAAGAATTGGCATCTCCTGACCGAACGCTTGTTACACCTTCTTTCTGTTTGGGCACCTGGCAACCCTCTATTTGGCCAGTTGGCTGTATTGATGTTATATTGCTATGATTGCGGGGAACTCATTCGCCATTTCTGTCTTTTCGAAATACAGAGTTACTTCCCATTTGTGCAGGTATCAGACGTCAACGCATTGTGACGTCATCAATTTTTAGCTCACCTGAGCCAAAGGCTCAAAGTGAGCTATTGTCATACCGGATTGTCCGGCGTCCTTCGTCCGTCGTCCGTCCGTCCGTCCGTTAACTTTTCACATTTTTATCTTCTCCTCTGAAACCACTTGGAGGATTTTGATGAAACTTGGTATGCATGAAGTACTAAAGGTCCTCTAAGTTTGTTCATTTCGGCTCGATCCCTTCAGGGGTGGATCCAGGGCGGGGTCAAATAGGCCCCGGAGGGTACCCCTCTTCAAAAATCTTCTTCTCCAGTTCCACTGAATGGATTGAAAAACTAATTGTATCTATGTGATCTAGAAGGATGTATGATTCAAGTTTGTTCATTTCGTTAAAATCCGATAACTAATTTTTGACGCGTTTTTGACGTCTTTTCGGACTTAGTCAGAAATGCACATTTTTGCACTTTTTCTTTAAATAACTCAATAAGTGTATGATTTTACAAACTCATTTACTACATATTTATCATATTTAACTTACTTAATGCTTTGATATGTATTTTATGCTTAAATTTTATTTTTTTGATTTTTTATGATTTTTTTTCTTATGTAAAAAGGAAGGGGGGGGTGATTTTCATACATTTTCTGCTTCTTTTCTATAACCACTCTTCAGATTGTCATGACAATTTGTAGGTATGAGGTACTCATGCATGGTACCCTACAAGTGAAAGAATTTTGTCCAGATATCCACTTTTGGATTTTTAAGGAATATTTTTTAAGATTTTACATAGGTATAATGTATGTTTTCCATGCCCAATGGACCCATGGGGAGTGGCTTCAAACCCCGGCGGGACCCCAACAAAATTTTTTCCCCTTATTAGCTCACCTGTTAATGTTATATAATATATAAATACTTCAGAAAACAGTAAAAAAAAATTCTTTTTTAATTTTAATGGTTTGTGCCCACAGTTTTCTTGCCCGAGTTCTCTTTTCCTTGGTTTTCGTCAAGGTCCAAGGAATTAAAATGTATAGATTAAGATGACATCACTTGATCTTTTCTTATCTGTCATTTATGTTTCAAAATTAAGCATTGCGATTTCATGTTTTAACTGATTGTTTTGTGACATTGAGAATTGTTTCCCCGCATTTACGAGTTATGTGCATGCTGTCGATCTAGAAATTGTCTAGATTATACCCCCTCTCCTGTAGATGATTCTGGATTTCAAGAAAAAAACTAATGTAAGGCTGATAAAGACGGTAAAAATGATGCTGGAAAAAATAACAAGAACACATATTGTATGACATATTTTATTCTTATTAACTTAGTAAAAAAAAATATTCAGTGATGTATGGTGAAAATTGGGTATTAATTCATTGAAATTATATTTCATCTGCGTCCTCACAATGGCTTTGCCATAATTCATATTATGTATTTTATGCTTAAATGTTTTTTTTGATTTTTTATGAATTTTTTTCTTATGTAAAAAGGAAGGGGGGGGGGTGATTTTCATACATTTTCTGCTTCTTTTCTATAACCACTCTTCAGATTTGCATGACAATTTGTAGGTATGAGGTACTCATGCATGGTACCCTACAAGTGAAAGAAATTTGTCAAGATGTCCACTTTTGGATTTTTAAGGAATATTTTTTAAGATTGTACATAGGTATAATGTATGTTTTCTTACCAAAAATAGGAGAAAAATTCTCAAATCGCACCGGGTTATACACATTGATACTACTTTTGAATGAAGAAATTTTATTTGAATCACAAAAAAAAAATGCCGTAAAGATTAAAAGTACACAACTTTTTTAATATTTTTTCAAAGCCATGCACCTGGTTCCGGACCGGAATTATTCGAATTTTATCATCTGAGGACCCATTTTCACACGTATTCTTCCACACATGTAGATGTCTCACACACTTTAAAACTATATTCAAAATTTTATTTCATCTATCTAGTAAACAATCACGGGAAGACAATTCAAAATAAACATTGTGTGTATTTTCCACCAATTGTTGAAAATAATAAGAAAATAATCGGAACTATTTGACAGGACAATGACCTAGATATGCATTAATTCATCTTCGTCCCCAAGGCGCATCGTATTCCGCTAGGCGCTTCATTGCAATACAAACCGCAAAGCAGTACTGCGATATATTTCAAGAGATACAGTGCAAACGGAATAGATTTTTATACTTGGAACACTTTCATAATGGTTATCATTCATGTACTTGGAACACTTGCATATACTTGTTATCATGTATAAAGTTTGCTCGAATTTCCTCTGTCTTAGACTCTCTTAGATGAAGTAATTTACGGACTGATTTCTTGAAGAAACGTCTAATGAGTAATCTCTTCCTCTGGATTTTGAGAATGCATAGGACATTTAATGTCTGAAATTCTTGAAAATAAATAATTCCGTTCAGAGTTCCTGAAATCTTCCAATGAAATGTTGGACCACAGAAGCTGTTGTTTTAATAGAGAAAATAAATTATTATTCACAACCTTAAGCCACTGTGTTCGTCATCTTGTATGTATAATATTTCTAAGAAGAACACAGAGGCCTGAGGTTGTGAATAATAAAACATTAAAAGTTTTCTCTCATAAAACGACAGGATCCTGTGTTAAGACATTTGGGAATTTTTATCTGTTCAAATAATAGATACACAATGAGTTTTTATCGGACCAAATAACTTCTTGTCGGCAAATCCAATGCAACCGATACATTTCATGAACTCTCTCCGCTAACAACTTGCCCTTGTAACAGACCTATGATGAGGTAAAACAATTAGTTAACAGTAAATAACGATGTCGTAGGTCTGCTAGTTGGACAAGCTTAACAATTTCATGGGCCTTTTAATTTGTTTCAAACTGTGAAACCTTAGAGAAACCACTTGAGTTGTTGATCAGCGTATGCTGAAATGCGACGCTCCTTCTCGCCTGTTGAAATATGCATAGGCAAGAAGCGTCGCATTTTATCATATTTACTGAAAATTATTTGTTCAAGTGGCTACACTGGGTCATGAGGTTTGATACAACATACACTGCTTTTTTGGAAAACAAACTGGCACAATTTCTGCACAACTCACCTGAATTGATGAATATTGGATCAAAACGATTTTAACTGTACGTTTCATGTATTTGAGATGAAATCAATACTATTCAAAAGCATAATTCATAGATTTCAGTGAATAAAGGCAAAACCGAAAAATCTTTGTTTTTTATGCCCCTGGAATAAAAGATTCGGGAGCAAAAAGTTTTTGGCCTGTCCGTCTGTCTGTTTGTCTGTCTGTTTTCCGAAAAACTTTAACATTGGGCATAACTTTTGAATGGAAGCTGGTGATAGAGGTTTCATATTTCACGTGTGTATTTACTAAAATTTTTGACCTCATGACCATAACCTTGACCTTTCACGTACTTCTCAAAAACTTTAACATTGGGCATAACTTTTGAATGGTTATAGTGATAGGGCTTTCATATTGTACATGTGTATTCCTTGTGACAAGATCTTTCCATTGATACCAATATTACGCTGACCCTGACCTCTCACATACTTAACAGAAAATGGCGTTTATACTAACAAAGATGCCGCCGGGGGCATTCTCGTTTCACAAACACAGGCTTTATAATTTCTGGCATGCTAGCTATCAATAATGAAAGGTTTTGTGTTCAATTTTAAATAAACTTAATTTGTGAAATCATTTCATTGTTTTATTCTTTTTCTGCTGCACATTAATGTGGAATTTTACAATATGATTTTATTTTTGATGTTGCATAATTGAACTATACTAGCTGGGCATATGACGTTGGACCACTTTATCCGTTTTTTTTTCAAATCAGTATAAAAGTTATTGTTTTGAAATGTGACTATTTTTTTTTCTTTTTTGTACTTTTAAAGGTTGTCTGAAAAAAACACTTCTCTGCATCCGGCAAAAATCTTTTTAGAAAGGTTGTGGGCTAAAATCCTGGTACTGGCACTATCAGTATTAAATGTCAGTATGTCAATTAGAGCGTGCATGGGTATCAGGTGAGCGTTGTGCCCCCTGGGGCTCTTGTTATGGAAACCAGCATGAAATTCAGGGAAACAGGGTTACAAATATGACGTTTTCAAGGGAATTCAATGACGTCACAATGCTTTTACGTCAGATACCTGCACAAATCGAACGTAGACCTGTAAAATCGAAAAGACGGAATTGCCCGTTACAGAGTACTCTAGCCAGGCCGTTCCCCTCTGGGGTGCCTCATAGCCCCTTCTATTATTTAAGGGGCGGAGTACTACCCCATTTTAAAAGCCACCCTCCACTTGTGTATGTGGTGTATGCATGTATGCATGAGGGTTGTATTATTATGTACTGCTTGGATGGTCCGTATTTCCAACGGCTTTTATAAGGTGCCACCACACCTGGATACCCTTGCCGCAGCATGAACGTGGGTACCCAACCGGGCCCTTTATAGTCCCCCGGTCAGGAGACTCGGTAAGGTCTTCATGTAAAATTGGTAATATTAGTAATTAAACCAGGGTATCCACATTTTACAATAATCATTCAGTGCAACTATCTCCTATGGGAATTTCCCGGCTTCAATTTATTAATAATGAAGACAGTAATGGATACATGAAGTTTCTGGTTACTCCCTCACCTCCTCACAGTAGACAAGTTTTCGTGGAGCTGTTGCGATGGTAGTTGCATGTAGACAGGAGACTATGACCCGGAATCTTGTTCATTCCGGGTTTTTGTAGCTGTTCCAATGGAAATTCTAATGATTTTTCCTTGCCTTCATGACTTTGAGACCAAATACCTGGTACTTCTTGATATTTATTCCTTTACAAAAGCAGTCCATAGCCCCCCCCCCCCTCCCCCCTCGCATCAGTAGACGTGTAGATGTGTCCTTTGAAAACATATATATAGAATTTGAATTCGTAAGTAATGCCTCTATTCAGAACTTAAAAGTGATGTAAATTAACTTTTTCTCTAACCATGAAAATAGCAGGTCAACGTTGAATAAAGCTATTGTTTCATTTTACATAAATGCTTTGCTTTACGATAGTTGAAGGGAAATTTCAAACTTCACGCAACACTATTGAAATGTGAAACATTTGGCATTTATAATATGTCAGTAAAATAATTTCATTCAATAAATGAACATTTCATAGGGATTTGACATAACAGACACATAATGGCATATTCCTCTAGTTTCCTCTATAAATAACAAAGGGAACGTAGAGAAGGGGTTGGTTTCATTGAGGGTCGCTTTTGTCGAGCTCCTGAGTGATATTCCTAGTAAGTAAGGAACAATTAATATTTCCTTGATGCCACAGTTCCATCCAACGAGTAGTCCCAATCTTAAGTTAAGATACGAATAGGTGCATTCGTTTAAGTTAAAAGTCAAGGTTTGCGATCTTAAACGAAAGATCTCTAATAATACAGAAGTGTACCAATTATATACCTTCTTGAAAAAAAAATCGATTTTTGCTGTTATGCACAATAATGTCTCCGTTTCTTTTTTGACGTTATAAGCGAGAAAGAGATTCACATTTGATGTTGTGCGTCCGAAGTTATGTAACGCGTTGTCATAACATTTCATTATAAAATTGCTTTATTTAATAACACAACGAGTGCATAACATGAATTTTTTTCTCAGATGTTCAATACCCTACAATTCAATATACAATGCGAAGTCCTTGATTTAAAGGTCGATATGCTTACACTATATTAATTCGAAAAGAAGGAAAAATCGAACTGAGAATAAACAATTGTCGAACTATTTTGTTAAGACATAGCTATACGGATACAATTTTTGAACGTATTCATATTTATGAATTATTACGCTTCATAGCAGATCTGATTTTTTAGGAGTGTAAAAAGTAACAGTGTAGAAAAGAACTTCACCAGAAAAGCTAACCTATAAACACGACAATACTGATAGAGAACAGCATTTCACGCAGAAGCACAATATACAAAAAACAAGAATTACAAAACAGTAATCGAGACAGGTTTATGTGCACCCTGCACTTAAGTTGTACGCCGATATGTATGATAAAAGTGTCAATGCTGATTACGTGCGCATGCTCTCCCATTTACCCGGGGTAATAGAGGTATTCCGAGAAGCATGTTTGTGTTCAGGTATTTGATGATCACTAGAGTAATACTACATAACATTAAATAGATTAAGTTCCCAAAACGTGCATGTCTGGTCCATGCTGCAAATGTATCTGTTCTGAAAAGATGCTTTTGAACTTGAAAACGTTTAACAAAGGTCTCCTTTGTAAAGTATGGTAAATTTCATTTCTGGTAAGGTAGTAATATTACTACAAACTATATGTCTTCTGAAAGGTTAAGAGATGCCCTGAGTACACATATAGACATCCAAAGGGAGAAATTTTGTACAACGTAGGCGTTTTGTATATGTTATATAGAAGCATAGATATTTCAATTCATTTTGGTTTTAAATATTCATGAGCTATGGGAATTACAATATTAACCGTAATAAGCTCAGACCTAACATTTTGTCCTTGCTCAATTTCCTTAATCCAAATATTTCGCTAGTTAATAACTGATTTCATCTATTGTATATTCTTAAACAATTATTTAAGAACAATTTCATATTACGATCTGTTTAATTAAGGAGCAAAAAACATATAAATTAAGCGACGGATAAAAAAAAATGGAAATATTGCCACTTTGAATATTCATCGAAGTAAAACGCATTAGTTATTCATTCAGTGCTGTTGAGATTATCGTCAGGATCTTCTTTAACTCATTTGTGTCATACTTATGTCCTTTGCCGTGTGGAGCTTGTAAAAAAGCTTCCCGCAAGGGGTTTGACAGTAAGTGATTTGAATATTTTCCCTGACATGGTTGCCATAGCACTTTCTATATAGATATAACCTCAGACAGGGTAATGCATGTATTTAATTTATTGTTTTTATTTTCGTGCATGAACATCGACTGCAGGTGCGGCAAGCCAACAGGGGATGCTTACTCCTCCCGGGCACTTGGTCCCACATCTAGCTTGCTAGGGGTCCGTCGATGCTCAATTTGGTGCTCTATTGTGAGTGCTGTTGAGATAATCGTCAGGATCTTCTTTAACTCATCGCCAAATTTAAAGCTATGAAGGCAAAGAAAATTTCCGTTGGAAAAGTTGCAATTCCCGGATTAAAATAAACACAATATTCAGACCCGGGGGACCCGGGGGACCCAGCGTACTTTGATTGCACGCAGCACCAAATGCAATAGTTCCATGAAAAATGGTCAAATTCTGTGATTATCTCGATGTACATAGTTATGTTCATATCAAGTAGAGATGCCTTGTTTGCTAATGGTTACAGGCATTCAATGTTAATCATGAATGCCACTGATCATTCTGGAAAGAAGGAATTCTCATTTAGATTATGTTTTGAAAAACACAAAAATACAGGATATAAATCTTTAAAAAAAAAAGTTAGTTTTACTCTCTACACGGTGTGTACTCATTCTATACCCTCGTCCCTTGAGGTGGGTCCATACTCTACCGTTAGAAGATTTTTATTTTGCGGTTGTTCTTAAGTTTGAATCCAAATATATTTATCCTAAATATTCACGACTGACCGATATACATTGTTTTACCTGACAATATTGTAAATTAAAGATAATTGATTTGACTCATTTTGCATGGCTGTTTTTGTAGTGACCGTTTACAATATATCTTTGGAAGTTTAGGGGATATTCGTGAGTATTATCCTAAATATCCTCCATAAGGAATATTTTACACTTATGTTCAATCTTTTTCTGTAGGTAATACTTTGATCTATTGAAAAAATGTCAAGAGAATTTTGAACTGTTCTTCCCTGTTAAATGATTGTATGTGTACTTATATGAATAGTATGTATAAACAGCTAAAATATTTTAGGGTTACCCTTATCTTTGGAGCCATATCTTGATCCTATACAAAATTGGATACTTGTATGTGTTGGTTTTTTCCTTATCTATATACAGTATTTATCAGCCCTAAAATGATGCTATTGATTTGAAGACGTTTAACATTTGTACCACTTGGTGAGAGTCACTGGTGGTCCAGGAGTCCCTGGGGGCACATGTAGCCAATGTTAAACGACTTCAAATTGAATAGAATCATTTAAGAATAGATAAATTGTCAGCGTGGACCAGACTTGCACATTTTGGGTACGTAAACCTCGTCGATCCTCAAATCTAAACAATGTAATATGCCCAAAAAGTAAGAGAGTTACTATGTTGAAAAAGCGTACCGAAAGACGTAGCAGGATGGATGGGATATCAACTTCGGTTGATCGTCTGTATATTCAACGCATTCGAAAATATATGTTATCAACATTTCTTGAAATATCCTGTAGCATCATATCCGTCCCATCCTGCTACGTCTTTTAGTACATTTTTGGACATAATATTTTCACACTCTTTGGTCATATTTCAATATTTCGATTGAGGATCACTGACAAAGGTTAAGTACCCGAAACGTGCATATCTGGCCCATGCTGCAAATTTATCTGCTCTTCAATGATGCTATTGAATTTGATGACGTTTAATTATCACATAAAAAAGTGCACAATTTAGAAATTCTATCTGAAGTGTTATTTTGAGCAAAACGTTCGATTTATTGTATTCTATTCGTCAAAAATACTATGAAGTTATAAGGGGGTACCCTTTTGTTTTGCAACTTATCATTTACATCTTATGATATAGTTGTTTGTGCTCTTTTATTCATTTTTTAAATGAATCATTTTTATAATTCGTATCAAAACGATTAATTCTGGGCCAATTATAACTGAACTTAGTGGGTTTTAATGCATTTACTGCATATTTCATATTCATAACTTTTAATGCGCAAATGTACCTTTATTAAATGTCCTGTATCTTTGATGAAAACAAAATGGAAAAATAGTTAAAATAAAGAATAGATATATATATCTGTTAATTATACGAGTAATACTAGGTTTACAGCTTCGCCACGATCGCCCCGATTGCCCGATTGATGTGAATCGTAGAGATCGTTAGAGAGCGTGGGTTTGAATCGTGACGATCGTAAGAGAGCGTGGTGGAATCGTGATGATCGTAGGAAATCGCAGAGATCGTGGCAAAATTTTTGATTCTCAAAACATTTGCTACGATTATCCCGATTGCTCCTTACATCACGAGGGAGCGTAATGGAGTGTAGTGAACGTGATGGAGAGTAGTAGAGCGTAACAAACCTAGTCTTCTTTTGCGTTCATACATTTACAATCTCATCTGTTTCTATAAGTATGACAAAGTTTCGCGAGTTTTGAAAAGATGAATAAATATCGTATACCTCAATTTTTTCTCTTTTTTACGCATTACGTAAATGGCGCGCGCACAATCGCAGAAAAAAATGAAAAGACGGAATTACCGTTAAGATTTCGAAAATGACATTTCCAGCGAAAAAAATCGCAAAGGTACGACCTGGGATTATTCCCGCAAGTAAATACAACGTCAAAAATAATTTTCGCCGAATTTCATCCATGCAATGTCTGATCATCATAACAGTAACATGTTCTCATATGATAGTTACTTTCTTTCATTTTATCTTAATCATGAATTTAGCTGGTAGATTTTGTGTTTATGCTTGTGGCAAATAAAGTTTTACATTCGAGGCCTGCCGTATATATAATTGAGGCCACAATTTAAAAGAAATGTTTGTTTTCCCTCGCCCCGGGTCTGTTTTTTCCAAGGGGACCCGACAGGTAGGTACTTTTTTTGCTGCCAGAACTACATGTATCACATGTTTAAAGTTGTTTCAATCCAAATTGTATATCATCGGGCACTTTACAGCCGCGCATATGTCATCAAATGGACCCGATATATCGACACTCTGTGTTTCTAATTGACATGGTAAATACTCAAAGCCAGCAGCCGGCGATTTCTCGCCTCCTTACTTCGGGAAAAATCGCCGCGCCACCTACTTTCCGTAAAAAATATCCGTTCAATATGTCTCAATTTCTATCGCTGTTTAAGTATGAAATATCTTTTTATTTTAGTGAACATTTTCAAAAGAAAATTACGTTGTTACGTTGATACGAAATCGCTCTGCGACTCAGCATTCTCAAAAACTTCGTGGAGAAAATGTAATCAAATTATTTACAGGAGAGATTCTTGACGGTTTAAAGCTACGGGTGTTACATGTATGGCAAGATTTCTTATTAATGTAGGAATAAGAAATCTATTGAGTTAATTCACAATCTATTGGGATTGAATATTCGAAAACGGACATGATCGTAAATCGATTTCTGGAAAAAATATTGGGATACAAAAAGAATTCGACTGGGCGACGTTTTTCCTGACCCGGTCGGGGCGAAAGGAAACAAACGATTTTTAATTATGGCCTGAATACGGTTGACCAGTGACAATATTGAACCGCAAACTATTGATTAAGTCGGCATCAAATGCACTCTTCGCTGAAATATTCTTCGTTTGTTATGAAAAACAGGGAAAAAATCGAATCGAATTAATAGTCAGTCGGGCAGCAGTGAATAGACAGCCTATATATGTAACTATTATTTGTTGCATTTGAAAAAATAAATTGACCGATTGAAAATAGATAAATCTATGACAATAGAAATATCTGCAATCATTTCATTTTTCTAAATATATCGTTTTAGTCTATGCCTTTACTGTTAACATTATGTTCGCCTAGTTTGAGGCCTGCCCCTCTAGTGACGTCAAATGTCGTGACGTCACACGATGCGGTCTTTGACAGGCGAAGAAATGGTATGATTGCAAATAACTCAATGACGATACAACTTAGAAAGGCAATGGTGCTACATGCATATTTTTTATAATGGGGATAAACTCTATTTCGAGATCTCTAGTTTCTGATTGGTTGATCGTTGATAGACATTATACGATATTGACCGCTTACGAAAAATATGACTTTGTATGAATTCTTTTTTTTTTTTAGTTTTGACTGTCTGTTCATCATTCTTCATCCTTCATCCTGTCCCTGCAACTTTTTAATCTATAAATGAAAAGGAAATAAACAGATAATGAAAATATAACAAACAAACCTACACCAATCAAAGACACTCACATGAAAATACCAACCGAGAAGCAAAGCGTAGGCGGTATTGAAATAGAAATGACCATACATTAAAGGAAGCTCTATTCTATAAAAGGTAACCTACTGAAATAGAAATGACCATATATTAAATGAAGCTCTATTCTATAAAAGGTAACCTATGCTCATAGTAAGTGGTGTTCTTATCCGAAATTCTTCCTCTCACATTTTCGAATATAAAGCACGACTATTATATCTGATTTGAAAAATGGAATTCCCCCCCCCCCCCCCAAGAGCACTTCAAAATATTAAATGAATGTAACCATGTACAGAATAGTTTTTCTCTCGGTTCCATTTATTTCAGTTGGAAATATGACATTCAAATTACTCAATAGGCACCAAAATTGCATATATATATTACACTTGTCTCATGATGCAGTCGAAGTTTTGTAGGTATACATGCAACATAGGAAATTTGGACTTTTATATAATTTCACATACTTTTCATACCTTCTTTCATACTTTTTACTTTTTGCGCTTCGGGAAAATCGGCCATCAACACGCCAACATTCCAAGCTCCTGTCGAGCAAACTTTCCGTCGTCAACTGACGACAACACACACTTTTCTGCTTTTTCCCTCCGAGATATATAACTTTTTATTGTTGTATTGTAGAAGTATGTATATAGTCCTAATTAATATAGGATTGCTCAATTACGTTACCAATATTAAGCCCCTTCCCCGCCCCCAAAAATCTTTGACCCTTGAGGACTTTCCATTAGATCACCTGGACGCATAAAGGGGGGGGGGGTTCTCTGACCTAATGCATCATGAAAACCATCCACCATTTGTACCAGCTACGAATCTGAACGGAGGGTAAGTACGGATGATAAAACGGAAAAATTGTACAACGTTAAAAAAAGGCTTATCTCAATATTAAAAACAAAGAAAACGAAGAGTCCAAACTCTGACCAATGTACTTGGCATATATATTTTTCCATTCATTATTTTCATTACAACTTGTCACTATAGGGTTTCCATACATGATCTTGACATGGCATATTTAAATGAGGTATTTTGCATGAATTTGTCTCCATACATGATCTTGACATGGCATATTTAAATGAGGTATTTTGCATGAATTTGTCAACAGAATGATATAATTCCACTTTCTGCAGTTACTTTAATCAAACATACGTATATATACTTGTAAAACGGAACGATTTGGTAGAAACTCTGACACGTGGTCAACCTTATCTTTATCTACGGAATCTTCTTTGGGAAACGACGCTCAACTTAAAAGTGTATACGCATTAGTATTTTTTTTTTTATGTTTACTCCTTTATTTCTCCAAAAGTTTCGGTAGAGATATCTTTGGCATGGACGGATTCAGGACTGAATCTGAAATAGGGAGGGCGGATCACAATGAACATTGAAAACAATCTTTCTGAGAAGCGTAGAAAGGGATGAAGGGAATAATGACTAAAACAAAACGTTATAAATTTATTTTTACATACATTTTTTTTAAATCCATCTTTATAGATAATTAGTTCAAAATTCACCTTCATTGGTGCAAGGGATATTGGGTAGACCTTATTTAAAACACTCAGTAAATTTTAATCTTATGCAGAGGAGGTCGATGACACTGAATCTATCTTTATTAAAATAAGGATCAAATTTTCTTCTATCAATATAGATGTTCACAATTTTAGGAATTAACAACGAAAAACGATTCGACATTATTCTTTTTTATTCTAAATGATCATTAAGTTACGATCTAATATTCGGCAAGTGCTAGATCCATAATAAATTCCATTTATTGATACAGAATGTATCAAAAATATTTGCACGATTATTTATTACTTTTCTTGATCAGAATATAATTATGTCAAACTTCAACAGGTGATCGCCAGCCATGAGCATGTTTAGAAATGGTGCGCCCTTTATTATAAGTTATTGCTCAATAAATAAAAAAAACTGTTTTAGATATTGTTTTATTCTCAGAACGGTAACCACATGCGTGTACACATGTGCGCCAGAGTACAGGCAATCACTTTGTCGTGTACAACTTCTGATGTCATTTACCGAGACCCACGAAGAAAACAGTCGATCCCGAAAATTCATTGGGTAAATTGACAAAAATGTCGATTTCCTCTAAAACCAGGATTTTTTTGTGGTTACAGCATGAACAATTTCATTTTAAAGAGCTAATGCTATATACAGTTTTCACAGATGTTCTAATAGCACTTTTATGTAATTAATCCATCTAAAATTGCATTGGTTGGTTGAGCTTAATCTTATCATGACTCGATACAAAAACATTGTGGTTTTCAAGGTCAAAGGTCAAGGTCACAGATTGGAAAAGGCAAAATCCTTGAATACAGCCCAGAGGGTGCAGTTCTGAATGGATTTAACTAAACTTCATACCTGATAGCTTATGAAAAGAGAAAGAAATCTATTGACTTTCGAGGTAATAGGTCAAAGGTCAAGGACACAGATTAGAAAAGGTCAAGGTCATAAATTTGAAATGGCGAAGATTATTGTGTACACTAGTTTTGATTTGATCTTAATAACAATTCATACACTAATTGTTTATAAAAAGAGAAAGAACCATATGAATTATCAATGCCATAGGTTAAAGAACAAGGTCCGAGATTGGAAATGGTCAAAATCCGTGTATACAACCTAGAGAATTATTCGATCTTAATCCATCTAATTGTTTATGACAAGATGAAGAGCCACATTGATTTTCAAGGTCATAGGTCAACAGTCAATTTCACAGATTGGAAATGGCCAAAATCATTGTACATGTATACAGCCTAGATGGTAGAGTTTTTCTTCGATCTAACACAAACGTCATATGACTATTACCTTATTCATTGCTCATGACTATTACCATATTCATTCTCATGACTATTACCTCATTCATTCTCATTCTTATTCATTGCTCATGACTATTACCTTATTCATGCTCATGACTATTACCTTATTCATTCTCCTTGTATACAGCCTAGACGATACATCGATTTTCCTGCAGTGCATAGGGGTGCTACGCTTTGCGTTGCCTACATTTTATTTAAATAGATTTGGAGAAAGATGTTATAAACACGGGTTGATTAGGTAGAGAGTACTGATGAGAGAAAACGTCATATATCGAGCGAAAATTCACAAAATGCCTATTGTACAAACAGTAGAAATTTATTATGCTTTTGTAACTTTTTATGGCAAAATTGGATAATTCGATAAGAGAAACCAACCTGGAGGATATAATATGAATACAACATAATTATAATAATATGAATGAAAAAAGGTAATTTCATTTTTTTTTTTTGGCAAAAAAGACTGATAACAAAAACGTCATACATCCCCGTTTCTGCTTTCGCCTGTGCGACATTGCCCACCCCCCATCCCCCACCCCCCCCCCCCCACCCCCCCACCCCCCTCGGTTCAGAACGTGACCAGAAAATGTTTATTTAATGATTTTACAATGCCTTTTATACCGTTGATATAATCCTTCCGTCACCAGATGGACACTTGTCTTGGTACTGGATCAATCTACAGCTGGTTTCGCTGCTGGTGGACTGTAAGTCCCCGAGGATATCGCTCAACTACTTTTAGTATTTTCGCACTGCATTGAAATATATAATAAATTCCCTGTCATCAAATTAGACTTAAATTTCTTAAACTAAGGGGTAACTCCCTCATTGCATAGCCCTGTCCTTAGCTGGGTTTCGGCATAATTTCTTTTTCGGTCATGTTTAGAATTATGCTCCTTGCGCCTACCCTCCAACGATTTTTGTCACATAGGTACGCTTCTGAATAAATCCTACACAAACGTTGAAGCCGATCATTTTTGCAAGAGTGAATTAAAGCCCTGTATTGTAGATGATGTTAGGAAAATTCACTTTGGCTTTATTTAAACGTTTTGGCATGAAGTACTACTGACGAGGATTTAAATATCCGAAACATGTGTCTAGTACAACACAATTGGAACAGTACTATAGAACATATATTTCATTATTGACAACTTTTACCAGCGCATTCTTCAGAAATGCAGTCTGACTGACTGTGACGACAGGACTCCACAGCGGGCCCTGTCCAAACCTCTTTAGAGAAGAGAGAGCCCCGACCACCTGTTCTCTCTGAATATCATTCGGACTCCTCGGGTGAAAACATACATAAGCTCGCTACAGCCAGCAGAGCCTGGAATGTATTACGTAATTCATCCAACCTGACAGACGATTCTTATCTGGACCAAGTTACTATCTATTTTTACCGAATAATTTTCTCAATTTTTTGTCTGCTGCAATCTTTCAGTGCAGATTTTATGTCTTATTTCACCAGCACCTTATAAACTGTCTAACAAGTAATATTTCGATAATAAGTATTTACACTTTAAGTCTACCAAACAATATGTAAAAACTTTTGAACCGAAATATAGTCCGTAAAGTACCTTTGTCAAATCCTATTGATTTACTTGGGCAATACTGATTGTATAGCTTGTAAAATATCTCTAGAAATAAGTTTGTTCATATCAATAAAAGAATTTTATCAAAACTGATATGTCAATAGTAACATGATCAATATTATTTTACAACACGATATGTATATTTGGTGAATACATTCCTTTGTTTTCATATAACTTACGATTTACATATTTGATCTTAGTGAGAGTGAGTGTGTTCAGAATGGGATATTTGCTTTCATTTGTTTTTGTCTTTCAAATGATCGGTAAGATGAATCAAAATATAGCACTTCTTCAAAGTCTTAAGTTATTGAAATTTCTTATGCGACATTATTTGTATTTTTGCTTATTTATGTCTAGCTAGTAAAATTACGTGTATGTGACTGATATTCCCTCTGAAATTCGGATTAAAGCAGGATCACCGACGAGGTTTAAATACCCGAATTCGCAAGTCTTGTCCATGTTGTTACTTAATCTGCTTTTAAAAGATGCTTATGAATTTTAAGACATTTAACATGATGAGTGTCACTGCTTATAGACCAGGAGTCCCCAAAGGCAAATGTACATGTAGCCAAATTCGATCAATTTCGGTTGGTCTTTTCTTCAAACGGATTCGAAAGTTCAATTAATTTTGGTTTCTCATTTCTTCAAACGGTTTCGAAAATATTTGTTTACAAACTTTTCTCCAATTTCCGAAATCTAGGTCCTATAGGACCCTATCCCAGCCAACTTCTTACGTCTTTCGGTATAATTTGGACATAATTTTCACTGATTTTGGACATATTTCATTGTTTGGATTGCGAATCACTGACAAGGGTTAAATGTCAGAAACGTGGATGTATGGTCCAAGCTGTAAATTAATCTGCTTTTAAATGACACTGATGAATTTGAAGACGTTTAACATGCAAAATTAAAAGTCTCTTGGCTAGGATGATTTTCATGTGCATACAAAAGACCCAAGGTTTCCCTATCTTCTGTCTTTAAAACTGTTTAAACTATTTAAATTAGATATTTAAATTAGATGTAACAATTCTACGTAATGCCGGATGTGAAAATTCTACCGAATTGAAGTTACGGGTGTTGCATGCAAGCAGCAGATGCTTACTCTTCCTGGGCACCTGGTCTCACTCTTATATCGGGAGTTCGCTTCTTTTCATGTGGTGGAGGTTTTTGTTTGTTTGCTTTGGTTCCTGTTTTATCATGATTTTGTATGCCTTCGGTATATGGTTTTCTGAATTATCGATTTTGTGCTGTATATAGGGATATGGTCATTATCCATACGAGTCATTTTATTCTCTTATGTACAACATTGCAGTGCTTGCATTTTTCCTGATTTGTTTACTGAAGCAATAAGGTTATGTGTATCTTCGATATTTTATCGAGGCTCAACAAACTTATACCCTTTTAGTAGTAACAGTTGTGTAATGTCACTTTAAAACCTTATTTTTTGATTTGCTGATCTTTAATGAAGTACCTATTCTGCAATCTGTACTTCACAAATTGTGATGAGGTACCATATACAGGGGATTTTTTTATCAAAGGAGAAAAAGTTGATTCAAAATATCTAACCTCACATTTCTTATCATGTGAGGTATGTACTTTAATAATAATTTGAGTAGCTTTGAGCATCTATATGTACACGAAAACCGCCCAAGTCCAAAGGCTATTGAAACTGATGCAAAAGTGGAAAAAATTGTTTAAACACAATTTCCATCATGCTGCAAAATTTCCACTTCACTAAACTTTTTAATCATCAGAAGTATCAAACATGATTATAAGGATTTTGTAGCAAGTTGGGAAAAGACATCAACGAAGTGATCAAAATTTAGCGGATTACCTCAGCAGAATCTATCCTTCGGAACTCGAAGTCAAAGAAACTACAGAGACAAATAATTCAACATCCTATTTGGATATATTGTTGTCGTACGACACTGATGGTCACATGAACACATCACTCTATGACAAACGTGCCGACTTCAATTTCAGCATTACAAACTTTCCTTTTCTGAGTAGCAATATCCCTTCATCGCCTGCTTATGGCGTTTTCATATCTCAGTTGATACGCAATGCCAGAGTAAGTACCAAATATACGGATTTTGTTCTGAGAGCTAGGCGTCTTTCAGATATATAAGCTTCTCAGTCAGAGATATATTTGTGACCTACTAACATTGTCACTGAGGAAGTTCAACGGTCGATATGGGGAACTCGTCATACACTATGATGTCCCACTCTCAATAATGGTGGATGTTATTCTGTCATAGACCATTTGAACCATCCACCCAAAGATTGTACTCTGTGTCTTTCGAAATGGAAGTAACCGGATGTGACAGAAAGTGTTTTGAATATTTTTCCCTGTCATTGTCGCCATAACACTTTCTATAAAGACATAGCCTCAGACAGTGCATGTATTTCATATACCGGTATTGTTTCATTTTCATGCGTGAACATCGACGGCGGGTGCGGCTAGCCAACAGGGGATGCTTACTCCTCCTGGGCACCTGGTCCGACCTCTAGATTGCTAGAGGTCCGTCGATGCTCAATTTTTGCTCTATTGTGAGTGCTGTTGAGATTGTCGTCAGGATCTTCTTAAACTCATTTCTGCCGAATTGAAGCAGCGGATGTTGCATGCGAGCAGGCGATGCTGACTCTTCATGGGCACCTGGTTTCACTCCCATGTCGAGAGTTCGCTTCTTTTCATATGGTTGAGGTTTTTGTTTGTTTGCTTTGATTCCTGTTTTATCCTGATTCTTTATGCCTTCGGTTTATGATTTTCTGAATCATCGATTTTGTGCTGTATACAACGATATGGCCATTATCCATATAAATTTGTCATGGTAGGTCTAAGATATCAGAAATGTGCAGCACGCGTAATCATGGATGCACCACCTGATACACCATCACAACCTTTATTTGATGAGTTAGACTGGCTGGTTATATATGATAGATGTATTTTCAACAAAGGGGTTCTTTTATTCAAAATTTTTAACAACCAAGCGCCGTCGTACCTTTTAGACTTATTTTCGGAATCATCAAATGGTAATTACCAATTGAGATCAAATACAGACAAAGATCTAACAATTCCACGACACAAAACAGAATTTTTTAAGCGTAGCCTACAATATAGTGGTGTCACTCTATGGAACGGACTACCAACACACATTCGCCAGTCCAGCTCACTCCTTACATTCAAGACCGGTTTCCTAAAATACTTGAAGGAAAAAAGTACTTTGAACAAAATATGATAATTATTTGCACTTATCATGGCTTATTGTATTATTGTATATATTGTATATAATTTGATGCATTGACGAAGGCCTCGTGGAAGAATAGTGTATCACTAAACGAGTCACCTTCTTTAAATAAAGTTTATTATTATTATTATTATTATTATTAAAAGATTATGTAAATAATAATTCAATTTAAACTTTATATTTAAAGGATATACTTGTATATCAGTCTTTAGATTATGTTTGTATACCTTGAACTATATTATATTATGATTATTTGCACACGATCGGTGCACAAAATGTACCCTAGCATGTTATAAAGACATGAGCATGCAAAAGTGGTATTAATGTTGTCAGTGAATGGAAGTCAAACATACATCCCAAAATCAGACTCCAAATATCACAATCAAAAAGCTTACAAATCTTTGAAATAAAACATAAAACAGAACTTTCTCACGAGGAAAGAAAATAAGACTATGAGAAAGGAGGAGATCTCCAACAACACTCGATTGCAGCACCAACAGCAAAACCCGAAAACACCCACTGCAAAAACACAAAGTAGACACGCATAAGATGAGACGGAAATTGTACAATGGACGCCAAATCACAAAGAAACATCAAACATAAATGACTACACATAAACCAACGAGACCAATGAGGATCGGTACCGACTTAGGACGGTCATCTGCAACGTAAGTAGCAGGCGGTGTGGTAATCCTGGAAAACGTGCGCACAACCCTCAAAATGTTCCAATTACACATAGGTCTCCAAGAACGTACAATTGTAGTGTCAAACAATCTCATCATTGTTAGATAACAACACACAAATAGGACCACAAAACGTAGGGACCCAAATAACACAGATGAATATGTAAATGAATATAAAAAGGGCTTACGTAATACAGTTCGTGCTATGCCGGCTGTAACGAGCTCATGTATGTTTTCACCCGAGGATTCCAACTGACATTCAGAGAGAACAGGTGGTCGGGGCCCTGTCTTCTCTTAAGAGGTTTGGACATGGCCCGCCATGGAGTCCCGTCGTCACAGTCAGTCAGAGTTCATTTCATAAGAATGCGCTCGTACAAGACCGTAGATTGGTCAAGTACCAAGACTAATGTCCGCCTGATACCATAAGGATCATATTCACGATGTAAAAGGCGTTTGATGATTTTGACGATTTTCGATGATTATGCTGTCTATCTTTGATCCTTCTTATTTTGTTAATTATGTCATCATGAAATGCAAGTTGTGAAATATCCAAAGTAATACAGTATGTTGCTTGTATGGGTCCGAATTTCAAAATAAGTGGACAATATTTTTTTGTAGAATTTCAAGACAGTCTTTACTAGTTTGTGAAAGCGAAAAACTTGACCTAAAAGTTTATTCGTTATTTGTAATTTTCTGCAATGAAAATCCAAAACATCAGTACATGTGCATGCTCTAGCATACCGCATGAGCTGTGAAATGTAGATACCGTATGACGGTAATATAGGAATATCAGCGTCAAGGCAGGGAAAATTTACTATGTTGGATCCAAAATCATCTCTTTGTGATACACACTTGTATGAATCTCTCCATTAACAATTTTGATATTTAGGTCCAAAAACGGTGTTTCTCTTTTTGTAATGTTGGTCTTGTTGAGAGTAAATTCTTGCGGATAAATAACATTTTTAAACTTTTTCAAAAACATGATTGTCGATAGCAAGAATATCATCAAGGTGCCTAGAATTACCAATGAAACATTTCACATCATCAATTTATAGAAATAAATCTGCAACAAGAGGTGGACAGTGAGTACCCATAGGGATCCCTACAACCTGCTCGTAGATATTCTCGCCAAGTCTTACAAAAATGTTGTTCAAGAGGAACCCTCTCCCTTTTCCGGTAACCAAGGGTCTGGAATAACATATAATTGTTTATGATAACAACACCCCCCCCATTAGTTGCTGACCCAAACAGGGCAGTAAAATGCAGGGGCCAAAGTAACACACAAATAAATTTGTAAAGGATATTAAAAGCATGTCGACACACGAAAGATGACCTGTGATCTGTCTGATGGAGCAGGATCATGTATACATCCAACCTTGACTAAGTACTGTTCAAATTCGGGACATCCCATTCAGTCTAGTTAATTTATGTGTAGTATTTTTGCAAGTGTTCGTGTCGTAATTTGAGTACAACCATATACAATCAAGCAATTACAATTCCTACCATAGATTACGTATCAAGCACACAAACCATTGACGACCACGTTGATCCCTGCTCACTTTGTAACATTCTTCCATATGAGCATTTGAGATATGAATCATATAGTGCCGATAGTGAAGGAGGAGAACCATTTATCTCCGATAAAGACATCATCCATTCAGGAGGAAAGTGGTACAAAACAAAGAATATGCTGCTTCAAAACTCAACAGGACTTTATTCCTGCGGGACTGTCTATCCTATATGGCAAAATGGTAAAATATCATGAAATAACATATTTTGTGAGAACTCGAATATGGCGTCGATTCAAACACCTTCAGAGTAAACTTTGTTTTTTTTTCAATATTTCTGAATAAAACTGTCTCAAAATACACATATTCAATTGCATTGTAAAAGACACATAAACAGAAAGGTGAATAGGGCATTTTACGAATTGATGAATACGTCAGATTCACATGTAGCTCCTTTAATTTAATATATATTTAACTATAAGCAGTAAACAATTGGTTGCAGAGATATAACAAAAAACAGATAAGACAACTTTTGCTTGCTAGTAGAGAGATTTCACTCTATCAATAAAAAGTGACTCTAATAACGTTTATTTCAAAATTATTTCATATAAGAACTTGAGCAAGTCTATAAAAACGTTTACAATTGATTTTTTTTTAGGTTCAGATATGGACAGCAAAAATGATATAAAGACTTTTCAAACTTGTCTACAAACAGAAAATGAAACTTGTTATGAAAGCCATACATCGAAAATGAAAGTATGTTCTGGATTTTTTGCATATTTTCTTCAACAACCAACATTAAATCGAGCTGCTTATTGTTTTGGTGAGTATGAAATCCATACTTCAGGGGTGGATTCAGGACCTCTATTGCCGGAAGGGCACATATATACCTTTTATGGGGAATACTTGCGAGGTCAGAATGGCCCAATTGTGAGGGTATAGGTGGGGCATGATAGACCCTTTTTAGGGGCTCGTGGGACCTCCCTCAAGAAAATTTTGAGAAAAGGCAGACAACTGGTGACTTTTTGAGTGTTTTTGATATGAAGTATAAAGGATTAATAATATTCAGAGTAAGCAAACAAAGTTTTCTAATCAAAAGAAAAACCTTTGTTTTTTTAAGCAGGGAGAGGTAGTGATAGATTTGAATCAAAGTGTAGTGATGTTTCGAATACTTAAATGATAAGAAATGCCTAAACAATAATGCTAAAGTGTTCCAACTTTATATCTTCCCGAAGAAAATCTCAAACCAATTAATTATGCACCAGTCACGGGATTCGGAAATGAAATCCTCATCAGTTATGTTTCAATTCAAAATGATATTTAGACACAGCCAAAATCAATTTTAATAGCGCCGTCTGGTTATAATTTTAGAAATTATGTTTGTGCAATTTGCAGAGAGTGCGCGACTCCAAATTTCCAGTTGGGTCGATTTAGTAAAACATCCTAATAAACTCTTTGTTCAAAATAGCATTAGAGGTATGGCGCTAACATGTTAACCACCTTTAATTTCGATGATATTTTTGAATGAAATGACAAGTTTCCGAAATAGCAAAATAATACTTATGTCGTTAAACAGATAAAGTGCCAAACAAAGTTCATTCTAAGATCTGGAAAGAATTAATTATTACACTTGACAAACCTCCCTGTCACGGGGGTCATATTTAACTGCTCCACACTGCAACAAAAGCAACGGAATTATACCTTCCCTAAGAAAATTTCAAACCAATTAATTATGCGCCAGACACGCGATTCGGATACCAAATTCTCATCAGTGATGCTTCCATAAAAAGTGATATCTAGACACAGCCAAAATTAATTTTAATAGCGCCGTCTGGTTATATTTTTAGAAATTGAGTTTGTGCAATTTGCAGAGAGTGTGCGGCTCCAAATTTCCTGTTCGGTCGATTAAGTAGTATATCCAAATAAACTCTTTGTTCAAAATAGCATTACAGGTATGGCGCTAACATGCTAACCTCCTCTAATTTCGATGATATTTTTGAATAAAATGACAAGTTTCCGAAATAGCAAAATTATACTTATGTCGTCAAACAGATAAAATGCCAAACAAAGCTCCTTTCGGGCGACAGATCTTGAAAGAATTAATTTATACACTTGATAAACATCCATGTCACGGTGGACATGTATAACTACTCCACGCTGCAACGGAAATGAGTGTTTATATTAATAATGCGAAAATGGTCCAAATCATAAACTTCCCGAAGAAAATTTGAAACCAATTAATTGTGCTCTTGTTTCGTATATCAAATTCTCATCAGTGATGCTTCCATTTATATTGATATTTAACACTGCAAAAATGAATTTTAATAGCGCCCTCTGGTTATAGGTTTAGAAATTAAATTTGTGTAATTTGCAGAGGGTGCGCGGCTCCAAATTTCCTTCAGGTTCGATTTAGTGTAATAACCAAATCAAATATATGTTCAAAATAGCGAAAGAGGTATGGCGCTCACATGTTAACCTCCTCTAATTTCGATGATATATTTGAATGAAATGACAAGTTTCCGAAATAGCAAAATAATGCTTATGTCGTCAAATAGATAAAATGCCAAACAAAGCTTCTTTCAGGAGTAAAGCTGACAATCAAGAATATAAATACGTTGCTGTTAACTATGGCAAAACTTATTCGGTCAAAAAAAGGTCTGATTTTAGATATAAGACCACCGAAGCAGATATAATTCAGATGTTAAACTTCCTGATCGACAACATTTTTTATCCTTGAAAGAAAGGTCTTCGAGCAAATAATCGGCATTCCAATAGGAAATAATCGGAACCCACTCCTTGCCGAGATTTTTTGTTTACTCCTACGAAGCTGAATTCATTAAATGACAAATATGGATAATGACCATATCCCTGTTTACAGCACAAAATCGATAATTGATATTTGATGATTAATATTTGATCTCTGAGGAAAAAACACTTCCCTCCATTGCCTGCATGTGGAATGTTGATATATTAATTGATACGTCGTGGCAGAGAAAGTACTAAATGTACAGATTTTCTTTTAAGGACGATAAGCTTCTCAGTCAGGGATACGTTTGTGACCGACTATGAGCAACAAAGACGAAGTTCGAAGGTCGATACTGGGAACTCGTCATACACTATGATTTCTCATTGTGCAGAATAGTAAATGATATATTCTTAGACCACTGGAACCATCGCAGCACAGAACATATAGTGGAAGTAACTGGATGTTATATGTCTGCCGAATTGAAGAGACGGGTATGACAGACTTACTCTCTGTAAAGTAAATACACGTCAAATTTAAATTCTATAAGTAAGACCAGAAGACTATACTGAAATGAATTTTGGCGGCTTATGGAATCCCTTGGCTTGAAACATCACTGATGAGGATTTAACATACGAAACACGTGTCTGGTGTATTATAAATTTGTCTGATATTTTCTTCCGAAACGCGAGTGTCTGGTCCATGCTGGAAATCATTTGTTCTTAAACGATACCATTGAATTTTAAGATGTTTAACATTTGAACCACTTGGCGAAGATCACTGCTGGTAGACCAGGAGTCCCTGAGGGCACATGTAGCCAAGTTCGATCAGCTTCTATAGATCGTCTGTATCTTCAACGATTTCGAAAAATTATTGTTATCAAGAAATCTTGAAATTTCTTAACGGTGGGCCCTGTAGCATCATATCCAACCTATCCCCCACGTTTTCGGTATATGTTTTGACATAATAATTTTCACACGCCTTGGCCATTAAACACTGTTTAGATTGAGAATCACCGACGACGGTTAAGTATCCGAAACGCGCATGTCTGGCTCATGCTGCACATTTATCTAGGGCGATGGTGTAAATCACTTATTGGGATAATAGGTACATAAATATTGTCAACATCAATTTGTGTATCGAACTGTTTTTCTTCATGATTTTAAGCCATGAACTGAGTGTGTAATGCCGAAAAGGATTTTTACTTTTCTCTTTACGGTCTTTAACAAACGATTCTCCCAAGCTAGAAAGATTACATGAAATAGAGTCTCCATATACCAAACGAGGGATCAAAAAGTATGCTGTTGTTATTCCTCACGCCGGTTTTTGGTCAAGAGGTTTGCTAGGTCAAGAACGTTTCTGTCGTCGAGAAACTATTGAAGAGTTTGCAAAACCATGAACTGTTCATACACCTTGACGATATGGATTGATTTATCAGGCATTGTCTTACTGCAACGTCTCATCAGTTTTGTTTAACTTAGAATATGAAATAAAATACAAAAAAAAAACGAAATAGTGTCTAAGCAATCCTAACACCATACGTTTCGATCCCGAACTCTATATTTTGGAAACACTTCAAGAGGTCTGCTAGGTCAAGAACGTTTCTGTCGTCAACAAACTATTGAAGAGTTTGCAAAACTATGAACTGTTCATATATACCTTGACGATATGGATTGATTTATTAGGCATTGTCTTACTGCAACGTCTCAACGTCTCATAAGTTTTGTTTAACTTGTAAAAGGAAATAAAATACAAAAACAAAAACAAACAAAAATAGTCTAAGCAATCCTAACACCATACTTTTCGATCACATGCGGTGAAATACGCATTCAAAGACAAGGAACCAAGATTGACAACCCACAACTACTTTTTTGTCCATGATCATTTTAAAGAGGTTATAATTTTTTTTATATTTATCATTTTTAATCCACAATGTAGTTGATCCTGTGTTAATACAAAGATACAAAAAAGACCAAGCAAATATTCAAAAGCTTTTTCAAAAATGTATAAGCTTGTTCCTGGATAATTATTATTTTCAGTGTATGGCATCAAGTCGTGCTATATGTGTGATATGCTACTTGCGTGACAAATTGCCGTCCAAAGTCGGCACCGGTTGCCCATTGGTCTCGTTGGTTTATGTGTAGTCTTTTATGTTTGATGTTTACATGAAAAATATGGATAATGACCATATCCCTGTCCACAGCACAAAATCGATAACCCAGAAATCAGAAACCGAAGGCATACAAAATCAGAATAAAACATGAACCAAAGCAAACAAACAAAAACCTCCACCATATGAAAAGAAGCGAATTCCCGATATGAGAGTGAGACCAGGTGCCCAGGAAGAGTAAGCATCTCCTGCTTGCATGCAACAGCCGTCGCCCCATGTCGTATGTCTCTTTTCCGTCTCGTGCAGTACTCGTCTTTTGTGTTTTTGCATCAGGTGTTTTGGTGTTATGCTGTTGATGCTGCAACGGGGTCTTGTTGGAGATCTCCTCCCTTCTTTTGTATTTTGGCCAATTAATCTACCACTAAGAAAACCAGTTTTGGGCTTTTGATACTGGATAATGGAGACTGATATGTTTTTATTCTTTTACTTACACAACCTGAGATAATTCTGCAAAGGACATTCAGTAAAGCAATAGAGCACTACTTATTTTATTAGGTGTCTTGGTTTGTCTTTTTTAGGAAAACAGGAGATCATATCTAAGCGAAGAAAGATAGGAAGCTTTTTTCTGAGAGAAAAGGTCAATTATAGCTCTATTGGTGTAAATTTAGAGATTTGGCAAAAAGAATTTAAAAACCTAAGAGCTGTACCCATCACCGTCATATGTTTTGTTATTTATTTATTTATTTTTTTTTTTTTTTTTTTGTTGTTTAAGAACTGCAGCTATTTCATCTATTGTAATGGATCCCTCTAGTTCATCATTAAAATCGCTTATAAGTAGATCAAGGTTTACATCTTCCAGGTCATTTTCTTTACTTTTATATTTTGTTTGTAAATTTCTTTTATTTCATACTGTAATTCACTTGCAAAGTCTCCATTTTCAGTTTCAAAGTAATATATGGTTTTGTTTGTAAAGTTTCTTTTTTTCCAAAGATAAAAAATACAAGGTAGGTTTTCGCCTTGGTCGATCAATTTGCTTTCAAACGTACAATATTACCTTGGATAATCTCTTTTCTCAGACTGGCTAATTGTGATTGTTTCTCATCTAAAGGAAGAGAATAATGAAGTTTTAAGGTCATTGGATAAAATTCAATTCTATTAATATCCTTAATCAAACCATTTTCTGCTTTATCTTTTTCCTTTCTCCTAAAACTTTAAAATAAGAAGTTCGATCAACTTCGGTTGATCGTCTGTCTCTTCAACGCATTCGAAAATTTCTGTTATCAAAAAATCTTGAAATTTCTAAAACGTTGGTCTGTAGCATCATATCCCACCCATCCTGCTACGTCTTTTGGTACATTTTTGGACATAATATTTTTCACTCTCTTTGGCCATATTTCATTGTTATGATTGAGGATCACTGACGAGGGTAAAGTACCCGAAACGTGCATGTCTGGTCCATGCTGAAATTTAATCTGTTCTAAAATGATGCTATTGAATTGGAAGACGTTTAACATTTGAACAACTTGGTGAGTGTCTCTGCTGGTGGACCACGAGTCACCGAGGGCACATGTAGCCAAGTTCGATCATCTTCAGTTGATCGCCTGTCTCTTCAACGCATTCGAAAATTTCTGTTAAAAAATCTTGAAATTTCTAAAACGTGGGTCCTGTAGCATCATATCCCACCCATCCTGCTACGTCTTTTGGTACATTTTTGGACATAATATTTTTCACACTCTTTGGCCATATTTCATTGTTAATATTGAGGATCACTGACGAGGGTTAAGTACCCGAAACGTGCAATTCTGATCCATGCTGAAATTTAATCTGTTCTAAAATTATGCTATTGAATTGGAAGACGTTCAACATTTGAACAACTTGGTGAGTGTCTCTGCTGGTGGACCACGAGTCACCGAGTTGGAAGACGTTTAACATTGATACACCCCTGATTTCCAGTACGCAGTACGCTGTGCCATTTTTTCCAATATTGTCAAAATCATGTCACTTCATGACGTCATACATGTAACACGTCAAATGGATCTTTGTTTGGTAATATTCTACTTTTCGTTAGAAGAGGTAAACATTCATGCATTTTGATGCGAGTTATCCGGTATTTGTATGAAATTTAATTTTACAGAAAAATTGAGGGCCAATTTCGGGGTCTTCTGGCCCTGCCCCTTTTGGTTCACAACTCAACTGTTGGAGGGCTATGCATGTAACCCGTACATCTATTGTGAGTGCTGTTGAGATTATCGTCAGGATCTTCTATAACTAATCTATATTCGCTTCCACATAGCGCACAGTGTGCGCACATTGATCTCCCTTGCATGTGTCGTCATTCACATATCAAGTTTGGGTAGGTCTTGTCTAATTACTTTTTCGTTTTCGTTGAAGTGCAATGTCCTTGTTTGTCATTTCAATTAAAAAATTAAACAGAAATGAAAGGAGGTCAGTATCTGATCACAATCAATACAATGATATTTTGGTTATCGAATTTATTTTACTATGCTACTGAATCGACCCTTCGGTTAATTGGAGCCGCACACTCTCTGCAAAGTAATTGCACAAATACAAACTTAAAAATGATAACAGAGGGCGCAACTTAAAGGAATTTTGGCTGCGTAAGAAAAGTACTTTGACAAAAAGCATAATTGATGAGGATTTACCATCCGAAACACGTTTCTGGTGCATTAACATTGAGCTGAATTTTTTTCAAGAAGTTTAAGTCAGTGGAGACTGTCATACTGCAGTGCTCATCTTGGTCCCGACTGAAGATAAAGGGAAATCCCAGTTGAATATCAAAGAATCAAATGCAACTGATTCGTTTTTCTTTCTAATTTCAAGAACAGGAAAGAACGGTAATATATTATATATATATATTTTTTTTTTTTTATTTACCAGACTGAAAAGCAAGAAAAACAAAATTCAAACTTAAAAAAATGAATTCTTTATTACATTTTCAATGCAAATTGGAAGTCGCATGAAAATCTCGCAAAAACTTATAGAAGTTATGTAAATTATAAAGTTTTTTTTTTCAAAGTCAAGGAAGCAGCCAATCATTACACCAATCAGAATTTTTTTCCACAATAAAATAATATGACATTTACGACCTTGTGCACGAATCTCCATTTTCAGTTTCAAAGTAATATATTATTTTGTTTGTAAAGTTTCTTTTTTTTCCTAAAGATAAAAAATAGCAGGTAGGTTTTCGCCTTTGTCGATCAATTCGCTTTCGAACTTACAATATTACCTTGGATATTTCTTTTCTCAGATTGTCTAATTGTGATTGTTTCTCATCTTAAGGAAGAGAATAATGAAGTGTTAAGGTGGTTCGGGTATCTCATGACGTCATCACTAATTTCCAAAATAAATAAAAATTAAATAAGAATAACGTTGTATTGTCTTAATTAATTGCAGATGTTTAAAATAGTTCGTTTGACAAATATTTAAGAGAGAAAATCACTTACCATCGAGCATTCCCTATGAAAATCATGGAAAGTGCAAAAATTTACATTTCAAATTTTCTTATTTCATCGAAAGAAAATGTAGGATTCTTAAACAAAACGATGCATGATATTGATATTTAGTCAATTTTTCATAGTTTTTATGGCATTTAAAGTTGTTACCATGGATACCGCTTTTTTGTTCATATCAAAATGTCTAAAACAGCAAAATGTACACTATGTTTTCTTTAGTTTAAATGAAAGATGTCATAATTTCTGAAATGCTATATCATAGTTTGAGGTTTGGTCTTTAAGAATGATTATAAAAAAATCCTTTTCATATATTGAATATGTTGCTATGGTAACCGGAAGTTGACCTAGTTTTCATAAAAGGCCTCAACTAAATTTCATCATTTTTTAGGGTCAGCTAGTTCAAATCTGCAACCATGTACAAACAAAAATAAACTTATTTAGCATAGTACTGAAGTTTATTGAGTTTTTTGAAAAATAAAATTGGGAAGCCTCTTAACGGTTGCTATGGAAACGAAGCTTAAACTTTCTTAATTTTGAGAAAAAACAAAACGACAAAAAATGATATCTTACTCTTTTTCATCTGTATTGACTGGATTCATTCGTCATTTTGCCGTAAAATCAATTTATAAATGTTGCATTGGTGATGAATGAAATAATTGAACCCTTTTATGTATTTTTTGTTTCCATAGCAACCATTTACTCCATAGCAACTCCTCAAAAAAGAGTTTAAGAGAGATTTAGAGACCAAAAATTTAGATTGTGTTTTAGTTTTATGCCTTTTAGAGTGAAACAGTGACATGCAACCTACGCATTGCATAGCAACCATTCATGACATCCATAGCAACCATGAATATCCCATAGCAACCGTTGATGTTTCTTTAATTATATGCGATGTAACCATATTTCTAACATTCTTAACTCTCTATTAGCCAAATTGTACCATAAACGTTTTAAAAGACTTCAAAAAAGATGCAAACTAACCCCCTACCCTCCTGATCAGTATTTTATATGTCCTTAGCAACGGATTAGAGTGTAAAACAAAAGGCTATAATGACTCTATTTATAAACCAAAAGCTGCTATGTCTGGGAATAAAGATCAAGAATAACTGATATTACTTACGAAAATCGATAACCTTTTTAAGATAATTAAATTGCTGCAGAAAATAAACATAGAAAACACTATTGAAGTTTAAGATTTTCAAGGTCACAGGTCAAGGTCACAGATCGGAAATAATCAAAATCATAGTATACAGCTTAAAGATTGCACTTTTCATTGGATCTGTATTCAACTTCATACAATTATGACTAATGTCAAGAGTAAATTCCCTATTGATTTTCAAGGTTTTAGGTCAAAGGTCAAGGTCACAGGTTGTAAATATCTAATATGGATTCCCTGTAAAAACCTAAAACAGCTTGCCACAGCATGTCATGGATTTTGATTAAAATTTCTGTAATTATCAAACTTGATCTAAAAACAATGAAAACAAACTTAGTCTTTATTATTGTATTTGAACCATGGTTACCATCGCAATGGGGTATCTATTTGACACCACAAGATATATGAGAAATAAGACATATTGTGGCATTCTGTTGTCATGGAAACCATGTCAAAAATAAGGTCTATTTTAGGGAAAACCATAATTGGCACATGTTATGGGTATTCGATGTCATCTTTACAAAATTGATGTCCATTACTGAAAAATTCAAGAAATAAAATCTAGGGTGAAATTAATCATTTTGTCATGAATACTAATCAAAAACCGTTGCTATAGCAACCCTGAATCAATATTTCGTAGTACCGAATATTTAAAAACATTGTTTTTCCCCATTTGTGAGTCCTATGATCATGAAATAGGATTCCTGTATACAAATTTTGTTTATCATTATCATTTGACATTCTATTCATTTCAAGGTCATCTGTCCAAAGCTCAAGGTCATTTCTAACTTTAGACTCAAATTTACACACACACACACACACACAAAAACAGGATTTCAAATTATTTTGAATTGATTTCTCTAAATTGTTTCATTAGATACTTTGATTTTGAATATTGACAGTTGAACAATCTATCAAAAGAAGTAGAATTCATCACAGTTTTGTAAAATCATATTTCACTTCTATGTATGGCATACTTTCAATAAGAGCATGAAATTTAGATTTTCGAGATTTTTCTCATAAAATATGTGACATTTATTTGGGTCTTCAATGGTATTCGATAATTTTGATACTCATCCCAACAAATCATCAGTTATCATACTTTGACCCCTTATTGATTGTTCCATACCGTTTAATGTCAATCATGTCTCTTTTTTTAGTGAAAAATCACACCATTTGGCCTGAAATTAGCAAATATGTTTCAATGACCTTGAAAATTGATCAAATGACCTTGACAATTTCTTAAGGTCGTGTTAGCATCAAATTATCTTTAATACATCTACATACCAAGTTTTGTAACGATAGCAGGGATACATCTTTGGCAATTGACCCTTCCGATTGCGGGAAAAGAAAGCAAAATTTCGTGACGTCACAATGCTTTTACCATGTGCTTACCTCGGACAAACAAGCTTCGAACCTCGGTCAAACATCGAAATTGCATTGTGACGTCATGGAATTTCTCAAATTTTTCCCGCGCTCGGAAGGGTCAATTAGCTTTTTACTTATGACATGTATTCGTTCCAAATATTTCAACGGCAAAAAAACAGAAAAATCTCATTTCTAAATAAATTTCCTTCGATTCCCATGTAGTCCTAGGATAGTACTATTCAGGAAAAAGGCAACTGTAATTCTAATCTTGTGCATCTGCATTATTACAAAATAAAGTGAAATGCAGGTAAAATCAGGTCTAAATTGACCTAAAATGGCACATTTTGAAGGGCTAAAATGGCACATTTTGAATAAGCAATTTTCGTGAAATTGAAGTTTATATGGAGTACATTAAGAAGAAGCATTGACTAATCAAATTATATTAAGTTTAAGAGGGTTTGAATACTCTGTTCAGAAAATTGCATATACATTCAACATTTGTTTCCTTGGTAAAGGGATGCATAAAATTGCCTTATTTAAAAGTTCTTTTATACAAAACCTTGGTTAACATGGCAACGGAACGTCAGAGAAAAAATGGATGGTCATTTCGTTCTGAGGACATCATATACACCTTGTACACAAAAAAATATCCAAAATCTGAGACATGTAGTGGCCAAACTTGTCAGATTTATTTAAAGGTTTTTTTTTTTTACAGAGAATCCATATTAAAATCCTTGTATACAGCCCAAAGGTTGCAGTTTTGATTGGATCTTCACCAAACTTCATACAATAATTGCTTAGGACATAAAAAGAACCCAATTGGTTTTCAGGGTCAAAGGTCAAGGTCACAGACTGCTAATGTTTAAAATCTTTGTATACTGCGTAGAGGGTACATTTTTGAATTATGGGTCTTCACCAGACTCCATACACTTATTGCTTTTGACGTGTGTAAGATTACTATTGATTTCAAGGTCAAGGTCACAGATTGGAAATGTTTAAAATATTTGTATACATTCTTGATGTCACAATTTCGATCGGAGCTTCTGACGAGCCAGTAAGGCTAGTCCTGGAGTTCACTGAAGCATATCCTGAAGAGGAGGAGGATATGCTTCAGTGATCCCCGGACCATCTTATATCTGACACTATTTCTATAAAAGATATCGATCGGTCCCTCACCTTTAGGTGAGGGAGGCCTATATTCCCATTAACATGTGAGGGGCTTGTGGCACAGAACTGTCATTTCCTATTAATCATCAAGGTAGATGAATTATTACCATACTATGATATCTCTTTATTCCATTCACCATACAATAGTACACATAATTTTACAAAAAGGAAACACTTTACATTTGAAAATTCCATCTGACGGTGCTTAGCAGAAAAACGAAAAATGGTTGCTAAGGTAAAAAAGTAGTTGCAACGGAGAATTTTGTAATCTGCCAATTATTGTAAGTCTTTCCATATATAAGTATGGAATAAAAATCCATGTTTGGTAATATGAACTAAATCGGTATTATGCATTTATGGAGCTGAAAGGTATGGTAACTAAGGTGTATATCTCGTTGCTAGGTAAAATGGGCAATTTCTGTGACATTTTAGATAAAAGATAAGCTCAATCTTAAAAAATCGCACATTTAACTAGATAAAGCCCCGTTATAAATAGTTAATTTCAATTATTTGAAATGGTTGCTATGGAATACATTTGGTTGCTATGGAGGATTTTTCACTTCTTATATATATAATTTCTCATGTTACTGTAAGTCTTACCATAAATTAGTATACAATAGATATCCATACGAGGGAATATAAATAAACCGGTATCATGCATCTACTGAACTGAGAGGTATGGTAACTACGGTGTACAAAGGTGTACATATCGTTGCTAGGTAAAATGGGCAATTTTAATGACCTTTTTGATAATAGATACATTATTAGGAACATAAGAAAATATCCTTTTATGAGCCAAATAAAAAATTGCATACATGTATATAGATAGAAGCCAGTAATAAAATGATAAATTTAATCAATGAAAATGGTTGCTATGGAATGAAATTGGTTGCTATGGAGGATTTATCACATCTTATGTATAGAATTTCTCATGTTTTGTAATTTGCTTATCATTGTAAGACTTTCAATACATTAGTATGGAATAAATATCCATACTTGGTAATATAAGATAAACCGGTATTATGCATCTACGGAGCTGAAAGGTATGGTAACTAAGGTGTATATCTCGTTGCTAGGTAAAATGGGCAATTTCTGTGAAATTTTGGAATAAGATGAAATATTTGCAAAAGAAGAAAATATCCTAATATGAGCCAAACAAAAAATCATATACATAACAAGTCAAAAACTCGTCTTAAATAATCAAATTTAATTATTGAAAATGGTTGCTATGGAATAAAATCGGTTGCTATGGAGGATTTTTCCCATATTACATATAAATATGTCTCCCTTAGTCTATCTATACAAATTAAGAGGGAAAATTCATTTGTAAATATGAAAATTTATTTTAAATTATTTGATATCGAAAATAATAAATTTTGAATTTTACTGAAAAAAGGGACTTTTTTAAACAATTTTTTCCGTTTTTCCTCAAAGAGGCTTCCCGATTTTTTTCATGATTATAATAAAGCTATGGTTGGTTAATCATACGCAATCTGTATTATATGTCCTGACTGTTGCAGATTTGAAATATTGAATTATGTTTTAGAGATATAATTTCAATTTTTCAAAATTTAGAAAATAGGCCTACTTCAGGTTACCATAGCAACAGAGTCACTTCAATTTAATGCATGTTATTCAATTTTTCTTTTACACTGTACATGAGACATTTGTTTGATACTTAATTGAATTTAATTGAGCAGTGGGAAACATGAAAAAAATACGTTGGAAATCTTACAAATTTATAGATTTTTTTTGTCTCACAGGCAGGTTTCCATGGTAACAACTAAAACACAGGCAAATATTCTTTTAAAAAGTTTAAAAACCTTTTTATTGCTATAAATGGTCAAGGAGCATCAAAATGATTACAAAAAAGGTGAAAAATGGAAAATCAAAATTTTGAAGTTTCCATGCAATGCTCGATGGTCAGTGATTTTCTCTCTTAATCATGTTTGAATAATAAATCCTTCAATTTTTTTGAACATTTGTGTTTGTTATACAGGCTTTTTACGCATTTTTGGCTTAAAATATAGCATTTTTGTATTTAAATTTACAATATCTTTGAAAGTTATGGTCGAAACTCCTTAATATTTGTTACACTTATAAATTGTTTCACCCTTAAAACATGTAAATGACGAAAAGGGTACCTTGCAGGGGATTTCCTTTAATAAAAGGGCATATGAATATAGTCTCTGGCATATTTTGACATCAAATATTAGCCCGCAAATTGTGATATTTTTTACCATTTCATTGCTATTTCTCAAAATATTACAATTGTCTTGTCTTCTACTGCTAATAATAAGTACCTGTAGTCTTTTCCATTAGAAAATTTGACTTTAGATATCTTATATTCATTTTTATTCAGCTTCCTTGGATATACTAAAGATTTTGGCAAAATATGATTTTCCACTAAGAGTGTCTGACTTTGTTCAAGTAGTAGACCCTAAAGATGCCCTGCACGATGCATATCTTTTATACATTTTAGAATATCTGAAGATAAATTTTTAGTTTAGAGAAAAAATAAAGTTAGTTTGACCATCCAAACAGTGTCAAAATAATGATACTCGAACCACCTTAAGGGCATTGGATAAGATCTAATTTCATTAATATCGTTAATCAAACCATTTTCTGCTTTATCTTTTTCCTTTCACCAAAAACTTTGGAATAAGAAATTGATACACCCCTGATTTCCAGTACGCAGTACTCTGTGCCATTTTTTTAACATTGTCAAAATAATGTCTTTTCATGACGTCATAACACGTCAAATGGCACATTGTTTGGTAATATTCTTCTTTTCGTTAGAAGAGGTAAACATTCATGCATTTAGAATCCGGTATTTGTATGAAATTTAATTTTACAGAAAAATTGAGGGCCAATTTCGGGGTCTTCTGGCCCTGCCCCTTTCGGTTCACAACTAAACTGTTGGAGGGTTATGCATGTAACCCGTACATCTATTGTGAGTGCTGTTGAGATTATCGTCAGGATCTTCTATAACTAATCTATATTCGCTTTCACATAGCGCACAGTGTGCGCACATTGATCTCCCTTGCATGTGTCGTCATTCACATATCAAGTTTGGGTAGGTCTTGTCTAATTACTTTTTCGTTTTTCGTTGAAGTGCAATGTCCTTGTTTGTCATTTCAATTAAAAATTAAATAGAAATGAAAGGAGGTCAGTATCTGAGCACCATCAATACAATGATATTTCGGTTATCGAATTTATTTTACTATGCCACTGAATCGACCCTTCAGTTAATTGGAGCCGCACACTCTCTGCAAAGTAATTGCACAAATACAATCTTAAAAAATGATAACAGAGGGCGCAACTTAAAGGAATTTTGGCTGCGTAAGAAAACTACTTTGACAAAAAGCATAATTGATGAGGATTTACCATCCGAAACACGTTTCTGGTGCATTAACATTGAGCTGAATTTTTTTCAAGAAGTTTAAGTCAGTGGAGACTGTCATACTGCAGTGCTCATCTTGGTTCCGACTGGAGATAAAGGGAAATCCCAGTTGAATATCAAAGAATCAACTGATTCGTTTTTCTTTCAAATTTCAGGAACAGGAAAGAACGGTAATATATTATATATATTTTTTTTTTATTTAACAGACTGAAAAGCAAGAAAAACAAAATTCAAAGTTAAAAAATGAATTCTTTATTACATTTTCAATGCAAATTGAAAGTCGCATGAAAATCTCGCAAAAAGGTATTGAAGTTATGTAAATTATAAAGTTTTTTTTTCAAAGTCAAGGAAGCAGCCAATCATGACACCAATCAGAATTTTTTTCCACAATAAAATAATATGACATTTACGACCTTGTGCACGAGTATTATTTACGATTGCGAATGATTCGTCGTTTCTTTTAAGATTCCCAACCTGTTTTGAAAAGAGGAAGACCCAGAGTGTTTCCATATCTCCAAAGGAGAGTCAAGCGACTGGCATATCAAGTACTTGCATTTAAATGTGCCTTCACTTTGGCGAATCAAAGTTTATATGCACAAGTTCATTGGTTCATAGGCGGAAAGCAGGTGTGGGTGTCAGAAAGTCTTCAAATGCCTGATCTGAATTCGACACATTTAGCTGAGGATGACGGAATTTTTACATCACTTGGAATCGAGGTAAAAATGTAAATTTCATTCTTTTGCAATAGTTTTTTTAAAGGGAAGGAGGTCCGACATTCCTTTTGGCCATATATAGGTATCATATTATTAAACACGTGCACGTTTCAACAGCCCGTCAAGACGTCGTTTAAGAACAAACTTAACGAACCCGAACGCAAACGAACTTAAGAGTACGTACAGGCAGATAGATAAAACAGGGAGAAGTTATTATATGAACATCATATACCAAGATTAAAAGAATTAGCATTTATTTGATTATATTGAAGAAACAGACCCTAATAGTTTCGATCTAAAGGCAACATAATGCCAAATAAAATCATAGGCCAATACCACTGTGATGATTATTTTTCATTTATGTCATAAAATTGGCATAGAGGCGACGCGTAGTTCACTTTTTAACTCATTCCCTCGAGTCATCATCTCTTGGCCAAGTATTATTTTGTCGTTGGAACGACAAACTTGTTTTGCACTACTCTTTCGTTTCATTGGGTTATTTTGTCGTGGGACCAAGTTAGCCAGCCAATCGTTTCATTTCTTGTTGTTTGTCACAAAAATACTGAAAATTTTGAAAGTATGAAATTGTGCATTTACTATAGTATTCGGACAGTCATACCAATCGTCATCTTATCATCGCCATCACAACGTCGAGTGATCGCCATCTCAATATCGTACTTTTGTCATCGCAATCGTATATGAACATCGTATCATTTTATGAGCAATTGTGTTATCTCGTTACAGACATAGTAACATCGCGTCATGGTAATCGGAATATCGTTGTGTTTTTGGTATCTTGAAAATGTATCATCACCATCATTCTGACGTATACCGTGATCATGATATCGTCATCATATCGCAGTAGTCAAAACAATAGTTAAAGCGTAAGTCCTCTAGCCCCACTACGCTGTTACGACGGCGATGATACTATTGTAAGATTTTGATAATTTGATAGACTATAGTACGATGCAACAATGTAAATAATTCGATTGACGATGGTACAATGTAACGACTGTGATAAAACAATGACGATGATGCACTATTACAATAAGGACTGCGATATGTCAATGGAGATAGAACAACATTATGATAGCGATAATGCGACAATACAATAGCAATAACGACTATGGTACGATTATGTTATTGCGACGATAAGATATCGACGATACGATGCGATGATGCTATACAAATATTTCGATTGACTATGGAACAATGAAATGATTGCGATGTAATGATGGTGATTCTATGATTGTGATATAATATGGCGATGAGTTAATGATAAGGTGGCTATAATACGATGTTAAGATTGCGATGACGGGATGTTACCATGGCAATAAAGCAACATCATGATTGGTGATGACGCGGAGTTATAGATGCGAAATGATGACGATAGTATGATTAAGAATATATGGTAGTAATGACGCGATAATTCGATAGCGACGACAGGATAAAACGAAACGATGGCTAGGATACAATGAATATGGAACGACTACCTTAGAAGTGCAAAATAAGTAACTTATTCATACGACATACTAGTAACACGCTCCTACAATAAAACTTGAGGAAACAAAATACAAAAAAGGAGAAGTGCAACCAATTTACTCGTTCCCTAGAGGTTAAAGTAGCCTCTGCTTATTAGTCCCTACCGGCTCGCCGGAGAGGACTTATAGTTTCCATCCCGTTTGTCTGTCCGTCCGTCCGTCTGTCTGTCTGTCTGTCTGTCTGTCTGTCTGTCTGTCTGTCTGTCTGTCTGTCTGTCACACTTTAGTTTTCCAGACTTTCTTTCGCTGTAGTTGCAGATATTGATCTTATTTTTGGTATGTGAATTTATCTCAATGTGATACAGATCAAGTTTGAGTTTGGTTCAGATTCTATTCTTACAAGAGTTATGGCCCCTGGACTTACATGTAGCAAATTTCATGAAATTCTCAATTTTCCGGACTTTTCTCGGCTGTTGTTGTAGATAATGAAATAATATTTTATTGTGATTACATCTTAGAGTTATATAGATTAAGTTCGAGTTTGGTCCCGGTTGACCTTTTTTACAAGAGATAATGCCCCTGGACTTAGCACATTTAATGAAATTCTCAATTTTCCGGACTTTTCGTCCATGGTATTGCAGATATTGGAATCATTTTTAGTATGTGAATTTATCCCAGTGTGATACAAATCAAGTTCGTGTTTCAATTTTATTGACCCATTTCTACAGGAGTTATGGCCCCTGCACTTAGCAAATTACATGAACTTCTCAGTTTCCGGTATTTTCATGCCTGTTCTTGTAGATATTGAGCTGATATTTGGTATGCAGATACATTATAGTCTGATAAGGAATAAGTTGAAGTTGGGTTTGATTTATTTGTTCTTACCAGAGGTATGGCCTCATAGCAAATTTCATTAAGTTTTCCTGTTTTCCTTTTTCTTAAACATATATTGAACTTATATTGATGTTAAATACATCTTTTGGTGCAAGTACAGGTAAAGGCAGAGTTGAATAACATGGATTAATGCCGGTAGGGGACTTATATCGCTTGCGATTCATAACATTTTTGAGTATGATGTTTTCTTAATATGAAGTAAAATGTAAGTAAATTCGTTCTAGGGAACTGCATGTCAGATAGAGCTATGTCACCATAGAACTGGCCTATGATTTCCTTCGTTGTATATATATTGTTATGCCATTTGTTAAAATTGAGATTCTATTTGGGTGGTTAATTTCATTTTATGTGCTTAATGATCGACCATTTCATCAACCTTGATATGTTATGTCTACTTAATAACTGATCCCTGTTTTATCTGCTATTACGTACCCTTAAGTTCGATTGTGTTTGACTTTGTTCAGTTCGTTCTTATACGAAACATCTCTAATGGCACTTAATATTGTACCGAATAGGTATTTCACCGTTTAAGATTACAGTAGAATCAAAACATTATTTTTCCAACACTCTTAGACATGTTAGAGAATATGTTTTTAAATGGAATTGGCAAAAAGTAAGAAAACATTAAAAACTATCTTGCTTTTAAATGATAATGGTGTAAGGAAGAACACTACATGTAAAGTTTCTTTTTCGAAATCACCTATTAATTTACATTCGTATGACCTCAATTTCAATACTTTTATGTATTTATTGAACTATTGCCGATTGATGTTGAGATTGGTCATCAATCGAATGAAACAAACTATACAATGTCATTCTTTAAGAGTAGATTGTCCTTTCTTTATAGAATGGACAGTAGTTTTAATTATGAGACTACGAGATAACAACAGCCAACAACATCAGTACATGAAACTTAAAAAGATCTTACGAAAATGGGAAAGATTAATATAGATTTTCTGTAAATACCTAACAAATCGGACATGTTTAGCCACGAAATGTCACAGGTTTTGGACATTTTTTGTATACAAGGTGTATATGATGGCCTCAAACGAAAATACCTTCCATTCTTTTTCTTTGAAATAAAGAAGATCCTGACGACAATCTCAACAGCACTCACGGTAGAGTACCAATTTGAGAATCGACGGACCTCTATCAAGAGGTTCCGTTACCATGGTAACCATGACCTTGTAAAAACATTCCTTTAAACAAGGCATTTTTATGCATCCCGTTTAAATGGAAACGTATTTGTAATCTTCAGAATAGATTCTTTAAATCTTCGATCATAAGTCAATTCATTCGTTATTTAATGCATCTTCTTACTGTATGTCATGTAAATTTTCTTCAATTTCAAGGAAAAAATTCTTGTTCAAAAAGTGCCTAATTTCACCTATATTTCACCTACTTTTGACATGAGTACTAAAGCAGGTGCACAGGGTTTGAATTATAGTTGCCTATTACCTGATTAGTACTACCGTAGGACTTCATGGGAATCGAAGGAAAATTATGTAGAATTATTATGCTTCCAGTGAGTTTCTTCTGTGATAGGTTCTACTCAACCATATTGTGACAGAGAACGCTTTAGGTGTACACTATCACCTTTCCAAGTGTGCTCTATCACCCTAATAGTGCACCCCTGTCTTTCCATAGCAGTGTTCTTGACATTATGTAATGCTGACCTGCTTATATATACAGACATGTCGTTTTCATGCAAAATATTTAATCAAATTTGTTTGCATACCCAAGCAAATGATCCTAGATATATTTTTTCCTTTAAAATTAATGCCAAATTTATGTTGCTATATTTTTTCATGTTCAATTTTGCCTATACTAAACGACCACACTATATAGATCTTTGCAGTCAAAGAGGGGTATCTCCAGAATATGTTTGTCTGTAACACATGGTCTTTGAAAGAGAGGTAACTCTTGCAATCAATGTTCATAGCATATATCTTGAAAACGTTTTCAATGAAGGGAATATCGGGTATACAAATTTGTTGCTGTACATTATCAAAGATCAGTAACCATTAAAAAATTGTTCCTCTGTCTTTCTACCCGTAATGATGGTAGAAGAAGGCAAAGACTATCAAAAAGCAGTTTGTGAAAAACATAAGTCTTTGTCAGACGCAGTATGAAATGAATGGCTGTACACTATCAAAACAGTCAGCACAGTAGTAACAATAGTGTTAGGTTTAGTACTCACTATGCCGAAATAGTAGTCAGGGTTCTGGCACATAGTGCACTCCCCTTCGGGCCGTGCACTATGTGCCAGAACCCTGACTACTATTTCGGCATAGTGAACACTTAACCTAACACTATTATATAAATATGATCTTTCTTTTCGGAGCATTTGGTACGGAGGTGTTAATTTAACCTTACATAAGTTAATAAACTCATTTCTGATTATGTATACCTGCTATAGTTACATTTTCAGACCAAATTTTGTGCTTTTCCAATAAGAAAAGAGACATGATTGACAGTAAATGTTACGGAACTTGGTAAAACAATCAATCAGAGATGAAAGTATGACAAATGCATCATTTGTTTGTATGAGTATCAAAATTATCAAAGTCCACTGAAAATCCTCATAAATGTCAAATATTTTACGAGACAAATCTAGAAATCTCAATCCCATTCTCTTATTGAAAGTATATCATTCATAGACGTGAAATACATTTTATTCATACTGTGATGAATTCTACTTTTCTGATAGGTTGTTCAACTGTAAATATTTAAAATCAAAATATCTAATAAAACTAGTGAAAAAAAAACAGTTCGAAATAATTGGAAATTTTGATCCTTTTATAACTAGAATCTAAAGTTAGAAATGACCTTGAGCTTTTGACAGATGACCTTGAAATTATTTAAAGGTCAAGTGATAATAATGAATGTAAATTATATAAAGGTATATCATTTCATAATCATAGAAAGGAGGGGATCTCCAACAACACTAGGTTGCAGCACCCACAGCAAAATCCCAAAACACCCATGCAAAAAACACAGAACAGATACCCACAGAAAGAGACGCAAAAGGGACAAGGAACACCAACTCACAACATAGAAACATAAAAGACTACACATAAACCAACGAGACCAATGGGCAACCGGTGCCGACTTAGGACGGCCATCTGCCAAGTAAATAGCAGACGGTGTGGTTATCCTGGATTACGTGCGCACAACCCTCTCACTTCTCCAGTTACCTAGAGGTCTCGAAGAACGCACAAATGTGGTGTAAAACAACCTCCTTACTGTAAGATGACGTCACACAAACAAGACCGCGAAACGCAGAGGCCCCAGAGACACAGATGAATATGTAAATGGATATAAAAAGAGGGCATGCGTAATACATTCCGTGCTCTGCCGGCTGTAGCGAGCTCATGTATGTAATCACCCGAGGAGTCCGACTGACATTCAGAGAGGACAGGTGGTCGGGGCCCTGTCTTCTCTAAAGAGGTTTGGACAGGGCCCGTCATGGAGTCCCGTCGTCACAGTCAGTCAGAGTGCAAGTCTTAAGAATGCGCTCGTACAAGACTGTATATTGGTCAAGTACCAAGCTTAGTGTCCGTCTGGTGACATTAGGATCATATCCACGGTATAAAAGGCGTTTGATGACTCTGACGCATTTTCGATACATATGCTGTCTACCTTTGATCCTTCTTATTTTGTTAATTATGTCACCATAAAAAGCAGGTTGTGAAATACCTAAAGTAATATACTCCATTGCTTTTATGGGTCCGAATTTCAAAAGAAGTTGATCATAATTTTTGTAAAATTTCCAGAAAGTCTTTACTAGTTTGTGAAAGCGAAAACCTTGACCTAAAAGTTTCTTTGTAATTTGCAGATTTCTATTATGAAAATCCAAAACATCAGTACATGCTCTAGCATACCGGATGAGCTGTGAAATAAAGATACCGTATGACGGTAATCTAGGGACATCACCGTCAAGCCAGGGGAAGTTTACTATGTTGAATCCAAAATCATCTCGTTTGTCATATACACTTGTATGAATTTCTCCATTGACAATTTTGATATTTAGGTCCAAAAATGGTGTTTCAGTGTCTGTAAAGTTTGCCTTGTTTAGAGTCAATTCTTGTGGATAAATAACATCTTTATACTTTTCAAAAACAGGATTATCGATAGTAAGAATATCATCCAGGTACCTAGAAGTACTAATGAAGCATTTCACATCATCATGTTTTCTTTGCTTTTGAAGATTTTGAATAAATCCCTTTTCATATGTGTATAAAAATAAATCTGCAACAAGAGGCGCACAATTTGTACCCATAGGAATCCCTACAACCTGCTTGTAGAGATTCTCACCAAATCTTACATAAATGTTGTCCAAGAGGAAGGACAAGGCACTACACAGGTCGCTACATGTCCATGATTTGTATGATTTGTATTCTGTAGCGGAAAAGAAACCCTTTGATTCAGATGTACAAATATAAAGTTTCCCCTCTCGATTATAGCACCATTTAATGAGTTTGGACAATTGATCATTGATCTTGTCGTGACACAAAAATTGGGAAAATAATGTTTTTAAATATGCAGTATATGAAGATATTCATTCCATGTTGCTGTAGCAACGGTATTTGATTAGAATTCTTAACAAAATGGTGATTGTTTCCAGCAATGGACATAATTTTTTCAAGATGACATCAAATACCTAGAATATGTGCCAAATTTGGGGTAGGGCCACGAGTCCCCTAAATCGGCCCTCGATTTTCTCTAGAAAGAAATTTCATGTGGAATACTTGATATCTCTTATGTAAATACACAAATGTTAACCGCTTTTAATAAAAAGAAAATTATCACCAAACATAGTGTCATTTACCTGTAATGACGCCATGAAGTGACGTCATTTTGACGTTATTGACAAAATATGGCGAAAATTGCTTGGAATTTTGTCTTTTGTGGAAGAATTCAATGTGGCCGCATGCGTTAACTGAGATAAAACGATTATGACAAAAGGATATAATGATAATCTTTCACATATAATTTTTTCATCCTAGTTAATGCGTGCGGCCATTGCTGATTTTATAGAAATATGTAGTTTCTCCATCAATTTCACGGAATATGACCACCTTTAGTGTTTTAAAACGGCTAAAATATATTGATAAACGCAATGTTTAGAAAAAGATTGATTAGTGATTCAGAGGAGAACGTTTCAAAATGTCAAATTGCAGTTAAAACTTCTATAAAGTACAATGTTCAAAATTAGGGCCAATATCGGGCTTCGTTGCCCTACCCCTTTAAAGACTTTTAAATCTTCAAAATTGTCAAAAACGTGCCAAAATAGCCCTAAAAGCAGACCTTTTTTGCCTATTTTTTACATATTTTGACTAAATATCAACAACTTTGTTATCGCCCCCTCCCTTAAAAAGGTTATTCTTTTTAGAGTTGAACTTACAAGTAAAAGTTTTCTATTCATAAAGTACGTTTTGACGCTTGTTTTCATGGCGACAGAATACCATATTTATAAGGATGTCAAAAAGATGAACCTCGTTACCATGGCAATCGTGGTTGAAATAAAACAATATATTTTGTTATTACATTTTTGTTAATCACAGAACATTCCTTGAAAATCCATGACATGCCATGGCCAGCTGTTTTATGTTTTTACAGAGAATCCATATCAAATATGACTGCGATAAAAAATTTAATTTCCAATTTATCATCTATTTATCATTGTCCGTTGTGAAATTCTCACACTGATAACATATTGATAGTCCTTTTCGATGATTGATCAGTTTTATTTAGTAAAACAGAATCCATTTTCATAAACATACAACATCGCAGGAGATGCTTACTCTTCCTTGGCACCTGGTCTCACTCCCATATCGGGAGTTCGCTTCTTTTGATGTGGTGGAGGTTTTTATTTGTTTGCTTTGGCTCCTGTTTTATCCTGATTTTGTACGCCTTCGGTTTCTGATTTTCTGAATTTTGTGCTGTATACAGTGATATGGTCATTATCAGTATTTGTCATTATTGAAAAATGGCACGTCCCAGCGGAAGAAGTCTGGAGGGTTTTTTTTTATTATTTTCTTATCATTCTTAATTTTAATTGCAGCTCTCATGTGCTATTCGATTGAAGATGAGTCCATATGGAAGAGCAAGTCGGCTTTCTAATCGGAGTGAAATATTCTACGCAGGTGTAAAGGTAATTATATAATGAATCTTTGAACAATCATTGTTCTAAGAATCATTAGTTAAGGATAAATATCCATTTATGAATTTTCCCAGTTTTCTTCTTCTGAATTCTTGTCCAGTGTCCAAAGTACGAATCATCCTGAATTTAATTGAAACATTCTATAATTCTCGACAGCAATTTATATACGCCTAAGCTTCCGTTTCAATCTTACTAATGACAAATATGGATAATGACCATATCCCTGTATACAGCACACAATCGATAATTCAAAAATCAGAAACCGAACGCATACAAAATCAGGACAAAACAGGAACCAAAGCAAACAAACAAAAACCTCCACAATATGAAAAGAAGCGAACTCCCGATATGGTAGTGAGACCAGGTGCCCAGGAAGAGTAAGCATCTCCTGCTTGCATGCAACACCCTCCGCTTCAATTCGGTAGAACTGTCACATCCGGTAACTTCCATTTCGGAAGACATAGAGTACAATCTTTGGTTGGATGGTTCAAATGGTCAATGACAGAATATCACCCACCATTCTGGAGAGTGGGACATCATAGTGAATGACGAGTTCCCCGTATCGACCGTAGAACTTCCTCAGTGACGATGTTAGTTGGTCACAAACATATCCCTGACTGAGAAGTTTATCTGAAAGACGCCTAGCTCTCAGAACAAAATCCGTATATTTGGTACTTGCTCTGGCATAGCGTATTAACTGAGATATGAACATGCCATAAGCAGGCGATGAAGGGATGTTGCTACTCAGAAAATGAAAGTTTGTAATGCTGAAATTGAAGTTGTCACGTTTGTCATAGATTGAGGTGTTCATGTGACCATCAGTGTCGTAGAACAACATTATGTCCAAATAGGATGCTGAATTATTTGTCTCTGTAGTTTATTTAACTTCAAGCTCTGAAGGATAAATACTGCTCAGGTAATCCGCGAATTTTGGATTATTGATGGACAACACATCGTCTATGTATCTGTAAGTGAAGTTGAAGTCAGAAGCTAAGTATCTTTTCCCTTCAGAGACCACAGATTGAATGAATTCAGCTTCGTACGAGTAAAGAAAAATGTCGGCAAGGAGTGGTGCACAATTGGTCCCCATTGGAATTCCGACAATTTCCTGGAAGACCTTTCCGCCTTTCCTTTATCAAGTTTGATAGTATAAACGCTCGTATACAATTAACGTAGCAGATGACCGTCCTAAGTATATACCGATTGCATTTGGGTCTCCTTGGTTAATGTTTTGTCTATGATGTTTGATGTCGTGTTTGCTTTTCCTTGTCCCTTTTGTGTCTCTTGCTGTGTGTTTCTTCTCTATGTTTTCACTTAGGGTGTCTGGTGTCTACAAGATGTACGTTCATATTTTAGTAAATATATCAGTCTATCGGCAGATGTGCCAATGCAAGGGGAGTATATTCATTTTTTTTTTTCAGTTTCCTTTTTTTATACACAGGGTATAATAAATAAATCCTTTAATATATTTCTTGCTCTGGAAAATCATATCACGAAATCCGATTATTTTTTTCTTTCTTTCTTTCTTTTTTTTTTTTTTTTGGTATTGTTGCGCAACCCCTCTCACAGCAGTTAAGAATATATCATTCCTTTATTTTATTTCATCATTTCTTTAATACAACTCTACAAAATATACGTTCGCATTCTAGTACGTCTATCAGTCTATCGGCGAGATGTTCCCATACAAGGGAGAATATTCAATTTTTTAAAGTTTTTTTATGAAAAGGGTATACTAAATAAATCCTCAAATTAATTTACTTATTTTTTATTTGCAAAAGAACAACGTTCTGTCTAATTATAACCTTTGAAACATACTTCCTTCGATTCGTTTATTAGGTTTTGAATCCCGTTCTCATAGTACCTACTAGGGATATAGCCAAGGTATACGTACAAACAACCGTGCCTATTGGATGTACCTATCAACACGTACACGATTTAGAGCCGTCAATGTGTTCATTGTACGCCGAAGTAAGTCAGTTCAATAAGTCTTGTCCAGGAACCTCAACAAATTCAGATGACCCCCATCTCTGTGGAATAACCATACGAAGTAATGTATGGTCCAAACCGGTTCCAATGAAAGTTATTTTCCAGAAAAGGAGATCAAGTGGTTCGCAAGACAATGAAAGGCTCATTTTGTCCATGCGAGTATTACCAACGATAACATCTTCGATGTGGACAGGACATACTGACTTAAAAGCTCTTATCTGGGTGCGTAGAAATTTTAAAGATATAAACCTTAAATTGATAAAGGTATCGCTTAATATTAATACAATATATTGTTCATGACAACGGTTCACTTGATTGTTGTAAATTGTATACACAGCAATGTTGCACTTTGTTATATTTCTTTGTTATGGTATATATACAAAGTGGTTCGAATATATGAAAAAAACCATGTATATGGTCTGAATAAGAAGCTTGTCACAAACTTATGTGAACTTTTCGATGGAAACACGGTAGAAATCAATTGCAAGTATTTCTACACAATTAGATTACAAGTATTAAAAAAAATAAGAGGGTCCAAACTCTGCTTACACATACCGTTCACCAGTCAGGCATGTCCAAATTTGTCCAATTTTTTTTTCAGTAGTACTTCAGTTCAAATTGATTAGAAACAGCTAAAATATCAATAGCATTAGCAAAACCCCGGTTATAATGAATAACAGAATATCGTTTATTTTTGTGTCCAAGGAGAAAGCATGTTCACATATAAAAAGGAAAGATAATTGGTTTAATTATAAAATAAGATGAGGTCATATCGGCATGATTATGTCACCATCGTTTGATGTTCATTAGTATATCATTGCTCTAGTTGTACCCGTTTGATTAATGCATCGTTCGTCTTAGTTTAATGATAAGTAAAATGTAGCATACCGTTAAGATGCATTTGAAAAGATGCCTCATTGACGTCAAATGTTCTCGGACTTTTAGTCTGGGATGTATCACTGGGTTGGGTGCCTCCCCCCTCCCCTTTGATCATCAAAAACCGGCCTTAGCTTGTAGCATTTTGCGCTCTTTCAGATAAAAAAATGTTTCATGGAAATTTCCATTGTGGAAAAGTGGTGTTTTGGGGAAAAACATATTTTTTCAGTCAAAAATCACTGAAAGTAGGAAATGAAATATACCTTTTATATGGTTGACGTTTTTAAAAATTGAAAAATGTGAATATATATTATTATTTATGCTCTTTCAGATGCTCTTTCAGATGAAATAAGTTGCAAGTTCCAATTCCTATTCTTAAGATACTTTCAAGAAGTCTCTTACTGATACGGCTGCTTCAATTGAGATATCGCCACTTTGCAACCTACCTAAAAAAAATAGTGCTTTTTCTAATTTTAGGATTTGCTGTCTGACATATGCAAAATGCAAGAACAAGAATATTGTCCTTCTTGAAATAAAAAATTCAATTCCTACAAAGTAAATGCATCACAAAAAATCAGCGATACATTTCTTGCTTTCACTGCACGTTGACGGCGTAATAATATATTACTTCTGATCAGAGTTATCTTCATTGTAATATTGAGACGAAACGATGAGAAACGAAAGTAGAAACAAAGCACAATCTTGTTGAAAGAAATAGGAAATTCTGGCTATTGAAATGAGAACTTTTTGAAATTACCAGCAATAATAAACTTAAGGTCAGGGTGGCGACTTTTAATGGAAATGAGGTAGAAGAAAGATGGATATGTCCATATGTAAAAGAACATCTCCTCTACCTATTCAGACCAAAAAATCAAAATTTGCCCGTCTCGATTTTTGGCTACAAACGTCCATTTTTTGGCCTATTTTAACATTTTCGTCATTTTAGAGAATACCACATCATAACTTTACATACCTCTGCAATGCATGAAATTTCAAAAAGTCATACATAGCCATATTTTTCTGGATTCTTATAGCTTGTGTATGAGTTAAAGCCTATTTTGGAAAATTATGCTAAAATAAACAGTTCTAAGGAGCGTATTTTCTTATAGATACGATTTTGCTGGTTGCCATGACAACAACTCATTATTTTTATTAATAGCTAGAAGGTCGCCAGATACACAATTTTTTTTCTATGTATAAAGCTATGGTATTGCTTCATCCTAAAGCAGTCAAACAATATGTACTCGAATTCGTTTTTTAAGCAAAATGACTGTTTCTATATATAGCACAATAATTTGTGCAAAAAAAATCAACATTTTGACCAAAAAAAACATAGAGATTTACTCCAAGTTCGAATTTCTAATTTTCTCATTTTCAAAGAGTATAATGAATAGTATATATTCTGATGTTTTAATCTTTAGAAGCAGAACTCATGCGAAAATGACAATTTTTTCCCTATTTTCGGAGATTTTTCATTGAAAAATATGCATTTTTCCCAAAAATACCCATTCAGCAATGAAAATTTCAAGGAGTATTATTCTTTTTTTTTAAATAATACAACAAACTGAGTTTATGCCATTCATCGTTCATGTCGGTTACAAATATTATGTGATGTGAAAGTAGAGTTATCTCCCTGTAGTCGCAACCCTAACCTCAAAGTCACAAAACTACGTACGTGCAACCGCTCTTTTACCGGAATCAAATATACGGTAGGCTGTCAGTAATTTAGACATACATGCATGGTCTTTTTAGTTTCTATAGAATCAAATGGGTTAATTAATCAAAGACACTGTTCTAGGTTTAAGTCATGAGAAAAAAATGTAATTTAAAGTATACCACTTCTAGTAAATATAAACAGTTTGTGTTGTTTATAGAACACATTGAGCACACAGAAATGAATAATTTATTAATATTACTAAGCTTCAAATCCTATGAAAAAAATCATCATTATCTAAATACTTAAACAATAAAATGATTCAACATTCATCTGCTGACTATAAATTTCTGTCCTTCTGTCCATTGATTACTGTGTGTTTTGGGGTAAAAAAAGTCGAATTTTTTTGCAAAGTTCACAGAAATTTGAGGAAATTTTAATTTATTCCTGCTTCTCAGCTCCTCAATATTGCATATAATCGTCCATTGATAATTTAAAAAACATCTTTAAAGTCTCCTCTTTCAAATGACATACATTTTATATTCTTTTTTTTTTTTGCAAAATCCTCGAAATTAATTGATTTATACAGAAAACTGCATTTTCAATTAGAAATCTCAGATTTCTGTATACTTATTCAAATAACCCTTATTAATTATGAAAGCAATGATTGAAAGCTATTTCCTAGTGAACCTTTTCACACTCTTTCAGATTATATATGTTTTACTAACATTTCATTCAAAATCAGAGTGTTTTGGGGGGAAAATATATTTTTTCATAAAAAAAGAGCTGATTTCTGGATAATATCTATTGAATCTATATAATTTATTAAAATGATAGCAGGAATGTATTTTCATTTGTAATTGTTTAGGTTCACTCATGAATTACTTGTTTGAAACATAAAAAGTATATTTTCTGCTTAATTTTGGGAAAAAATTAATTTATTGGTAATCAAAATAAGTTACTTTAACACTCGGTTACATTTCAATCTTTTCAGCTTGATAGACAGACCTATGCTTGCAGAACTTTCATATATTCTTCGTGAGTATTTTTGAATACGATTTATAAAATATCTTCATTTCTGCAATGTTTCGGCTTGTAAAGAAAAAAAGTGCAATGAGGTATACGATTTATACATTAATTTTTTGCCAATGCAATATGTTTGCATTTTCTTCTCAAACGCTGCGCCAAAATATAATTTCAAAACTTAGAAAAAGTAAAGTCTTCATTATTTGGATTATCGTCATCGGGGATTTTCTTTGCTCCTCAACAGAGTATTTCATTTGCAAAGTTTGGTTTTGTATTTTGCTTGCCCTTTAATTCATTATGAAATTTGAATTATCTTTTTGGATGTTGTATTGAATGAAAAGCACTTTGGCTGGAATCATTACCGATGAGGATTTTATATTCTAAAAACTTGTCTAGTGCATAATAAATTTGGTTTGAAATTTTCTGCATGAAGGTGTAGAATTGGAAACCTTCCGCATTATTTCACTTATTGATCCTATTGCTTGCGATTCTCAAGATAAAACAAAACTCGAAGTAGAGAAATGAACAAGGGTTTTTATTCCGCTTATATCATCATTGCTGTATTAAGGTTCATAGTTACAACCTTTCCAAAACACCCAAAACACTGTTTAACATCGCAGGTTATTTTTATTGATTTTATTGGTAGAAAACAATGTAATGTATAATAGTATTCTAATGCACAAAGTATATGTCAACGAGCTTCCGGTGGATTTATGACCTTCCAAATAAGTACATGTCCATTTTTGGTCATTCTTTTTTAACGAAAGAAGGTATAACAAATAAAAATATGAAATCTAACACTGCTTGTACGTCAAATTCTATGAAATATTATACAATTATGGACTTTTTACGAGGTGAATATGGTGTGATATTTTCTTTATTTGAAAATATCACACTATATTCACCGAGTGAAAAGTCTACAATTTGTTTTATTATATAGTGGATTTCCTCGGTATTTCTAAAGCTACCTTTTCGATGTCTGGAACCGACCTTTCTTTTTTAAAAGAAATATTTCGAAGACAAAATAAGCATAATCTGTCGATGAATTTCGCTAAACGCAATACAGTTATCATTCAATTAGTCAAATAAGAATGATTTCAGATCCAAAATCCATCGTTGTTGTTTGGTTCAAAGTTCAAGGATTTTATAGCCCAGCTTCCGTGTCCTTGCTGTTTTTAACGAAATGACGTCAATGACGTCCCAGATATGAATTTTGCACCTTTTCGATATTTCAAAGTAAACCAGAAGCAAGAGTTTCCGCGGTAGTGTTATTTTATGAAATCGCCCCTCAATTGTTATTTTCATCTAAGTTCAAGAGGTTCCTCTGACATCCCTTTAGTTCAACGAACAACTCATTTTTTGAAAATTCAGTCTTGAACAGAAAGTAAGACTTCATAAGGACACGGAATAGTTGCATCCGTCGTTACAGAATAGTTCCTTCTTGGTCACGTTGTGTCATGGTGTTATTATTGCGCGGCATTTCGAAACCTATTTGTTAAAGGGATAGAACTCGGGGTTTCAAATCAGAAAACATTTTGAAAAAGGATATTTCATAATTTTTACAAACAAAAAACAAAAAAATAAAATAAAAGTACATTTTATTCATTCAGACAATGGAAACTGCAATAAACTTATTAATATCACAGTAAAACAAGTAAAATACTGCAATTGCGTTCTATCTTCGATAAATATTATAGGCATTCAATATCCCCCTTTTTGTTGTTCTACTGGTCTACTTGCACATATTTCATGTCACCATTACAGTCGTTAGATGACAAATTCTTTTTTGATTGTTAAATGATTTTACATGTTCAATGTAAGACGATAAAAAACAGCATGCCCTGCATTTACGGATTTATGAAGTGATCATATAATGTTAGTCCGTCGGCATACTTTTTGTTCATCAAACATGCTCGGATATTCAGCATTATGACATCCAGCGTGGGTCAAGGTCATCCTCGAGATCAGTGTGACTTATACTGTATCGACAGGAAACTTGAAGCCACGCACTCTCTGTAAAGTAAATTTAAATTCTAAAAAATAAAACCAGAGGGCAATGGTAAAATGAATTTTGGCGGCGTATGAAAAGCACTTTGGCTGGAAGCATCACTGATTAGAATTTAATATTCGAAAAACGTGTCTGGTGCATGAAAAGTGGTTTGAATTTTTCTTCAAGAAGGTATATAAAGTTGGAACACTACCGTATTATTATTCAGGATCAAATAGCCTTTGGGCAATATTAAAATGTGAATGTACTTTCCATTCCTATATTAAACGTATACAAAACATTCTCCGTGATTCACTGTGGGGGGGGGGGGGAGGGTTTAGGCAATAATCCTGAAATAATTAGTTTATATTAGGTCCAAGAATATTCGCACTCAATCTGTAAGAAAAGGAAAAAATGTAAAACGGAAACTTTTTAAAATTCACTTTGAGAAGATTTGACTTTCAGTACTATGTAATTCGTCATAAAAATGCTTCTGTTCCATAAATTCAAGTAAAATTATCTTTCACATAGCGGAGAGAAATTGCGACATAAGGGCAATATCCCCCCTTCCCCATATCGCATGCTTGCTGTTCTAAATACACGTATCAGTACTCAGCATATTTGTGAGATCTAGCTCATTTCCAACCCGCGTGTAAAGAAGAAAAAAATATTGTTTATTAGATTTGGCTTATTTGAACCCTGCGTTTTAATCCAACAGTTGTTTTACAAAATTAATCAAACAAGCATTTCCTTTTTTCAAGATTTTCTCGCAGAGATGACAGCGGGCAGCAGAATGCGCTTTCAGCATTTTCTCTGATTGAACACAACCATCAACGAATTGCTTTACACTCATTTTAATCAAGATTCAAAGGAAAACAATAGAAGTCCTAATCTAATCAATATACAGCAATTTTATTTAGCCTAATCCCTAAAAAACTAGTTCACTTATCAGGACGTAGGTTAGTCAGCGTCAAATAATAAAGTGCCGATGAAATTTTGGCGCGTTTTTCGTGACGTCATAGATAACGTGACCTCGATTTTTGGCGACGAGAGAGACTCCGAAGTGATATCTTGTTCGGATGGTGTATCCTTGAACCTTAAATTCATTTCATATTATGCATACTGATAACATTTTAAACTTATATGGAAAAAAACAAATAATTACTCAAACTTTCATGGAATAGTTTTCTACTATGAAGAAAGTATGCCAATACAAACACAATTAATAGAAATATTCTAGATAAATGAAATGATTTCCCTTTTTGTATTTTCTTCTGTTTAAGCTGTTGGAGATGGTGGAAGTTTTTCGATGTTTTACGAAATTCATGTTTGTTTGTCGCGTTGTGGTCTTCTAAGTCCCTTGTTTTTGTATAATTTGCACGTTATAAGTGTATGTCATATGGCAGAAACTCGCAAGCAATACGGCAGATCGCAAATACTTCTAACCAAGACTATACGAATGTTCTCCCGCACTCTTTGATTGTTCTCCATTGTTATGACGTCATCAATTTTCTTGGGCAGAAAAGTGCATGCCCAAGTTTGAAGAATGGTTTAGGTAGGGACACGCTGCACGCGCTGTATTTGCGATCTTGCGTATTACTAAAAAGAAATAACGGAATCTCCAAAAGACTGGGTAGCAGCGTCCACATTAAAACACCGACAAATTCAAGCGAGAACACTGATTCCACAAGAACATAAAAAGACACAAAAGAGACAAGGTTCGCCAAAAACGACATGAAATCATTAAACAAAACACTACACATAAAACGACCAGACCAACCTGCAATTTCGGCCCTATTTTCAAAGCTGTGTATATATTTTTGATATTCTAGTTTATTAAATGTCAAATGTATGGTAGTCCAAATTAGGAAAGCCTTTTTTGATTTCACAGTTCTATACTGAATAATACGTCCCTCAAAACGTCTAAAAAGGTTGGAATCATTGAAAATATCAAGAAATGAGCGATATTTCGATACAAAACTATGAAATAAAGTAGCACTCCAGGCCTTGCCCATGAATATTTTTGTATCAATTGATGGATTTCTAATCGGCCTTATAATTTGCATAAAAACATTCGTGGGCGAGGCCTGGATCGTAGATGAATTTTGACGATTTGTGTGTAAAGTACGATGAATTTCCTTAGCTTTGCGTCATTCAGGCTAAATGATGTCAAACATGACGTCATTCATCACGCGCGTGATGTTACGAGGGCTCAAAACTATGACACGATATTTTCTCATATATTCAACATTGCAAAAAGTGATAATTAATCATTCGTTCATCAAAAGCATTTTTTGTCGAAATTATAGGGCCGATATGAGGGGTTAGCGCACCTAGTCCTTTATGCCGATTAAGGACAGTCATTTGTCACGCTAGTTGAAAATGGTCAGATATCCTGATTACGTATGCATAACCCTTCGAATATCCTTTTACATTGGACATTGGTTAAGAGGAACGCAAATGTGCTATTGTTCTCACTATAAAAACACTACAAAACATTTTTAGGAGGGCTGTTTATTTCATTTTCATTCAGTAGCATAGTTGATAAAATCAATATCAAGAAAGCAGACTTAAGTTTATGACATAACAGGAACTTTAAGTATCTACAGACCGTTGGACCGACTTCGTCTTAATAAAGCTTAACCAATAACAAAAGTTTGTACAGCGACGAAGTTCTTTCACACAAAACTCGAAAAGGAATTCTAGCGAGATTTCTATAGGAAATACTTATTCCCCGTCGACTACTTTATCAGTATAAAATATGTACCCATCAAATCAAAAGTGCTGGTTACGACTGATGTTTTATTCAATGAATGTTAAAGTTTGAGGTCACGTTTATTGGCTTAATTGAGTTAAAGTCAAAATATTTGTATCAATACATACACTTAAAAGTAGTCGCAATATCAATTTTTCATAATATTTTGTTTATCTTGTCAACTTCAACGCAATGGTCTCGATTTTATACTTACTCTAAAAATGTCACTGCTGATTGACCCAAGTTCCCCGATGGCACAAGTCATGTAGCTATATGTAGGTTCCGACAAATATATTTGATCGTGTTCTTCATAAGCATTCAAAATTCACCGATCCCTAATTACATGACATTTCATAAAACATGGTCCTTACGCAACATATATCACCTTCCTTTTCAATCTTTTGTAACCTTTTGAAAATGTTTTCACTTTTTTTATGATCATTATTTGGCTTAAGGATGACTTACGAGGGTTCTATAACCGAAGCATGCATGTCTGGTGCATTGTGTTTTTACTTGTTTTGATGAATGATGCGATCACTATGAAGACTTATAACAATTAAATTCAATAACTGGATTTACGAAAATCCTACCTGAATTAAAAAAAAACATATCAAATTTACCAGACAAACAAAAGAAAATAACCTTAAGGCGATGGACATAACAAATGTTTCTAGATTAAGATCAAGGAAAGGAGGGGATCTCCAACAACACTCGATTGCATGACCGATGTATCACCATCCTGAAAAAAGCAGTACACCTAACGGCATATATACATTTTCCTGTTGTTTAAGTTAAGTGGAAATTGTGTTAGCCATATCATTTCCTGTTTAATTGTTACATTTGTATATCTTTAGTGTTCAGTTGAATTGGTATTAGTGTTAAACGCCTTCGAATTCAAAAGCATCATTTAATAACAGAACGATGTTCAGCATGGACTAGACATTCACGTTTCGGGTACTAAACCCTCGTCAGTGATCATAAATCTAAACAATGTAATATGGCCAAAGAGTGTGTACCGAAAGACGTAGCAGGGTGGGTGGGATATGATGCTACAGGGCCCACGTTTTAGAAATTTCAAAAAATTTGATCACAAAAATTTTCGAATGCGATGAAGAAACGATCGACCGAAGTTGATCGAACTTGGCTACATGTGCCCTCGGGGACTCCTGGTCCACTAGCAGTGACACTCACCAAGTGTTATAAATGTTAGACGTCTTCAAATTCAAAAGCATCATTTAAGGTGGCAGTCTCTCCATAACCCCATTACTTCCCTACATTCAATTTTCTTCATAATTGCAATATTAATTAACTATGATGTCATGCGTCTTTTGCTAAAGTTTGAAAGAAATCGAACCAATCGTTTTGCGTGGGTCGCAATTTAAAATCTCCAAAGTTTGTCCTCCTTTCAATGCAGAAAATGGCGACTTTGTCAAGAAATTTTGTTCGCAGATATTCATTGGGCCTGCAAATTTATAAATCATCAGCTTTGCATTTCAAAGTTTATGCATACATCATTCATTTTTAGTCAAATTTTGATGTTTTAATGTCACCATACTTATTTTAGAAGCGATTATTATAGAAAATAAGGATAAACATGTATCGCTCTGAAGTTCCGAAAATTATCACATTTACATAGCTCATGAAAAACGTACCATTTAACTTCAATACAAAAAAACTAATGGAAAAGAGATTCATTACATATCTTAAATTTGTGTAAATTACAGAGATAATCGAACCTATTTTACCGAGTTAGCGCCATTTGGGTTACCGCTACCCCTTCTTTTTTTAATGCCGCAATACGTTAAGTCGATGTTAAGCATAGCGTTGTATGTCTTGTCGTTAATTTTTTTAATCAACATGCTTACACGAAATTGTAAAATTATTTTGAATAAATAACAGTTATCATTATTTAAGAATTAAGTCGTGATTCGTGCATTTGACTCCGTTGATATGCCGATTAAACACGGGAAGCAACCGAACAAAATGCAAATTTAAAAAAAAAAATAAGAAGAAAAATTAAAAAAGATAAAGAAAAATAGGATGAACTGTCCAATGCGCGGGTATAGATGGAGTCGAGTTGATTAGAACCGAATACCACCCCCTCCTGGACCTCTCTTTTTGAAATTCGTACAACTTATCATTTTCCCGATTTCTCTACTCGAACCGTCATAAGCTTTCCTAATACACAGCAGTCTGCGTATAACGTTTTACGAAAATTGGTGGACGAGCCAGCACATTGAAAACCGCAGACAAAAGGTCTTAAATGCCAAAAGAAACAAAAGATTGGGCAATTTATCAATGTCCACACCCATCATATAGTATATATATTCTTACTTGAAAATATGATGAATATCAGAAATTACAAGAGGGTAGGTACCCTTATGTTTGGAGCCATATCTTGATCATTTATAAATGTGATTTTTTCACCATCTATATACATTATCTTATGAAATGATGCAATATGAAGAAATTACATCTGTTCATTTTTCAAAAAGTGGGATATACTATCTATTATTAGTCCAAAATGTGAGGAAAGTATAGGGGGTACCCTAATGTTTGGAGTCATATCTTGATCATTATAAAACTCTGTACCTGTATGCTTTTTTTTTCTTCATCTTCATGTATAATATCATGGAATATTACAAAAACAAAAAAAAATATGTTTCTTTTTGCAAAAAGTTGGATTTAGTATATGATATTGGTAAAAATGTGATGAATTGTAAAGGGTTACCCTTATGTTTGGAGACATATCATACTTAGATTTACGTTAGAATATCACTCTATGTGTTATATTTCTTCTATATGACTTGTTTCAATAAAATAAAACAAAATGAATAAACATACTATTATAATTATTGAATTTGGAGGGTTCAAAATCATATCTTTATATTTGATATTTCTCAGTCTTATTGTGCAAGGGTACGTTTCTATAATGTACTGTATTTTTGATGAAAAAAATTACATCTCTATGTCTGTGTTTTATTTCTCATTCGGACCATTTTGTTTAGGAAAAAAGCCTTAAATACAAATTTCGTCAGTTAAATCTATTAGTAGGGACCCACCTTAAAAAAAGTAATCGTCCCAGATTGCCGAGCCCCTTTCTACTACGAGACATGTTTTTTTTTTCTTCTAGATGAACTTCTTATCAAACAAAGGTATCTTATAAAGCTAAATGTATTCTATTTACACTAATCACACTCAAATATAATCGAAGTCATATGGTCATAATAATCAGATAACATTAGAATTCTTTCGACATTTACGGAATGAAACATGCCGTATATCAAGGGATTTATGTAAATACTGAAAATATCACTGACAATATAATAAATACAGTCAAACCTGTCTTATGTGACTTTGCAAGGGCTGACAGAAAATAGGTCACATAAGACAGGTGGTCACTGAATACAGGTTCAAGCTGATCTGACTTTGACAAACAAAACTTGCGTAATGTAAGAGCAATACTATTAAATGAATCACTGCATTTATCAATTCGTGTATTTATTGATTAATCGTATTACACATATAAAATCACATTACATTTAATTTATCACAGAAGATTGAATTATGAAAAACACTGATGAAGAGATTTTATGTAAAATATTATGTAGTTGGGGTCCTTTGCAACACTAAAAGTCGTAATATACAGGTTCGGAATTTGGTACGGGACAGACAAATCTCGGTCGTTGTCGCGTTAGACAGGTTGTCGCTATATACAGGTTAATTTGATGAGAAAATTGCTCGGGAGGAATAAAAAAGGTCACATAAAGCAGGAAGTCGCTAAAAAGAGGGTCACTTTAAGACAGGTTTGACTGTAATTGTATAAATCTCGGAAACATATTTAATATATATGTAATGCTCAATTTCAGGAAATAATACAGAGAAATGATAATAATGATAAAGAGAGTAACGGTAACCTCCGTGCACCGCGCGGGAAATTCCCCCATTATGACGTCATGATTAAGTCATGCAAATGCTTGTCGTGAAAACAGACGATGGTAACGCCAGACAACAAACGTTCGCGAGATCAATTTTGAGTTACGTACCTTACCCTGAGACTACCATCTTAAAAACTGCATGGACCAGACATACACGTTTCTGGTACCTAACCATCGTGAGTGATCCTCAATCTAAACAATGTAACATGACCAAAGATTGTGAAAATTATTATATCCAAAATATGTACCGAAAGACCTAGCAGGATGGTTGGGATATGATGCTAAAGCACGACCATGATAAAATATCATGAGAATCTATCATAGATAAACTATTTGTAAAGAAAAGTTCCAGAAAAAATTATCATTGATTGGTTATTCCATAAGGTTTTTGATTAGAATTCTCTGTAAAACTACCATGTTCTAAGATAACCGATCCAGTATGATACAATAACATCCGAAACATACCCGCTATGTTATTAATTTTAATTGAGTATTTTAAGCTCACCTGAGCGAAGATCAAATGAGCTATTGTCATGATCGGTCTTCCGTCCGTCTATCGAATCTATTTGTTGTTTTTTCTTACATTTTCGATATCTCCTTTGCGACTGCTACATAGACTGTTGAAGAAACCCTTCAGGAAGCCAGTACGCAAGGTCCTATACCAAGTGTGTGTTTTCCGTGCCTATTGGTAAACAAATGACCGCAAAGGGCTCTGATTGGCTGCTTTTTTACATCTAATGCAACCACACCGAATATGACCTCACCTTACAGGTAGCAAAATCTAAATGTCCTCTTTGCAATTATGTTTTTCGAATTCAGAATTCACTCCAAAACTTTAACCATCTCATCAAAAATGTGTAAGAACCATCAAACTTTCTTTTAAACCGTGAATATGATCCTAATGTCACCAACCGGACACTTGGAATGGTACTTCACCAATCTTTTGTCCTCTCTTAATGTCAGCGGGACTCCTCAGATGATAACATGTATGAGTCAGAGAACGGACTGTATTATGTACGCCCCCTTTATATATCCATTAACATAAATTAATTACGTGTTGTCTTTTTGTTTCTATGTCGTATGTCTCTATTTCGGCTCTAGCTGTGCTCGTCTTTTCTGGGTATTTTTTTGCGTAGCGGGTGTTTTGCTGTTGTTGCTGCAACGGGGTCTTGTTAGAGATCCTATCTCTCTTTAACAGGAAGGAATTACTTAAAGTCCCCTTTAGTAATTAAGTTTGTGTTTTATGCCGATTGGTCAACAATTATGACTGCCAAGCGTTCTGAACGGCTTACTCATTTTCAAAATCTCCTCAGAAACCACTGTACACTTTTTTATTAAACCTTACAGGAGGCAAGACATAAAAGCTTTCTATCTACTTTCAAATTGTCTTTTTCTTGACGATCGGTCTTGAAATATGGCTGCCAATGACTGTTCTTGGCTGACACATTTCAAGGCCGATTGTCCGCTGAAACCGCTGCACAGAATATGTCGAAACCTCACAGGAATCAAGCAGTAAATGTGCACTGACAAATTTGCCACCATCGGCCCTTCGTCCACGACTCAGGTGAAGGAGGTGACCAATAAAAATCCGGAAAACTCTTTTCCTTTTCAATGAAGTTAACATTCAGAATATATCTTCCAGGAAACAACCGAAGCTGTTTACTGGATATTACAATATCTATTCTCAAGATGTAAATAATGGTTTATTACAGGTAAGATTTGTCAAAGCTGAATATTTCTTTTGTTTTCTAAATGATTTTACCTTGTACGAGAGATCATTTCAGCACTGCATATTTCTACCCTTATCTCAAAGAAAGAAGAAGATCTTCAACAGAACTCCTGGCAAAAACAGAGATCTAGAGTAGACATTCACATCAACGTGGGGCATCACGTGATACACAAATGATATGTTCCACGGGAATCGCCTTTGATTGACCTAAGTTGATAATGTCTAAATCTACTATATATGAATTTATTTTAGGCCTATCATATGGTCATTATTATCAATTATATTATGGTAGTTTATTCTGGACAAGAATAGACGTGTATTCGGAGAACACTTAAACAGAAATTTTTCAATGCTCGCCACATGTTATGATATGGTGCACGGACAGATATAAAATTTTCTGTTTAAGGCTTAAGATAAATTCATATAAAGTAGATTTAGACAGTATTTACTTGGTTCAATCAAAGGGGATTCCCGTGGAACATATCATTTGTGTATCACGTGATACCCCACGCTGATTCACATCAAGAGACGTCATCTTATTTAAATCGGCTCCTTTACGACACGGGTCAAAGGGTCACTATAAAAACTAATTTCAATTAGATTGCATAGGATCAAGAGGCACCAATTACGACATAAAATACCAAACACAAAAGGTTTACGTAATTTTAAGACGACCATCTTCCATGTGATTAGCAAATGGTATGGTCAATCCGATCAGATTTAAATATTGGGAATTTTCGGAATGCACATAAAAAGATGGTAATTAGAAAATCTTTTCATACATGTATAAGTGATCTATCATGATACAAATGTAAACTTAAATAAACAAAATAATGCCGAAGCCGAGATAGATAGGGGGGGGGGTGGAAAATGGAACATCCCTAGGCTGTTTCCATCGTGTTCTACACTAAGCATTACTTAAAATATTTGAGAAAAAACATGCATGGAAATGAACCAATCAGAGAAAAATAGGCCTGCAGATAAAGCATTGTCAGTCAGAGGGGTTGTATTCAATTAAAAATGCAAGGGATGAATCCCTATCCACAAACACTCATCTAGAGTGATCTAAAATTCATGAAAGATAACTCTTACTTGTGATGGGTTTTTTTTCTATTTTGTTTTCTTGAAATAATCTTCTAAATCTTTTTTTCCAAAACAAGTGTAGATACTTTCAAATTTCTGTATGAAATCAAGTGTAGTTTTTCATTTACAACCCATTTAAAATGTTCTTATTACCTTTTCAGATGAAATAAAGCATTTTTTCCATAGACCTGAGTATAAACGTTAAATCAATTATTTGAGTGGATACATTTAGTTTTTGCATTGATTCTGGAAAGAAAAAAGAATATACAAGCTTATGAAAACAAATCATTAAGACAACTTTAATATTGATGCTTCAAGTTAAAGTGGTTTTCAGATACGACCAAAATCAATTTTAATAGAGAGGTTGAGCATCCGATCTCGAACGTGTACTCGTACGTCAAAAAGTTGTTTATTACGTCATCACATTTTTCGTTCCACGCATTTATGCTACACGTTACACATTCGGTAAAACGTGTAGAATAGTCATTACACGTTTATTGTCACAGGTACTTATATATCTTATAAGCAACTGAATGTAGCATGTGTAGATAGCCTATGAAAACCTTTATTCTATTCTATATTCTATTTATTCGGTAACACGTATAGTTCCTGAATATTTGAAGGAATTGCAAATAAAAAATACATCACATTGTTAAGAAGAACCCACTAAGTTAAACTTATTTTTAACATTGAAGTCTAACTCTGATGTTATATATATATCAGATTATTTGGAATAGAAACATACAATTACCGTCTTTGCTAAATGCCCATTACCTGTAGAATGTCGCCGTCGACAGACACACAAATACGCAGTTATAAATTAAAGACAAATTCCGTCACAAAAACTATATACGATATACGTTTTACACGTACCAGTACGCGTTGTGATATCTGCTAAACCTCAACATGTAAACAGTTTACGTGTTAACAAAGAAGGGAGGAGATCTCCAACAAGACCCCGTTGCAGCATCAACAGCAAAACACCAAAACATCCGATGCAAAAACACAAAAGACGAGTACAGCACGAGACGGAAAAGAGACACACGACATGTAAACATCAAACACAAAAGACTACACATAAACCGACGAGACTAGTTGCGGTCTGTACCAGAACGGAAGAAGAAGAAGAAGAAACCGACGAGACCAATGGGCAACCGGTGCCGACTTTGGACGGCCATTTGTCACGCAAGTAGCAAATGGTGTGTTTAACCTGGATTACAAGTTCCCATACAGGTACAAGTAGGCTTTGCTATACTCTAGTCTAGACGAATAAAAAAATTACTTATATTTAAGTTTTTTTTGTGACTCTAAACGGTATATTTGTTCAGTTAAAAAACACGAGTCTATTATTCAACATCATTTAATAAATACTTCAAAATGGTTATATGCAGAATGTTTTGATATTCTTATTAATACAAAATTTGGATTGTTGAAAAGACGTTTTATCATGTATTCTTTTTTGCAAGACTACTGAATGAAAGAATGAATTGTTTTCATAAGCTTGTATATTCTTTTTTCTTTCCAGAATCAATGCAAAAACAAAATGTATCCATTCAAGATTACTTCTAACTATTCATTTAATCTTAACATACTGAAAAGCAAATTGCAATTGTAACGAAGAGGATTTTCTTAAAATTTGTCAAATTGATAGATTCAAGCAAAGACATGTAGCCGTCCCCGTGTTCCATACAGCTGGTTTGGATACTTAAACCGATACGTATTCGTATTATGTGGTCTCGCTTTCCGGCATGGTTCTGAGGTTTTAACAATTGATATCAGAAAGAACAACAAAGTTGAAACTAGGCAAACAGAAGATAAAGGCTTGATATCCTATGATGTGTTCAAGTCGAATATCACAGTAAGTTATTTTTCATAACAAAGTTATCTTTTAAATATTTTGTCTATACGTCAGTAACATCAGGAGATCCTTCTAGTATAATTTTGAGAAAGCTTTGCCAAATATTATTTGAAATAAGATATAATTTAACAAAACGCTATCTTTCTGGTCAGTGTCGGATAATTCTCTCTTCTGCCCATCGCGTTTCAGTATTTTTTGGACATAACCTTCACAGTCTTTGGCCATATTTCATTGTTTGGGTTGAGGATCGCTGACGAGGTTTAAGTACCCAAAACATGCATGACTGGTTCATGCTGCAAATTTAACTGTTCTTAAATGTCGCTATGAATTTAAAGACGCGTAACATTTGTACCACTGGGTAAGTGTTACTGCTGATATACCAAGAGTCTCAAATTGTATTTTTATGCCCCCGGAATCAAAGATTTGGGGGCATATAGTTTTTGGCCTGTCCGTCTGTTTGTCTGTTTATCTGTTTGTCTGTTTGTCCGAAAAACTTTAACATTGGACATAACTTTTGAATGGGAAGTGATAGGGCTTTCATATTTCACATGTGTATTCCTTGTGACAAGACCTTTCCATTGATACCAAAATTTTTGACCTCGTTACCTTGACCTTGACCTTTGACCTACTTTTCAAAAACTTTAACATTGGGCATAACTTTTGAATGGGAAGTGATAGGGCTTTCATATTTCATATGTGTATTCCTTGTGACAAGACCTTTCCATTGATACCAAAATTTTTGACCTCGTGACCTTGACCTTTGACCTTTTAACCCAGTGACCTCACATACATGTACTTAACAGAAAATAGTGTTCATACTAACAAAGATGCCACCGGGGGCATTCGTGTTTCACAAACACAGGCTTTATTTTACATAACGTAAGTCTCGGATTCTCTAACTTCTGGTGAAAGAAAAATAACATGACGGATTGCATTTGGTTCTTTTCATTCATACACAATTTCACGAATTAAACATAACCCATTTCACTTGAATTGTTTGAAACGAAAGAATAAAACAGGGAAGCTTGTTTGTTTGATTCCAGATCGTCCTGCCCCTTAATTTAACCGTATAACCGTATAAAACTCTAAATAAAGCGTTTCATTCACCGATTACTTAAAACTTAGTGTATCAATTTCTATTTTCAATTATTCTATTTACTCTTTAAGGTAATATTTCATGAAGCGGCAATATATGCCGATCTACAGATTTCCGGTCCAGACATGTTCAATTTAACCTTACTTTTGGGTAAGATTGTGATTCCCCTTTCAACTGATTATCAGAATGGTGCAAGCGGAATTTGTGCAAATCAACTACGGGAAAAGACCATTCAATCAAGTGATCTGCTGCAGGCACTTAATAGGTAGGGGATGTACCGTTAGATTGATTCAAAGAAAAAAGGAAGGGAAAGTACCCAAGCAAGACCATGATTGATATTGACCGAGCAAAACATGTTGAAATCCATATAATGAATGTATGAAGGATAATATCCTAAATATGGTGTGAAGAACCAGGACAGAAGTACCTCTCACTTAGTATTGTTGTTTATTCCGAGGTTCGCAACTGTTCCAGTTGAAATTCTAATGATTTTACTTTGCCCTCTCGACTTGAGACTCAATAACTTTTGGGTACTTCTTTAATGTTTATTCTGGCACATATTTTGAATAATTATTCAATGTTATGGCGGAGGATTTACCAAATTTACAAGTATAGCTATAGTGGTTAATCTCCGTTTCAGTAGGGGAATGATGTCTCAAAGGACTAACAAACCACCATCAGAGTTTCCAACCTAGTTGTTGAAATTATTCAAAAATTGAAATATATGCTCTATTGTGTCTGAAATATAATTATGCTCTATTGTGTCTGAAATATATGATAATTGTGCCTGAAATATATGCTCTAATGTGTCAGATAGACTAAGGGTGCACAAACAATGTGCTAGATCAATTACAAAAAATGGTTCTGTTGATAACATATGTACAAATCAACAATGTTATAAACGCGCATGTCATGATTTAATTTTTAGAGCTAGCATATTACATTTAAAGTCGTAAGTTTAAGATTTCAATATATAAGTTACGTGCGCATATGCTTGCATTTCAATAATAATATCCTCCACTACTAGGCTGGTAATCCTGTGAACAGTTATTTGAGTTGATTAACAAGTACATGTATATACCGTTCCTAAATTTACAGTTGACCTGTATATTCTAATACTATAGGGTATATCCCTCAAGCTATACCTTTGCATAACAAATATGGATAATGTTTATATCCATGTATACAGCACAAAATTGATAATTCAGAAAATCAGAAACCGAAGGCATACAAAATCAGGATAAAACAGTAACTAAAGCAAACAAACAAAATAAAAACCTTCACCATATGAAAAGAAGCGAACTCCCGATATGGGAGTGAGACCAGGTGCCCAGGAAGAGTAAGCATCTCCTGCTTGCATTCAACACCCGTCGCTTCAATTCGGCAGAACTGTCACATCCGGTTACTTCCATTTCGGAAGACATAGAGTACAATCTTTGGTTGGATGGTTCAAATGGTCTATGACAGAATATCATCCACCATTCTGGAGAGTGGGACATCATAGTGTATATAGAGTAAGTATCGCCCTACTCTCTTACTTATTTCGATGAATAAGAAAGAAATAATAAGCATATTTAATGTCAAAAAAAAGATGATCTTCGTATGGATTTAGCAACAGGCAGGCCGTAAAATTTTAATGTATGCACAACATTTACTTGGCTTTGTCTGCGTGAAGTGAACGGACTCATATCGAAAAAAGAAAGGAGGGGTTTCCAAAAACACTTGGCTGCAGCACACAAAGCAAAATCCTCAAACACTCAATGTAAATACACATTAGACTTCACACAAAGAAACTAGACCAATGGACAACGGGTGCCGACTGAGGACGACCATCTACCACGCAAGTAGCAGACGGTGTAATTATCCAGATTACGTTTGCACAACCTTCCATTTGCCCGATTATCAAGATGAAGGCATCGAAGAACGCACAATTGTGGTCTTAAATAATCTCCTCAATATGGAATGAACACACAAACAGGCAGCATGGCGCAGGGGCTCAAGAACACACGTCAGATGGATAGGTAAATAGATATACGAAACAGATGGCGTACGAAATACAGCCCGTGCTCTATCGACTGTAGAAAGTCCATTCATTTTTTCACCGAGGAGTCCGACTGACATTCAGAGAGGCACGCCAAGCACATCGTTAGCTCGATGCATGTATGTGCAACATACTTGTCACCTAAGGGAGTACGATAGTTTAACTTGTTGTGAATGACCTAGGACGATCGTACCTTGTAAGCACATTCTATGTATTTTGCGAACACGTCCAACGTTTTTACTACTTGTGCGATATATGATGCATGTACTTACCTAACAAACCTGTGCGTGTGATGTGCGTTGACGCACTCCTTTCCAACTATCGGGACTCTCTCACAACGCTTCAGAAAAACGTAGCGATTGTATCCTCCCTTAAACACGCAATGCCTAAACAACACAAGCTGGTTAACATATATGAATGAGACGAGAAAATGGAAACAAACAGACAAATATTTCGAGAAAATCGTATCACATTGCACGATGAAAAAAGATGTTTGCATGATCTACTATGTTTTTAAAATAGGCAGGATACTCTGTCAACGTCATGATATCCTTCTTTAATCAAAGATACGAGTTTTCCACTTTCACTTTTTTCAGTATCAGTCAACACCCAATATAAGTTTAAATTTTCTTTCAGGTTGACGGATGGAAAAGCTTTGTTCTCCATGAACCTACATGAAAAACAGGTCCAGACCGTTTCGAGGAGGAATGTCAATTTTTGTGCATGTGCAACAACGAAAACATATTCAGATTTGTACACATATACCAGTGAAGTACACTGTTAGTCATAAAAGCATATGACGTCACATTACAAAGTGTGAAGTTCATTTGAAATTTAATTAAGATACACCTTTCGAAAATTTATATGATAATATTTGCCTTTAGTATGTCAATTTGTTTATGACATAATTAATTTAATTACTTTTGGACTGATTCTATACAGATTTATCTTAGCGTCAATCTGACAGTTCGTCAAGAATACCTCCGTGTTGTGAAAATAGATAGTGGCTTTAGAAGCATTTATTATTTCTTCACTTAACTGAAGCAGCTTAAACTCGAGATTTGAAAATTAAGGGTACTCCAAACTTGTTGATGTTTAAGAAAAATACCAAGGGGTTCTGCACTTACGGTCTCCAAATATTGTTGAAATTTCACACATATGCAGAGACAAATGAAAAAAAAGATAAATTTGACAAAATAAAAACATGATTCTTTGCTATCTAAAATCATGGCAACGGTCATTATCGTTGGCAAAATTAAGTTTTTTTAATTTGTCAATTTTCGGATATTAAATCCTCGGCAGTAGTACCTTTAAAATGTCAAACAGGTGAATAAAGTCAAAGTTAATTTTCCTGGCGTCATCTACAATATAGACTGATAATTTTCTTTTTGCCAAACCTGAGCGGCTCTAAATTCTGTGTAGAGCGTATTCAGAAGCGTATCTAGGTGAACAAATTTGGCAAAAATCGTTGGAAAGTAGGCATAAGGACCTTAAATCCTAACATTTTCGAAAACATTATGCCGAAACCCCAACTAAGGACAGAGCTATGTAATGAGGGAGATACATTTGAATCCCTTAGTTTTAAAAAATCAGGTCTAATTTGATGACAGAAAATTTAGAATATATCTACAGTAAGCTCTATAAGGTTGATGTATGATATATGATATATTAATGAACGAAGGTTTATGTATCCTAAAGATTAGGACAAAAAAGTTTAAAGAAACTTACTGATTTGTATGATATTGTCAAAAAGGCTGGTTACCATTACAATAAAATTAGCTTATATTAACGTATTGATTTCAAAACAAAGGAGGGGATCTCTAACAACACCAGGTTGCAGCACTCACAGCAAAATCCCAAAACACCAAATACAAAAATACAAAGCAGACAATCACAGAAAGAGACACATAAGGGACAAGGAACGTGAACGCACATCACAGAAATATCAAACACAAAATACTACACATAAACCAACGAGACCAATAGGCAACCGGTGCCGACTTAGGACGGCCATCTGCCACGGAAATAGCAAAAGGTGTGGTAATCCTGAATGACGTATGCACAACCCTCCCACTTCTCCGATTACCCGGAGATCTCGGAGAACGTACAATTGTGGTGTAAAACAACCTCCTCACTGTCAGATGACCACACACAAACAAGACTGCAAAACGCAAGGGCCCAAGCAACACAAATGAATATGTAAATGGATATCAAAAGAGGGCGAACGTAATACAGTCCGTGCTCTGCCGGCTGTAGCGAGCTCATGTATGTTATCACACGATGAGTCCGACTGACATTCAGAGAGGACAGGTGGTCGGGGCCCTGTCTTCTCTTAAGAGGTTTGGACAGGGCTCGTCATGGAGTCCCGTCGTCACAGTCAGTCAGCATGCAAGTTTTAAGAATGCGCTAGTACAAGACTGTAGATTGGTCAAGTACCAAGCCTAGCATCCGTCTGGTGACATTAGGATCATATCAACGGTATAAACGGCGTTTGATGATTCTGACGCATGCTGTTTGTATTTTAAAATTTGTTTGCTCTCTTGATGGGTAAAAGATAAGGAAATGGAATTTATTATATAAATCGAGCATAATCAAGATCAATCCAGTTGATGCTATGTACATTAGTTACCTTGACAAAAGTTAAATTTGCAGCATGGACCAGACATGTAAGTTTCGGGTACTGAAATTGGTTTGGAATTTTTCTTCAAGAAGATATAGAGTTGGAACCCTTAGACAGTATTAACTCTCCTCTTGTCAGTGATCCTCAATCTAAAAAAATAAATATAGCAAAAGAGTGTGAAAATTATTATGTCACAAAAATGTACCTAAGGACGTAGAAGGATGGGTGGGATATGATGCTACAGGATCCGCGTTTTAGAAATTTCAAGAAATTTTGACAAAAGAAATTTCCGAATGCTTGTTGAAGAAACGATCAACCGAAGTTGATCGAACTTAGCAACATGTGCCTTCGAGGACTCCAGGTCCACCAGTAGTGACACTCACCAAGTGGTACAAATGTTAAATTCTTCAAATTCAATGATATCATTTCAGAGCAGATAAATTTGCAGCATGGACCAGACATGCAAGTTTGCATGATTTTACTTTGCCCTCTCGACTTGAGACTCAATAACTTTTGGGTACTTCTTTAATGTTTATTCTGGCACATATTTTGAATAATTATTCAATGTTATGGCGGAGGATTTACCAAATTTACAAGTATAGCTATAGTGGTTAATCTCCGTTTCAGTAGGGGAATGATGTCTCAAAGGACTAACAAACCACCATCAGAGTTTCCAACCTAGTTGTTGAAATTATTCAAAAATTGAAATATATGCTCTATTGTGTCTGAAATATAATTATGCTCTATTGTGTCTGAAATATATGATAATTGTGCCTGAAATATATGCTCTAATGTGTCAGATAGACTAAGGGTGCACAAACAATGTGCTAGATCAATTACAAAAAAATGGTTCTGTTGATAACATATGTACAAATCAACAATGTTATAAACGCGCATGTCATGATTTAATTTTTAGAGCTAGCATATTACATTTAAAGTCGTAAGTTTAAGATTTCAATATATAAGTTACGTGCGCATATGCTTGCATTTCAATAATAATATCCTCCACTACTAGGCTGGTAATCCTGTGAACAGTTATTTGAGTTGATGAACAAGTACATGTATATACCGTTCCTAAATTTACAGTTGACCTGTATATTCTAATACTATAGGGTATATCCCTCAAGCTATACCTTTGCATAACAAATATGGATAATGTTTATATCCATGTATACAGCACAAAATTGATAATTCAGAAAATCAGAAACCGAAGGCATACAAAATCAGGATAAAACAGTAACTAAAGCAAACAAACAAAATAAAAACCTTCACCATATGAAAAGAAGCGAACTCCCGATATGGGAGTGAGACCAGGTGCCCAGGAAGAGTAAGCATCTCCTGCTTGCATTCAACACCCGTCGCTTCAATTCGGCAAATGGAAAAAAAGAAAATGGAAACAAACAGACAAATATTTCGAGAAAATCGTATCACATTGCACGATGAAAAAAGATGTTTGCATGATCTACTATGTTTTTAAAATAGGCAGGATACTCTGTCAACGTCATGATATCCTTCTTTAATCAAAGATACGAGTTTTCCACTTTCACTTTTTTCAGTATCAGTCAACACCCAATATAAGTTTAAATTTTCTTTCAGGTTGACGGATGGAAAAGCTTTGTTCTCCATGAACCTACATGAAAAACAGGTCCAGACCGTTTCGAGGAGGAATGTCAATTTTTGTGCATGTGCAACAACGAAAACATATTCAGATTTGTACACATATACCAGTGAAGTACACTGTTAGTCATAAAAGCATATGACGTCACATTACAAAGTGTGAAGTTCATTTGAAATTTAATTAAGATACACCTTTCGAAAATTTATATGATAATATTTGCCTTTAGTATGTCAATTTGTTTATGACATAATTAATTTAATTACTTTTGGACTGATTCTATACAGATTTATCTTAACGTCAATCTGACAGTTCGTCAAGAATACCTCCGTGTTGTGAAAATAGATAGTGGCTTTAGAAGCATTTATTATTTCTTCACTTAACTGAAGCAGCTTAAACTCGAGATTTGAAAATTAAGGGTACTCCAAACTTGTTGATGTTTAAGAAAAATACCAAGGGGTTCTGCACTTACGGTCTCCAAATATTGTTGAAATTTCACACATATGCAGAGACAAATGAAAAAAAAGATAAATTTGACAAAATAAAAACATGATTCTTTGCTATCTAAAATCATGGCAACGGTCATTATCGTTGGCAAAATTAAGTTTTTTTAATTTGTCAATTTTCGGATATTAAATCCTCGGCAGTAGTACCTTTAAAATGTCAAACAGGTGAATAAAGTCAAAGTTAATTTTCCTGGCGTCATCTACAATATAGACTGATAATTTTCTTTTTGCCAAACCTGAGCGGCTCTAAATTCTGTGTAGAGCGTATTCAGAAGCGTATCTAGGTGAACAAATTTGGCAAAAATCGTTGGAAAGTAGGCATAAGGACCTTAAATCCTAACATTTTCGAAAACATTATGCCGAAACCCCAGCTAAGGACAGAGCTATGTAATGAGGGAGATACATTTGAATCCCTTAGTTTTAAAAAATCAGGTCTAATTTGATGACAGAAAATTTAGAATATATCTACAGTAAGCTCTATAAGGTTGATGTATGATATATGATATATTAATGAACGAAGGTTTATGTATCCTAAAGATTAGGACAAAAAAGTTTAAAGAAACTTACTGATTTGTATGATATTGTCAAAAAGGCTGGTTACCATTACAATAAAATTAGCTTATATTAACGTATTGATTTCAAAACAAAGGAGGGGATCTCTAACAACACCAGGTTGCAGCACTCACAGCAAAATCCCAAAACACCAAATACAAAAATACAAAGCAGACAATCACAGAAAGAGACACATAAGGGACAAGGAACGTGAACGCACATCACAGAAATATCAAACACAAAATACTACACATAAACCAACGAGACCAATAGGCAACCGGTGCCGACTTAGGACGGCCATCTGCCACGGAAATAGCAAAAGGTGTAGTAATCCTGAATGACGTATGCACAACCCTCCCACTTCTCCGATTACCCGGAGATCTCGGAGAACGTACAATTGTGGTGTAAAACAACCTCCTCACTGTCAGATGACCACACACAAACAAGACTGCAAAACGCAAGGGCCCAAGCAACACAAATGAATATGTAAATGGATATCAAAAGAGGGCGAACGTAATACAGTCCGTGCTCTGCCGGCTGTAGCGAGCTCATGTATGTTATCACACGATGAGTCCGACTGACATTCAGAGAGGACAGGTGGTCGGGGCCCTGTCTTCTCTTAAGAGGTTTGGACAGGGCTCGTCATGGAGTCCCGTCGTCACAGTCAGTCAGCATGCAAGTTTTAAGAATGCGCTAGTACAAGACTGTAGATTGGTCAAGTACCAAGCCTAACATCCGTCTGGTGACATTAGGATCATATCAACGGTATAAACGGCGTTTGATGATTCTGACGCATGCTGTTTGTATTTTAAAATTTGTTTGCTCTCTTGATGGGTAAAAGATAAGGAAATGGAATTTATTATATAAATCGAGCATAATCAAGATCAATCCAGTTGATGCTATGTACATTAGTTACCTTGACAAAAGTTAAATTTGCAGCATGGACCAGACATGTAAGTTTCGGGTACTGAAATTGGTTTGGAATTTTTCTTCAAGAAGATATAGAGTTGGAACCCTTAGACAGTATTAACTCTCCTCTTGTCAGTGATCCTCAATCTAAAAAAATAAATATAGCAAAAGAGTGTGAAAATTATTATGTCCAAAAATGTACCTAAGGACGTAGAAGGATGGGTGGGATATGATGCTACAGGATCCGCGTTTTAGAAATTTCAAGAAATTTTGACAAAAGAAATTTCCGAATGCTTGTTGAAGAAACGATCAACCGAAGTTGATCGAACTTAGCAACATGTGCCTTCGAGGACTCCAGGTCCACCAGTAGTGACACTCACCAAGTGGTACAAATGTTAAATTCTTCAAATTCAATGATATCATTTCAGAGCAGATAAATTTGCAGCATGGACCAGACATGCAAGTTTCGGGTACCTAACCCTCGTCAGTGAACCTCAATCTAAACAATGAAATATGGCCAAAGAGTTTGAAAATTATTATGTCCAAAAATGTACCTAAAAACGTAGCAGGATTGGTGGGGTATGATGCTACAGGACCCACATTTAAGAAATTTCTAGAAATTTTGATAACAGAAATTTTCGAATGCGTTGATGAAGAAACGATCAACCGAAGTTGATCGAACTTGGCTACATGTGCCCTCGGGGAGTCCTGGTCCACCAGCAGTGAAACTCACCAAGTAGTACAAATGTTAAAAACTTACTACGGGGACAGTCTAATATTATAACAAAATTTGCAACATCATGAACAGATGATAATTGTTGGAATATATCTAACAAAAAGGGTTTTTTTCAAAAACGTAGAAAAAAGTTATTGGGAACATTTGTTACCATGGCAACTTCTTTTTATTATTTTATGATACAATTATATTAAGTCATAGAAAGATCAATTTCAAGATAGATAAAGGCCAATTCAGCCTCCAATAAAATACAAGAAAAAATGATAATGGTTACCATAGTACCATGGTCATACAATCTAGAAATTAGCCTTTTTCGCTGTTTTTGACCTTTTTTCTCTTAAAGATGAAACAGGCTTGCACTATTTTTACATAAATGATAAAGCAAAGTCTAAACTTTATTTTAAATTTTAAATTTTCAAATGACTTAGCCTTGGATGCCCCTATCCAAGGACTCGAGGTGGACTTATGTGCATTTTTACATAAGTGTTTTCATAGCAACAAGCTATTTTCTGAATTTATTTTTTATTATTATCATTGTCGTTCATGCAATGAACGATCTTTGTGAATACATATTGAATTAATTTTCATCAATTTGAATTAAACTCCAATATCTAGTAAGAACCGGACTCTAAATATCGTCTAAAATTGCCTTCATTTTTGCAATTTGAGTTTATGTTGTTATAGCAACAAATACAAAAGTTGTTTCAATGTGAATGTTGATGTTTTATTTCCACGAAAAACTCAAGAATGTAACTTATTTATCTTTGGATTTTATAAAAAACAAATTATTTAGGATACATGTGTTGTTGCTATGGAAAACACCTAAATCCCAGCAATATACAACGTCTATCTCGGTGATACCTCAGAAAAACGTATTGCATATTCACAAGGAAATCCAATCCAATCTGTCTCTTTCTACAAATGTTAAATTTCAGAAGGTAAAAACTATGGAAAAAGTAGCAAACGCAGATGTATGATATCATTTCAGGAGATAACGTCACAGATTACGTCATCACGAGTCTTGCTATGTACGCTGCAGTCAATACAATGCAAATCATATATGTATTTAGTGTTGTAATACATATTTTCTCATATCTGTGTACATTTTTATACTTTACTGTAAGTGTAATAATGAACATTTAGACAGAAAGGAAAAGAAAAATAATGGAAAAGAAAGACAAAACCTGTCTTTGATGTAGAAATGAGTGTGGACGTTCTGTCGAACACACAAACGAAAAAGATATATAGGGCCTTGTGAGATTGATTGACAAATTACAGTGTACAGTGAATTTCAAATTGGGAACAATTGATAATTTCATATTTGAAATCAGAAATGACGATAGACGCAAGGAGGGGGGAACTTCTTTTTTTTTATGGAATTACCCGCCATATGAAAAAATAAATATATATATATTCTAGAAACCTTTACACACGCTTTAAACCTATTATCTTAACTACCTGACAGTGTTTAGTAGAAAAAGTGACTCTTTTTTGAAAATTTTTATTATTTTTCCATTCTGATTCAGTTTCTCTATCAATTATTGCAAGATAATGTTATTTTGCAATTGTATCAATATTTTGCCCCCGGGTCCTTTTTAATATTAAGTATTATAAAATGAACAATGGGAGCGGGGTGAATCTTGCATGTCATTTTCTAAAAAAAATTGATTGGAGACCGAGGCTTTTTTTTTACCAATTTTCATAAAGTTTTTACAAATAATTGAATTAGTTATAATTAACCTCATTTGGGCAGTTCTTTCACAAAATTATTTCTGTGTAAAAGTTATGAACATGAAAATCACAAAAGGAGGAGTAGAAAAGGGGAATTTTCACCTAACTTTACTAAATTCGTAGAACATTTATATGCTTTTTCCTTTTGAATTATAGACTAAAGCCAAAAGTCTTAAATAATTCTAACTTTATAAACTTAAGACGTATAGAATTTATCAAAATTAGTCGTTATATCTGTTATTTTCCTAAGTATTCATTTCTTGGGGAAGAAACTCTTGAGAACGAGTTTCCTCCAAAGGAGCCAATTTTCCCGCATATGTGTTGACTGTTATAATTTGAAAGACTTTAACTTATTTAACATTTATGTAAAATTTGTAAGAAATTAAACGGGAGGTCATTTTGCCACTAAGGTGTTTCTAAAATCCTTAAAAGGGCCTACATCAAAGAGTGAGGACACAAAATTGTGTAAAGTTCTTAGCTCAAACAAACATGATAATCTTTTTTCTTTATCATACTTTGTAAACAACCTTTTCATGCCTATTAACATTTAGGTCATTCGCACCTTTTGTACACTTTACATATAAATGTTTTATAGTGTAGACATAACTTGACGATATGTAGTATGTTCTGAATGCATTGTAATAATTGAATGTATTGTACTGATACGCAGAATGACTTCTTCAGAGTTTTAATTATCTTTCATAAATATTGAAAAGTAATGTATAATTGACAGTCACGGTAGCAGGTGGAAGTTATACGAAAAGAATCTTACATTTGAAAAGAATAAAGTTGATCAATGTCGTAGAGCCGATGAGACAATATTTTTATTAACGACAGAAATGTTTAGGGGAATATTGTTCTCTTATTCCTTTTCAATTTTTTTTCTGAAAGTCAATAGTAACGTACATACACATCAAATTGAGCTTCCTTCCTTTCTATGATCTGATTTCTATACTTAATAAACATCGAAGAAGTACCTATCAGTTATTCAGTGTCAAAGTCAAGAATGAAAGGCAAAATCATTAGATTTTCCATTTGAACATTTGCGAACTTTGAAATAAACAGTATTACGAAGCAAACCTAGGTGCGCGGGGAGAGTCAGCGTCTCCTGTTTGAGTGAAACATCCATCACATAAGTTCCATAAAAACTTGTCAAAATAGGTCAACCATTGATGTACACCTCAGGATACCGGTATGTCTTGTCTGATGATGTGGACAGCCCTTTCAATCGCAATCTGTAATTATCATATGTATATTATCATATGTATATTAAATGTAGATACATAAATACCAGAAACGTACATGACTGGTCCATGCTGTAAATTTATCTGCTTTTAAATGATACTAATGAATTTTAAGACGTTGAACATACATGTACTCCATATGACGACAAACATAAACAACTTGACGAAAAACGACGTTTCCAATACTGCTGCGAGAGAGAAACCTCCCGGTGGATTATTTTTACATGCGGTACATCAGAAATTCATGTGACGATTATGAATTTTTCTAGGCTGGCATAAAAAAATACTCAGTACTCATTTTTTTTTTTTTTTGTTACGATCTTTTTTTAAAGGTGAATGCATATTCTTTGTTTTTCGTTCTAGTGCGTCGTCTTTCCGCCGTATGGCTGTCCGTCGGTAACGTTTAGCATTTTCGACAACTCATCTGCATACGATGCACACAATTTAATGAAAAATTACAGGAAGCAGGGATTCATTCAAATTCTGAAAATTCGTGTTTTTGTGCCGATCGGTCAACAAATATGGCCGCCTAGGGCTTTGACTGGCTGACGTATTTTTTGACACCTCCTTTGCAACCGCTGCACAAACTTTCGCTAAACCATACAGGAAGCAAATATTGAAGGTTCTATCCAATGTTCGTGTTTTTTTGTGCCGATCGGTCAATTCATATGGCCACCGAAGGCTTTTATTGGCTGACGCATTTTCTACATCTCCTCTGCAACCGCTACACAGATTTTTGTGTTTTTCTTTTTACAATAAATTATTGGTCACTTTTAGCCCTTTATATCCACAACTCATGTGATAAACCTCAAAGAAGTACCTAACCGTTATTCAGTCTCAAAGTCGAGAAGGCAAAGCAAAATCGTGAGAATTCCCATCGAAACGGTTGCGAACCCGCTGGGACCTATGTAGCCCTGTGGGCCTCTTGTTTATTTTAGCCTTCCTTTAATGAATCTTGTTCACATTATCTATATGTGTTTATCTTTTTTGTTTTTAATGACAACATACTACTTAGCCCTGAACTTTCAAGGTTTAAGAAACAATCTTTATATATTTATTGTAAAAAGAAGTATCCGTCGTGATAAAGACGTACATACCAAACGTTTCGTAAAGAGACAGAATTGCCTGGCAATGTGTTTTACCCACAACGCTTTCCTTAATGATATCTACCAGTTATCTGCTAGTTAAGACTTTTTGACCACCATCCTTCTTTTAAGATAGAGAAAACATTCCATTTTTTTGCAACGAGATGGATCGTGTAACCTTTAGGACAGCAGGAGTCATAGAGTGACCTAAATTGCTTGGCAAAGAATCATATTGAAAACTAATGTATTTACTTGGTGAAATGTGTCCGATAAAGTGTGATAGAAAAAATTGTATAATTACACTTGATCGAGATATGAAATAAGCAATAATCTACCCAGTATCCACAAATCAGGGAACTTGATTCTTAACTTAGTCGTTTAAAGGACATGGGTACAATGTACGTCATGAAAACAAAGTTTCATCGAAATAATTTTGAGCAGATGTGGAGAGTGAACAAAAGTACAAAAAAAAACGGACAACGGATAATTATCACAATGTATCTCACTTCAGCTGATAGATATTCGCACAAGAGGAATAAAAGCAAACCATGTGTTCCTCGAACATTCTACTTTAAAGTTTCTTTGTAGTATCATTAATCTTTTACGTCTCTTGCTGTGCTTTTCTACTCTGTGTTTTCGCATCAGGTGTTTAGTGCTTTTCTGTTGGTATTGCAACCGCGTGTGATTGGATATCACCTCCTTTCCTGTGAGAATCTGGTTTTTGAATCGCTTTTAAAATAATTAAATCTAGTAGTTGTTCCATAATAGATTTGCATTTGCAAATTTTGAAGGACTGAAATACACTTTCGAAATAATTAAAGAGATTTATCCAAGAAGTGCTGTCCAGAAGCGTCCAGAAGCGTGATTCTTGAGACATTTTCAAAAGTTGCATAATCAGACTCAAGTTAAAGTCTCACTAGTCTTTCCCTAAAACCAATGTAATCATATGGCATCATCTATTGGTTGCACTACACAGTATTTGCCATTAAAAATTGAGCGTTTTCAATGAAAGGCATGTAATAGTTGACGTCATATTAATAATTTTATATTGCTCATACATTATAAAGCTACATATCAATAAGAAGTACTCTTATTGCTGATTACTTCTATAATCCTTGATTTCATCTGAACAAATCCTGTCAGTCAGACATGCTGCTCAAAGTTATAGCAGTACATTAGAAGATGGCATGGAAATGGGACATGACCCCTCAAAGTGACTCAAATTTGACATCCTTCTCAAATGATTTTCTTAATAAACTGTATGTCTATTTGTTGTGTATTTCTTATTCTATAATATGTGCAATTTATTTGAATTTTCACCTGATGCAATTCGAGAAATATGACGTCAAAGTTTTCTTACCTCAATACAGCACTCATTTCTTTGCCAATGGCTAGTCACATGACCGCTTACTTTCACATCCGGTCATACTATACATATGAGGTATACAATGGAAATAATGGGCTTTTATCAAGACAACAAGCTTATTATTTCTTCCAAATATCAAAAATCATAGTTATTTCAATTAAAAAGCTCACATAATGAAGCTGGACCCCATCTGTTCCCTATTTAAAAAATCATCCCTAGCCAAATTCCAAATGCGACACTGCGGATACTATGTAGTGTAACCATTAGTAGGGTGACCTAGTGTCATAAAGAGCTTTTTTTTAATTGACATTCAAGGTGCATAAGCTATATCTTACATCAAATCAGAACTAAAATATTCCTCTTCAATATGTAATGATTGTGTCGCATAAAAAACATCAGGTGCGATAAGTTGTGTTTTTCTTCTAATATCTCATTTGGGGCAAAAACCTTCCAATCACTCATAAATACAAGGAAAATAGAAAAACGTCTACAATTCTTTTGGGAATAGATATACAAAATGTTATAGTAATATAATTGGCATAATCTTTGTTAACTTCAGTACTGAAGTACGTGCAAAAGTGGTGTTTGGGGGGAAATCCCTTAAATTTGACGAAAACAGGAAAAAGTATCATATTCCTTTGAAACGGAACTAATTTTGGAGATTTCAGACTGATACATATAAAGGAAGCCTCGGCAGTCTAAGTTCCTTTGCAATCTTTGAAAAGCGATATTTACGTAGACAATCATACCGGTATATATGCATGGAAGGGCCAAGGATCAAAAGATCAAACTAAGATTATCAAATATCATAAAAGAATTTTTTCCGCTTATTTAGACTTTGAACATTGATCTGAAACTTCATGATATCCCATCGAAATCCAATCAAGCGGTCGCGCCGTCAAGGAAAGTGTGTTACACTGAATGCATGTAAAATCGTGTAATTGCGATGTGAATGGAAGTATCTTGTATTTTAACTTTCAAACTCAACTTCGATACAGAGTTGGGTATTTTTGGGTCTTAATATTAATCAATTCTCTGTAAGGACCAAAATATTTTGGAAACAGCATGTCATGGATTTTCATGATTTCCTCTATAAATGGTATGTATAATGCCCTGAATACAAAAATAACAATTTTTTGAAAATAAATATTCCAGTTGCCATGGAAACGAGGTCTGTCTATTTACAGCACTAAAAAATGATCAAATAAGTCATCTTTGATTATTATGTTGCCATGGAAACCATTGTCAGAGTTAATTGGTATTAACAACTTATAATCTTTAAAACCTCTATTTTCAGAAAAAAGTAACAAATTTTTGACATTTCTTTCAATTAGCCAGATCCTATCAAATCAAAATCAGTCAAAAATTGCCATAAAATTAGGTCAAAATGAAGGCCTATTTTTGTCCAATTTTTACCATTTTTAAGCAAAAATAACACAAAATGTCAGGCTGATAACACCATCACTGTTGTCAGAACAAAATAGATTTCATGTGACAGATATAATCACTGAAAAAAATAAGTGGGACCTTGTTTTGTTTTCCTACATTTTGAGGTCAAAAATGGTTGCCATGGCAACTTTTTCAGATTTCATGTGACAGATATAATCACTGAAAAAAATAAGTGGGACCTTGTTTTGTTTTCCTACATTTTGAGGTCAAAAATGGTTGCCATGGCAACTTTTCATTTGACATAAGATGACTATATCTTTTCAAATTGATCTTTTTCATGGTTTAAGTAACTTATATTGCTTAAGCTTTATGTAGGGACAACAGAAGAAATTATTCTTTATTTGAGCACTTCCAAAATTTGTCAAGGTCATTGACTCTAAGTTCAAGGTCAATTCAAATTATAGGTTCCAATTTCAGTAAAATTGGCATTTTTGTTGTTATTTGTTGTTACTAAATTTAGGCTTACTGTCATATATTTGTATCAAAAATACTTCTTTCTAAAATATGGACCGATAGATGAAAAAACATTACAATTTTTTGTTCAGAACATTTCTCCTAAAAATAAATTAGCCCCATACAAAAATCATGATAATCTCACATTTTTTTATATGTATGTATGAAATACTAGCTAAAAATCAAGGATGTCATTAATTTTGAGATTTCTGCTAATTTAGTCAATAAGTAGGGGATATATCCAAAATCACTATGTATGTGTTTTTTTTTTACTCAATACCACATGATTTTGAGTAACTGCCTCATATTTTTGAAAAATCACAGAATTTTGCCAAATTTTGTGAATTACATTCAAGATGACCTTGACATTGGGTCCTGTGACCTTGAAAATTTTTAAGGTGATTTTTTTTTTATCAATAATGCTCTTTTATATGCACTGATAAAAAAAATGCTTAAAAATATATAACGGAAAGCTGAAAATTTACCTGTAAATTACTCTATGTGTTATAGCACTGAACAGAATTTCACCATGGTAACCATTTTCTATACCCTTTTGAATAAAATTGTGAAGAGGTCCCACTCAAATTTTAACATTTTCTTAAAGATCGAGGATTAAACCTTAAAGATAGTTGGCAGTAGAAATCAAGTTAGCCTGACATTTCAGATTATTTGCTCTTAAATTTGAGCAAAATCATGATAAATTAGGAGCTTTTTCGGTCTTAAAAAGGGCCTCTTCAAAACAGGTTTTTGCCTACATTTTGAGCATATTGACAAAGAGAATAGCGGGCAGAAACAAACTTCTTGTGTAATATTTATACTTTTAAAGATATATAGAGAAAAATTAAGGAAATTTCAGTTGACTACAATAGCTGTTACCATGGAAATGAGCCTTGTGAAAATGCCATGTTACAAGTATTCCACTGATGCGAAAACTTCAAACATGGTTTCCATGGCAACGAAAACTTAATTTGTAAAAAGAAAGTTTATTTTTGTCTCAGTACATCATATACACCTTCCACACCAAAAATCTTCAAAATTGGAGACATGCTGTTTCAACGTGCTATTGAAATAACTTTGGTCCTTACAGAGAACTGCTTTTAAAGTTGATTATTTTACATAATGAGTGGAATGAAGAGAATATGAACTTACGATTTTGTAATTGTGCAATTCTATAAATAAATCGAAAAAGAAAGAAATCCTTCAACTTATAACACAATGTAATCGATGATTTTGAACATTTACCAATCAACTCTTAATAAACACTATAAGTTATTTAATTTTTAAAACCATTTGTTCTTGCTATAAATGAATTTGTAAAAGTTGGTATACCGCTTGTTTTCCTATCTCTAATACTAATATTGTCTGTCTTTTGTTTTCATGCATATTTTCGAATAAAAACAGTTTAAACTTACCATTTGTTAGATGTATGACACCGATTACTTGGAATCTTTGTGCTCCTTTAACATGTCTTCTCAGACAATTTGACGTATAAAAGACATCTTAAAAGATGAGTAAGTGCATCGCCTCATAATAACAGAAGCCTTGCAAACCAACTAATCGAAAACCAACATTCCTTAGATTTAAAGAAAATGTATATTTAAAAACGACCAGTAAAACACTTCAGTTAATTAGGAAGAGAAATCCTTTCATGCTTGTTTAGTTATATAAAATTGTAAGCGATTTACAACTAGGTTCAATCTGAAAACAGTAAGGGATGTCGATTTAAAATATTGGTTACTCATCGACTTGAAAGTCAATGTAAAAAATCCTAAAATTTGCCATCTATTTTACATAATGTTCAAGAAATGTTCGACTCATAAATGAAAAACCTAGGAAAATGGGGTAAGTACACCAAAGCATCTAACTGTCCACTACATATAAAATTTAAAAAATCAGTTCAGTCGAACGATAAGGATGGAAGCTTTCAGATTTGCGAAATTGTGTTGTTTTTTTTTTTTTCAGTCCGGAAACCTCCTTGCAAATTTTAAACAATTAATAGTAGAAATAAAATTGTAATTAATATTAAAATCTATCGAATATCGCGTTTTGAATATGTTAGACGACAGCCGCATCTGATAACATTATTTTTTCGATTGATAATTATATTGCCAATATATAGGATAATGAAACACTGGACACCTATTGCATCACAAATACGTGAATAATTCAGAAAAAATGAATTCCGATAAGTTGAATTTTTTTTAACATATTTCGATATTTTTGTATAAAAAGTATTTTCTTTAAAATAAAAAGTATAAACATACGTTTATTTTATGTTTTACATGTATATTGACAAAACTCTGTAAAAAAAGGCAAAATGAGCATTGGAACATACTAAAACATGAAAAATCCCATGTAAAGCGCTTGCTTTGTTTAAAAGATAATCAATCTCAAATAACTGGTTTAAATGATTACTTTAGAGCTGCATAACAATAAGTTGAGACTACTTCGTATGCCACTTACTTTTATAAAATTTTCGCAAAACATTAAATTCATTGGCCGAAAACACAAAGATCTATTTAGGAATAGATTATAATATACACATGATAAGAGAAGGTGTTTCAAATACTACACATTCATTATTTCAAATTTTCAAAATTTGTATTTATAAAAATATTGTAGATATTTTCCTGTTTCCAGTGATGTTCTTTCATAAGAATCATGCCCCCCCCCCCCCCCTACAAAACACCACTTTCGCTCCTGATTCAATTCTTACGACACCTTCGAATTCCATATGAAAAACAGATCATTAAACTTTCATTACATGTATTGATAAGCCGTATACCTTGAATGTCAATTAGAATGCAATTTTCATACCCTTGGTCACCGTACTGTATAATTATTTTTTAAAAAGATAATACGTTTCTGAATTTCGTATTGGGTTCAATTCCCTTCTCCTTCTGAAAGTTGAATTCATGTTTAAAATATTTACATTCATTATATGCAAATAGTGGGTAACCAATGTTTAAGGGAGTTGAATACCTTTATTCCATAACATTAACGTCATATTAGAACATCTAACAAATAAACACGTATAGAAATATCTAAAGATCTTTTGTGTGTGTGGGTTTTCTAAATGAAATCGTTTTCAATTTTGAATGATATCCATCGACAACAAATATTTTGTATTACATAAAAGACATCTGTAATTCACTTTATTGTACCTATTGTAAGAGTATGGACTTTAATATTTGATTGACAATCAAAACATCTTTACATTTAAGCGTCACTGTACGATCCGATTATAATGGGCACATCAATGATTCACCTTTGATTAAAAGGACATAATTCTAAGGGCATATCTTCTACAATAATTTGCAGAGTTAAAATGAAGGGAAAAGAGTGTATTTTGATGATTTTTCGTTGTGTTAAAATTTGATGATTTTTAGAAATGGATGTTTATTTTTGTCGGATAATTTTGATGCTATTTTTGATAGAATCGCCATTTTCAGAAGGTAAGATAAAATTGTCCTTGATTTTTTCTTCATTACCGACCTCATTTAAAAGCAATCGACAAATATACCTTTTACCAAAGGTCTTTAGTTTTCTAAACAGGAAAATATTCCTATATTTCTTTCCTTATTTTCATCCCATGCTTCTTTGTTTTCTATTTACAAATGCATTTTCGGATTCATCTTTATTTTCTTATTTTGATTAATATATACTTTTTCATAATTTTCCTTTTTGCTTTGATCCCTTTTTAGCTTACATCAGCGAAGCTCAAGTGAGCTATTGCCATAGCGCGCCGTCCGGAGTAAACTTTTTTACATTTTCGACATCTCCTCTGCAACCGCTGCACATGATTTCAGGAAACCTTACAAGAAGCAATAACTCTAGGTACTCTATCATGTGTGTGTTTTTCATGCCTATCGGCTAACAAATATGGTTGCCAAGGGATCTGATTGGCTGACGCATTTTCGACTATTCCTTTACAACCGCTGCATAGGATTTCATGAAACCTTGCATGCAGAAAGTAATCAAGAGCCTCCATCAAACTGACCGCTATCATTCTTATGTCGGCAATGCAGGTGAGCGTCGTGACCCCTTGGGCCTCTTGGTTTTTTGTGTGTGTTTTTTTGTTTTTTTTTTTTTTTTCTTTTTCGCTTTATTTGTTTTAATTGGGTTTTTGTTTTCTTTATATTGTTTTCTTCTTTTTTTTTTTTTTAATTTATTTCATTTTTTCTTGTTAGTCCAAGAACTACCCAATTAGAATAATTATACATGATAGAAAGCAAAAAACCACTGATGCTTTTATTTATTATGAAAAATATTTCACTTTTTTTTGTAATGGAATTAAGTCATAATTTTAACATTGTATAGCTTAAACTCGTGATTATTTTATCATAGATACAAGGAATGATAACGATTACAATATAAATGATTGGGGGAAAAAGTAGAAAATGTGTACAGTCTAATTATAGTTCTTAAAGGAGACCGGAATTATGGCGTTTTTTTCGATTTTTTCCAAAGAAAATGACAATTAACTGATCAAAGTATGATTAAGCGTCTTTTTCTTCACGTGTTTAACACTGTATTTTTCCATAATTTTCGAAAAATTTGCAATAAGCGCGAGTGATATGCCCCTAGTGAAATCAAAAGATTTCATTGGACTGATATGTGACGTATATGAATTATTCGATAATTGGTTTTATGAATGAGTTGCGTATTAAAATTGTGATTTACTCAAGGTAGACTTGCTTGGATAAGCGAAATGTGTAGTATACAATTACTCATGCATACAACTGTCATTTTTATATACGAACAGTAAATCGGACATTTTTAGAAAATAACACGCTTTAACCTTCATATTTAGATAATTCTTAAATTGTAAATGGAAATATCTGCTTCATATATATCGACTTATTTTTTGACTAACAAAAAAGTCTATCTGTAATCTTTAAGGAGTAATTAACTAACTGCATGCTTGTTTGTTTACATTTTTGCCTTCGGTTTATATGACGTCGATCACGGATAGTTGCGAAGATCACCGAGATCGATGTGAAAAATCTTAGCCTTTTCCAATCTATTTTATGCTGAATCTGATCGATTTCTTTAAAGAGAAGAATAGTTTTTGATTCAAAATATTGAATGTATTTGAAAAAATGAAAACTGAAAAAGCATATTTCCCTTCCACTTTAAAGCATTACATATTTTTAATCCATAACAGGTGCCACTTGTGGAAACAATGACCATATCGGTGAAAACGATCCTAAAAGTAAAGACAATGAAATAGATAGTGGAACAGGTAATATTATTATACCTCTACTGTTTTTTGCTATGTAAAAAGATACTCATTAAAACTAGCTGTAACTCGCCTGATTAGACTATTTCCCTGCAAAGGATGCGTTAGTCGGGAAGACTATTTCCCTTGGGAAATAGCATCAAAATGGGGCGGAGCTACAGCGCGTGACATTAAAATGGGGCAGAGCTACAGCGCTCCCTCAGAAAAGCAGACATGAAATGAAATACTTTTTTTTACAACGGCGATAGTAAGCAAATCAAATAAAAAACCAATTTTCAATAGAACGGTTTCGTGCGCGTTTACAAATAGTGCAGAATCAAATTTCATAAAACATTCGCAGGGAATGTTTCGATTTAAAATATCCTGATCCGGTATATCAACTACTCGTAACGCTTTTGAAACCTGCCAAAAAAAAACATTATCGACCGCCAATATTTCAAAAATGGAAAAACGAATCACATGAAAACCGTAAGAACTTTCCTATTGTAGCCTTTTTCAGTAAAGATCGAGACCACGTTTTCTTTGAAACCGGGAGCCGACAATTTTTTGTTAAAATGCTGTCGATTCTGAAGATATCCATCACATGGTGAATTCGTTGTTAATATGAAATAATTAATTTGTACCAATCATAATATACTTGTAACTAGTCAAATGGTAAGATAGAAAGTTTGACTAGTATATATCTCGAGTGAGTAAATAACGTACCGCGGCTTCCGCCGTCTTGTCATTGAATAAAAGGAAAAGTATTAGAGCAGTTGCATTTAGTTTACTTTACCACTACTTTTACCTCACCTCTACGCTTCAGTGGTCACTGCGGTTAGGGGTTACATAATCTTGGTCTCGAGTATTGACGACTACAGTTAACTTTTTTTTAAGCTGACCTACCCTGACGTTTTGCGGGTACATTTCATATCCTAGACATAAAACTGACGGGTACATTTTATGTAAATTTCCCCTTTTCGGACGAAGAAACATTAAGCATTGTAATTTTTGCTACATAAATAAATGATCTTTCCGTCTGCATGTCCGTCCGTCTGATGATTATACTTTCACATTTAAATGGTAAAAAAGTGACAGGTCAGCTTTAAAATGTAACTGTAGTTGGATCGCCTCAGGACAGGTGTGTATTGAACAATGTAAAGCCATGGCTGTGAAATATTCTGTTTAACGTGTGCGGACTGGTACCTTTCGAGACAAAATACCAGATAAAAAGCATACACTCGCAATTAATTCGAGATTGCCAAAGGTATCCTGTCATACTGAAAAAAAAGTTCCACTACGGCTTTATTACTCGAAATGAAAAACGGCTCAAATGGATCTATTTAAACCAAGACTTAGCTATAATAGCTCACGTTCCCGTCTCCCCTGACTTGTACAGTGGATATGTGCCTTAAATAAAATTTCAGAATAATACATGTCATTGACAACAATACAAAAATTGTATGTTTGTGTGTTTTCGCCTAACTGGAGGGTGTCTTTTTTTAAAACACCAGGATGGAAAACGAATTTTAAATACCACGGCCTAATCCCTAACCACAGTGACCACTGAAGCGTAGAGGTGAGGTAAAAGAAGAAGTAAAGTAAGAAGTAAAATAAATGCAACTGCTCTATTGTCCAGTAAACTGTAAAGCATTAGAGAACCCTCTATTAATTCTTCAGAATCGTGCGAGTAAATCATGTAGCGCGGCTTCCGCCATCTTGTCATACACAGCGTATTACACAGCGAATCCTTATCTTTATTAATTCCTTTTAGAATCGCAAATATTCAGTGTTTAGGTCTTGAATTTCCAATGGGGAGGAGGTAGGACATTAAGCTTGAATTAAAGGCGGAAGAACGGGTTGTTCAAGTTTATGATTTTCGGAGTAGTATTCACAAATATTTAATAGACAAAGACTATTCAATTTGTTGCTTTTATTAGTCAGCCACTTGTGGTTAGTATAAAAGACACATTATACTGTCAGGAGTTAAATCAGCATTATTTATCGACTCCTGGTGACATTCTAGTATGTTTATCATAGCTTTCATAAAATTACAGGCATTTGATGTTCGAAAAAAACATGCTTTTTAAAAAGACAAAATATGCTATTTTTAAAGACAAATTCACTTATAACGATTTCACATTAATGTGTACCGTTAAAGGTTTGGGAATTTTACTGGATGCGGATGATAACGAATTTACGTTTGACTGTTGTGGCCGCGTTGATTCATGGGAAATTTACGCGGAGAATTCTGGGACTGTTCAACTTCAAGTATGGCGGAATTCTGGTGGAACTTGGACTCTTCGCGGGCAGAATTCGTACACTGTTGCAGGTTATGTATATTTGTACAATGATTTTGAGAGAAAATCTTAGATTGAAAAGTTAATATTTTATTTTAGTCTACTCTTCTCTATCGTTTTTTTATGAAGAATTAAATATAATCCGTACATAAGATTGCATTAAAACATTCTCCTCATTGAATTTCTGGATTTTATTTTTCTATAAAACATAACTCCCTACTCCTGTGGCGTCATAACTGGATGGAACCATTACTATCGTGCTCTCTGCAGCTTGGAGTTTACAATAATAAGGAAAACTTAGATTATTCATATTTTCTATCAATTAGTTGCGACCAAAGAAGTGATTTACTGAAATTTTGATTTTTATGTAAATGTCACAGATAATGAGTATAAAGGGTTGACAGTTGAGATCGCTAAATTAAAAGAAAATATTAATTTTTTGAATTGTCAATATTTCTTTAGTGTCCTTAAGCTTGTTTAATAGCTATTTTATCATCAGTTTTACCTCGTTATTCATTGTGTTGATAATTCAATGAAAATAATTATATGTAGTATGTTCAGTTATCATTTTATAAACCATTTTGTTTAAAAAAAACTAAGGAAAAATAAGGTGTAGGGGTACTTCAATGAGTCATAGTTTCCAAAACAATCACACGAAGGTACTTATTTCTTTTACAACAATTGATTTCTCATTATAAGAAGAAAGGATTCCTTAAACAAGTAAAGTGCCCGTTTTTAAAAAAAAAATCAATGGTCAAAACTTCAACAAAAGTAATATTTTGTGCGAATAGCACATAGCGATTGCCTGATTTCTTCACTCATGGGAGCCCCGTCTACTGAGTATGTATAAACGATGTTACTCTATATACTTGTACATTGGGACTGCGTCAGATGCTTGATCGGTATAAAGTCTGATCACTGTCTGAATCAATGAATAATATCTATATGAATCGAGCTGTCGTGTTATGTACATGCATGACCTAATGAAAAATTGCATCTGTATGTACTGAGATGAACACAGGCTGTGTGTTGGAAACCCCTTTCCATTACCAGGTGATTATCTGTTTTAGTGGACAATATATAAATGAAACAGTGCTATCGGTAAAGATATTAAGTTGAATCATTGAAACGTAAAACTAACTTCAAGTAGGCTTATTTTGCCCCGCTTCACAAAATAAAATCTGTATACGGCGGAAAATTCAGGAACTTCCATCATGAAATATGATATTAACAATTATGAAAAATAAAAGATCAAAACATTCCCGTTTAGGATGTATCATGTTTTTATGTTCTAAAAAAAGTGAATTTTCCTTCAAATTCTAAGCACACACCTAACATTGAACATGGAATGTTAAAGAGAGAGTGGGGATCAAATTAGAAAATAAGATTCGTCTTCTTTCCGTGTATATGGAATCATCAATCGATAGTCATATTGGATTGTTGTATTTTTAGGGGGAGGGGTAGATTTAATGTGATGTTATTTAATTTTCATGTTCACTGTCAGACATCATCTTTCAATTCATTACGACAACATTATGCATTTGCATTTTAGTTCTGTCTTTATACGTCCATAAACTGGCCTACGAAGGTGTTCAGGAACAAATATAACTTCGAAAACACAATATTTTGTCATACATTATAACTGATATTATTCTGGCTATTCGCACTCAGTACCTTTAGTGCTTTAATTTAGTAATGACATTGCTCCCACGGACATTTTTCTATTAATTTTTTCCTCAAAAAATTATTTTGCTCTTTTAAGGATCCAATAGCTGAATGCTACCTATATGCACCATATACATTTGTTTGTTCTGTTACATAATGTGAAAATACGGAGAAAAGAGTAAAATGTGTCATCATCATAAATTGTTAAAATTCGTGTATGAATCTATCTTTATAGTATATTATGCCCACCAACCTATTTTTCACTTTTCATATCCATTAAATGGTAGATTGTTGGATTGTAAAAGAAAGATGGTTTGTAAACCCGCATTTAAGCCTTGTAAGGAGGTACCTTAAATATGGTTTCTTTCAGTTGCCGACGCACAATCTGAAATTCTAATTCCAATTGCTTCAAATGAACAAATATCAGTGGACAATGGCGACGTCATAGGAATGTAAGTTACACATAGTTCTTTTTGGTTTTTGTCTTTGAAAATATGATCTGGACTATCAAAGTGTGAATTTATATCTTGTGATATCTTATGCTCGAGTTGAAGTAACCCCGTCTGGGTCGTTTTATATATATTTAGGGATTTTTGTCATGCATGGTTTTAAAGTTTCATATCATTTGAGTTCACACATACAGCCATGCAAAACCTCGACTTCGCTGGAAGTTGACAGTTTACTTTACTAATATGACTGACTCTTTAAAAAAAATACGATTCGCATCGAGATAATCCTTCCAAAATGCTCAAAGCACAAATATCAAAATAAGCACCCGAGAATATGGTCTAAAGTATACAGAATATTTCAGAAATGTTATTTCTTCAGATACACTTCCGGCACGCCCATTGTCACATATAAGAACGAGGGTGGTGGAGGAGGTGGGAACAATAATTACTACCTGGATTATACTGTAGGCAGCCTGAGTGTAGGAGCCGCCCATACCTGGTCGTCTAGACAAGGGGGCAGAGATTATGCTGTAAAAGCTCTGCTAAGTGGAGGTACGTACGTGTATAGTAATAAAGAAGCAAGAGGTTTAAATGTAAACTATAATCATTATTCCGGATTGGAGTATTTTATAAGGGGATCTGTTTTTCCAGGGAATTTTCTTCTGAGGTCTTCCCTTTTTTCTGCTGTTGTTAGAGTGTGATTTAACGTTTTGTTTCTTTTTAATTCATTTTCACATAAGATATGTCAAGATCGCCCATTTGACCAATGCCTTGTGGTCTACAATTGATCAGTGCATCAGAACGTAGACTCATGGTCAATTATTTCCTGAACGCCGTTTGCAATTCTTATTTGTACCTTTGATTGAATGTGTTATTCATCGATGTTTAACAAAGACGGCATATTCAAATATAAGTTCAAGTTCAAGATAATCTTGTACTTCTGCACTTAAATTATTCTTTTACGATAGTCTGTATGCAATAACAACACATGATGAAAGGTGTCCAGTAAGAATGAAAAGGGTTATTGATTGAAGATTTTTGAGTAAATTTGATTGACCTGCAGAAAGTTAAATTTATCTATTGACATAATCATCTAAATGACCTCTGGGAAATTAAAGTCTTTATGCGATTGCGACTCTATAACCCAAATATTTATATTTTATGATTTTGTTCTATTCATAAGCCGAAGATTAATCATTTTCATAAATGGATATTTGCATAGGTGTTTTGACGAAATACTTCAGTAACCGGTGCTTTCAATTGATTTGAAAATTTCTTATAGAGCGGATCGACTTGGAACACTTTCATCTCATTATTACCAACACATATTTTCTTTTGCAGTGTGGAACATTTATCTTAAACTGGCTCCCTGCGATTGAATGTTTAAAGTGTTATAATTACTTCTTTCCTATTCTGTCGCCTGAAAGAAGGTTTGCCTTGGCCCGTTATCAATTCAACATCGTAACATTGTTTTGTTCTTTCGAAAACTTATCATTTCATCCAAAATATCATCGAAATTTAAGATTACTTCCTACATGAAGTATCATCTCTCCATTGCTTTTTGTTTAACAATGCTACTGAATCGGTCCTATAGGATGTTGAGAACCGCGCACACTTTGCCAAGGAAATACACATCATTCAAAAAATCAAATTAGAGTTCTCGACAAAAATAAATTTTGCAATATCTGAAAATCACTTTGGCGTCAAGTAACACTGATGACGATTTGCAATCCAAAACACGTATCTGGTGATTGAAATTGCTATGAAATTTTCTTCTAGAGGGTAAGGAATTTGAACACATCCATTGAGACTGAGTATTTGATACTTTATGTATTCATAGTGACCTATCTAAAATTTCGAATATTGAAATTCAAAAGGGTTCATTTATATACATATACCTTTAAGTTTATCTTTTATGATGTTAATTTTTTTTTCTATCACGACAAATCAGGCTTTGAATTTATTGTGACCTCGTATATTGAAATGTCTTTCCTAGAAAAGACGTAAATACGCACTGTCGATGGGGTCCAATAACCTATATCAATTTTCATTTAGAACCGTATCGTCGGTGAGGAGAATACTAATTGTCTTTTTCACAGTATTTTAAATGTACTGTGTTACGGTGTATGTGTTCAAGTCTTCATTTACCCATCTGATTATTGCTTAGCATATGACTGTAAAATGAAGACAATTATTTGCTGTCGACTGTTTTCATTCCAGATAACAGCCCAACATTCAGTGGAAATCTCCCGGACACAGTTACTTTTCCTGATACCACAGCCTCTGGCACACTCATTAAGACTATACAGGCAACTGATGCTGATGCATTGGATACCCTTGTTTACACTATGACAACTACAACGTCGTCGTTCAGCTTTGATACAAACACATGTAAGTATAAGCCAGGCTATTAGAGCAGTTGCATTTAGTTTACTTTACCACTACTTTTACCTCACCTCTACGCTTCAGTGGTCACTGCGGTTAGGGGTTACATAATCTTGGTCTCGAGTATTGACGACTACAGTTAACTTTTTTTTAAGCTGACCTACCCTGACGTTTTGCGGGTACATTTCATATCCTAGACATAAAACTGACGGGTACATTTTATGTAAATTTCCCCTTTTCGGACGAAGAAACATTAAGCATTGTAATTTTTGCTACATAAATAAATGATCTTTCCGTCTGCATGTCCGTCCGTCTGATGATTATACTTTCACATTTAAATGGTAAAAAAGTGACAGGTCAGCTTTAAAATGTAACTGTAGTTGGATCGCCTCAGAACAGGTGTGTATTGAACAATGTAAAGCCATGGCTGTGAAATATTCTGTTTAACGTGTGCGGACTGGTACCTTTCGAGACAAAATACCAGATAAAAAGCATACACTCGCAATTAATTCGAGATTGCCAAAGGTATCCTGTCATACTGAAAAAAAAGTTCCACTACGGCTTTATTACTCGAAATGAAAAACGGCTCAAATGGATCTATTTAAACCAAGACTTAGCTATAATAGCTCACGTTCCCGTCTCCCCTGACTTGTACAGTGGATATGTGCCTTAAATAAGATTTCAGAATAATACATGTCATTGACAACAATACAAAAATTGTATGTTTGTGTGTTTTCGCCTAACTGGAGGGTGTCTTTTTTTAAAACACCAGGATGGAAAACGAATTTTAAATACCACGGCCTAATCCCTAACCACAGTGACCACTGAAGCGTAGAGGTGAGGTAAAAGAAGAAGTAAAGTAAGAAGTAAAATAAATGCAACTGCTCTATTAACATGATTAAAGAGTTCTCTAAAAGACCACCCTGTACTAGCCACAGTGAAACACACCTACTAGATATACATGTCCCAGTCTACCATCATCAGTTTTACAATTTAGTACTTTAAAACTAGCTATGAATACGATTTAAACTGCTGTTTGAACTGTTATAATTATGAAATTACAATCATCAAAATATAATAGACGTACTGCAGAATAGTACCGACCAGTTATTGTGTCTTGTAGTGCAGTTGACAAGTGTTGGTGCTTTGCCGTCTTCTGCCGCCACATCAACAACAACTCTCTCCTTCCAAGTTACTGATGACTGTGGTAACACAGATACCAGCAGTCTGAAGGTTGTTGTGACAAATAGCGTGAGTTCTAGACATTTATGTTTATTTTCCATATTAATTATATATGTAAGCTGTAAAGAGGAATGTTGGATGTATTAGGTGAAAAGTGACTATCATAATGATTAGATTGTGGACACATCTGAAACCAATACAAAGGATATTGTAAAGTGAGAAAGGTAAAGGCTAAAGTACGTATGAAAAGAAGCTTGATATTACATTGGAGTGGTGTTTATCAATATTACATTGTTTAGATCGAGGATCACTGACAAGGGTTAAGTACCCGAAACGTGCATGTCTGGTCCATGCTGCAAATTGATCTGTTACTAAATGATGCTATAGAATTTGAAGATTTATACACTCAAATGATGAGGAAACATTCAGCTAGGATTTTTATGTGTAAATAACAAAAATATTCTCTTCTCATACCGTTGATTCATTTCAAAGGATTAAATCATTTTAAATGATATGAACACTTTCCTTTGCGGTAATGATTACACAGCATAGTTAAGGCCGATTTCGGCCATTTTCGCGGAAAAATTGCGTATCTGATTTAACAGCATATTTTTCATTTCACCTTTGCTTAAATCTAAAATAATTTTGGTAAATTTTGAATTATATGATGTCACAAAATGCAGTCCATATTTTTCATCGCACATGTCACGTGACCCCAGCTGTAAAACTGCTAAAAATAGCTTCTCGTCGATACGCTACATACTTTGCAAAAGCACCCCCTGTTGCACGTATTTATTTTTCATGTTTTTTATACCAATCGATTCTCCGTTTCATGCTTTCAAATAAAAGTGCTACCAGACCATATGAATTATTTACCTATTTAGTTTATTTTAGGGAAAATTCAGTGCAACACAACCAAAAAGGTAATTTTTGATCGTATTTGCATTTTATGGACAATAATCAAGTCCATGCCAATGGTCTGGTAGCACTTTTCTAGTAGGGAAATTATCGTTTCTAAGAGTAACAGCCTTTTTACAATTTATTGTCAGTAACAGGGGGTGCTTTTACTATTTCTATCAGTAATTGACTATGATACTGTTTCTGTACGAAATTCAAACGTTTAAACGACGCTAATAAAGAGCACGTAACTCTTACCGTCAAATGACTTTTTAAACTGCGAAATGACTTTTGAAGATTTCACCTCTGTTAAGCCATAAACATTATCAAACACAATTTACTCTTTCCTTTACTTACTTTTCAGACAATGTGACTAAAACGAAACTATTTTTCAAAAGGTGACTGTACATAATAATTTTTTCTGTCTATCGACCAACCCCCCCCCCCCCCCCCCCCCCGATTATGCACAAAATATATTTTGATTGTGCATCGGTTTTTGTCTATACACCGATAGACAGAAAAATTGTTACAGTCATTTCTTATTATTTAAATAAATTACCATTTCATTATCTAGTTTATTTTTAAATTGACGACATTTTTTCAAGTTCATGAAACTGGCGACGTAATATTTGAATACCGAGGCCTAACATAGCGGCGCTCGGCGTTAGTGACGATATTGCCATACAACTATAGATAAAAATTCACTCCGTACGTTTGTTAAGGCGTTATACAGACACATTGAATGAATATTGTGCAAAATGTACAATCAATGTTTAACATAGTACATGTATCAAAAGAGCTGGATTTATACATAATGTAAACAGAGAAGACTTTATTTCATGAACAATATGCATGCAAGCTAGTACATCACATAAATCTACATTGAACATCTGTAATTAAGCAAAGGTCATACAAGCTCGATCCACCCGCAAAGTCCAATGGCAATGGTGGCAAATATCTTCAATAAGTCCGAAACATTTACCAGTGAATCCACAAAATCCCTGCAATATTGGAGTCTCTCAACTTTACTCATTTTACATGAAAATTATGCAACGATGAATAAGGTCGTACGTTAAAGTATAACACCGAAAATGGAGCAAAATTCATAAATTTATTGCCCGGATGTCAGTGCTTATTATGTACATCCTTTATATTTTTTGAAGAAAACAATTGCAATATCGATTTCCATTCATACATACGCAAGTTTATACACTTAAAAACAAACCTTTAAAAAATCAACATATTCATCGTTTTGATCAATAGCAGGAGAAGAGGGCTATATATCGCCTTTGTTACAAGATATTTTTATTTCTCGTGAACTAATGAAAATACATTATTATTTGGTTGTCATCCTTGAAATGACATCCGCGCTATTTTTATGAATTAAAAAAAAGGATAACGCCAATATTTATGATTTATTTATTTACTTACAATGCGTTCATGGGAAAATCACCTATAGTCAAACGAATTTATCGCGCTTCCCGGATGCTTGATGTACTTTGGGTTAAAACTTAACATATCAAGCAACCAGGAAGCGCGATAAATCCCTGTGGTCCAAATCTAGATCTTGAGTACCCCCGAAACCTCTACATTTTTATTTATTAACTCGGCCAAAGGTTAGTTTTTAAGGGGGAGGGGGAGAGGGGCGAGAAAGGGAGGTGAAGTTGTGGGAAAAGTGGTTTGCTTTCAATTGCTTGACATATTAAAAAATCTTTTTATGTCTCATATGTATAAACACGTGATGTGCTGATTTTAGGGAAGGGGCGCTTAATTATTTCCGACGGCATTTTTTTTTAATCTAAGTACTTGTAACATTTTTCAGTTTTTGAAATTGACTTTTGAAATCTTATGAACATTCCGTCTTTAGTGATTTAAGTTCCAATAGACCGAAGCAATTTCATGTAGACCATAATGAAATAAATGAATAACCCTGAAGGTATCATCTTTAATGCATTATACAGGTACTTTGTTTATTTTTCTTTTCATGTCGGGATGGGTTAACCTTCTATGTATTATAAACGGTACCTGCAAAACCAGGTAGTCTTTGACCTTGAAACTTTTTATAGATACATGTACATGCAAAATTAAAATGTGAGAATTTCATTCTGTTTCATGAAGGAGGCATAATTCAAAATGATATTCATGTATGTTACACAGATGTTTTTTTGTGATTTTGATGCTCGAGTTTCGTATAGACAAATTGGTTTATGTATTTTTTTCATTGCTGTATAGACCGATCAAATTTACTGTACACACTGGCCAACGTTAATTCTAAATAGGAAGAATTAACGTAGATCAAGGGGTGGGGTGGCATTTTCAGAGCGTTGTTTTCTGATTGATATCTCGCGGCTGTTCGTGCATGTCCGATTTTCTTTCCCACAGACCTTACATGATCCAGAATCATAAAGTCCTTTTTAAAAATCTAGTTTCACACATTCATTAAGAAGACGGACGAGTTGCTTTGACAACTTCAGCTTGCAGCCTCATTGTGAAGTTATATTTTGAAAAAAAAACCCACTCTGCTATATCAGATTAAACTCAAGATTTTTTTTACACTGACATTCGTCCACAAAAGTTCTAATGTGTAAATGGTCAAGCAATTGAAATTATTTCTTTTGTCTAAATATGACAGATTTCAAGCATCCATAGATGATATAAAGCTCATATACTGGAATTTAAAAAATACTTCTTTTCAAAGAAATTAAAATATACATGAGTTCAGAGGATCATCATTACTTTTTGTATTTTTTCTTAAATGACAAGAAAACTTTCATTTCTTGATGAATTATCTTGAATGGATAATAAATCTTGTTTAACAATAGGCAGTTGCTTGGCATCTTCTCCCTTGGGTTCAGGTAAATTACTAGCTTTACTTTTTTGAAAAGGCAAATCTCTGAAATGAAAGAAATTGTACAATGATTATCTCTAAAATTGATATCATAGACTAGGATTACAAGTCAGCTGTTACAAGTTATTCATTGGAGTTTACCTTTATTTACTTCATAATTTCTAACTTTCAGAAAAGGAAAAATTGGACACAAGTCGTAGCAAGCTACATAGTAAATTATACATATATATTGTAATCATGTCTTAATACTATTATCATAGATTTTATAAGACATTATTCTGAAAAACCAGTATACAATTTAACATTGATCATTGATTCGAAATGGATTCTTTCATTGTCTAAGTAAAGTAAATATACCTTCCAGATACTATAGACAGTCCCATTTCATCCTATGTCACATAAAAAGTAGATCTTCACTGCACTGCAACATCCAATAGCTCAAACCATTTGTTTTCAATCAGAAGGTGTTTATGTACCTTTCGGCAATCTAAAATTAAAAATTATGAATCAATATACCTATGACATCACTTGGACTGTGAAGATTTTGACTTCTGTAGTGTATTGAATTCTCTTTCACTTTCAGTTTAAGTGTTTATAACACACAAAGATACTTACAGAGACACCCCCCCCCCCCCCTGTACAATTTACTTACAAAATAGAATTATACTAGTAGAATTTTATCGAATACATATATTTTGTGTTTAATTGAATGCAAGACCCATGACTACTACGTTATTATAGCGAAGAAACAATATGATGCAACTACATACACATACACCGTATGACACGTGTACTGCATAGTACACAATGTGGAGCATAAACAAGGTACAAAATGAACGATTTCTGTCCTTTTCAAATATTTCATCGTTCATGACGGATATTATCTAATTTATTAGGATGTTATCGTTGTACAGCATGTCTGATTTTACGTCTGTTAAATGAATACATACCATTATTTCATCTTTTCTTGCTGCCCGCCCTGCAAACTTTGGGATCGCACCTGGCCATCGCTGCTTAAAGCTGAGCTCCCAGGATTTAAACGCATATGATGTAATAATTTTTTTTTGGGACGGGGATTGTTAGATACAGACTCTAACAATCTCCGTCCCAAACTACAGAAACAAGCTATAGCGACCTTTTACACCTGTTGACGTATGCATACTAATGAACGTGCGACCCAAATGTAATGCACACCAGTCCGGTCCCGGTATATAAGGACATCTGTTGTTCATTCACCGTGACATTCAACGATTATACCCAGTTTGACGAACAACATGGCTACACAATATGTCTGTACCTGAAAAACAGAATGAATGAAGAAATATATAATGTACATGTACTTTTTTAATGCTCTTGATTCTGAAAGGACAAGTTTGTTTTTTTTTAATGAATATTATGTTTTGAATAAAGATCCAACTAAGAACAAATACACTTTGGGTATATTCATTACTTTAATTTAATTATTAGAAAATTAAAATATCAAATGAATGTGTCGGTGACCCTTCAAGTATGTTATAATTAATATTTTTAAGTATTATTTTAGACTTCCAATCCTCAAATCCCCCCTCCAACCTCTCCGATTCGAGCAGCCATTTTTCACAAGTTGACAACTATTTCATTAAAAGTTTGCCATATTGATGTTCTGTTTAAATAGATTGATTAAAGTAAACATAATTAAATGCTTACTTACCAAGCATATGTTATATAAATTCTATGTTGCGTACAAAAGCTAATATACAAACAGTCCTGTACAAGAAATAGTAGTGATCATCATGTGTATCGGAATGCGTGTTCGAATAACTTCACGCGTGTAAATGTAACTAAAACCAGAGACCGTCAACACCTTATATAGAGAAAAATGAATACATACGCAAGAACGTGACGTCAATTAAATACAAAAAGTTAAAATCTATAAAATGATGATTTTTCTTTAAGATGGATGCACTGATGTGTGTAAAATGTTTAAAAAATTGTAATAAAATGTAAAATCCTAAGATATCCACTTTTTTCTAGACTTTTCAAGACCCCTCGCATTTCTTTTTTTAGTTGTGAGCACCCCCTTTCACTAACTAAATGTTAACCATTGATCCGCCCCTGTTCTACAAAAATACAGTCCGTTGTAATAATTTCGTATAATTTCACACTTCAAGGAAATATAATCTGTCAGCCTCCTCGTCTAAATTGCAAAATATCTGCCGTAAATTATCAATTGCTGGGCAGAAAGCATGATCCTATTGATTTTATTGAATCGCACCCTAGTACCTACCTCTTTTTGCGAATAAAGAAAACGAAACAATAAGACGTAAAGCATATATTTTCATACTCTGAAAATAGTAAACCTGAAGAGTACAAAAGGCCTAGGGTGATGATTATTATGGTTTTTTTTTCAAATTATGAGTAAGTTTAAATTGGGAAAATAGCGGCATTTTCTCAAAAATTGGGATAATATATAAAATAAGTGGATGTCTTTGACTTGAAAACGAGAATTTCTAACTCTTTTTTTTTTCGGAGGGGGGGTGAATTTTTCAGGAGGTGTAAAATTGGGGCAAATGGTCAATAAATTTTGAAAAAAAGATACTATTTTGCACTGGGACTGGGGCCAATATGGATTTCAAATTTGGCTGATCGAAAGCCCTTTAACATGAGTGATGAGAAAATAATATTTTGCATAAGAATAAAAGGCAATTTTGGACATATTATTTATGTATGGAAACCGATTAGTGCTTACCTAGTAAACAATTTCAGTCGTAATCACGACTTAGTATGTCGTAATTACGACTTAGCTATCTCGTAAATTATATACGACTTTTAATATGTCGTAATTACGACATAGTTATCTCGTAATTACGACTTAACTGTCTCGAAACTACGACTAATACATATCTCGTAATTACGACTTAGTATGTCGTAATTACATTTGTATGACTTAGCTATCTCATTATTACGACTTAACTATGTCGTAATTACAACATAACATCATTCCTTCATAAGTGAATTTTTGACGCATTTTTACGTCTTTTTGAAGTTTTCCAAAAATTATCAATATTGTATTATTTCTTTTATCTATTGAACTCTTTTCACATTATAGCTGAAATTTATACAATGCTTTTTATAAGATTTATTTCTTAAATTTTCATGAATTTTGATTGATTAACGAAAGGGGGTGAATGGGTCATTCCCTTGAATTTTTATCTTATTCATTCTTCTCATTCAACAAGGTAAATAGGGTTGTCGGGCGAGCGATATAGGCATACTTGGGCCTCCTGTTTTTCCTTGCATAAAATTCTAGCGATCTCCCTTGATGCAGTCATGTTGGCCTCCGTCATATTGAAAATTGTAATAAACTAAGTCGTAATTACGAGATAACCAAGTCGTAACTACGAGATAGCTAAGTCGTAATTACGACATACTAAGCAATACTTATGATCTCTCTGCATACTTTTCACTGTGTATCATAACTTTCGGTTCACTTCAAAATAATAGAATTAATAACACTTTTTTTTTTACTTACATTTCATAAAACTCATCGAAGTTCACAATTTTGTTTTCTTTTTATGCCGTTACAAGTAAAGGGCGAGGGGATCCGAATGACTAAAATGTGCATTTTAATGCAATGTCTCTTTTCATTGGTTGTTTGATCCTTAGTTACGGCTGTAAAACGAGAACATACTAGGCTATGACGTTTCTAACGTCAAATTTCGCCTAATATTTACAAAAATGTAGATTGCATTAGACTGGAAATAACTAGATACTGACGTTATGTTTGCGGACATATTATGTTTAACGGTGCAAACATCCGTTTTTCTGGCTCCGCTAACGCGTCGCCAGAAAAACTCAGTTTGCGACCGTAAAATCAGCATTTACCGTCCGCATACATAACGTCAGAAGCTAGTTATTCCCTTTGTAGAGAGTGACCATGCCTGAAAAAGACGAGACATCAAACTTGTCATGACAAATCGCCAAGGTCTCAATGATTGAATGAACTACAAATAATTACGTTTTCATAAAAATCAGAAAGATTGACATGTTTCTTTGATTTAGTGTTTATTTTTTCATTCGTATTTTCATCATTTCTTCAAAATTCATCGCCACTATCATAACCAGAGTATGATCCGTCAACCGATGGGAACTTTGACCTTATAGCAGAGACAACGCAAGCAGGCGGGCAAACCCTGTTTCCTTTACCCAATTTACCGTACTGCCATAAAACATAAAATCTGTAACTCTGGTTCCTGTAGTGGCTTTGTTTAAAAGAGGGAGAATCATGAAAAAGCTCGCAATAATTTAAAATTCCAGCTATTTCTATTACGTTCTCATTTAAACACACGTCTTTGAATATATTAGTCTTAGTTACACAATTTTCTTTTTTGCAACATATATTCATTCTCTCTGTCTCAAGCACGGAGCACCTGCCACACACACACCAGTTTGGTAATTCAGAAGGGCCACATATCTCTCCAAACACGGCTTCATCAAAAGAAGATGGGTTACTTGTCATCATCTGAGTCAGAACTTCCTTAGCCTGTTCCTCGGTCATTGCTGATATGATTTCCTGCAATAGATATAACATGCTTTTGTTCGCTTAGCGATACTAACTATCCGTAACGGGTTTTACGGAAAAAAAAGTTTTGAAAAAAAGAAGCCATTGTCACAGATAGAAGGACAGAGCGGAAATTTATAGTCCCCTCAGGTTTAACTGTAAGGGCAAAAAGTTACATTTACGTTTGTCACGCTGCAAATAAATTTCTAGGAATCTCATTGGTTGCTTAGCTATAATTAAGTTGCAAACAAGGTCATAGGCGGCACAGGCTTGCAATATTGATTTCAAAGTGAAAAAAAAAAAAAACGGAACTGAAATCGGACGCATGCGTAGGAGATAGCCGTCTGCAGTCGTAAATGTGGAACTAATCGAAGATTCGGGGGCGTATAGTTTTTGTCCTGTCCGTTTGTCTGCCTGTTTGTCCGCAAAAACTTTAACCTTGGCCACAATATTTGAATGGTAAGGGACAGGGCTTTGATATTCTAAATGTGTATTCCTTGTAACAAGACAATTTTATGGATACCAAAATATTTGACCGAGTGACCTTGACCGAAGATTTGACAATTTTACAATTTTTACTGACAAAGATGCCGAGGGGGCATTCGTGTTTCACAAACACATGTTTATTATTATTTATTTATCTTTTTTTTGAATATGCAAAGGCGTATCTCTGATTGGAAAAGAAGAGGGGCACATAGGGAAGTTTTTGACAAGCGGAAAGGGGGAGGGGGAGCGGGTTGGGGTCAAAGTAAAAGATACTGTTATATTACCGGGTATATTCATGTGCCTTTAAATAGAGAGTTGGAGTGTATTTAATCAGCATTTGTTTTTTGCATAATTGGACTAACAGTGTCTGGAAATGCTACCTATATCCTCTTTAATCATATTTGGAGTTTCTCAAATACCTTTATATATTTTTGAAGTTATTTGGATTTAAAATGAAGAGATTAGTTAACCATTTGAAAGAATATCAAAAACTGGTGAGCCGTACACGTAGCTAACGAGCCAGAAAATGTTATAAAAACTGACCTATTAATGTGAGAATTTCCTTTACAATTTTTTAAAACAATATTGAAATGTCATAGAATATGTTGCCCGAAAAGGGAATGGGTTGTGTCCCAAATTTTCAAGGGGGGTACATGCCCTGGCTGCCCCCTTTCTCCTACGCCCTTGATGTAATATCAAATAATACGAGGAAATGGCAGATATTACTCTCTATATATAGAAGACTACATATAATAAGGAAACATAGAAATGCTTCAATAGTATTCTAACATACCAACCTTTCGATTTTCGTTTGAATCGCTAGACTCGATCTCTCTGCATGGTCGTTTTTGCACAGGCACCTTTTTTTCCTTTTAAACGTAATTAAATATTTAATTCAAAGTGACTGGTTTTCTGAGTTGAAATAATTTGAAACAAATTCGAGCTTTTTAAGAAAAAATACCAAAACATTCAATAAAGAAAATCATAACTGAAAGGTTACATGTACCTAAGTAAAGTGTTAGTATTGTTTGAAAGTTACATGTGTATCAACTGTGAATGATGAAATCGCACTGTATTCAGGGGCGTAGCCAGGCGTAAGTTTGTACGTAAACACCTGCACGTCGTTTTCGCAATAGTGAAAAAAAGGAAATTGCCTACCTCGGAAATACCAAAATAAGGGGCTATTATGACATTGTTTGCAAATTACTTTTTAGAAATAGTCCAAAGACACTCAAGAAAGCTCTGATTTGAATACATTTTTTCAAAATTTTCTCATAGTTCATATATTCGAATTAACGCACAAAGTACGAGTCAATTTCGAAGGACGCAGGGCTGTCACGCCCAATATCTGTATGTGGACGTACATGTTTGAGTGAAAAGCTGTATCATTTCATGTTCAAATTGAAAGTTTTCTTCATTTTAGATGGGGCTCATCGTATGCTGACATCCTGAATCATACTCCTGATCCCTTCAAAATATAGCTCAAAACCGCTTCAGAGTCCACCTAGTTGCTTCATTTTCAGAGATTTCTCCGGGAAGGCCTCCGAACCATGAGGGTAATCCATCCTTCCATACACTGCCCCTCGCAAATCCTCCTCCGCAAATCAAATCCCCCCCCTCGGCAGTTAGGGTTCTGGGTCCACCCCATCTGTAGACGTCCAGATCGAAAACATCCTAGCTACGCCCCTGTATATGATAGAGTGGATGGGATGCAGACATTGTTAATATTAGTCCAATAAAAGAAGAAAGAAAAAAGGACCTATTTATAACTTCTTTGATATGATTATGAAAAAAAGTGCAGAAGAAAAAATACTCAGATATCTTTATCGAATTTTACGATTCGAAAAGATATATATGAAACTTTGCAAGATTTTAGTAATACATATATATGTAATGGGTTTCATAGATCGCACGTATATATTTTTTGACGTTGAGCAACCGTTTAACCATACTGTAAAAACGTTATTGTAACTATCGTCATATCTCGTTTCATGCAATATCAAAAAAGATGTCTTAAAACTATGCCAACCCAGTTTTAGAAGAATACAACTTTTTTATGAGGCAAAACCTTTATATCTATTATGTCCCGAAAATTTTCGTCGTCGTGTCCGTCCGTCTGTCTTTGTCTGTCTGTCCGAGCTCATATCTCCTACACCCTACACTAGAATCTGACCATATTTCACTTCAATGTTCATTAGGATAGATCCTTTGGGACAAAGGTCACTAAAGGTCAATCATCAAAGGTCAAAGTCATTTCCAGACGGAAAACCTTTTTTGCAATACAAATTTAAAAAATGAATTGAAAATCAGAGTTTTGTCCAAATTTTCTGAAATTTGGAAGAATTATAGAAAAAAGCATAAACTTTAACATGTAACAAAAGGGCTTGAGAATTTATATTGCGTTGATAAGAAATTTTATGACAAATGGAGTTGGGGGGGGGGTTGTATTACACGTACAATGTAACTTGGATATACACAAAAGGTGAATGTAAATACAATGAAAATATAGAGGCTATATATGAAAATGTCCTCATATACATATCATAACTGTTTATTTAGAAAGTCCTTACATGACAAAGGTCACTAAAGGTCATTCATAAAGGTCAAGGTCATTTACGGGTTTGAAATAGCATCTCAGATTTAGAAAACTTAAAAAAATCATTATAATCATTGTTTTTCCAAGTGGTCCAAAATTATTGTTAAAAAATGCATATTTCACATATGTCACAGTATTTGAGATTGTTTTATTGCTTTGATGAGAAATTATGAACCAAAAGGGGGGAGGGGGGTTACACATAACTTCTTGGGATGAGTTGTTCAAACTTCACACACTGTTTTGAATGATGTCGGATTTCAGATAAAGGTCTTCAAGGCCATATGGTATTAAAGGTCAAGGTCAGAAAATAAACTTTTGGCACATAAATTATTGTGTTCGGGGAACATCCATCAGTTGTACCGACTTCGTCTTTTTTCATGAAGTTAAAATCTATTTTAAAAATACCAAATAAGCCAGAGAGAGAGAGAAAGAAAGAGAGGGTCGGAGAGAGAGGGGTGTTAAGTAAACCAATCAAATAACAAATAAATGAATAGATATTGTTAAAAATATCATTGAACTTTAAGTTTATATTCATCCTTCTCATTCCATAGTTGCATCCGCGATCTCTTCCATGAATGTTTTTCTCTGAGTCTTAAATTTTGGGGTTTTTTTGTTGGTTTTGTTTTTCAAATATATCCGAAAATAAAGCATGCAAAGGTATAAAGATGACAGTGAAGGATAATGCAGTGATGTAATTTTATTGTTTTGCAATTGTTCAGTGATGTACCTCCGTTTCTCTTTTGAAGTGACAAAGTGGACTGGAGCAATTTGTGCATCCATTTGCACTACACGCACATTTGAAGCATTTGCTGCGTTTGGTACAGCTGCAACAGTTCTGTAATGTGGATTGATTGTGCATAATTATCTTTTTTATAATTAGGCACAGTCCATTTGATATTCTGGGGGGGGGGGGGGGGCCTTGGGTTTTTTTTCGAAAAAAATAATTTTGCCCTGAATTTTGATGAAAAAAATAAATTTGCTTATGGTGTGACAGAAAAAAATAATCTTCCTCTTACAAGTAATCTGAATTTGAAGAATAACCATAAAATTCGCTTAAAATTCCTGAAAATTTTTTGGCTCGCTTCGCTCGCCGCAGTTTTTACTTTCTACAAGAAAATTTTGGCTCGATTCGCTCGCCATCATGAGTTTTCTTCTGTAATGGCAAGTTCATATTTGAAAAAGATCAAAAGAATGCATGTAACTGAAACAATTTAAAAATGCTTAAATACATTATCAGTATAACTTATTACTATTAACAGATACATGTATCACTATAGTGTCTAATTTTATATACAAGCTTTAAATGGAAGGAGAATTTAAATAAGTTCACTAGTTTTCATTTCTGCATGTAAAAACTTGCATCAGGCCCTCTTACATGTTACATGACCTTATATACATTTTGTTTACTAAATATTATATATCACTTATTGTAAAAATCTTTCATCTCTCTCAGTTTAGAAGTGAATACAAGTTTTACATAAAAATTATGTTTGGAGTAATGTAAGTAAAAATAAAGAATTTCTATTAAAAAAACACAAACATTATTAATATTCACATCAATTGTTATAAAAAAAATTTCCTTGCTCCAACTTTGCAATGAAAAAATAATTTTGCCCCGGTCCGGGGCGAAAAAAGTAATCTTGCTCCGACAAAAAACCCAAGCCCCCCCCCCCCCCAAGAATATCAAATGGACCGTGCCTTAGCTAGAAATTGAAATAACTCGAAGTAATTTTACCGCAAGCGTTGATTTAGATTTCCTATAATTCAATATCATAAATCATTTAAAATTTTATCTTCCAATCAAATTCTTATCATAATGTTATAAAACAAGAAAAAAAAGGATTGTGATGAAAATAATTATTATGTTTGCCGAAAAAAAAATCAGTTCAATGTTGTGGGGTAATTGGGGTAAATAGCTCAAGTTATTTCAAGTATATTTAATTAGTTGATATAATCGTATTTAGTTAAATACATTTCTAATTAAAAATATAAAGTCTTTTTTCTAAATTGTATATCTAATCAAAAGTAAATATATCTGTCCCATACTGAGTCGAACACTCTTTTTGAACTCTTACCGGAAGTACACGTATTCTTTACTGTGTATTGGATATGTGTAAATATGTATACATCTCAAGTGGTAAGCTATTCTAAATATTTCTTTTTACTTCAAGTTTTAATAGGAAATTTGGTAATCGAATATATGTTTATTTCATAATCGAATAGATGCGAAAGAATCAATGGATTTTGGACGTAGTGACTTTATTAGGTTATAAACAAATAATGCAATGCTGTAATCTCTTCTTATATGTACCCCTCCATCCATAACTGAATGTGTTTACAATGTAAGCCCCTATAGTTTCCAAAAATGAAATGTTCTTCAGAATCAAACATTAATACTTTATATAATAACAACAACTTTATTTATCTTTGACACATGTGCAATTTTATGTGAAGGAGAGTGTGTATGTTATTTATCTTCATTATTTCAGAAATGCTATGATGCTCCTTTTTTAAATTTATTTGGCAAATAAACACGTTTACTTTACTCTTCCTCATATATACAATGCATGTAATCATTATATGTATCGATTCTGTATTTATTACCACACTCATCTCCTGTATACTAATGTGTGCTGATGTTCTTTCTTTCCAGGGTTCTAATCACTGAATGTCACGGTACATGGGTTTGACGCTCGTCTTATATACCGGGACTGGACTGGTGTGCATTACATTTGGGTCGCACATTCATTAGTATGCATACGTCATCAGGTGTAAAAGGTCGCTATAGCTTGTTTCTTCGGCATGGGACGGAGATTGTTAGAGTCTGTATCTAACAATCTCCGTCCCAAAAAAAATTATTAGATTATCTGCGTTTAAATCCTGGGAGCTCAGCTTTAAGCTTCTCAGTAACACAGAGTACCATAACAACGCACAGGGGGTCACAGAGTACAACTATCGATTAGGGGTCTTCTCAAAAGTATTTTGACTCAACGAAGTAAAAGTTATTAAATCTGATATGTAACTTTTTATTACTGGCAATTTTTGCATATGAATTTACCGAATATCAATCAAATAAATAACAAAACTGTGTTGCTACCGTACTTGACGACACGGAGTCTATGACGTCAGCTGGCGTTACATAATTTCGCGGCAAATTATTTGACGTTTTTTTAATGCTGCCTTAACTATGCTGCGTAATTTCGAAATTCTCTGAGCGTCGCATTTTTCTAAGTATGAAATTTCCATTACCATCATTTGAAAAAAAAATCTGCACAATTCGTTGTTGAAACGTGAAATTATACTCGTATAACAAATACTTGTAGGTTCCAGTTATTCATAACTTACCGAGCAGTTTTGATGTATCCGAGGACCAGACTGCAGAACTTTTATTACTGACATTAAGTGTTACAGACGCCTCATTGGCTGACACTGTCACGTGTACTTTACCTTCCGTTAGTCCATCAACTTCAAATTTTCTCCTTAAGGTTATCTCAGGAACGTCAGGTAAGCTTTCATGACGCATAAGGATATATTTTTTTTTAGTATAAATGTAAATTACGTGCACAAAAAAGCAAAATTCCATTGTCAAGACCATTGTACCAAAGACAAATTGATAACATGGAATTAGTTTATTGCTCTAAAGACATATTCTTACATGTAACATGCTTATGATACATGTACGTTATTTCGCCTTTCCTCCTTGTTCTCTTTTTTATCATTATCATTTTTACATACCATTTTTACAACCTCCCCTAACAAGTTTCAGGACCCCGCATACTGAAATAAAATTGTTATATAGGTTCCCAACTATGATGACAGTGGAGTTTTGTTAGAAGTCTGGGGGATGTCGTAAAAACAATTACCGTTTCCATAGATTTCTTACGAAAAAAAGCTGGTTTTAACCCAAATATATGTTTAAGATAACTCAGCTCGTTTTCGATGAGGGATGTTTAATACCTTATCTTGGTTTTCTGTTCTAAAATGTATACAAAAATGGTTAAGGAGGAGGAGATGTCATCATGTTTTTCTTTTTCCTACCTGCCAATTATTATAAACATCTTGGGTTGGCTTATCAGTAGTTGACCTTCTTAACCCAGACTAAGAAAGATATCATTCAAATTTAAGAGTAACATAAAGCCTACACTTACAACGAAACATATAGCAGAATTGAATAAAGCTCATGGACATCCGATATATATAATACATTATAGAAAACCCACAAGGTGCCTGGGAAGCATGAACCTCTCCTGCTTGCTAGCAACACCTGTCATAATGCTCAGACATTGTCTATTCGGGGACTTCCAAATATGGAATAGTTAGTACTCGGAACAAAATTGCTTTATCTTTGATGTGAACTGAATGTAACATAGCGACGCAACAATGCGGTGAAAAGGCTTTGTTTGAAGTGAAAAAGTGCCTTGTTTCGCTCTATTACTATGTAGACATTATGAAGTCATATTTAATGTACCCTTAAGGTTCATGGTTACACCTTTTCCAAAACACCCCCAAAACACTATTAAACATCCCAGGTTAAGTTTTATTGATTTTATTGGTAGAAAACAATGTAATGTATAGTATTTTAATGAAAAAGTATATGTCATCGAGCTTCCAATTGATTTATGACCTTCCAAAGAAGTACATGTCCAATTTTTCTTTAATTTTCCCCAAATTTGCATCATATCATCAATAGACCCCTGTTATTTTAAACCTGATGCATGAATGTATATGGTCATTCTTTTAATTACGAAAGAAGGTCTGAAACAAATAAAAAATAGAAAATACATCAATGCTGGTAAGTCAAATTCTATGAAATAGTAAATATTATACCATTTTAGGCTCTATTCTTGACGTCATTATTTTTAGAGTCCAACCAGTAAATGACGGGTTTAAGTACTTTGTTAACATGCCAATGAGCGGAAAATTTGCTATCTTAATCTAAGTTAACATATCTTTCAACAATAAAAATAAATGTTGCAATCATCGAACAAAATTTTAAGTTTGATACAAAATTATGACCTTACCCCCCCTCCAGATTTTGTCACAAAATGCTGGCAAGATATCCCCTCCGTGCTCTATTTGGATTTATATCTCCTGAACCTTTCATCTCAATTACTCCATTTATCATCCATATATCAATTGGAAATAGAACTGATCAAAGTGTGAATTCTGTAACCCATTTTATAATATTTACCCATTATATCAGTAATATTAATGCCTGCAACAGTTTTAAGCAAATGACGTCACGTGATGCATTTGGCCATTTGAACGTCAAATCAAGTTGATAAAGAAATAAAAACGGTCCGGAATGAAATGAGGCGATGAAAACAAGATGTATATCTTATGAATAGAATTATAAATAAATAGAATGTATTCAGATAGAAGAATACGCATAGAAAATTACTAATACTTGAATGTAAGTGCAATTACACGTTATATATAATATACAGGCTTAGTACATGTATGTTGCTATCCATTGGTTTTGGATGAGGAGAAAAGCCGGGAAGGGCTAAAATCGGCCTTGTGACAGAATATCATTTTGAAATAGTTTTTTTTTAATTCCTATATTTATGCAAAATCATATTTATTTCCGCATGACATTTGTTTTCTTCTAAGAAAGGGTAAACAATAGCACGAACAACGTCGTTTTGAACCAGGCCGTCGCCTTATAATTGCTCGGCGTTTTGAAACCTATTTGTAAGAATCTGTGTTTCAAAACAGAAAACATTTACAAGGATTTTTTAAAATATTTTTAACCAAAAAAAAATCCATATAATGTAAAATGCAACTAACTGACTTATAACAGTAAAACAGTGCTGCAACTGAGTTCTATCTTCGATTAATATTATAAACGTTCCATACCCCCCCCACCCCCCCCCCCCCCCACTTCCTCCATTTTTTACTGGTCTACGTGCACATATTTCATTATAGGCGTTTATTGACAAATTCTTTCCTGATTGCAAAATAATTTTAGTGTACTTCAATGTAATACGATAAAAACAGTATTCCTTGCATTTACGTATTTATGGAGATCATATAATGTAGGTAAGTCGGCATTCGCATTTTTCATCAAACATGCTGGGATATTCAACATTATGGCATCCAACGTGGGTCAAGGTCATCCTCAAGGTCAGTGTGACTTGCTCAGGATCAAATATCCTTTAGGTAATCAGTGGCGGACCCAGCGCCCCCTTTGCCGGGGGGGGGGGGGATCAAGGGGCGAATTTTGCCGATTTAACTGAAAATGGGCAAAAATATACCTGTTTTTGGAAAATTTGGGGTCATTGCCGGGGGGGGGGGGCGCCCCCTCTGCACCCCCCCCCCGAATCCACCACTGGTAATTTTAAAATATGTTTGTACTTTCCATTCCTATAATATTTAACGCATACCGGTAATAATAATTCACTACCGGGGAGAGGGTTAAATTTACGCAATAATCCTGAATTCATTGATTTATAACAGGTCCGTGAATATATTCGCATTGTAAGAAAAGGAGAAGAACAAATAATGTAAAAAAAAGAGAACTTTTTCAAAAGGGGGATTCACTTTGAGAAGATTTGACTTATAGTACTATGTCATTTGTCATGAAAAGTCTTCTGTTCGATAAATTCAAAATACAATTATTACGGTTCGCTTATAATAAATGGCGAATCTTACACATAGCGGAGAGAAATTGCTACGTAGCAGTAATACTCCCCCCCCCCCTCCTTTACCCTAATCGTGATGCTTGCTGTTCTAGATATCACTACTCCTAGATATATAGACACATTTGTTTTACCCAAATCCCGCATGTAAGCTAAGGAGTTGTTTCCTAATAAAATGTACAATTTTGTGAGATGTTGCTCATTTAAACCCCGCGTGTAAAAAAAACATCACACTCATTTTAATTAGATTCAATTGCTGTTTTAACCCCGGGTATAAATCAAACGGTTGTTTACAAATAAAACAAGCATAAAATTATTCTTTCGTGATTTTCTCGTAGAGATGACGGCGAGCGGCAGAATGCGCTGTAAGCCTTTTCTCTGAATGGACATACCAATCAAAGAACTGTTTTACATCAATTTTTAATCAAGATTCAAAGGAAAACGATAGAAGTCCCAATCTTATCAAAATGCGGCAGTTTTATTTAGCACAATCCCTAAAATACTAGTTCACGTTTCAGGACGTAGGTGAGTCAGCGTCAAATAATAAGAGTGCCGATGCAATTTTGGCGCGTTTTTTCGTGACGTCATAGACAACGTGACGTCGATTTTGGTGACGAGAGAGACTCCGAAGTGATTTCTTGTTCGGATGGTGTATCCTTGAACCTTAACGTAGCTCGCGGGGAAGCTTTCATCACAATCAAATGTGTACGCAGGTTTCACCCTCGAATTTTTTTATGTGCACATCTACGCTATGACGTCATAAACCTTACTTGATCGTAACGTCACGTTACGTTGCGCGACATATATCGTTAGGGCGCAAATAATGGCTTTTTTTTAAATACTTATATTTTCCAGTAAGCGTAGCGAGCCGAAATTTTTAAACATAAACTTTACATTGTGTCTAAATTCAGTCAATGTATTTAGACACGCTTGCACTGAGAACCGGAAACTTTGAGGGATGTTTGGTTATATTTTACTAGTTCTAGGGAATGATATACATGTATGAATGCAATTTTTTCTTCAAATATTACGTTGGGAATTAATGTTCTTTAATCCATCCTCCTCCATCCTTATCTAATTTCTTTATTGTACCATATAGACGGACGGAGAAGGCTTTACTTTTTTATTGTTTTTATTCACCACAACTTGTATGCTGACATAAAAATGCACATATCTTCTATAGATAATGATAACATAATAATGCATATACATGTAAGACATTGCATGAAATATACAAGGTTAAACGGTATTGTATATAATTTGGTTTCATCTCAGGATTATACAAGAGTATAATTATCCTTAATATTTCTATCGTGATAAAAAATTATTGAAATTCAAAAGCTGTCGTGATTAGTTTTCAAAAATCAAATTTAAACTTTCCAATCTGCTTTTAATTCGTTTACTCTTTTGTTCTGACATAAGGTACAATGAATATAATTCCAAATTTCTATAGGATCTGGTGAAGGCTTTACTTTTGATCAGTCTTTTTCTCGCTCTCCTTCTTGCTTGTATCTCAGTGTGCACAATCGGGGAAAGCGGGGTAGGGGGGGGGGTTGTCCGACAGAAAAGGAGGAGGGGCTGCCTTATAAAATAAAATTAATCTTCTCAATACTTTTTAAATTATATGTAAAGCGGTGATTTACTTTAAGAATTTAGGAATACATAGTGTCTGAAAGTTCGATTATATCAGAAAGCAGAGCGAACCGGAATTGTTTTGTAAGGGTACGACCAATTTGATCCTGAGGGGGAGGGGGGCTGGCAAATTTTTCGGGTCAGATTATTTATTTTCAACGCAGGGCCGGCCGGAATATTTATTTTCCTGTAACTAAAGATCAGAATATTTAGGGGTTACCATGCGTGTGTTTTACAAAAACTGACAGGGTATCGGCGAATCCCCTGTCAGAAATTGAGTTTTACCGCGAGGCGTTAGCCGAGCGGTAAAACGGATATTTCTGACAGGGGATTCGCCGATACCCTGTCAGTTTTTGTAAAACATCAGTATGGTAACCCTATTCTAATGCTTTAGTCAGTTAGAAGCTAGAAAACGTCTGCTTTTAACGACGTCGCCATAGCAACGCATGACGTCATGGCAAAAACTGCAGTGAAACGTGAATCCCCTTGCAGTTTTTTAATCGCACAGCCAATCAGAATGCGCGTTACAAACGGAGTGCATTAGAATTATTTTTAACCTGTAACAATCCTGACAAGCCAAAAAAAAAGGTCATACTTAGGAGTCAAGGTCAGTGTTAAAAATTTGCCAAAGAGACTACATATGTGCAAGTTGTTTGTTTGTTTGGATTTTCATTTTATTTATTTATTTATTCATTTATTTATTTAATTTTTTTTTGTTATCGGAAAAAAAGATACCGTACTGCCTTCTTGAAGAATTCCTGAACTCGGAGAAATGGAAATTTCATTTTAATAATATATATAACGACAATCGAGGCGGCTGAACGTAATGATAGAAAACGAGCATGAAATGAAAATCACAATGTATATCTTATATGGACCGCCCCTCCCCAACCCTTTTCCGATATTATAAAGTATATGTACATATAAACAAGAGGGAATTTTTTGTATACCCCGCCAAAAGATATCGGATTAAATAGTAATGAGCATGTCCGTCCGTCTGTTCCGTATGATGTTTTCAAATATTTGAAGATAAAAATGTCATGTACGGAGAATTTTATTTTTACATTAGGATATAAGGTCTAGTTCGAATACAGCCCATGTAATTGTTGATTAATTATCTTTAAAAAAAAGGGTTTCTGGATGTTTTAAAGAAGACCGTTACAGAGAATCAAATATTCCGCAAACTCCTTGACGTCATGTTGACATATGCGATCTGAACACGCTGTGACTTTGACGTTGCGAGTAAAATTGACGCCGAAGCAACGCAAAACAAATTTTTAATCTTAAATTGCAAAAAATCTGCCGAGAAGACCTATCCATGTTTTTATATATTCGAATTCAGCTCAATCTCTACTTTTACGTGTAAGAAGGGCTTTAAGGACCTCCACAACTTAATGAAGAAAATGATAATGAAGCAAGCCGTGTTTTGCCTTTTGAATGAGTGCGGATTTTTGAATAATAAGTTGCAAAATGGCGATAAAAATTGCAAATTTCCCCTTAGAGACACAATAATCCGTAGAAATACAATACTCAACATGGCAACAATATTTTTGATCTCCCTTTTCACCCTCCTTGGTCAATTTTCTAGATTAAAATTATTTTAGTTCAGAAAATGCGTATTTTCGAATTAGAACGTCAATGCCGTCTTTGAGGCTTAAAATCTCGAAAAACTTCGTGAAATAGTTACATGAAAATTATATCAAAGATTGATCAAATCTTATATTTCATGTAGACAAATTTTCAGGCTTTGTCTTCTCGCAAAATTTTCCGTGCCGTAACGCCTCGATGTACCTTAAAAACTACCTGAATATAACGTCAAAATGTTAATGCAATTCTCTGTAACCATTTGAACAATTTCGGCACGCATGGTCTCCGATTTTCATGAAATTTCACACATAAGTAGGGACCAATGAGAAAAAAGTAAATTAGACCAAAATTTTATTTTAAGGTCATCTGGTTACCATGGCAACGGCCTTTCAATTTGAGAAATTGGTAAAATTGAGCTACTTTGAAGCTCTATAATTTGGTTTATATACGACATTTCTGGAAGAATTTCTAAGCATCCTAAAGACTAGGACCTAGAATTTTAGATAAGCTCAATCGTAATAATGTCTGATATTGTCAAAAAGGCTGGTTACCATGACAACATAATGAGCTAATTATAATATATTGATTTCAAAATGCTGTTTGTATTTTCCCATTTTCCTTCTCTCTTGATTGGTAAATGATATAAGAATGGAATTTATTTTATAGAATGAGTAAATTCAAGATACACCCACTTGTTGCTATGCACAAAAGTTACCTTGGCAACGGTAACTATGGTCTATAATATTACTTATTTTGCAACTTCAGAGTTATTTTTTTAATTTTTGCATCATGATGAACATATGAGATATTTTGGAATATATCCAACACAAAGAGCTATTTCAAAAACCGTGAAAAAGCTATGGGGAACATATGTTACCATGGCAACCATTTTTTACTATTTTCATAAAACAGTCATTATTAATCCCAGAAAGTTCAGATTTATTATAAATAAAGATCGAGTAAGCCTTTTTCAAAATACAAGAAAAAACTTTCAAATGATGAATGGTTGCTATGGTAATTCGGCCATACAATAAAAAAATGCATTTTTTGCTGTTTTTCAAAGCAATTTCCCCAAAAACTGAAACAGGCTTAAAAACTGAAACAGGCTTACACAACTGTTTTTACATTTATTATAAAGGAAAGTCTAAAGGAGAAAAGTCACTAACTACCAAATATGGCCTAGATTCAAAATTTTGTAATATTCTACATTGTAAAAGAGTAACATTTGCTGATTATAGTATTGCTTCAATTTTGAAAATAGCTCGATAAATATGGAAGCTATGGCTATTTCAATGACGCCACCCCAACGTCGCGTTTACTTATAATGACGTCGTTGACGTCACATAAAACGTCTTGTTAAGTAAACATATTGATGGGTATACATTGTATCTTGAAAAAGCAATTAGTGCATTGATCTGTGAGAAGCATTTCTATTGCAAGTCATATCCAACTCATTTAGCCAGAAAACAGGTGCTATAAAGTTACGCATTTCTTTCATCTGCCAATTATGATCTGTATCTGAATAAAACCGCAATTATACTTGATGTCGTAGTATTGGTCAACAGTTGAATTTATAAATTATGATTGTTTGTTGAAACATTCTATTTATTGCGTTACTTTCAGATAAAATTCAAATAATATACATGTATTTCATAAGTTCAGCATGTTGTTATGTATAAGTGTTATTTATCTGAAAGTAAGAGAGAAAACAAATTAAACGTTGACATATGTCTCTATTTTGGATGTGCGTAACTCTTTAAGTTACGTTGCGCCGCTAAACAACAGTGATGACATGTAGGTCAAACTGGGCGTTCAAGAAAATCTTAATACATATTTAGTACATCACATTATAAATCGTTGGAATTCTTTTGGTTTAGCACGCGGAGACTATGAGAGAAAAGTGCCCCGACCGGGCACTATTGCTCTTTTACGTAACAGAGTTATGTCGCTTGGAGAGTAGTGCGCTATAAAAAGGTGTCGCCACTTCCTTGTAAATAATCTCAATTACTAAATATATTCTTTTAAAATATCAAGGTCATGTGATGCGCTAACGCTTTGGCATTATTATTCAAGCGAAAGAAGTAGGTCAGTTTACGTTTACAAAGCGTTTTGTGAAACTTAAGTTTTATGTACGTTTAGCTACTCCCCGTCTTTCTTAAAAAAAATAAGTGAATGGCTAGTAATACAGGCTGTTCTTACTAATAGATGCTTACTAAAATAATGAAGAATTGAAACGTGAGCTTAACAGAAAATACACACACCACTGAGTATTAGTATCCAATATAATCAGGTCATAAAACTACAGCGTTCCGGACAGTGTGTGGCAACGTTAACGTTTGAATTTTTTTTATTCATTATTTTTTGGCCACACGCTGCCGAACGGTGTTGTCGTTTATACAAGATCAAAAGAAAGCCACTTTCTGAGACTCAGAGCGTTTGCATATCGCAAAACTATCAGGTAACTGCAACTGCAGAACGTCTACTTAGAATGTGTGTAACGTGTTTATAATGCATGAATAGCGAACAACAGCGTATACCCACCGCATTTCTAGCAATCTTGACGTTTGCGGAACTGGAGCAGTGTTCATAGGACGCTTGATTGCGTTTTTGAGCGTTGTATGAGAATTTTCAGATCCGTTTATATAATTTATACGCCAGGTAGTCGTTAGAGAACGCTCCGTACATATTACCAACACATTGCATAAACGCTAGACTATCGTCAAGTTTATTTCATGAGCATGTTCCGGAGCGTACGCTCACGCTGCCAATTTTGTGCAGGCATAATTATTTTTAATCCAAGAGAGTTCGACAGCGTATAGCTCCTTGTGAGACGTCCCTGAAGCATTTACAACGATCTTTAGCGTGTTAGGTAGCAGCCTTCTATGCTGGCATATGCTGCTGTCAACCACTAGTGTAACAGGAGTTTCGTCGATGACACTTACTTATCGACAAGATGTGCCTTTTGAAGTGCAACGTTATCAGTGGCGGATCTAGGATTTCAGAAGGGGGAGGGGGCAAGGTTTCAGCCCGAAGAAAATTGTTCACAGAAAAATTGACAAGCAAAAGAAAAATTTTCTAAGACGAGAAACGCGAATCTCAAGACTGGTGATAAAATTAAGAAGTGTGTGTGTGAGAGGGGGGAGAGTTCATTCCTGCTGCATGTACAAGATGTAGAGTTTCTTAATACATTTGCCTTAGTTTAAACTTTAAGGTAGACTGGCGAGCGTAGCGAGTCGGAAAATTTTAAGATATGAAGTATTCATTTTGTTTTAAATTGAGTCATCCATACATGTATGTATATACAACTTTATTCTATATTGACGAGTGGAGCAAGCCGTACATTTTTTTGGAATAGATGGTTACATTAAGAATACAATCTCTCTCTCATTTTCCATGCTCTCTTTTTGTTTGACCAATTGGGGAAGGTTGGGAAGAGTAGGGCATTGCAAACCCCACTATCCACCTGTCTAACCTGGTTAGATCGGCCCATGAAAATGAAGCATTTGGTAATTATTCTAGTGTTAATTTGATATTGAATTTTGCATATGTTCATGACATATGAATCCGTTCAAACACGACGACGAAGAAAGTTGAAGACAAAAAGACGACGAAAAATACACAGGTAATGAAAAATGAAGTGCAGCGAGCAAAGCGAGTCGAAAATTTCCCCCAAAAGTAAAAAGATTAAGCATAAAAAGAGTATTCTGATTCAATAACTTTGTGTGAAAAAAGGGGGCCCGGGCCCCCTCTAAATCCGTCACTGGTTATGTTTTTTCATAGTGACAGAAGGACAAAGATACATACGGAGAGACGGACAGAGTGATTACTAAAGTTCATCCGCCAAGTTGTGGGTCCTACTAATGTAAACAAGAGATTAAACAAGAGTGCATACCTTCCTGTTTGATTTTGCTCGTACATCAAAACGTCAACCGGTCACTCATCGTAATATTATTGTAGATCACATGGATCGGACACCTTGCAAATTTGAATTCTAGTTATTGGTAATAAATGTGCAAAGTATCGAAATTTTATATCAATCACTATGTACTGCTTTAAATAAACAAGATTTAACATAATTCTTTGGAACATTACATTCTACAAACGGCGATTTTAAGTATGAGAGTTTCACATTTTGTAATGATATATATACAATTTTATGAATGCTATAAAGGACTAGATGCGCTAACCCTTTATATTGGCCCTATAACTTCGACGAAAAATGCTTTTGATGAACGAACTATAAATTATCACTTTTTGCAATGTTGAATGTTTGAGAAAATACGGCGTCATAACTCTGAGCCCTCCTAACGTCACGCGCGTGATGTATGACGTCATGTTCTGACGTCATTTGCCCTGCATGACAAAAAACAAAGGAAAATCATCGTCTTTTACATGTAAATATTCAAAATCCATCTATGATGCAGGCCTCGCCCACGATATTTTTCATGCAAATTAAAAGGCCGATCAGAAATCCATCGATTGGTACAAAAATTATCATGGGCAAGGCCTTGATCGATACTTTATTTCATAAATTTCTATCGAAATTTCGCTCATTTATTTTAATACGTTTTTAGACGTTTTAAGCGACGCATTATTCAGTATTGGACTGTGAAATCAAAATAAGCTTTCCTGGTACGGAGTCACCATACATTTGACATTTCATAAACTAGAATATTATGGATATATGAAAAACTTTGAAAATTTGGCCGATATGACAGGTTACATGTACCGCACCTACTTCTTTTAAAAGGATACACGCTGTTGAAAAATTGTGATTTAACATAGAACAATATTCTAAAGTCTAAGAAAAAAATGAGGTAACTCTCTGGGTATCGAACTCGAATCGACCGCGCGATGACCTTATGACATAACCTTTGCGCCACAAATTGATTCGGGCGCCGGAGCTTGAGATATGCATGAGCAGACGTTCTTCATTAACGATTTGCCAAAAACTCTATATTTTGCTAAAATGACTATACAGCTTACTACAGAATACATTTGTAACATTATAATACTATAGACTTCGATTGATAACATAAATTATTGCTGGAGAGATGGATCTAGGATCTAAGCTCTAACGATACATTCATGCGAGTTTCTTCCCTTCCAATTTTTTCCTCACTCCGCGTCGCAGTTCTGCTCTCTTCACTATTTATAATTTTCTTTTTCAGATGGTTATTATTTTTTTAACCAGAAAGTGAATCTTGTTTTACATATTTTTATTTGTTTTACCTTATCTAGCATGCATAGCTGCTATACATGCGTCTCGTTGCCATGGACGTGTCCTCATGGTGTATATTTCGTTGTTCTCTGTGCATTATATATCGTCTTCGGAAATAATGAACAGAATGATGACCCAACACGATTTTTCTCTTGTGAACTACTTATCAAGTATAGTTTATCTTAGTTTAAGATATGTTTTGTGTTGGGTCCGCTTTCTGTTCATAGTAAATTTTTGTGTTTTATTATGGAAAATTGCAGAAAATTGCCGGAATCATAGGATCATAAAAGGTTCCGTCATGTACTGCACTAACTGTTGTTTCCGATAGCGATCCAGGTTAATGGATTTTTCAACACAAAATCTTCCTAAATAAAATTCCCATGCATAAAGTCTCCAATGAACTACTTTATTTTTGTAAATTTTACTAGGCCGTATAAGGAGTTAGTGACTTTTCTCCTTTTATTTTAGATTTAAAAATTTTCGCATTACTTAACTTTGGATGCCCGTATCCAAGGACTCAAATTGTCTTCTGTACAATTTTACACGATCGTTCCCATAGCAACGGGTTATTTCCTGCATATTTAAAAGAAAAAATTCTTTCATGTTTTGAAAGATCTACTTGAATACATTCATTAATTATCATTACTCTGAATAAAAATTCAATGATCTAGGAAAAAAGGTCTCTAAATATTGTCTAAAATTGCTTTCATTTTTGCGATTTGAGTTCATGCAATCTGATTTAAACCAGATCTCTACATGCTCCCGTTATGTCGCGTAGAGGATCTGGTATAACCTAGTAGACATCGACGTGCAGGTGACCTTAGCTGAGAAATTTCACTGTCCAATCAAAAAAGTTTCAAGCGAAAATCTTCAATCAATCCTCATATGCGTATCAAACGCAAGTCGGTTCTGCAAAAATTCTGTCCAACATAAGATAATTAGAATTAAATGACCACAGGCCAGCTTTCCCGTCTTATCAGACGGACACATCTGGATCACTACACAAGATTACAAGACGCGGAGCCATAATGATCTGTATGATCTTTGCAGTACGGTATCTTATCGTATAATAAAATCAAACATAAATATGTACGCAGCAGCTCAAATGGTTTTCTACGAATTGAAAATCAGTACCCTTCAATTCACAAGAATGAGAATTAATGAGAAATAATTATGTAGAAAAAGAACGGATTAAAAGTCACTGTTTCTATTTCTATTTGTAACATTTTTGAATTATCGATTTTGTGCTGTATACAGGGATATGGTCATTATCCATATTTGTCATTGCCCTTTCCTGGACTGGTCGCCGCAGTAAGATCGAAGCAAAAATCTATATGAAATGATAGCATGATTCGAAGGGAGTCCAAGCTACTGTCTAGCATGTAATAATTCTACATTGTATAAACCCTTTGAAAAATTCTCGGTTTTTTGAAATATAAACATGATGAATAGAGGTTGTATTAATTTCTTTCTTCTTTACCATGTTTAATCATTTTTCAAAATAACGCGTTCACTGTTGTTTTTTTTTTCATCTTACGTGACCACAATAACTCCAAGCAGGTGAAGCTCGCGGTCTTCATGTAAACCAACGCTGCGGCAATGTTTACACACAGCTGGTTCTGTGCGCTGTCGTCATCTCTTCGGAACTATGCATTTTAGGATAATGTCTTATGCATCCGCATGCCCCTGATCATCTCTACATTTCTCAGGCCGATCTTTTGATTGGTCAGTTAGAAAGGTCACCTGCACGTCGATGTCTACTGGGTTATACCAGATCCTCTACGCGACATAAGAAAATCGGGAGCATGTAGAGATCTGGTTTTAATCAGATTGGAGTTCATGTTGCCATAGCAACGTGCACAAACTTTGTTCCATGGTAATGTCTCATGTATTATTTGCATAAACTACTGAAAAATATAAGTAATTTAGCATTGAATTTTGAAAAATTTGAAAAAAAACCACTACTTTGATAGGGTACCTGTTTTGTTGCAATGGAAACATATAGATAAGACCATAAACCCAACATTATTTTTACTTAACTTGAAAAAGCAATGATGTGTTACTGATAATTCATTAGTGTTTGTTTTAGATTATGCTGCATAAATGATGTATGCGAATTTAAAACCGCCCAAAAATGCATTTTTTCAATATTCAAAGTCCGTTTCCATGGCAACCGGATGTGACGTTAAGAAAATTTTTATCATTTTTTTACTTTTGGGTCAGACCCAACCTTATATATAAATTTCATCAAAATCTGAGACGTGCCGTGCCATGCGTCCTTCATAAAAGTGCAAATGCTTACAGAGAATAGCTATTAAATTTCTTCAATAGGTGTGCCCTCTGACAGTTGGTGATCTCTCAGTTGCAAAATAATACCATATATGATAATTTTATACAACTGAATGCGATGGACTTTTTTATTTTGTTTTATTAATGGAAGGGTAACATGCAAATGTTGCAAACTGTAAGGATATGACCCATGCTAAAAAACAAAATAAGTATAACAGTTTAATTCTGCACATTACACAAATTGAGGACAAGGCAACCTGCAGGCGAGTTGTAAAAATGAGCTTTAAGTGTATCTCGTAAAACCTTCTCGTACTAAATGTGTTTCCAATTTTACAGACTATGGTGTCTACATTAAGGCGTCACCGACACTGGACTACGACACCATTAGCAGCTATACTCTTACCATATCTTGTTCAGACACGAAGGAATCTGCAACAGGAACGTTCTCAGTTTATATTCTGAGGAACAGCCCACCGACTATAAACAATCTGGGCAATGCAGGTGAATATACATGTTTATATGATATATGATTTGGATACCGTAACAAATCTGATACATGTAGCTATGATATAAGCATTAGCCCTCTAGTGACTCATGTATCAAATATGATACATCAATTTTGCTGGTTTGCAAGTTTGCATTTTATATGGGGGGGGGAAGAAGCATTTATTGCTTAACCTCATACAAGGGTATAAGCTTTATACAAGATTTGCCCCCAATTTGTGTTCTTCTACAAGAAATTGTATCCTGAAAATGACTGCATCATATACAATTGAAATTGGCAATTGAGACATAAAAATCATGGGAAAATGAAAGTGATAAAAAAATGTACTTTATCAAACAAATTTATATATTGTTCATTTTTCATTCTGTGCATATTAAAAAGGGAATCTCAATAACTCGTTTCAATTTTATTATAAATCAAGGGATTGAAAATAAATTGATTTATAAGGGATACCACTAATGCCCGGTGTATCATATGTGATGCATACCCCTAAATCTTTAAAGAGGGAATTTTGAAAAGTTTCGTCGGTTTTGTTCTTACATTTGGTTACATATCCACATGGAAAAATATGATTCTCCTTCAAGAAAAAAAAAACGTGAGCACCAGAGGGTCGTCATAAATGTAATAAATAACTGAATTTCTTCTTAAACCTAAAGAATGTAATTGACAGATTGCTTCAGATAAAGTCTTTGAGCCTTGTTTTGGCAAACTTTAATCATGTGATTTAATTCTGAGTTCCCTTTTTAAGATAGTTTTTTCGCTTAATTTGCATTTACGTTTGCGTATTTTTCAACTTTAGCTTTCTGCTCAGAGTATGTTTTTAACGATAGATATTGTTTCTTTCGAATACAGGTAAGTCTGATTGTTTTGATGTAATATGGTTTTATTCCTATTTCAGTCGTAGCGTTTATACCAACAACAACAACTAACGGCGATCTGATATACACTGTATCTTCAACTGATCCAGAAGGTGACACGTTGTCTTACAACATGACTTGCAGTGTAAATCCATGTCCGTTTCATGTCATGAACTGTAAGTGAAATCTTCGTAAACACATATGGGTCAATTAGACTAGTGTACACTACATATTGAAGAAAACTATCTAAATCAAAGAAATATTTCTCTTAAAATCATTCGAAACGAAACAACAATAACTTTATCAGAAAAAAATTTGATTGTGATCGTGATGTTCATTTACTATATAATTAAGATAATTTGATGATTATTTCTGTGACGGTTTTGTAAAGGAAATCTTTTCAAATAAACAAAAGTTCGCGAATCCGCCCGGAAGTTATGTCTATATAGAAAGTGCTATGGCGACCATGTCCGGGAAAACATTCAATTGATACACTTACTGTCAAACCCCTCGCGAGGAAAATTATAGAGTATACAATCACAGAAACAGACACAAAAGGGACTAGAAATACCAACACACAAACATCAATGAAACAAGAGCCTCAGGGGGCACAACGCTCACCTGATACCCATGCACGCTCTAATTGACATACTGTCATTGAATACTGAAAGTGCCAGTACCAGGATTTTAGCCCAAAATCTTTCTAAAAACATTTTTGCCGAATGCAGAGTAGGTTTTTTTATCAGACAACCTTTAAAAGTAAAAACAAGAAAAAATAGTCACATTTCAAAACAATATTAACTTTTTACTGATTTGAAAAGACGGATAAAGTGGTCCAAAGTCATATGCCCAGCTAGTATAGTTCAATTATGCAACATCAAAATTAAAATCATTTTGTAAAATTCCACATTAATGTGCAGCAGAAAAAGAAGAAAACAATGAAATGATTTCCAAAATTAAGTTTATTTAAAATTGAACACTAAACATTTCATTATTGATAGCTAGCATGCCAGAAATTATAAAGCCTGTGTTTGTGAAAAAAGAATGCCCCCGTTAGCATCTTCTGTTACGATTTTCTGTTAAGTATGTGAGTGGCCAGGGTCACCGTAATGTTGGTATTAATGGAAAGATCTTGTCATAAGGAATACACATGTAAAATATGATAGCCCTGTCCTTAACCATTCAAAAGTTATGCCCAATGTTAAAGTTTTTGAAAAGTACGTCAAACGTCAAGGTTATGGTCACGAGGTCAAACATTTTGGTATCAATGGAAAGGTATTGTCACAAGGAATACACATGTGAAATATGAAACCTCTATCACCAGCTTCCATTCAAAAGGTATGCCCAATGTTAAAGTTTTTCGGACAAATAGACAGACAAACAGACAGATGGACAGGCAAAAAACTATATGCTCCCGAATCTTTTATTACATTGGGCATAAAAAACAAAGATTCTTCGGTTTTGCCTTTATTCATATTAAAGTATAATGAAATCTTTTTGAATAGTATTGGTTTCATCTTAATACATGTAACGTACAATCAAAATCGTGTTAATCCAATATCAATTATATATCAATTAAGTGAACTGTGCAGAAATTGGGCCAATTTGTTTTCCAAAAAGCAGTGTACGGTGTATCAAACCTCATGACCCAGTGAAGCCACTTGGACAAATAATTTCCAGTAAAGATGCTGAAATGCGGTGCTTCTTGCCTATGCATATTTCAACAGGCGAGAAGGAGCGTTGCATTTCAGCATACACTGTTCAACAACTCTTGAAAGTGGTTTCACAGTTTGATGCACCATATTCTGGTGTATGCTGCTTTTAGGGAAACAAATTAAAAGGCCCATGATATTGTTAAGCTTGTCCAACTAGCAGACCTATGACATTGTTATTTACTGTTAACTAATTGTTTTTCCTCGTCATAGGTCTGTTACACAGACAAGTTGTTAGCGGAGAGAGTTCATGAAATGTATCGGTTGCATCGGATTTGCCGACAAAAAGTTATTTGGTCCGATAAAAACTCAAGTTGTATCTATTATTTGGACAGATTAAAATTCCCAAACGTCTTACCACAGGAACCTGTCGTTTATGAGAGAAAATATTTTATTATTCACAACCTCAGGCCTCTGTATTCCTCTAAGAAATATTATACATACAAGATGTCGAACACAGTGGCTTAAGGTTGTGAATAATAATTTATTTTCTCTATAAAAACAACAGCTTCCTGTGGTCTAACATTTCATTGGAAGATTTCAGGAGCTCTGAACTGAATAATTTATTTTCAAGAATTTCAGATATTAAATGCCCTATGCATTCTTAAAATCCAGAGGAAGAGATTACTCATTAGACGTTTCTCAAGAAATCAGTCCGTAAATTACTTCATCTAAGAGAGTCTTAGACAGAGGAAATTCGAGCAAAGTTTATAAATGATAACAAGTATATGCAAGTGTTCCAAGTACATGAATGATAACTAGTATGAAATTGTTCAAAGTATAATGCACATTAAATAAAAATCTATTCCGTTTGAACGGTATCTCCTGAAATGTATCGCTACTAAAGGGTTGTGGAGGAATTGAACCAATCAAATCTGTAACACAAGATATTAAGTATGGCGACTTTGTTTACAGTTGTAACTTTTCGCAGGGATTCACCTCTGTTTTGACTGGCGAACAGTACTGAATAAAAGGTGTCAACACCATTGATAAAAAATATTGGAAATGTATTTTTAGCATATTGAATCGATAAAATATGACCAGTAGTCGTGAAAAACTTAAATGGAGAGTTTCTGTAAAAAAGTTAAATTTGTGAAAAAAGGACATGCATGACTCCCGTTTTTCATTTCATTTTAATGCGTGCCAAAGATTCGCAAGCGAAAAAGACCAATTTTACAGACTTACTGGCATTTCAAGTCAGTCAAAACTTTTAGTGAAATAGTGTGCACCTTTTTATTTCCTGTAGTTACCCCTACCAAAGGGGCGTAGAGGTATTGAACTAATCAAATCTGTAATACAAGATATATGGCGACTTTGTTTATCATAGATACAGAAATAAAACAATGAAAATAAACATTAAATAGGGAAATTGTATGAAATATCAATGTATGGAAAAAGTCAGAATAAATTCGGAGTATATTTGATAGTATATGTGGCCAAGTTATTTCGACGTACGAAAATAAGTACACAAAGCCAAACTACCTTGTCTCTTTTAAAAAGTCATTAATAATATAAAGTGATTCACAGTTTCATTTGTAACGATAATTCAAAAAGAAAAAGAGAAAAAAACTAAAAAAGGGAAAAAAATTTTCAAAAAGAAAAAGAGAAAAAAACTAAAAAAGGGAAAAAAATTTTGTTGGGGCCCCGCCGGGGTTTAAAGCCACTCCCCATGGGTCCATTGGGCATGGAAAACATACATTATACCTATGTACAATCTTAAAAAATACTCCTTAAAATCCAAAAGTGGATATCTTGACAATTTTCTTTCACTTATAGGATACCATGCATGAGTACAACATACCTACAAAATTTCATGACAATCTGAAGAGTGGTTATAGAAAAGAAGCAGAAAATGTATGAAAATCACCCCCCCCCCCCCCTTCCTTTTTACATAAGAAAAAAAATAATAAAAAATCAAAAAATAACATATAAGCATTAAATACATATCAAAGCATTTAACAAATTAAATATGATAAATATGCAGTTAATGAGTGTGTAAAATCATACACTTATTGAGTTATTTAATGAAATAGTGCAAAAATGTTCATTTCTGACTAAGTCCGAAAAGACGTCAGCAATAGCTCACTTGAGCCTTTGGCTACACAGAAACAAACAAAACCAATGGGCAACCGATGCCGACTTAGAGGTAATGCATGGTATTCTAATTTACAGTTGCAACATTTTCCAATTATAAGAGTCTGATAAATGAGTTAAAGAAGATCCTGACGATAATCTTAACAGCACTCACAATAGAGCATGAAAATCAAAACAATATCTAAAATACATCCACTGTCTGAGGTTGTGTCTATATAGAAAGTGCTATGGCGACAATGTCAGGGAAGAATATTCAAAACACTTACTGTCAAACCCTTCGCGGGGAACTTTTTGAGAGCTTTGATTCGAATTGTATAACGAAGCGAAGGATTATACAACGCAAATGTATTTATGTGTGCAGTACATAGTTAGCAGCAAAATATCTATTTGTATAATATGATGCGTGTTCACGATTAATCTTAAGTCACAGTTCAAATTACGTCTTTCAGCTGGACAAGTACTGTCAAACACGAACTTTGCATCTTTAACCACTGCTGGGTATGATTTGTATATATACGTCTTTGATGGTAAAACCCTGGTGGGACCGGAAACACTAACAGTTGTCGTATCAGGTAAGATATGGAATTATTAATTGATAGCAAAATAACTTTTTCAGAACTGCTTTATGTTGAAATCGCTATGTAACTCGACCAAGGCCCGCGCTATGCCCACGGATCTATTTTTTGAATAGTACACTTACTTCTCTTTTTTGTTTTTTGAACAACGCGATCTTTGTCTAAAATCATATTCACATAGCTTTGACATTGATATTTAAAGATGGTGTAAACGCTTTGGTTTTTTTTATTTATTTATGAGATGATTTTTTTCTGTCTGCATAGTTTATATTATCATTTCGGCAGTAAATGAATGTCAGTCATCATCTGAATTGCTCAAATTTGAGCTCTTGTCAAATAATAATGAAATATATGAAGGAAATGATGTGTGGCATGCACAAAATTAAAATATCTGTAATATCAATTTGTTGCAGATATTAATTCCGACCCCGAGATTACAAATCTTCCACTGTCATCGTCAATAGCCGTATCAGAGAACACAGCTCTTGGGACAAGTATTTATCAGATCACTGCTTATGACGCCAATGTTAATGACAACCTTGTGTATTCAGCAACTTACACTCCCTCAAGCTCGTCAGGGTACTTTACTCTGGACTCCACGGGTACATTGTATGATATTTTTAGAAATTCTATACAATTCGAATCAATTGTGGTAGAACGATCTGGTAAAGTGTGCCATTAGCTTAAAAGTTCGCTGTATCAGCAACAATCGCCCATCATCGTCGAAACTTGGTAGATTCAAATTGAGTGTAGATATTGAAAAAAGGTCAAATTACATGCAATTTGTTGTGAAAAAAAGAATACTTTATAACATAATCTGGCTTCTATTTATAGTTAATCCAGCTGCAGTGTGTCATTAACCTTACGGGGTACAATTAGTACGTGACATTGCACATATGAGAGTTGAAGAAAATCCTGACGATAAAGAGCACAAAATAACATGTGCTGATCCATGCTGAAATTGTATCTGTTCTTAAATGATGCTATTGAATTTGACGACGTTTAAAATGTAATACTTATATACTGAACAAAAAAGTTATGTCCCTCTTTTTGTATTGGTTTTACATAATTCGTGAAAAGAAATTTTATTCAGAGGCGTCACATTTGAAAAATAAGCGTTTAGATTAAATGTTAAACTGTATGTCCATTGATTGTCCGATTCTGACAACGATCTTGATAAATTGATGTAAATGTGACGTCATTATTAAGGCTTTAACCAAGGAGGTATCGCCAGTTTGATCCTCTCTGGCAAGGGCGTTTCTGAATCCAAAAGAATTTTACTGAACAAATCGGTATATGCATAACCTTAGATATAATTCCAATGTGCTTTTGGTATTTGACTTGGCGCATGGCCGACTGTTGACTTCCGGTGTCATTTTAGCTAAATTTTCTTGAATTACAAGCTATTTGACTGATTTATGCATAATCGGTAACAAAATTTCAATCCGTTTTCAATGGAGAAATCTCCAATGCTTATTTATGCACTTTTCTTTCGAAAGCAGTCAACCAGAACAAAGAAACAGACAAGTTGAAAACGCTTTGCTTCGTCACACTTCATTGCGTTCAATGTCTGAAGGATTAATAGACAATTTTGGAGTTTTTATAATTAGTGAGTAAATGTTACAATTTCGAGGGTCAAAACGTTTTATTTGTACAAGTGGTTACCTTTCATTTATAGGGACACAACTTTTTTTGTTCAGTTGATATAATTACACCGCTCCCCCGATTTATTGCCCCTCGTTAAACCGCCAACCCTGGCTACCGCCACTTTTTCCCAATGTACAGATTTCCTTACATTATAAACCCCCGTTGTAACGCCAACCCCCGCATACCGCCATCCGCCACTGAATTCGGCGTAAAAATTGTCGTATTTGGTATATAAAACCCCCGATTACAATGCAATTTAATTGAGTTGTTATAATCACTAAACAAACAACTTAGATTCATGGGTGCACTGTCTTGTTAATTATCGCGCTTGGGTTTATTTTCGTTTACATTAATGTTTTGGTAAACAATCAATATGTACGTTTACCTAGATAGTATAATTTGAACTTTGATTAATACTTATGGCGAGTCAAGTGACGACTATAGACGAAAAAGTAAAAGATGCGTTGTGCACGTATCTCGGCGCTACTAATGCCAATGCAAGGAATATGCTCATCGGTGCCTACATGTTCTTAAATACGAATAAACCTGTGTCATGTATTTCATGTTACTGTTTAACAATGACTTCTATAAGGGGCGGCACCCGGCGAAATTTTTCCAACTCAGATGATAAAGGTTGCCGGTTTGAATTTCCTCTGATCATTTATTTGCTCTAAAATTTCTCAATCGCCGCCTCAAATAAATCGTTTTGAACACTCTGCATGTACATGCATTTTTCTTTCACCCAGCACATTCTTGAAATGCGAAAATAAGAATTTTTTTAAAGCGTATAGCCGTCGATCATCCTTTTATTTACTCCCACGATGTAACGCCACCCTCACTTTAACACCAATTTTTTCTCTGGACGGATGTTGGCGTTATATCGGGGGAGCACTGTAGTTATGTTGAATTTGAAGACGTTTAACATACAGTACTGTACAGAGGGGATACAGAAATATTTGGTCGATGAAGAAAGTTGTATTGGGCGATGCGAAACCAAGCCCAATACGACATTTTAGCTAAGATGAGCGAAGCTCAAGTGAGCTATTGTCATAGCGCGCCGTCCGTCGTCATTTCTACATTTTCGACTTGTCCTCTGCAACCGCTGCACAGAATTTCACTTAACCTTACAGGAAGCAAGAACTAAATGACCTCTACCACGTTTGTGTTTTTCGTGCCCATCGGTCAATAAATATAGCAGCCGAGGGCTTTAATTGACTGACGCGTATTCGACTTCTTCTCTGCAACCGCTGCTCATAATTTCAAGAATTCTAACTTAGTTAGTACTAACGGTCCTCTACCAAGTTTGTGTTTTACCTGCCGAGTAGTCAACAAATATGGCGGCTGATGGTTCTGATTGGCTGACGCCTTTTTGACTTTTCCTTTGCAACCCCGGCACAGAAAGTCACAACAAATACTCAAGGTTTTCTACCAAGTTTGTGTTTTGTCGTCGTTGTGATCTAGCGGATAGAGCATCGGGTAAGTAATCTTATAATTGCTGGTTCCATCCTTGCTAGAACCATGGGTCGGCTGACATGTACTCTTCTATGTTCTGATTTTATATACAAAAATGTTCATGCCTATGTATTGTTCACGTGTCTGTGGTGTTTTTAGAAAATAAAAATAATAAAACCCCAAAAATACGATGGCTGATTTTCTTGACATCTCCAAAACTGATGCTCATAATTTCACGAAACCTTTAGAGAAGCAAGTACTCAAGGGCCTCCACCGAATTGTTCACTACATGTACTACTCTTTTGTTTGCAACTCAGGAGAGCGATTATTGAAATAATATCCTGTCAGTTGATATTCGGTTTTTTCTCAACCAAGCAGATTGCAAGCAATTTGCTAAATGTGGGATAAATATTATTAAACAGATATACTCTTACTTTGTCTTGGTAATCGTTTGACTTAAACTTGGATCCTATTATCGCAGTCCCCGTTGTATGAAATGTCTTGGAGATCATTTTCGACATTAATACTAATAAAGTTTGCTTCCTTCCATTTTTTCCGTTTAATAATTTCTAGATTAAATGATGAATTCATATAGAGAAAGTATGAATTTAAAACGGGACATATTGTACAACACGCGAATGTTTCATTGAACAAAACTTATCACCTGTCAAACAACTTGCTGAGCAATAAACAGGTTGAAGCTCAAAAATGCTCAAATCCGCTAAATTTCTTCTTTTTTGTATTTGATTTATTTTATATGTATTTGCAATTGTAATGTTTCTTGCAGGTCTTCTCACAACTTTCTCGAATATTCTGAATTTCGAGAGTTTAACTTCTAATACAGTAACCATTGTTGTGACGGTATCAGACAGCACTTCCTCTGATACAGCAAATTTAGTTTTAACAATAGTAGATGTCAACGAGCCACCTCAATTCGATAGATCTAAATACAGTATTAGTGGAAACGAAGGTTCTGTAAGTTCAATATTTGTTCTTTCATTGTTTCATACAATATTCATACGCATGTATAGGTCATTACTGTAGATTCATTTTTCATCCTTTCCTTCTATATTTACTCAATTTATCCTTTCACCTATCTTGTTCCCTTTGGCTTTTTAATGCAGATATTATTCACCATTAAGAACCTTTATTTAAAGGGACAATGTGTTTTTTTTTTCAGGCTGGTACAGTCGTTGGGAATCCCCCATTTGTAGTCACAGATCCAGACAACGGAGCATCGTTGACGTATTCAGTTTCCTGTCCAGAATTTTCAATGAATTCCGCAACGGCTGAAGTGTCGTTTGCTGCCACATATGACTTGGATATTTCCGGGACAAGTAATGTTGTCATCTGCAATACAAGTGTAACGGATGGAGAGTTCGATGCAACCGCCGAACTTCAAATTACTATTTTAGACGTGAATGACAACACGCCAAACTTTGCTTTCTCGAATTACGTGTTTTACGCACAGCCAAATACGGCTGTTGGAACAGTTCTTGGAAACATTGTAGCGACCGATGCTGATTTAGGAAATAATGGTATGTAAATTAAAAGACAAATTAGGTAGTTCCAGGATTTTAAAAAGAAGATGATAAGAACACCATGTTCTTTTTACTAAATAATGATCGGTGTTCTGTTCATAGACTAGATTGAATTTTTCTATTGACCAAAGATTCGGCGCTTCTTTTTTTTTCTTGATTGAAAGGATGTAGCCTCAAGGATTTTTTTAGAAAAAAAAATTAATTTGATTTCGGTTTATAGTTCGAAAACGTAATGCTGCCTCAAGCTGAAAAAAATACATGGAATAGAACGAAAAATAAGAAAAAGAAACAAAAAAATAATTATGAATAAAAAAAGAAATCAAAGATGTCTATATTAATATTAAGAGAACATATTCATTAATTGCTTCATTACTATATAAATCATTTCAGGTAATGTACTTTATAACCTTGATCAGTCGTCCTTATCGACGCCATACTTTGGAGTTCAGAGTAACGGAGATTTTTATGTGACGGATAGTTTATTGACTTTTTCCACTGGCCATACTCTATCAATAAGTGGTACAGCTTCTGATCCTGGTATGTCGGCAAATAAAACCTGATGATTTTAAACAAATTAATATGTCAATATTGAAATATAAGAGAAATAAGAGGATCTCCAACACGACTCTGTTGCAAAACATCCACCACCCCAGGTGTAAACACATGGAAGATATACAAAGCAAAAGATGTAAAAGGGACAAGGAACATCAAATACGACATAAACAACCCAACATAAAACCATCGAGACCAATGGGTAATCGGTGCCGACCTAGGACGTGCATCCGCCACTTTAAAAGTAAATGGTGTCGCCACATACGCACAACCCTCCAACTCATCCGGCCACCCAAATGTCTCATAACCCAATGAACCGTAACCCAATGTAGAGAACAAAATGGAAAATTCGAAAATCATTAAGCGAAGGGCTTACAAAATGATATTAATGGGTTAAAGAAGATGTTAAAACAGGAACCAAAACAAACAAACAAAAAATTCCAAAATATGAACAGAAGCGAACTCCGCATAAGGGAGTTAGACCAGGTGCTCATCCTGCTTGCATGCAATAACCGTCGCTTCAATTCAACAGACATGTCACATCCGGTTACTTTCACGAAGGAACATACAAGTATGTTCGTAGTTCGGATGGTTCCAGTGGTCCAAGAAAGAATATCATTTACCATTCTGGGCAATTGGACATCATTTGTATGCCGATTTCCTTGTATCGATCGTAGGACTTCTACATAAAAGGCGATTGACGAGTCTCACGCCTCCTGGTGGTTATTCAGGCTACCATTGATCCTTCTCAGTTTGTTTATTATTTTATTTATTATCATCATGAAAGGCAGGTTGTGAAATACCGAAAGTAATATACTCTGTTACTTTGTATTTTATATATTATCATATTCGTGCGTGAACATCGACGGTGGGTGCGGCTAGCCAACGGGGGTGCTTACTCCTGCCGAGAAGTTCGTCCCACCTCCAGCTTGCTAGGGGTCCGTCGATGCTCCAGTTGGTGCTCTATTGGGAGTGCTGTTGAGATTGTAGTCAGGATGATTCTTCTTTAACTCATTTGTATAGATTTATTTTAATATTGTCAGTATTTATATTCATACGCTTATTTCAATAGATAATGTATCATCAGTGATCTTCGGGTTGAAATAGAAGAAATCAAGATAGTGAATATAGAGGGTCAAATTACCGAAAACACATCATGACCATGATTTTCACCCAGAGGCTTCCCTTATGGGGGCAAAGATTTTAATTATTATTCAAGAAATAATTTACACAGTCATGCTTATTGAAGGTTGAATTGTTATACAATGATGCAATCTCAAAGCTTCAAATCTTTGCCTAATGCGGACAAGAAGTTTGAAATCTTTTCTTCTTCGCTTAGTAATCATTGATGTGTTTCTAAAGTACGACACAAATATAAGTATTAGTGTGAGTTACTCTAAGTCTGGATATTTATCATTCGAATAACTCATCGTTGTAGGTGGATTAACAGACACATGCACCATCACTATAGTTATTCCACAATCCACAACTACAATTCAAGGCACCACGTCAGAACGCTACATAAGTTTTATAGAAGACACAAGAAACGTGGCTTGGCTCACTGTTTTGATCCTGTGCTTTGCTGCAATAGCTGTTGTAGTGACCATCGTAGCGGTAAAAGCATATAGGTGCGGTGACCTGTTCAAGTCGTGCAAGTATCTGAATACAGAAAGGTAAATTTTGTAAAGTACCATTTTTGTCCGTGGTTCATCTTTATTCTTGCACTATGCAAAATTATGTCATCTTGCTTTATGATGAAATTTAAGAAAAAGAATACATTCCAATATGTCTCGTTATAATTTTGATTCAAATTAAAAGTTTTCAGGCAAAAGCAATGCCATTTATCAGCAAAAACACTTTACATTATACATTCTAAAAATGCGTGTATCTAGAAGAGGATTAGAGAGTCAAGACACCCTTTTGAATTTGCCAATGTCCTTTATGACATAGACACGTTTTCAAATCATAGGCTGGACCAATCTGACGAGCTTGCCCCCCCCCCCCTTCCTTAAAATGTTTCATGAATGTTCACATACCATTGAAGGCGGTACGCTTTGTTCATTTTGATTTCGAATCTATAACAAGCTTACCTCAGATATTACTTTAGGGATTTCAATTTCTGAAGCATTTTTACAGACAAAACAGGCAATAGACAAATACATAGATCTATCTTTAAAGGCAAAGCAGTTCAATTTTCTGAAGCTTTCGTTATAGACAAAGCAAGTGAAATCGATCTATTGAGCAGAAAGGACCAATGCAACTCTTCGGAGTAGAACAAGTTTTAATCTATTGTGAAGATTAATAAAGAAAGTTGAAATTAAAACTTAAGTACCAGGTAACTAATAACAAAATATCATTAAATAAAGATTGTATTCAATGAAAGTGTAATAAGGTGAAATTTTACATGTTGAATAGATCAATGAACACTACTAAGAAAGAAATATGTTCCCTCGTGATGAGGCCTGAAAATTATTGAAGTTCCTCTTTGAAGTTTATCAATTGCATACATGATTATATTCTGAATTGTCTTTACGATGTTTATGTGCACATTTGTGGTACAATAAATCCGTTTTCTTTACAGAATTAATGGAAACTCAATGAAAAGACAAGGACGTGTTTTAAGAAGTGATTATGAATTTTATCATATAAAGACAAAAAGATAAATACTTGATATTGTATTACATGATAAGATTGGATAACATCCATTTATTGTATGGGATAAAAGAGATTTTATAATCCAGCATTCATATTCAGAGATATCCATATAATTTTGAATATTGTCTATTGGGGGGAGGGGGGTTGTATGTTGCACTGTGAGAAATTATGATATATAAAGGATTGAAGTACAGTATCTCTCTCTATTCACAAATTGAATCTGGTATGTTCTGTATAGAGAATAAGAATCTTTATTCTTTGTGTTTTGTTACGGGTATGCAACACACAGCAAGTGTATTTAACGTAAGTTCACAATGCGCGTTAGCGCATTTCATGCGCTATATGTCCTGTAAAGCTTTAATGGTAGCACATATATACCAACAAAGTGGGAAAATTATCGAAATTAAGGAAGAAAAGATGCATACTGACGCTTTCAATTTTCATCAAACAAGCTGCAAATGATGTGCGCCGCCATTTTGAAAATGTCCGGATGATGGATCAGTATTTTCGTATTTCTAGATTAACACGTTCTTTATTAATAATTAGAGACCACGACATATACCCTTGAATAAGACAGCACATAAAAAGTAGTGAAATGGTTGAAAAATGTAAGGTTATAATATTATGTCTGTAACAGGACATTGAAAATCTTTGAATCCTTAGTTTCATATCCTATATGAAAATGTTTGAATCCTTAGTTCCGTATCCTTAATAAACACTGCGACATGCGACGGTCCATGTGAATTTTGCCGGCATTTTCCCGCACCAGTCTTCGCTTCGTTTCAAGGGCTTTGCCATTGTTCATTTAAGAAACAAATGCTTCTTTTTATTGCGAAATTAAACAGTAGCTATAGATACGGATCACAGTAGAACAATATATATATATCATAAAAACATTATCATACGCAGAAAAACAAATCAGATAAAGAAAGCATTCAGTAAGCTATCCCTTGCTTAGTGTGCTTGTTAGTTCTCTTCAGATTATTGCAGCCAAAGCTAAATCCTATTTATCTTGATATAAGTGTTCAACTTTATCTAAATGTGAATTGTTGGGTTAATTTAAATTCTATATAATTTCTTATACAATGCAACGGTACTGTTGCTGTAAGATTACATAACAGTCAAAATTCGGTAACATTTAAATTTGAGTTGTAAACATATTATTGAAATATTCTTTAATGCCTTCATGTGGTTTACATGTATTATCCATTTGTCTCGTTGGTTTATAGGTGGTCTTTTGTTTTTCATGTTTCTCTGGTATGAGTTGAGAAAAGGGGATGATCTCTTATATGAAAACCCTGCACTCACCCAGTGAAACAAACCAACAAGAAAGTGAAACGTTACTAACATACAAAACTACAAACAACAAAAATGACACGCCAATATTCACTAGAACATCATACAAGAAATCGAAACTGACGTACAGAAACATCAAACATTGAACTTGAAGACGTTCAACATTAATGGCAACAAATAAAAGGCAGGAGAACATGTGCACCCGACGCAGACTTTGGATGACCAACTGCTATAAGCAAACGGTGTGCTTATCCAGATTACGTGCGCACGACCCTCCCTCTTATCCGGATACACAGAGGTCTCCAAAGACACACAGTAGTTTATAAACATAAAACTTTTCACAGTAAGGTGACATCACAAACAAGACAGTTAAACGCAGCGGCCTCTTGAAACACAGATTCTATGTAAATGGATCTAAAAATTATTCTAAAGCATGCTCTACTGACTGAAATAAGCTCAAAATCAACCCAAGAAGTCTGACAAACGTCCAGATAGGACAGAGATTCAGGACCCAGTCTCCTCTGATGAGATTTGAACAAGGCTCGTCATGGAGTCCCGTCGTCATGGTTGGCCCGTGTGAACGTTTGGAAAGACATTGGTACAAAACTCTAGACTGGTCCAGTACCATGCCCGGTGTTTTTGTGATGACTTTAGGATAATATCCTCGGTAAAGCAGGCGACCGACAATTTTTTACATTTGTGGTTGAAGTTCGATCAGCCTTTGATCCTTCTTATTTTGTTTATTTGGTCAGCGTAAAATGAAGGCAATTAAATTCCAAATGATACTCTGATGCTTGAGTCGTCCCAAATTTTGAAAGAAGTTGAAAAATAGTTATTGTAGAATTTTCAAAAAGATGTAACATTTTCATCATCTCATCTGCAAAAGGGGTAGGGCCACGGCGCACTTCATACTTCATAGAATTTTTCATTTTGATTTGTCACTTCTCTACTAAATAACGATTCAATATTTTGTGAACAATACGTTTATAATAGTTTTTTAGCCCTCTGAAAACACCAAAATTCTTGAAGTTAATATTCCTCGAAATTGCAGTAGACTCAACGTAATTCCATAAAAATAGCAATGGCCGCATGCATTAACTAAGATGAAAAAATTATATGTAATAGATTATTATTTATATCTTTTTTGTAATAAACCTTTTTTCTTAGTGAACGCATGCGGTCGCATCTAATTCTTTCACAAAAGACAAATTGCCTAGCAAATTTCGCCATACGTCGTCAATAATGTCAAAATGAAGCTAGTTCATTACGTTATTACAGTCCAATGACGCTTTCCTTCCTTTCTTTTGTATGGTGATATTTTTCTTTTCATGAAAATTGGTAAACATTCATGCATTTTCATGAGAGATATAAAGTTTTTTTATGAAGTTTAACTATAGAGAAAAAATGAAGGCCGATTTAGGAGTTCTGAGCTGTACCCCTTTGGCGAAAAGCATCAAGGAAGCAGCATTTAAGGCTCTGTTCAAATTATGAATTTTCTTGCAGATCGGTCCGAAAATTTTACCACCTAGGACTCTGATTTGCTAACGCATTTTTGACTTTTCCTCGAAAGGAGCTGTTAAGATAAGGCGTAAAATCAGCCCTGAAAAGTGGAATTTTGAAAATAGAAATTTCAAGAATTTTTTTCATGTAAAATGTATAGTATCCTATACTGCATATAATCAGAATATGAAGTAGATTTTATCTGTTTAGCATATTATTGCTCATTTTGGGGTCAAAACTTCTCTTTTTCTCATAGAAATCAATAGAAAACGGAAAAGTTTTTTTGAACATTGTTCCCCCCGGATTTACAGAAAGCCACTTTTACTGGAGATGTATATCAATGATACAATTATTTTTTTGGCAAAGTGGGGTTCTGTATCTCCGGGGAAAACACAACCCAATAGACGAAAAACCAAAAATGGAAAGGGGGTGCATTTTTTAAGAATCGACCTTTTCGACCATAAAATATAGCACTTTTGACTATTTTTCCTCTTAAATCCATCAAAAAATGTAACCTAAATATCACTGAATGAAATGTACAAGAATTAGGAATGAAATAAGCAAGAATGATGTTCATTTCTCCGCCAATGTGTATTTCGCGCTAATAGGCTTACATTGTAGCCATTAAATACAAAATGACACCGTATTTTAAGTTCCGGATTGCATTATTTACCACTTAAAGGAGATGGAACGTTCGAAATTTATTTCTGATACACAATGTAGATATATTTGATGTCTTTTAATTTATATATTTATCCAGTTTTGGTAATAAATTCTAAACAGTTTACGTTTTTTGTCGATATTATCTGTTTTTCTATCCGTGCACCCCTACTTCTTTCGACCTTAATTTTAGAATCTTAATGTTTTTGTAACGAAATGTAAAACAAAGGAGGGGATCTCCAACAACACCAGGTTGTAGCACTTACAGCAAAACCCCAAAACACCCAATGCAAAAACACAAAGCAGACAAGCACAGAAAGAGACACGTAAGGGACAAGGAACGTCAACGCACAACACAGAAACATCAAACACAAAGAACTACACATAAACCAACGGGACCAATTGGCAACCGGTGCCGACTTAGGACGGCCATCTGCCACGGAAATAGCAGAAGGTATGGTTATCCTGGATTACTTGCGCACAACCCTCCCACTTTTTCGATTACTCAGAGGTCTCGAAGAACGGACAATTGTGGTGTAAAACAACCTCATCACTCTGAGATGACCACACACAAACAATACCGTAAAACGCAGGGGCCCAAGCAACACAGATGAATATGTAAATTGATATAAAAAGAGGGCATACATGTAAATGGTCTGCAAATACATTATATTTCAATAATGTTTTTCTGTATACGATTCGCCATGAAGAAGAAATAAGTCACAAGATTAAGGGCTAAATAGGGCCCTTATCTTAACAGGTCCTTTCACCACAGAATTTCAAAAAATCTTATAGGAAGCAAGTACTCAAAGGTTAGGTAAAACCACCAAGTTTGTGTTTTTAAAGTCGATTCATCAATATAATCAAATGTGTGTTGTTCATTCAGGACAATGCTGTTCACAAGTCCGTCACTGCCATTCATGATCTGGCTTTAATTTGATTGAGCATGCGCCTTCTTTACCTGATCTTGATCCATCAGACTTTCATCTAGATGTATTCCCAAACAGCTATTTCTGATCGACACCCACTTTTATTCCGATGATGACGTCATACATGCAGTGGATGGTTTTCTGACCAGTCAAGATAAGGAGTTCTAAAAAAATAGTATTGAGGCCACCGGTGGCAAAAGTGTATATATTCTGAAGGGGATTATGTAGACAAATAATGCAAAATGTCTGACAAAATTGAAATCATTCTGGAAAGGGGGATCTGATATGCTTTTAATTATATCCCCGTGTCGACGAAAAGAACTTCCTCAATGATATGTTCAGCTATTGTGTAGTATAACCATGAACAAGTAGCTTACTTGAAAGCCGTCTTAAACATGTCAAACACATTATGTATGATACAGGTAAAAATGTCTTACTTTGTGTCAAAAGTGGTATAGTATTACGGAAGTTTAGATAAATATTTTTCGCAATATAGCATTTGTGCCTAAAAAGTAAAATTTTATAACAGGATTTCTAGAGAATGCGTCATGTGCATGTACTTTTAAGCAATGCAGGTACGGAAAAAAGGACGAGGAAGTTAGTTTGTGCGAAAATGTCGATAGATAATCATGCCTTGTAAATCTTTCTAATTTAATGTACGAAGGAGATTAAAAAAGTCATATCATGTTTCATAATGGTGTATAGTATTACAGACCTTTAAATAAATATAATGCATAGACATAGGGCTCTGTCGCAGCAGAATTGAAACACTTTCCTCTCTTATGTAATTTTTATAGATGTAATTCTACATCGCAAGCTTTCTGCTTGATCTCAAAATTCTATGATTTGCCGTCAGCAAATAAGAGTATGTAAATTGAATTAATGAATTACATGAAAAGTGTTGTTTCTGTCTCGTTGTCTCTTGGCGTGTTGTTAGTGTGATAGTTTGGTAGGTGCAAAGAATTGAAAGTTTATTTTTGCCATTTTATTGAAATTTGAAATGTCAGTTGTCGAATCACAAATTGTATGAAAATCGTAATATGAAAATACATAATATACATGCTTATAAAGTCATGCCTTTCAACAGACAATATATACAAAATGTATCAATACTTTCTTTAGATTTTTAAAAGGATAATAATTGTTAATATTATACATATTTAAATAATTCAGTTGCGGAAACATGTAAAATTAAGCATTCATAACAACATAGTTCATATGCATCTCATTTTATCGCATAGTTTTAATATCCCATGCCTTTCCCTTTTCACTCTTTTCACTTTCACCTCTATTGGTCAATGTGTTTTTGATCAATTAGAGCCGATACCTGAGTTTTGTTCGGCTTAAAACATTATATCATCACAATCTTATTTCAGCTCCAGCTTATCTTTCTTTCAAAGCCTCAGAGAGCTTTGTCCAAAATGTTGCCAGTTCTTCGGCGGATTCTGTCTGGGGAAATTTCAGACAAACGGTCCGCCACCAAATCTTCTTCAACAAATTCGGCAAGGCATGGATTGGGATGTCGTCCTTTAAGATAATAAGTATTGTGTCGCTGTCTGTCATAAAAACATGTCTTCTAGCTAGATCAAGTTCAAACAGACTCCATTCACTTGCAAGGAAGTTTCTGGTGACAACAAAAATGGACTTTTTGCTGCTATCGACACATCTCAATATTTCTTCAGATATCAGTCGCCCAGGTATGAAATCTTTCTCGTGAATACATACTTTAAAGGCAAGCTCCTTCCTTAAATGGTGAAATAAGGGACCAGTCACCCAATCGAAATCCAGATGACAATATGAGATAAAGGCATCGTACTGGAATTCCATACTTTCTGTTTCACGATTTATGGCCTTGACTTTGCGCCGAAACATAAGACACAGATAGATCACAAAAGATTTGTTTCTGTATCCAATAGTTACTAGTAAAATTGTGATAAGTGTAAAAAAAAAGTGATATGACAGCAAAATCAAGCCAAAACTCAGAGAGACATCTCAGTTGAAAAGCACGAATATGATTTAGAACATTATTGATATCAGTGCCATCAAGACATATAGGTAGTTTCATATTCTTTTTCGTCTTCAACCAGACAAAAGTGTCCACGTACTTGCAGCTACAGGTGAATCTATTTCCAGATAAGTCGAATGTTGTGTATTTAAAAGAATCGATAAGAGATCTATCACTATCGTCCAAGTATGAAAAATAATTGAAGCTGAGGTCAACAAGTATTATGTTATTCAGATATGTTATGGCGTGAGGTATTCTTTCAAATTTGTTTTGGTTAAGAATAAGATATTTCAAAGACTGTTTCTGGTCCATAAAGAATCTACTGTGTAATCGAAATATACCGTTTCGAGACAGATCTAAATATTGCATTTTATCTCCGTTTAGGAACGGTTTTGAATTTTGGCTGTTGATATATTCTCCGAGACCAGAATTTGCTGCATTGAGGTGCTCAAGTTCCGTAAGCCACTGTAGGAATTTTGGATTGAAATGTTCACAGTTCCATCCTGACATGTCCAAGTGAGACAGATATATTGATGTGAAGAACACTTGATAGTTACACCATACTGATTTTGTGTTTAAAGCCTTAAATACTCTTAGATTTGGAATATCCCACTTGTATATGACATTGTCGTATAACGCGGCGGACAAGTCATTACCAGAGAGATCCAAATATTCTAAATTTTGTAGTCCATGAAGCGTTGCATTAAATGCATGAGGAAATGATCTTCCGACTACGCTTACATTCGACGTTCTGTTTTGTAACATTGATGTCCTTATTGAACCAATCTTATTTCGCGGTTGCATTTTGCTGTGTATATTCTTCTCTAATCCTCCTGCTCTTGAATTTTCCGTGAGAATAGGGACTGACACATCTAAATATCGCAAAGCTGGATAGTATAGCAGACCAATGAATTGTTTATAATTCCAATTTATTTTGTTCATTGAAATGAGTAATTCCTCTAAGCAATGTGCAAACGTTGAATTAAAAGATTCCAAAAATGGAAAAGAAGTTATTATGTTGTTATTAATATTAAGTCCTTTGACGCACATTGTAAGAAGATTATCTATGTCTTTGATCGTAAGATGATGATTTCGTATCAAGTCCCAATAATTGCCACTAATATCCAAATAATCTAGTTGTCTTCCTCGGAGACTATGAAGAACTCTTAACACGACTATTATATTAAAAGATGATCCGATATCAAGTTTTAGTCTTGCTAAAAATTTGAAAGGCCGGAGAAAATCTATTCCAATTGTCCCGTGTACCATTTGATCAAAATCCAGGGTAAGATTAGTTATATGAGAATTGACAAGACCTTCAAATGAGTTATTGTGTAACAAAAATTTTGTTCTAGGGTTGAAAACAATGGAAGATAGGTTAGAGAGCGTTTTGAATCTGCGGTCAAAATGAAATCCTTCGAACACGTCAATTATCAAATTCTTTAAGTTTTTCATTAATGCCAGTGAGTGTGGATAGTTAACATAAATATTTTCACTTATGTCAAGGAAGTTAACAGCAGTTAGATATTTCAAACGTTCTAGACACGGTACAGTAAGCTTGTTATTACGAAGCTTGAGGCTTGATAAAAACTTCAGCGACAGGAAACTGTTACTTTCTATTTCAGATATATTGTTGTTGCTTAGATCGAGATCCCTTAAATGGAACAATTCTAGAAATGAATCGTTTTTGATCATGTGTATTCTGTTATGAGTGAGATCTATTGCCGTGGCAGAATCTGGAAAATTTGGTATCTCTCCTAGGTAGCAGTTGGAACAATCGTATTTTCCTTCTTGGACGGGAAGAAGTCCACATTCTAAGCACTTCCTAATGTTTAGCGCTGAAGTGGAAAAAAGATTATATTGATTTGAAATACATTAACTCAACTCAAGTAAAGTTCTTAGATGATAAACATGAGAAAAACAAATCATTTCATACTATCTGCAACAAGAGCCCCAGGGGGCACAACGCTCATTAGATACCCATGCACACTCTTAACCTACTGATTTTTCATTATGATACTGTCAGTGCCAGAATTTGAACCCACAACCCTGGGAGTATATACACATAGCTGTCCGTTATATATTTTTAAGCCTATTTTATCAGTGCATACAAAAGAACATTAGTGATTAAAAATTCACCTCAAAAGTTTTCAATGTCACAGGACCCAATGTCAAGGTAATCTTGAATGCAATTCACAAAATTTGGCTAAATTCTATGATTTTTCAACAATATGAGAGGCAGTTAATCAAATATCATGTGGTATTGAGTAAAACAAACACATAAATAGTTATTTTGGATATATCCCTTATTCATTGACCGATGTTGCAAAAATCTCAAAATATATGACATCCTTGATTTGTAGCTAATATTTCATGCATACATATAAAAAAAATGTGAGATTATCATGATTTTTGTCTTGAGCTTATTTTTTAGGAGAACTGTTCTAAACTTAAAATTGTTATGTTTTAAAAATTGTCCTAATTTTTATTCAAAAAATTGTCGATCCTAATTTTAGAAAGAAGTATTTTTGATACAAATCAATTTCAGTCAAGCCTAAAATTAGTAACAATTAAGAACGACAAAAATGCAAATTTTATTGAAATTGGAGCCTATATTTTGAATTGACCTTGAACTTAGAGTCAATTATCTTGACAAATTTTGGAAGTGCTCAAATAAAGAATAATTTCTTCTGTTGTCCCTATATAAAGCGTCATCAATATTAGTTATTTAAACCATGATAAAAATCAATTTGAAAAGATATAGGCATCATGTGTCAAATGAAAAGTTGCCTTGGCAACCATTTTTGACCTCAAAATGTAGGAAAACAAGATAAGGTCTCACTTATTTTTTCAGTGATTATATTTATCACATGAAATCTATTTTGTACTGACAATAGTGATGGTGTTATCAGCCTGATATTTTGTTTTCTTTTTGCTTTAAAATAGTAAAAAATTGAATAAGAATAGGCCTTAATTTTGACCGGCTATTTGAGGAAATTAAAAAAACATTGTTAAAAAGATTAGAAGTTGTTAGTACCAATAAACTCTAACAATGGTTTCCAGTGCTATTAATACACAGTCCTCGTTTCCATGGCAACCGGAGTATTCATTTTCAAAAATTGTTATTTTTGTATTCAGGGCATTATACATACCATTTATAGAGAAAATCATAGAAATACATGACATGCTATTTCCAAAATATTTTGGTCCTTACAGAGAATTGATATTAAGAGATGTCGAAAATGTGAAAAGTTAACGGAGGGACGGACGGATGACAAAAGGCGGACGCCTGACATCCCGATATTAAAAAGACAGAAACTTATACAAACATAGATTTAGCCTTAAGTAAAGTAAATGTATCCCCGCTTAAAAAAACAATATTTGTAGTATTGCATTGTATTTTTATTTTATTTTAATTTGTTGCCGCCTTCTTATAGTAAATGGGTCATGTTAAAGATAACAAATTACTTTGTAATGTATTCTTGCGCCCCCTTGCGCTTTTTTTCAAATGTAAATTGTAACTGATATGAAACCCTCCAACCGATGTCCTTTCAAAATTGTATGTGCAGAAAAGTGTAACTTCTAAATAGGATGCACATGAAATGTATGTTTCGGATAAAAAAGCAATATGAGTATTTTTTAAGCCAACTGATTAAAACTTCCTTTTTAAAAATCACAATGCTGGGTAACCACAATCCTCTAATGTTAAGTCTCAGTATCAATTCATAAGGTAGAGCATTTCCCAGGTATCAGTAGTTCTATAACATATAATTTTTTTCGGTCATGTTTAGAATTAAGCTCCTTGTGCCTACCCTCCAACGAATTTTGGCCATATCTTTCACTTAAATACGCTTCTGAATAAACCCTACACAAGATTTGGGGCCGCTCATTTTTGAAAGAGGAAATTAAAAGTCTTCATTGCAGATGGCGCCAGTAAAATTCACTTTGCTTTATTTAAGCTGTTTGATATGAAGTATAACTGACGAGGATTCAATACCCGAAACACGTGTTTTGTACTTTAAAATTGGTACTATAGAACAATATCAATATTGACAATATAACCTCGCTACGAAAGGTGCTTCAGCAGTTTACTGGAGTCTTGTAAGCAGGACTAAGTTATCAGATGCTCATATTTCCTAAATAACCATTTTTACAACATTTTCAACATGTTCAAAGCTTTGTTATACCTGAATATACCGAGAACTTAAGCATGGGACATTACCGAAAAAGTAAGAACAATCCCTTTTTAAAGGGAAATGAAATGTAACTATAGAAATTTCTTCTCACAAAAGCATATTAGTTTGATAAGGGTTTCCAGGCTTAAAAATAAGATACAAGCAATTCTGACCTGAGGGATACTCTACCTTTAGGGAGAAGGATGGAAACTAGGTCAGTAATTTATTCATGGATCTATTTAAACGCATTACCTTTTATGGTATACGACATGTTATTCAAGAAGACAAGTTAAAATTTATAACGATGTCTATCTAAGGCTTTCTATTTAAAGTAACAATGGAAAGTCCCAGCGTACGTCCTTAAAAAATTAGAATGCAGGTCGATCGCGAAAGTTTGGATTTTACAAGCGCAATACTTTAAATAACTATGACACAGGAGTAGACCAAAGGAGGGGATCTTCAACAACACTAGGTTGCAGCCCCCACAGCAACCCACCAAAATTACCCATGCAAAGACACATAGATGAGAGGGGACAAGGAACACAAAAACAACTCAGAAACATCGAATAAAAAACCACACATAAAGGAACGAGACCAATTTCCAACCTTTGCCAACTTAAGACGGCCATCTGCTTCGACAGTAACAAATGTTGTGGTTATCCGGATTACATGCGCACAACCCTCCCACTTTCCGAGGTCTCGAAGAACGCACAGTAATGATATAAAATAACCTCCTCACTGTGAGATGACCATAAAGATAAGAAAGTATTGAACATGGGCTCGAGCAGCACAAAGATTGATATTGAAATAGAGGGCGAACAAAATACAGTCCGGGCCCTGTTGGATGTAACGAACTCATGCATGTTATCAACCATGGAGTCCGACCAACATTCAGAGAGGGCAGGTTGTCGGGGACCTGTTTACTCTAAAGGGGTTTTGACAGAATCCGCCACTGAGTGCAATTCTTAAGACTGTGTTGATACAAGACTGTGAATTGGTCAAGTACCAAACCAATGAGTTAAAGAAGATCCTGACGATAATCTCAACAGCACTCACAATAGAGGACAAAATTAAACACCGACGGACCCCTAACAAGCTAGAGGTGGGACCAGGTGCCCGGGAGGAGTAAGCGTCCCCTGTTGGCTAGCCGCACCCGCCATCGATGTTTATGAATCATGGACATGAAAAATATATAATTCATGCACTGTCTGACGTTATTTCTGTATTGAAAGTGCTATTGCGACAATGTCAGGGAAGTATATTCAAAACACTTACTGTCAAACCCCTCGCGGGGACATTTTTTACGAGCTCCACACTGCAAAGGGCATAAGTGTAACACAAGTGACCGTCTGGTGACAGCAGGATCATACCCATGATATTAAAGGCGTTTGATGATTCTGACGAAATTGTATTGGTAATTCTGTCTACCTTTGATCCTTCGTATTTTGTTTATAATGTCACAATCAAAGGCTGGTTGTGAAATACTTATAAAAATATACTGTTTTGCTTGTATGGCTCCGAACTTTATAAGCTGACAGTAATCTTTGTACAATTCCAAGAGAAGTCTTAATAGTTTGTGAAAGTGAAAACCTTGACCTTAAAGCTTTTTTTTTTCGTAATTTGTAAATTCTGATTATGAAAATCCAAAACATTTCCTACATGCTTCATCGTACCAGATTTTTTATTGTAACCTTAGACATCGAATGTTAAACGTCTACAAATTCAATAGCATCATTTATAAACGGATAAATTTGCAGCATGGACCAGACCAGACCTTAGACATCGAAATATTTTTTTACTTTTACTTTTCGTTGCCTTTGTGTCTAAGAATTAATTAAAAGTTATGCATTATGATTGATCTATCTATGAATATTGTCCTAGTTATCTCGACTCTTGATACTGGGGGTTCCATAGGTTTGATATGGGATGAAATGCAATTTCACTCTTTGATTAATGAAGTGATTTTTATTAAGTGATGATATGTTAAACGTCTACAAATTCAATAGCATCATTTAAGAGCAGATAAATTTTCAGCATGGACCAGACATGCACGTTTTGGGTATTAAACCCTCATCAGTGATCAGTAAACAATGAAATATGGCTAAAGAGTGTAACAATAATTATGTACAAAAATGCACCGAAAGACGTAGCAGGATGGGTGGAATATGATGCTACAGGACCCACGTTTTAGAAATTTGAAGAAATTTCGGTAAGAGAAATTTTCGAATGCGTTGAAGAGACAGACGATCAACCGAAGTTGATCGAACTTGGCTACATGTACCCTCGGGGACTCCTGGTCCACCAGGAGTGACACTCACCAAGTGGTTCAAATGTTAAACGTCTTCAAATTCAATAGCACCATTTAAGAGCAGATACATTTTCAACATTTGTGTCATTTCGATTTTTGAGTAATAAAGTTTCCTGAATGAAAGCTTGTAACCCTCCAGCCGCTTCGGGCACTCCTTCCAGTCCAGTGATCACTTTTATGAACTACTTTTTAATGGAGAATTTAACTCATCTTATACACCCTGTTTTAGCTTAAGATATAAATACATGTAGTATAAATTTTCAAGTGTTAGCAAAGGCATAAAAGATTATGTAGTTTGAATTAATTGGTTCGTATATAAGTAAGTCAAATGATAATACACTATTTAAAAATATCGGAGAAAAAATATATAATTCATACTTACAAAAAGCGGTGAAAGAAAAGCAAATCCAGACACTATTTATTATCAAAAAGTTCATTTTAAAAAGGTTCTTGTCGCTTGGGAACAAAATGTATAATAGTGGAGTTTTTCTTTTTCTACCTCATTTATTCAACAAGGATGCATATTGAGTTTAACCTTTCTGAAGCTGGTATGTTATCAGCATTTTGTGTCATATGATCTAAATTTACATTTTCTCTACATCTCAAAGGATCGACTGTTTTTAGAAAAGAGAACAAAAACGGAAATATTGACATAATAACGTTATCATAAAATGGCGCGCTTGACTTATTTTTCATCCAAGCACAAGCTGTAATCAACGCGTATACAATGCACTGAAAATCGTATTGCATTTTTCGAACTATTAGTATTCAATACATGTACATGTACATGTAAAACAAAAATGATGACTTGACTCCTTTTATGTTGCCTTATCAAAGCATTCGTCGTTACAAAAACCATATAGAATTTCAAATTTACAATCTGAAGGCATACGATACCAGAAAAAAAGAATTGTCTATGTTGAATGATTATTCAGGTACAGTAACAACTATCCAAATCTTACGGTGGTATAGAGTTTCGACTTGTAGTGTTATTTTATTTCGAGGGCGCAACAAAATAAATCGAGGGAACAAATTAAATCAATTTCAAAGAACTACCCATCAGTTATCAGTCTCAAAATATAGAAGGCAAGGCAAAATTATTAGAATTTCTACTGGAACAGTTGTGAACCTCGGAATAATCAGCATTCCGAAGTGAGACCAGGAGCCTGTTTTACAAAAGTTCTCACGATTTTCTTTTTTCTTTTTTTAATTTTCTAACTTTTGATAGCTAAGTACTTCTAAAAAAACGAAAAATCGCGATGTTTTGTTTCTGAAGTTGTATTTAGATTGTAGAAATGCTATTAGGAAGGACAACATGATACGAGATCAGGATATAACGGGAACCAAAGCAAACAAACAAAAACCTTCACCCCATTAGAAAAAGCGAACTCCTTATTATGAGTGATACCAGGTTCCCAGGGAGAGTCCTGTAGTTTCATTAACTTCAAACTCTGACGGATAAATTCTACTAAGGTAATCCGCAACTTTAGGATTATTGATGGACATCATATCGTCTATATATCTGTAAGTGAAGTTAAAGTCAGAATCTGAGTTTCTTTTCCCTTCAGAGACCACAGATTGAATGAATTCAGCTTAGTACGATTAAGAATCACAGATTACGATGCTCACCTCGTGGCAGCAAAATTCAATTCAAACATATTTCTAAGTGCATGTATTTGGCTTTTAAGGCAAATTCATTCAAGGAGGAGAAGAAGGTAAAGGTCATTTTATGAAAGTTTGATCAAAGATACATCTAATATGCAAATTTGATACTCGGAACACTTGACTTATGCTCATTATTGGCTTCTAAAGGCAAAATCACTCAAGGGGAAAACGTAGGTCAATGTCATTTTATGAGAGTTTTACGAAAGATATATCCAATATGCAAGTTGTACTCTGTGTCTTCCGAAATGGAAGTTAACGGATGTGACAGTTCTACCGAATATAAGCGGCGGATGTTGAATGCAAACAGGAGATGCTTACTCTTCCTTGGCACCTGGTCTCACTCCCATATCGGGAATTCGCTTCTTTTTATATGGTGGATGTTTTTGTTTGTTTGCTTTGGTTTCTGTTTTATCCTGATTTTGTATGCCTTCCGTTTCTGATTTTCCGATTTATCGATTTTGTGCGGTATACAGGGATATGGTCATTATCCATATTTGTCATTTGGTACATGTACTACTTAAACTTTGCTCAATATTGGCTTTTAAAAGCAGAACAACTCAGGAGGAAAACGTAAGGTCAGATGCTGCATCCGATGTATGGGTCAATATCCGCATCCCAAAATGAATCTTTTGTGCAAGTTTGGTTACTGTAGAATCAGTTCTTCGTCAGATACTGAGCTACCCCAAACTTCTTAACCAAGTCAGTCAAGCAGAAAATGTAGGTCAAATGCAGCATCCTACGCATCGGTTCACCTCAGCATCCCAAGATGAATCACTTGTGCATGTTTGGTTACTGTAGCATCAGTTCTTTACCAAATACTGAGCTACACCAATTTTCTGAACCGGACGCAGACGGGCACGGGGACGAGGACGCGGACGCGGATAAGATAGCGGACGCGCGGGGGTATAGCATAAGCTCACTCAACTTCGTCGAGGTGAGCTAAAAAGGAATGGGCCACAAATTGGTCCCCATTAAATTGCCGACAGTATGTTAGAAGACCTTTCCTCGATCAGGAAGTTTAACACCTGCATTATGTATGTTTCAGTGTACTTATTTTCCGAATCGGACTTTTCGTTTACAAAGTAGGTTTTGTCATAGTTAACAACAATAAATTTGTATCTGCGGTTGCCGTTGCTTGTAAACGCATAACTTATGATTATGGACTCTACTATAATGAATGGATTTCAGATGTTCTAAAAAAGTTACGAAGAGTCCTAAAAATGTTCGTAAGTATTGTTGTAAGAGAGACAATAGGCCACTTCGCTCACCTGAGAAGAATTAAAAATCTTAACATAGTGGGTTTCAATGTGATTTATACTTCAAGTTGTATAATTCGTATCATAAGCTTTGCTTATGCAATAATCAATAAGTGCGTACAACCATTTTTGGGTAGAGTTAATTATAGAAATATTATATAAAATATCAAAAGACATATACCAAAGCATTTATTCAGAAAAGTTTCTACCGTAGTACCACTAAAAACATATCAGTATATTTACTTTTAAAAGGGATACATATTTGGGGAAAGCCAACTTGAATGAAAATGTTGAAGTGCAAAACATGTAACATAATACAGGCGGACAGAGATCTGGGTGAAAAAAAACATTTGCAATTTGTAGGGAACCCTAAGTACTTAATTCCTGCCAATTTTAATCAGATTGATTTCAGTGGTTCTGATAAAGAAGTACAGTATGTATAAAATCTACCCTTTCGATATTCTTTTAAGGCATAAGATGCATAATAAGGGATATTTGGTTCAACCATTTATTGAGTTTTGTATTCTAAACGTATGATATGGTTAAAATATGACAAAAAATAATTTTCAAAAATTTTCACCAATGCCTTTTTGACAAAAGTTTGTCTCTATAAGAGTTATTGGCCTGAGAGGTTTCATTGAAGTCTACATGGAAAAACTAATATTTCTTCCATGTTTTCAAGAAAATAATGTGGGCTCAAATATGGATGGATGAAAATTTTCTCAAAAATAATATTTATCAAATTTTACTGAAAATTCTCAAGTTCACGGTTTAAGTGATTTCGATGAAGCTTTGTAGAAGCGTTGTTGTTTTTTTTTATCCAAAATCGTCAAAAGGTGGCGCTACAACAGGTAAAAGTAGGTCACTTTGGAACCATTCGTTGACAAACTTCTTTATTACCGACGCACATATTGACAAACCGAGAAGATCAGGATGATCCAGAGGTATGTATTAAGAAGTGTATTTTTGGTTCCTCTCCGACTTCAAATTTTGAACACGTTTTGGCGTATTTTTTGACTTTGTCAGAAATGCTCATTTTTGAAGTTTTACTTAATAACAAATAACTCTATTAATGTATGATCTCATGTTCTTCTCAATGTTTGCTCGTACTCTGTGAGACAGCCTATGTGAGAGACATAAGTTGTCACAAAGGTTCATATTGACCAATGATAAAAGAGAATCGTATTGTGACGTCAAATCTACTTCGTCAGAAAACGTGGCCTTAGATGGCATGAAGCGTTGTTTCATTCACATTTTTCTATGTTTCATAGAAGAAGAAATAGTTTCCTTCACTATCTACTCGGGCTAAGCGCTTTGATACATATCATATGCGTAAATGCTAATTGTTTCGGAATTTTTAAATTAAAAAGCTATTTTCTCTGTGCATTGTGAGTTCAAATACCGCAAATACCGGCTGCGGAACCCCTAATTTATTTTCTTCCTTTTCTTTTCTTATCATTTTGTCAGCCTTTTACGCAATTTCAATTCATTTGAATACGAGTAATTCCATTTTTTACCAAAACAAAAATCAATTCTTCCATTATCATTTTTCCCATTTTGCATTGATTAAGTACATATTTGAAATGACAAATATGGATAATGACCATATCCCTGTATACAGCACAAAATCGATAATTCAAAAATCAGAAACCGAAGGCATACAAAATCAGGACAAAACAGGAACCAAAGCAAACAAACAAAAACCTCCACCATATGAAAAGAAGCGAACTCCCGATATGGGAGTGAGACCAGGTGCCCAGGAAGAGTAAGCATCTCCTGCTTGCATGCAACACCCGTCGCTTCAATTCGGTAGAACTGTCACATCCGGTTACTTCCATTTTGGAAGATATAGAGTACAATCTTTGGTTGGATGGTTCAAATGGTCTATGACAGAATATCATCCACCATTCTTGAGAGTGGAACATCATAGTGTACGACGAGTTCCCCATATCGACCGTAGAACTTCCTCAGTGACGATGTTAGTCGGTCACAAACATATCCCTGACTGAGAAGCTTATCTGAAAGACGCCTAGCTCTCAGAACAAAATCCGTATATTTGGTACTTGCTCTGGCATAGCGTATCAACTGAGATATGAACACGCCATAAGCAGGCGATGAAGGGATGTTGCTACTCAGAAAAGGAAAGTTTGTAATGCTGAAATTGAAGTCGTCACGTTTGTCATAGAGTGAGGTGTTCATGTGACCATCAGTGTCGTAGGACAACATTATGTCCAAATAGGATGCTGAATTATTTGTCTCTGTGGTTTCTTTGACTTCAAGCTCCGAAGGATAGATACTGCTCAGGTAATCCGCGAATTTTGGATTATTGATGGACAACACATCGTCTATGTATCTGTAAGTGAAGTTAAAGTCAGAAGCTAAGTATTTTTTCCCTTCAGAGACCAAAGATTGAATGAATTCAGCTTCGTACGAGTAAAGGAAAATGTCGGCAAGGAGTGGGGCACAATTGGTCCCCATTGGAATTCCGACAATTTGCTGGAAGACCTTTCCTCCAAACACCACAAAAATGTTGTCGATCAGAAAGTTTAACATCTGAATAATGTCTGTTTCAGTGTACTTATTTTCAGAATCGGACTTTTCTTTTACAAAGTAGGTTTTGTCATAGTTAACAACAATAAATTTGTATTTGCGATTACCGTTCTTACTTGTAAACGCATTACTTATAATTTTTGCGAGTCTTTCTTTCAATTTAGAATGTGGAATTGTAGTGTAAAGTGTCGAAAAATCAAAGGCTTTGATCGAATGGACTCTACTAAAATGAGTGGATTTCAGATGTTCTAAAAGTTCCTTCGAATTCTTTAAAATCCACATCTGGTTGATACCACTGCGAGAATACACTGTCGAACAATATTTTTGAAGCCCAGATTTGATTTCAGATAAAACTTTGGTGAGTAAGATCGATACAGATTTGGTAGAACATTTTGAGGAACCAGCGATGAAACGTTGTTTGTACGGATTCTTATGCATTTTAGGTATGCAGTACAAGTATGGTAAATCTAAATCTAATTTGGTAGTGTCGAAGCCAAAGGAAGTAAGAGCTGATTTGTGGTTATCTATTATTTCAGAGGCAGAAAGGTTTGTTGGGGTGTAAGTGGGATTTCCAGGTGTCGAATTTAAACCCAACTCTTTAACTAGACTGTCGAAATAGTACTTTTTGCAAGTAAATGTGTAATTATTTGAGGCTTTGTCCGCTGGTGTGATGACATAATGTTCTTGGAGGTAGGTGAGCTCTGTGATAACATCAGGGTCTTTAAATATAGACACGAATCTGGTGTTCACAGTTGATTTTAATCGGTTAATTCTAGATAAAAGTAACCCTCTGATTGATTTTATCCATTCGGAAAGGGTGTCGAGCTGTACATCCTCTTTCTTTGCCCAACGTCTTGCATATTCCTCACAAGAGTCCATGATAATTTTGACATTTTGGTTCCATGTAAAGGACATACTTTCTCTGTATTTGGGACCCTTTTTTAACAATTCTCTCAACTTGTCGTTCTTGACTATACTAAGGTCACCAGTAATAACATGTCCGCAAGGAGAGTAGTTGAAATCCGATGAAGAACATTCGCAGGGAAGTGGATGTAGTGAGGGATTACTTAAATCAATACACTGCAGGAATCGTTTGTAATTGTAAATTTTAGATGCAACTGTTGGTTACTCTATGCTTTAATGTATATTTCATGCTTAAATTTTATTCTGTAGAATTGTTATGCCATCGTAATCGAAGATTCGGGGGTACATGTATAAAGTTTTTTATCTGTCCGTCTTTCTGCGTGTCTATTTGTCCGCAAACACTTTAACCTTGCTCATAACTTTTGATAGGGCTTTCATATTTCGATGTGTATTTTTAAATCTGGGGACCTTAATCTTAGAATTTGACCGACTATTGGAAACCTTCAACTATTGCCCTAATTTTTGAATAATAAGTGATAGGACTTTTGATTTTTCACATGTGCATTCCTTGTGGTAAGGCATTTCCATGGATACCACAATTTATGACCTTGGTACCTTGATATTGAAGTTTGACCCACTTTTGAAAACTCTAACCTTGGTCATTTCTTATCAGTTTAAATGATATGACTATTTCACATATTTATGATACCATTATTTTAACCTTGACCTGGATTTTTTACTTACTTGTTTCGCCATTTCTTTTGAATGTTTTAGAAGTGGTGATAGAGCTTTCATTCCTTGTTACAAGACTTTTCAATTTATGCCTTATATATATATTTTTTATTTATATATATATTTTTTTATTAATTTATTTATTTATTTATTTATTTATTTATTTATTCATCTTTTGCCTTTTTATCCCGGAGTTTAACCTCCTTTTGACAAACTTTAACCTTTAAGAGCCATTCTCTGTAAGCATCTAAATATATTTGAAATCGCATGTCTCAGATTTTCATAATTTTCATCGTCATAGGCAAGTTTGATCCCCTGACCATGAAAATGATAATCATTTTGGAATTTTACCAGCCGTTGGTCATGGTAACCAGACATCTTGTTTTCGGCCAGAAATGAAGCTTGAAATAGTGTAAAATTTGCCATATCTAAATATATTTGAAATATGTGAAAACTAAGTCACATGAATCAGTGATCATTCATAGTCAAAATATAAAAAATCCAGAATTGTGTTTTTTGCTTAAAGAAAATTAATTAACTTTGAAATGGTTATCATAACAACATCATAGTGTTTCGTTATTTCTATTTTGTCGCAATAATCTGTAATGATCATACAAGACAAAACCAAGCAAATATTGTACTAGATAGAAGAGAGCAATCTCTGAACTGTTTAAATGCCTTAAAGGTCAATATTTACTTATTGGTTGCCATGGCAACCAAACAATGGGCATCTAAAAACCAGTATTTTGAGCAAGTTTTCGTAATTTTTTAGAATTTTCTGATATTATAAATTGCCTTTTACGGACATTTACTGAATATCTCTCAACCAGTTGAGCAATGTGTATAACTTCAACAGTTGTGATTTGTTTTACTGCAAAATACTTATTCAATTCTCCATAGCAACGGACCTTTACAGCACTACAACTAGAAGAACAAAACACGTAAATGAGATATTTCTCAATTGTTTCTCAATTTCCTTAGTGAAGTTTAACAGACTCAATTTAAATAACAAAGAAATAGTTTGTTATAAAAGAAGTCGGTATTTTGCTTGTGGTTGCTATGGCATCGATGGTATATTCGGAAGCTAGAATAACGTATTTTAAGTACTTTTCCATCATATTTAGTGCTTTTGTTGATATAAATTGACTTTTAGAGATGTTAACTTAGTATATATTAGCCAGCTAAGCAATTTCTTCAAATATCCTCAAAATTATTCATTTCTGATTCATTTTCTTGAGAAAAGCCTTAGAGATTTTCCTTAGCAACAGATAATTGCATCAATATATCTACAAAAAAAAACTGAATATTATAAGATATTTCTTTTTTTTTTATTGTTTAATTAAGTTTAATACACTATCTTTTTTCAATTAAAAAACGATTGTGCTACAAAAGAAAGCAGTGTTTGGCCTGAAGTTGCCATGACAACGGTAAATATGGAATCTAGAATAACATAATATAAGGAATTTTCATTATCTTCTTTGTTTCATGTTAATATGAATTGAGTTTTAGGGATATCCATTGAATATCACTGAGCCAGGTAGGAAATTTCTTCAAATTACTCTCAAATTGATTCATTTTTGACTGATTTTCTTGAAAGAGTCTTAGAAATTCTCCATAAAAATGACTTATTGTGGCATTACACCTATGAAAACCCTAAAATATAAAATATTTCTCAATTGTTTTCATAATTTTGCTACTGAAGAAGCTTAGCACACTTTCTTTTCTCTATTAAAAAGAAAAAATGAATTGTGGTATAAAAAGAAGTCAGTATTTGATTCTTGATTGCCATGACAACTATATATCAGGAAGATAGAAGAACATTACTTCAGGGAATTCCATCGTTTGTGAAGTTTGATATATTTCAGTTTTATGAAAGATTATTTTTTCTTAATTTCCAAGCTTAGCAACATTCAAAAGAACTCAACACTGATTTTTGTTAAACCCTATGAAGGGACCAATGTAAAAAGGAAACCAAAATTGTATTTCTAGGTCATCTGGTTACCATGGCAAAATTGAGCTAATTTGAAGCTCTATAATTTGGTCTCTAAACGATATTAATGGAGGATTTTTTTATGCTTCATAAAGATTAGAACATAAAATTTTGAATAAGCTCACTAGTAGAGTCTGATATTGCAAAAAAAAGGCTGGTTACCATGACAACATAATTAGCTAATTTTGATATGTTGGTTTCAAAATTCTGTTTGTATTTTCCACTTTTCCATCTCTCTTGATAGGTATATGATACGAAAATGGGATATATTTCATAAAATGAGCAAATTCAAGATAAACCCACATAATTTACCTTGGCAACGGTTACTATGGTCTATAATATTACTAATTTTGCAACTTAAGAGTTATTTCTTAAAATTTTGCAGTATGATGAACAGATAAAAATTGTTGGATTATATCCAACACAAAGAGCTCATTCAAAAACCCTGAAAAAGTTATTGGGAACGTATGTAACCATGGCAATCATTTTTTAAATTATTTTTATGAAACAGAATTTTTTAATCCCAGGAAGTTCAAGTTCAATATCAATAAAGGTCAAGTAAGCCTTTATCAAAATACAAGAAAAAAACTTTCAAATAATCAATGGTTGCTGTAGTAATTAAGCCATAGTAAATGGATATAAAAAGAGGGCATGCGTACATGTAATACAATCTGTGCTCTGCCGGCTGTAGCGAGCTCATGTTTGTTATCACCCGAGGAGTCCGACTGACATTCAGAGAGGACAGAGGGTCGGAGCCCCGTCTTCTCTAAAGAGGTTTGGACAGGGCCCGTGATGGAGTCCCGTCGTCACAGTTAGAAGATACAAATACCTCGTAATTGGGCGGGAGGATACTTATTTCGCAAAAGAACACTCTGATTAAAACAAAAAGTATACCGAAGACGATATCATGCGGATGCTTGAGTTTTTGATTGACAACATTTTTGTTGTGTTTGGAGGAACCGTATTCCAACAGATAGTCGGCATATGATTCCCATGGGTACCAATTGCGCCCCACTGCTTGCGGACTTATTCTTATGTTCATACGCAGCTGACTTCATCCAGACGTTGCTCTCGAGTGGGCGAAAGCACCTTGCATCTCAGTTCAATTTTACCTTCAGATACATAGATAACGTGTTTTCCATCAATAATCCGAACTTTGCGGATCTTCTACATGAAATCTATCTTCATGAACTAGAAATCAAGGAAACAATAGAGAGTGACAGATCCGTTTCGTACTTGGATATACTCCTTTCTTTCGACACAAACGGCCATTTGAACACCTCACTGTATGACAAGCGTGACGATTTCAGCTTCCACGTAACTAACTTCCCATTCATGAGTAGCAACATTCCGTCTTCTCCTGCTTATGGCGTTTTTTTTTTCTCAACTGATACGGTACGCCAGGGCATGTTCCAAATATGAAGATTTCATCATTAGAGCCAGATGGCTTGCAAGTAAGCTATTTGTTCAGGGTTATGTTACACATCGGCTGAAATCATCATTGAGGAAGTTCTTAGGTCGCTACAGGGATGTAATAAAATCATATGATATCCCCCATTCCAGAATGATCAGTGACATTCTACATTGTGATTGAATGGCTGTCATCGTCACCAAACAAGACATACTTACCTGATATGTACATCAAAATGTACATCGAGACAATTATCGAATTTGACAGGTTTCCATGGAGCTATTGCGACTTGTGTTGCATGCAGTTAGGAGACGCTGACTTTCCCCGGGCACTTGGTCTCACTTCGGAATTTTGTTGATTCCGAGATCGTAACCGTTCGTGTGGAAAATCTAATGATTTTGTCTTGCCTTCTCGACTATGAGACTGAATAACTGATGGGTACTTCTGTAATGTTTATTACTGTAAAGCAAAATCCTTGACCTAAAATTTCTTTCGTAATATGTAAAATTCTACTGTAGAAATCCTGAGTATTAGAATGCGCTAGCGTACCGAATCAGTTGAGATATTCTATACCGAGAGATGATACTCTTTGAACGTCACCGTCAACCCAGGGAAAATTATTTTTATTATCGATTATTCTTTGTCTTACATTCATCGTATGCATTGCATCATTTACAATTTTGCGTTTGCAACGTTTGTTCTGTTAAACGTCAAATCTCATTAATATATTTCATTTTTGTATTTGTTACAAACAGGGTTATTAATAGTCAGAATAGCGTGAACCATTACACCATTTCCAATGTTATACAGGATTCATACAACCCACCTGTTTTGATGTTTCACTGATTTTCTAACACAAATTTTGATCCAGTTGAAACTTTAATAATAAAACTGATATGCAACAACAAGAATTGGATAAACATTACTCGCAAGTTTTAAAACATTTATTTAACATATAGAGATATAACAATGTACTTAACTACAAATGTCCACTTCTGCTTTACATTGATTGTTAACTTCTCCACGAGAAAGAAAAATCAGACAAACAAACGGAGACAGAAGCCAAAGAATGACGACTTTATCTCATGAACAATATCATTTATCTAATGAACTTTATCTAATGAAAAAAAAATTATCTAATGAACTTTATCTTGTGAACAAAACTTAATCTATTGAATTTTATTACTATGTCTAATGAACAAGAATGTCATTGCAGTATGGCCATCTTATTGATTCTATTGTAATACCAAAGTAATTAGATATCATGTTTCACTTTCGCGGGCAGGTACCTTTTAGGTAAATAGTTCAGTTAAAAACACACAAAAAATGCATTTTGTCAATCGAAGAATATATTTAAGTACCATAAAATGCCTATACAAGCACCGATATAAGGAGAACATATTTTTTTTTCAAAAATCTAAAGTAAGAATTATCTATTTCACTGGATGAATTTATTTTCAATCTTCTTCTGAACAAAATCATATTTATCGTATGTTTCATCGTCGGAAACCCACGCTCGGTCACACAAGCTCACATCCCGTTGGTTTTGCTGGATTAATTTGTTGTATCATTACAACCATCGAGTGCGAGTACATGTCAGTGAATTAGCTATTTATAGCCAATATAAGTCTACTGTTTTGTACCTCTCGACTTAAATTAGAGCATCTTTTGTTAGATAAAAAATATAAAACAGACCATGCTTTTGCTGCCGATATCACGTTCTCTTACACGAATTCGCATTACATTTTTTGTAATGTTATCCAGCGAAAATTATGTCGTTATGACCCACGGGAAGCGAGCTTGCTTGGCCGAGCGTGGGTTTCCGACGATGCTTATGTTTGTGTGTTTCATACCTAATTGAAGGGTACCTTTAAGAGAAAAAATTCGGACTTAAAAACAAAATATTTGATATTAAATATTTCAGACCGATTCTCTGTTTCCACCAAAACTCTGGCGCCACGGCATGTCATGGATTTTCATGATTTTCTGCATATTGGGTATATATCACGTCCTAATTGCAAAAATTAAGGTTTCAGGTAAATGTGATTTCTTTTTAAATACTTCATTGCCATAGATACCATTGTAGAAGATATTTCATTTTCGTACCTTTTGGGCATCGTTACCTCCTTTCTTGCAAATGCATTCAGTTTTATGATAGATATTGCAGGACGCTTACTGTGCCCAGCCAAAATAAGTAAAATTGAAGTAAAAAATTAAGGTAAACTTAGGGGTCATTTTTGTGTGATTTTTACCGTTTTCAGTGTCAATTATCAGTAAAAGCAGACCTCTTCGAGACCTTTGATGGGTTATTATGAAAAGTAATGTCCCTCAAAATTATAATGAAAGAAAATCGAATTTGGGATCTTTGAGCTATTCATCTCAATTTTGACGTCAAAAACTGTTGCTATGGAAACTTTAAGCATTCAGGCTTGAATATAGTACCTTTTAACATTGATTAAACTCCTGATAAATGCTAGTTATGACCATGAAAATAAAAAAGTGAACTGATAAACTTCTTTCATTTGATTTTATATCATTGAAATTTTCCAAGGTCATTGACTTGAAATTCAAGGTCATTTCGTAACTTAGACTAAAAAATTTGATATTCATATGATTTTTCAAATTTTTGTAATAAAGTTGTAGTATTTTCTTTTTAAATTTTCCAATAACTCATATATATTTTGAAAAATGATGGATTTAAAAAGAAATTCCCTGATTTTGTTGACTTTTTGTATTCAAGTATTATGTTTTATTATTTAGGCGAAAAACTAAGAATTTTAAATTTCAAGCTATCTATTCTTGAAATCCACACCTCAATTTCAGGAGGTCAAAGAGTTGATTTAACTTTAAAAGTCATCCCAAAAATAATTGTAATACCCATTATTTTGTTGCATATAGCTGTTTAATTTGTCTCAAAAGGCTATTCTAATTTTGATCCTTTTTTTCTTCGAAAAATCACAATTTTGGTAAAATCTGCTCAATTACAATTCAGTGACCTTGAAAATACAACGCATGACCTTGAACAAGTATCAAGGTCATCTCTACACTGATTTGTCTCCAGTAGATATATGAACGAGATTTTGTTTTCATATCATAAATGGACAGTTCAAAATAGACTCATAACATACCCATCATAGTAAAACGTTGTCCTAAATGTTGCCATGGTTACCATATTAAAGATCCCAGCCAACTTTTTACATTTTCTTGTAGTTAAGGTACAATGCATATTGAATATATAAAAGAAAAAATCCAAAAACTTCTGCTTTTATGAAATTTTACACCGCAAAAAATATACAAAAAACAAGCAAAATAGGGGCTCTTTTTAGCCACAAAATGAAGAGTTTTTAAAAACCTTATTTAGGCACTCTTTTAGACTCCTTATAGAAGAGGCACAGCGATAAAGTGTGAAAAACATTTCAGATATTCATAACAAAGAGGATTGAAAGAAAAAATTGTGGTTATTGCAATTCATAAATGTACCCTTCTCCATGGCAACAAAGGTCACAAACACGCTAAGTCTTATGAAATTTCCCAATGCTTCAAACTTTAGAGATTGTTACCATGGTAACGACGACCTTTTTCTACATATGAAAGATAATGTTCATCTAGGCACTCCTTATTGAACTTCCAAACCAAAAATCGTTAGAATCTATGACATGCCGTGCCAACGTGTCATTGAATTTTTTTTTTTTTTTTTTACAGAGAATTGCTCTTAATTGATATTTCCTCATCATATCTCCAAAATATACTATCATTACATGGGAACAATTTAGGGACTTTACCTAGTCGATGTTATACAAATGTGAAGCTTTGATGATATGCAACGATCATTTGAAAAAATAAATACAGGTAGATACGATGACATAAAACTACTACATAATTGTCAGAGAAACACACATTTGTGAAACTAAGACAACAATATAACTTCTATATCAAGGGCGACTTTCGACGGTCTTCCACTATATTTGTTTCGAATACATTTATCAATCTGCAACCAGTTACAGAACGTACATTGCATATGCACTTACATTACATCGACTTTATATTTACAAATTCATTATAATTTATCAAACTGCAAAAAGTTACATTACGTACAATGAAAATTCACTTAATACATTTCATCCACTATATTTTTACAAATACATTTATCACAATGCAAACTGTTACAGAACGTACAATGAATATGCTCTTACATTACATCTACTATATATTAACATATTTAGTTTAAACATATTTTTTTTCCATAAACATGGAATAGGAATTGGGAACAAGTTATACAAACATTATTTAATCCCTTTCCCTAATATCAATATTAACATATTGCATATTGCGTACAATGAAAATTCACTTACATTACATCCACATTATTTTTACAAATACATATTTTCACAAAATCAATAAATTTATCAAACTGCAAACAGTTATATAACGTACAGTGAAGTTGCACTTACATGACATTCAATATATTTTTTCAAAATTAATTCATTTATCAAACTGCAAACATACATTCATTCGGATTAACCTCAACCCTTTTCTTCGAAAAAAGACTCGGACGTCAGACGGCGCCATTTAGAAAAATAGTTCCCCGTTGGTCTATTAGTTTTTTTTATATCCTATCATCCTATCATCCTAAAATACAAGTTCCAACACCTGATTGTAATTGACAAATATGTTACTCACAACATTACCCACTCAAGTAGGAAAATTTTGAATCTGTAAAAAGTGCCTTTATATTTTTACATCGATCTGATGTAAAACCTTCCACCATTGGTGACCGAGTCTTTCTATGCCGTTACAAATAAAGGGCGAGGGTATCCGAATGACATACATTACGTACAATGAAAATGCATCCACATTACATTCACTATATTTTTACAAAAATGCGTATTCATAAGTACAATAAAATGTCACTTACATCACACCCACTTTTATTTTACAAATACATACATCCACTTTATATTTACAAATACATTTACATTACAAAGAAACAAAACAAAATTAATGTTCGTCGTTGCAGCATGGAAGAGAGAACGTAAAAGGAGGGAGACCAATGTATATCACGCCTTCCTCCAATTGGTCAAAAATTGTATATTTAACGGATCATCCGTCTAAGCCAGATACATGATGATCTCCCAATATACAAAAATTCCTCTTACTTGAATAGGACGCAAAAAACATGACAACGTAACCAAACCGTCTGCTACTTCCGTGGCAGATGACCGATCTAAGTCGGCACTGGTTGCTCATTGGTCTCGTCGGTTTATATGTGGTCTTTTGTATTTCATGTTTCTATGGTGAGAGTTGGTCTTGTCGATTTATGTGCAGACTTTTGTGTTTCATGTTTCTATGGTGTGAATTGGTGTTCCTTGTCCCTTTTGTGTCTCTTTCTGTGGATGTCTGCCCTGTGTTTTTGCATTGGGCGTTTTGGAAAATTGCTGAGGGTGCTACAACCAAGTGTTGTCGAAGATCCCCTCATTTCTTTTTCTTATAAAAAGATGGAAATCGAGAAATTACGACACCTATATAAATACATACAGATATCAACAGAGAGGTGTTATGGAAAACAGTCCTTGTTCTGTTGGTTGGAGAAGGTAGCAAAATTCATTTTCTTCACAAAAGAAATTTCAAATTAAATCAGAGTCCGAGCCGTTATGAATAATACAAAGCCTTTTTTTAAATCATCATCTTCGAGACAAGTTTAAAAGCACCTACGTATGTTTCTATGCATGATATAAAAACTAATAAACTTTTAATTATTATATGAATATGCTTGTTATGTATGACAACTATCAAGTGTTCACATATATTTTATTGTATCATTTTAATACATTTTGTTTCGTAAATGTAGCTCTGAGTCAGAATTGAAATTATCTAATACATGAAAAGCGAATGATATGTAATCTATGTCAAAGAACGTGCTAAGTACATATCTGTGCATTTAGAGAGGTATCAATTGTCTGAAATTGCACTAAAAACGGAAAAAGTGTCTGAAAATTTACGAGCAGCCACCTGCAGCAAATTAAAAACTCAATAAAAGCTACTTAAAACAAATTACAAAACAATGTAAAATATTACAATTCAACTTTGTACACATCCAATATGCAAGAAACAAAGTCATTTAGATTGAGATTTGACATAGGATTCCAATATTTGTAAGGGATGACCTGGCATGGCGCCACTTATAACCGTCCGATTGTTGTATAAAGATAACCGGCGCAGAATCACCCTCATTACCTTGTTCGTCACCCCAGTTCAGATATGGCAATGGTGAACTGTCTTCAAAACGCCATCGGTGGCTAAAGTATCTGCCTTGAATCCAAACCACTGGGTAGGAAACAGTATCTGATTAAAATAAAAAATAAAGCCTGTGTCTGTGAAACACGAATGTCCCCGGTCGCATCGTTGTTAGTATAAACACCATTTTCTTTTAAGTAGGTCAATGGTCAAGGTCACGAGGTCAAAATTTTTGGTATCAATGGAAAGGTCTTGACACAAGGAATACACATTTGAAAAATGAAAGCCTTATCACTTACAATTTGATAGTAATGCCCAATGTTGAAGTTTTGAAAAGTAGGTGAAAAGTCAAGGTCACGAGGCAAAAAATTTTGATATCAAGGTAAAGGTCTTGTCACAAGGAATACACATGTGAAATATGAAAGTCCTATCACTAGCCATTCAATAGTTATGCCCAATATTAAAGTTTTTGAAAAGTACGTCAAAGGTCAAGGTCAAGAGGTCAACAATTTTGGTATCAATGGAAAGGTCTTGTCACAAAGAAATACACATGTGTAATATGAATGCTCCATAAACCTTCCATTCAAAAGTTAAGCCCAATGTTAAAGGTTTTCGGACAAATAGACAAACAAACAGACACACAGACAGACAGACAAAAAGACGCACAGGCCAAAAATCAATGTAATAATATTTCCTCTTTGAACACGTTAGCACAATTATAACGTCTTCAACTCTATCTTTTGAAAATGAATTTGTAATAATAATAATAATAATAATAAACATTACAGAAGTACCCATCAGTTATTCAGTCTCATAGTCGAGAAGGCAAGGCAAAATTGTTAGATTTTCCACAGGAACGGTTGCAAACCTCGGAATGAACAAAATTCCGAAGTGAGACCAGGCGCCCGGGGAGAGTCAGCGTCTCCTGATTGCATGCAACACCCGTTGCAACAGCTCCAGAACCTGTCAAATTCGGTGATTGTCTCTATGTACATTTTGATGTACATATCAGGTAAGTATGTCTTGTTTGGTGATGATGACAGCCATTCAATCACAATGTAGAATGTCACTGATCATTCTGGAAAGGGGGATCTCATATGCTTTTATTACATCCCCGTAGCGACCGAAGAACTTCCTCAATGATGATTTCAGCCGTTGTGTAACATAACCCTGAACAAGTAGCTTACTTGCAAGCCGTCTGGCTCGCTCTAATGATGAAATGTTCATATTTGGAACATGACCTGTAAATGACATTAAGACGGAAACTGTATCAGACAATTTGCGAGCAACTGACCGAAGCAAATCTTTTAATTATAGATCATCATTCCCTTGTGTGGTAACGGAGACATTTCCATTTCGGATTTGACTTCTTTATCATGAAAAACTTTTAGTTAAACTGACACCATTGAATAAAACTCCTTTAGTCGTAAATCTTGGTATAAAATATATGTTCGTAATTATACGCAATCAATTTGTACATACTTAACTGATTGCATATGGTTCATCTCTTCAGCTTATTTTCCCGTGACGTCGACAAGCTTTTATTAATTATATAGACTCGGTGTTAAAGCTCCGCGACATAACACCAAAATATACATTAAAAATGCCGCATCTAAAAGGAGTTTTGTCTCGTTAACCTACAACCATAAACAATTTAAAACATTTACGACTAAGTGAGGTCTATTGAATTGTAACAGTTTTGTTTAAAGTTTTTCCATCCTCAATGAGTCAAAATCTTTTGGAGTGCACCGCTACTACAGAAAAGATCTAGATCTAGAAAAAAATTTTCGACGCAGAAAAAAAGAAGATTCGCTTGGGGTTTGTGTGGGAGTGCTAGCCTAAGCCTCAGGTCTCATAGTGACGAAATGTGTAAACTGGGGTTAAATTCTGAATTCGTTCGGAATATTTTCCATAGACATTATGACTACGCATAACACTAAAAAAACAACATTATTGTGCGGTCATCATATTTTACACTGTTGGCCTTATTTAAATATAATTATTCAATGCCAATGACGATATATAGGCAAATGCACAGAACCCGCGGTCCAACTCCACCGAACCCACTTATGTTGGGGTGAACATGTCGATACATATCTCCCCTTTGTCTCTTCAAACGGTGAGGGGTCATATTCAGATGGCCTAATTACCAAATGCGATAATGTTAAGATGGGATAGACACATTCAAAATTCCCGCTTCGACAAGAGGGTACCCCGTACTTCTTTCGTTATTTTCTCAATGTACACAGCTTAATAGTTCATGCTACAATAATTATCATTCGCTTACTTACTCCAATTTGGACAAACAGATTATTGCAAGATTAGATAATGTTGATATCGGCCAACCTTTTGTGGAAAGCTAATAAATTAATACTAATAAATACTTTTCATTGGTTTATGTGTGGTCTTTTATGTTTCATGTTTCTATGGTAAGAGTTCCTTATCCCTTTTGCGTCTCTTTCTGTGGATGTCTGATCTGTGTTTTTTTCTGCATTGGGTGTTTTGAGGTTTTGTTGTGAATGCTGCAACCAAGTGTTGTTGGAGATTCCCTCCTTTCTTTTGTAAATAATTTATGTCCGTTTGAGTGGGAACGAATTAGAACATAACCATGTTTATATTGACAACTCCTTGGTAAATCCTGCTCAATTTTAAGGCGGTATATACATGTTAATGAAGTCTTTTGATATGGAAAAACATCCTTTAGATATATTTTTTCTTTAACAGAAGTTGATTCAATGAAGGTTTCTTTTACCTAGAACATCTTGTACTATTATCTGTTTCGCACAACTCTCAATCCATACCAGGTCTCCTCCCTCGCTCAAACAAACTTCACGTGACTCGTACGCATCCAGCCTAGGATTTCCTTCATGATAATACTTATAACAAAAGGAAACTGATTGTAAACAAGTATATCCATTGGTTAAGGGACATGAGCCACAAGGGTCTTGAGGTGCGGTATCTGCAAATGAATACAATAATGCATTAAACAATCCAAAGCTCTTTTACATGAAAGTACAGGGTTTATCAGCTAACAGTCTCATAACGTTCGATTTTAGTAAGATGACAACATTTTGGTAACAAATTTATAACAAACGAAAGTTAATTTTTAGATGCCCTGATACGACGATAACGTTAATGTATTTAATGAATACGTTTCTCGTTTTCTCGTATCACTTGAGGTTTTTTTAATATAGAAACCGACTTAATGCGCACATGACAAACATTTTTTATCTATTTTTGTACTTATAAACTGAAGAGGTCAAAATTACTTAACTCAAGATATTGAAGCCCAATTAAAAATAAAATCCTAAGAAAAGCAATTAAATAAGTTCTCCCTTTAAATTTTCCAGGTATTGAACCAAATAAGCAATTAACTCTGCATTATGAGCAGAAAATTAAAATATTTCATTCAAGATACTAAATAGTTTATTTTAACAGCCCACATCACTTATCAATGTTATATCATCATCACCTTTAAACTCGGTGCTGTTTATCTTTGTTCTTCTCGATTTGAGTTAATTAGTTATGCAGTACATCAACAACGAAACTAGATAAACGAGTTGGATTACTTCCATGCATATTCTCATTGACCGATATTTGTCGATTATAATACTGTAAAAGAGGTTATTATCGCGTGAGGAAAATTTCGAGATATATCCATTTGCACAGTTGTGCATTTGGGTTTTTTTATAGGGCTATCAATAGAATAGCCAGAAAAAGCAGAAAACTTAAATCAAAAGTTCAATCTGCAAAACAACATGTATTTAATTTAACGAGCAATAAACTCACCGATTGTGAATATTTGCTACTATCAAGGGGGCTGTAATTCATTCCCTCTCCGTCAACTAGGGCTGCCAAAATAAATCTTGTAAAAGATTTTGATGAATTTGCTCGTAAAATTCAATGTAAATACATGTTTTCCGGTACAGATGATGATATTCATCCCTTTCGAATGAAAAGTGGGTTTAAACCAAATGTCCAAAGTGACTCTTTAAAAACATACCTTGACAAAACAAAACTTGAATTAACATCCATTCAAGTACATGAATATTATTACAATTTGTGCGCTATTGAAAGAGATGCAATTATTTCCCTTCGACAAAATGAACATATCATTATTCATAAAGAAGGCAGACAAAAATAACACGTGTGTAGTAATGAACAAATCAGATTACATAAATGAAGGTGAACGCCAATTACAATCGATATATTATACTGAGATAAGCAATTTGACCTTTCTCAATTACAAGAAAAAATCCTTGCAAAAGTTATAAAAATGCATAACGAAGGTTGCCTTGATAAAATAACTCATCAATTTCTGTGTGATACGAAATATCATCCTAAAATAGGGAGGCTGTATTTGCTCCCTAAAATCCACAAACTGGACAAACAAACATTTGATTTAATCAAAGATAACGGATTCTGTACAGAAAATATATTTCCGCCGTGCAGATCTATCATATCACAAAATGGGTCACCTACTGAACGTAGATTACTTTTTAATTCCTATCGTCAACACCCATGCAACGTACATCAGAGATAGCTCTGATTTCATTTTAATGATGGAAGGTCTAACACTTCCAGACGATTGTCTATTGGTCAGCTATGATGTTTCCTCTATGTACACAAACGTCCAATTTGAGGAATTAATCACAGCTGTTGAAAAGGCATATTCTCAATTTTTGATACAACAAACTACAAAATTCTGACACCCCCTATTAAGCATATTGCGTATCTACTGAGACTAGTACTTGAAAACAATGTTTTTGAGTTTAACTCCAAGGTATATAAACAAATAATTGGATGTGCAATGGGGTCAAGATGCAGTCCATCTGTTTGCGATATACGAATGTATGAAATCACAACAGAAATTATAAACAAATTCCCACATAAGAGCAGAATATTGTACCACGGGAGATATAGAGATGATGGGTTTATTATCTATAGCGGAGATGAAAATGAAATTCATGAACTATTTGCAATCGCAAACTCCGCTCATCCACTCCTAAAATTCACTTATGATATGTCACACAATCAAATAAATTTCCTTGACACTACGGTATACAAAGGTGCAAGATTTCTGGAAAAAAAATGTTCTCGATATCAAAACCTTTATAAAGCCAACAAACACATATCATTATCTTGACCGCAATAGCGCTCATCATCCATCTGTGTTTTAAGGGTTTATCAAAGGTGAAACAATAAGGTATCTGAGAAATACAAGTGACGAAATTATCTTATCAAATATGCTGAGTGAATTAAAATGTAACTTAATAAAAAGAGGTTACGAGGATAAGGAAGTACAAGATTTAAAATTTAATTAACGATGTGTTGAATCATTACAATCGCATTGACGCTCTTAATGACTCAGGTAAGAAAGAGAACAATAACATCCCATTAGTTCTCATTACTGCATATAACCCTTGCATAAGGAACCTAAAGAGTAAATTACTGAAATGCTGGCAAATATCACGAAGGGATCAGGATTGTAAGAAAGTCTTTTCAAACATGCCAATCATTGCATACCACAGGCATAAATTTGAGTGATATGCTCACTTCTGCAAAAATTAAATAATTATGCGAATGGACTCCTGACGATGGCGGATATATTAAAAAATATATTGTTTGAAATACAGAGAAAACTTTGTATATTCATAATTAACCTCGTACGTATCACACCGCCGAAACACTAATTTTTTTTTTATTTTTTTTTTTTTTTTTTTTTTTTTTTTTTGGCGAAATGGAGTATTCGCTGTAGTCTGCGTTTGTGTTGGTTGTAACTTTCGTGCAGGGGTCATTTTCACCATAATAAAACAATAGCAACAAGCGCTAAAATTATCATACGCTAAAATGTCCATGTATTTAGTATCATCTTCAAATAGAAAGTGGAGGAGTGGGAAATATCTATCCATTAGAAAGTCACAACTCAGACAACAGACAAAGCCTAAAATAATTACAAAAGAGCAGGTTCGGTTACATGGAAAATCGGCCCTTATTTTAGAATGTTTTATTTTCGATTGTATTTCGTATCAAGGAAGATAAATGAGTGGTTGTTTGAAATACCAAATAGATATTTTAATTTACATGCCATACACCGAAAGATATGGCTTCAAAATCGGCTTAAAGTCTTAAAATGCTTAAAAATTGTAACACATTGACTTAATTCGGGTCAAAATTTATGAGAACAAATAGGGCGCAAGCCCTTACCCAAAATAATTTTCATATAAAATGTTAAATTTGCAATTTGTCTTTAGATATACATAAAATTAATATCGGGTGTGGGTTGGCGCCTTTACTAATTTTAATGATTTATGCCAAAAAGATGTCGATTTTCCTTCATTTCCGTCATGCAGAGCAAATGACGTCAAAATGTGACGTCATAACTAAAGCACGTGACGTTTTGATAGTGAAAAATATCTACTTTCTATTTCGGCAAGTATTTGAGATAAATATAAGAGATGCTGAATCATCATTTTCATAGAATTATTTTTCGCAAAGCTTTAGGGCCGATTTTAAGAGTTAGTGAACCTACCCCTTTACTTGCAAAAAGTACTATTTCGACAGCCTCGTTAAAGAGTTGGATTTACATTAGACACTTGGAAATTCCACTTACACCCCAAAAAACCTTTCTGCATCTGAAATAATAGATTACCACAAATCAGCTTCCTCTTCCTTTGGCTTTGACCACAAAAAAAATAGATGTAGATTCACCATGCGTATACTGCATACGTAAAATCTCTGAAGGGAAAAATACTTAGCCTCTAACTTTAACTTCACCTACAGATATATAGATGATGTGCTGTCCATCAATAATCCGAAAATCGCGGATTACCTTAGGAGAATCCATCCGTCAGAGCTTGAAGTAAAAGAAACTACATTGACAAATAATTCAACATCATATTTGGACAAAATGCTGTCCTATAACACTGATGGTCACACGAAAACATCACCCTATGACAAACGTGATGACTTCAGTTTCATCATCACAAACTTCTCTTTTCTGAGTAGCAACATCCCTTCATCGCCTGCTTATGGCATGCAAGCGAGAGATGCTGACTATTCATGGGCACCTGCTCTCACTCCTTATTGGGAGTTCGCTTCTTTTCATGTGGTGGAGGTTTTGTTGGTTTGCTTTGGTTGCTGTTTTATCCTGATTTTATATGCCTTATGTTTGTGATATCCTTAATTATCAATGTTGCACTGTGTATTGGAATATAGTCAGTATACATATTTGTCACTCAACGACATCGATGTGTCGGCGATCAATTGTTCTTCATCAACATCATTTTGATTTGTTCCTACTTAGTTGGCATTGAAACGGGGACATTTCTGCACAAGGGTACTTTTTGCGTTTTTCGTGATTGTATTAAAACCGCATGAGAATTACAAAAACTCTTAAACACTACATGAAATACTCCTGATTTCGCCATAATTACCACCACGCGATCTATTGCAATGGTCATTTTACCCAGCGAATACAAACATGTTGAAATTATATATGATCTCAAATGATTTTTTTATTCTGCAATATATGTATTTAATTGTGTGATTTTTACATCCCAGAACCTTAGCAAAGGGATAAAACTCACATGACGAGTTTCATAAATATATTGTTTTCATTTTCGTGCTTACACATCGACGGCGGGTGCGGCTAGCCAACAGGGGATGCTTACTCCTCCCGGGAACCTGGTCCCACCTCTGGCTTGCTGGGGGTCCGTCGATGCTTAATTCTTCCTCTATTGTTGAGATTATCGTGAGGATCTTCTTTAACTCATTTGTGTCACACTTATGTGTGGAGCTCATAAAAAAGTTCCCCGCGAGGGGTTTGACAGTAAGTGTTTTGAATATATTTCCCTTACATTGTCGCTATAGCACTTTTTACATAAACATAACGTCAGACATTGCATGAATTGTATATATTGTTTTCATTTTCATGCTAACACATCGACGGCGGGTGCGGCTAGCCAACAGGGGATGCTTACTCCTCCCGGGCACCTGGTCCTACCTTTGGCTTGCCGAGGGTCCGTCGATGCTTCATTTTTGCTCTATTGTGAGTGCTGTTGAGATTATCGTGAGGATCTTCTTTAACTCATAAGTACCGTTTGAAATGGAAAGTCATTTGATACTTTTTTATTTACATGAAATAAAGTTTAATCTATAAAACACAATATCATAATGTTACAATTTCGACTTCATTTCTTGTAAATAATGCGCAAACGGTGCCATATATATTATTCCTATAAGATATGAAATAAAGTGTACATTATTACACATAGATTTAAAGACATTTTGCATGAAAGTGAAAAATTTTTCAACAAAATTGATGTTTGAAATAAGAGGGTATACGTATTCAATATGCAATTGTACACAATAACTTTGGGTAGGCTTCTTCAAGTAAGTCTTTTTATAGACCTAAGATATATATTTCTTGATATTAATGCAAATTAAAGTATACCTTAGAACCTTAGATTTTGAGAAATTTGCAATCAAGTAAAAAATTATTGCTCTTTTCAATGAACGTTATGGGTTAAAAATACAAAAATTTGATATTATCATGAGAAATCCCTGCATTTTTTCTATTGAGAATGTATACTGAGTTATTTTCTATAAAACTGATGTAAAAGAATATGTTTCAGAACATTTATCAATAAAAAAGAGTACATGTTATAACTATTGTTCTGTATTTGTTGAAAATGGCCATTTCGTAATTTCAATGGGTGGCCTTGAACTGTATTTTTTAAGAAAATATGTGGATAATCTCATAGATAAGGGTTTCAATTGCAAGATATTTTAAAAGTTGTTCTTTCAATTTTAACCAAAAAAGATATACAAGGTAAACAGTCCAATTTCAAAAGTATCCATCGGTCTTAATGACAATGCGCCCAAAGTTTATTACATTTCATGTTATCATAACACCTATTTATAAAAAAGCATTATGTTACTGCATAACGGGTTTATCATATGAGAAAAATGCGTCTTACAACTTCGTTTGCGTTTTTGTTGGGTTTTTTTTTTCGGGGGAGGAGGGGGCTGTAACGTATTTCTTTGCTTTACTCCAATTTTGTTTGTTTATACAAGTGTCTAATCTAAAGTAAACGTGCTTTCCAAATAAGCTAGTTCAATCAGGTATATTGCATGCAGAATTAGTTCAGGGATACATGTAACTATCTCTTCATTTTTAGTAGATGATAGCACTTTACCTGTCAAATGAATAAGGCATCCTGACAAACAAAAATAACTTTCGCAGGAAACATCATATTTTCTTTTGAAAAAAAAAATTACTATTAAAACGGACAACGAAAATATTCGAATGACAGAAATACGTTTCCGCTGATATGCTGACGTGTCCAAGAAGACATAGCTGTAGCTCCCAAAGCAAAGTATTGGAACATCCCAAGTGAAAGCGCAGTAAAGCCTATGTCATTTTATCTCAACCATCCATTCGATAAATCATAATAGAATAGATGCCTCAGATTTTGGTGGGCGTTCTAAATAATTGAATAAAAAGATGAAATGCTTCGTCTCATTGGTGATAACACAAAGATGTCTGTGTTCTAGAGTGTTTTGGGGTTTTGCTGTGGGTGCTGCAACCTAGTGTTGTTGGAGATCCCCTCCTTTGCCAGAGATATTCCATGAACTTCTAAAGACGCGTATTTTATTTTTCATTCGTGGCTGTAAGATCCTTTATAAACTTCTCTGTCACAAATAGTTCGAAGTCTTGCCCTAATTAACTTAGTCATTATTCATTCCTGTTACAATGTGTCGGATCTCAAAATATGACAAGAACTGAATCTGATCAATTGCAATATCTGATTTTTATTTTGGCGATTCTTGTTCTTGCGTTTATATAAATCAGCACCATGGCCATCTACACCTCTTTCCAAACTTACAATGGTCTATGTTGATTATTCAGTAGATAAAGTTGTAATTTGTGTTTCTATGGAGCTGCATTATTGTCTCCGTCTATTTATCTGACTTTTCTTTTGCGTGAGAAAGTTCTATTTTAGAGGGGGCGGTGAAGATTTGGTAAGCCTTGTATTTGTAATTTTGGGATTCTTATTTCGGATTAGAAGAACGATTACTTAAATGAAATACATGCATATGACTTACCAGCTGGATATCTTTGGTAATAAAGCCATCCATCTTCAACAATAAAGGTACATCCTTGTACCATAAAATCCTCGTGTAAATTACAAGTTTTATTCACTAAATGAAAGTAAGTAGACTTGCAGGAGTGATATTTCGCGCAATGTGAAATGCAGTCAATTTTACTTCTAGTTTCAATGCTTAATATTCTCTTATTATAATAGATTCGATTGCGTAAAGGACCCACGAGTTTCATAACAACAGCATTTTGTGTTCCAAATCTAAAAAATGATGCAAACATCAAATATATAGTTAAGGTATAAATGATGATTGGTGAACACATTTTGTTTTCCCAAATTGTTCGTATCACATTCAAAAAACAAAACAATCTCTCTATGATTGACTCCGTTGCTTAAATTCTATCTCATTCATCATGGTTATCAAGTAACCAATATGATTATAATTTGTTTTAAAACGGGGTAGCACGCAATGCTGAACTATCAAAACATCACCCGTTCAAGCTGCAGAAACCTACAGGTATTGATGATATATTGATGTATTATGTCAAGTGATTGAATTGAAATTAAAGTTAAGGTAATCAATGGGTAATGAGAGGTAATTGGGGCCCCCATTTATGGAATCGATCACGTGATAAGAAAGGCTAATTTGCATATCGACGCCAAATTGGATGCCGCTTGTTTCCTGTTTAAGGAATGATTCAGCTGCATTGTTTTCTCACATCCTATGAAAATTGCAGTCTTAACTTCGTTAAAGCATTAGAAGCGCTGATTGATATACAAATTTGAGTATCCAGATGAAGTTTTAAAAATAATGTCCGGGGTCATTTGAAGAAATTAAGGCCATTTTCAAAATTGTGGACATTTGGGATTTTATCAACGACCAAATTACGGCGTCAATTCGGGCAAAATAGAGTCACAAACCTTTGCATTCAAAATGCAATAAAAATATTTTAAAATCCCAGCCATCCTGTCACGTTTTCGGTACATTTTTGGACATCATAACTTTCATACTCTTTGGTCATATAACAATTATTAGGTTAAGGATCACTGACGAGGGTTAAGTACCCGAAACGTGTATGTCTGGTCCATGCTGTAAATTTATTTGCCTTAAAATGATGCTAATGAATTTGAAGACGTTAAACACTTGTACCACTTGGTGCGTGTCACTGCTAGTGGACGAGGAGTGCCCGGGAGCACATGTAGCCCTCGGGTACATGTTTATATAACGAAATCTATTTCTGATATACAATGTAGATATATCTTATGTCTTTAAGTATATATTTATCAATTTTTTGTAACATATTATCAAAATTTTACGTTTTTTCGTCGATTTTATCAGTTTTCCTACCCAAGTACCCCTTCCTCTTTCGACCTTAATTTCAGAATCTTAAGAGTACTTCACTAAAATGTAAAAACCTGTAAGAAGTCTTCAATTACATCATATTTAAATATTGATTTATTTTTTTCAACATGTGAATCGTCATGCGAAAGAAATGCAGCACGAGATTCAGGGCTAAATGCGGCCCTTGTCTTAACAGCTCCTTTATCTGCTCTTAAATGATGCTAATGAATTTGAAGACGTTAATCATTTGAACCACTTCGTAAGTATCACTGCTGGTGGACCAGGAGTCCACGAGGGCACATGTAGCCAAGTTCGATCTACTTCGGTTGATCGTTTCTTCAACTCATTCGTCATATGATATGCTGATATGTTCCTTTCATTAAAAGCGGGGCACATTCATTATATCTTATGTGATATATCAAGTATTTCTTATAAAGTTTCATTTCAAGGAAAATTACAGGGCCGTCTTAGGGACTTCGTGGCCATATCCCTTTATTTTTTCTTATTTAATCATGAAATCAGTTCTGAGCATTGTTGATCATTTTGTTAGTTTTTGATAAATATTCATCCACAATATTCTTAATGATAAATTACATTCAATTCCATTTTCAGCTGCATTGCAATCTTTTATTTATCTATCCTGCCTTTGTTTAAAAGAAAGGAGGGGATCTCCAACAACACTCGGTCGCAGCACCCACAGCAAAACTCCAATGCAAAAAAAAAAACACAGAGCTGATATCCACAGAAAGAGACGCAAAAGGGACAAGGACCACCAACTCACACCATAGACACATGAACACAAACGACCATACATAAACCAACGAGACCAATGGGCAACCGGTGCCGACTTAGAACGGTCATCTTGACGGCCATACAACCAGACATGTGTCTAAAATCTTTTCCATATGTAAGTGCAATTAATGTATAATTATATTGGAAGTTATGTTAAAATTAATTTCCGATAGCATAACGAGTACCGAAATGACACATTCAATATTATGACGTCATCAAATATTCCCGGTTACGTTGAAAACGCATATTTCAAAGTCTCGTAGAAAATTTTCCTGTGGATAGATTAAAATATAAGTTTGTATAATCAAGGACGGGCAAATTATAAAATAATATCAGAAATTTTGAGAAAAATTGAATTTGGCGTCCAAGTGTTCAATACCTCCGTATAGGGCAAAATATAGGTATGATTTTTTTAATAATATATCGGTAGACTATATATTTGCACTAGTCAAAGGTACGACCAGACATGTGTCTATGACAAATATGGATAATGACCATATCCCTGTATACAGCACAAAATCGATAATTCAGAAAATCAGAAACCGAAGGCATACAAAATCAGGATAAAACAGGAACCAATGCAAACAAACAAAACCTCCACCATATGAAAAGAAGCGAACTCCCGATATGGGAGTGAGACCAGGTACCGAGGAAGAGTAAGCATCTCCTGCTTGCATATTGTATTGGTTTGAAATGTTGTTCACGAGGGCAATAAGAGGGAAAACTTCCATTGTATTCACCAAGCAGTATCGTTTATTTTGCAGACGGTATCTTCACCAACACAGCTATATAAACTATATAAAATATTCCGTATAAGTATTTTTAGAGATAAAGATGTTCTAGCTCTTGTCTTGTACAGCAGATGTCACGATTTCAGGGTATGACAAATATGGACAATGACCATACTAGTATCCCAATACACAGTACGAAATCGATAATTCAGGAAATCATCAACCGAGGGCATACAAAATCAGGATAAAACAGGAACCAAAGCAAACAAACAAAAAACTCCACTCCCAATTTAGGAGTAAGATCAGGTGCCCAGGAATAGTCAGCATCCCCTGCTTGCATGCAACACCCGTCGCTTCAATTGCAGAAATATCACATCCGGTTACTTCCATTTCGGAAGTTACAAGTAAAGTCTGAGATAGAATATCATCCACCATTCTGCACAATGGCACATCATAGTGCATGACAAGTTCCCCGTATCGACCGTAGAACTTCCTCAGTGACGTTGCTAGTCGATCACAAACGCATCCCTGACTGAGAAGCTTATCTGAAAGACGCCTACACAACCAATTGAGCCTCACATGAAACTCATATGAAATGAGCATCATGTTAATTTCACATTGATGTTTATGTAAATTTTATATAAATTTCACATAAGATTTACATGAATTTTATATGAATTACTTCACATGAAGTTTACGTGAATTCTTCTATGTGACATTCATACAAAATTTGATCCATACGAAATTCATGTCAGAAATTCCACATGAATTTCATGTAAATATTTCAGAAGTACCCTTCAGTTATTCAGTCTAACAGTCGAGAAGCAAGGCAAAATATTAGATCTTCCACAAGAACGGTTGCGAGCCTCGGAATGAACAAAATTCCGAAGTCAGACCAGGTGCCCGGGGAGAGTCAGCGTCTCCTGATTGCATGCAACACCCGTCGCAACAGCTCCATGGAAACCTGTGAAATTCGGTGATTGTCTCTATGTATATTTTGATGTACATATCAGGTAAGTATGTCTTGTTTGGTGATGATGACAGCGATTCAATCACAATGTAGAATGTCACTGATCATTCTGGAAAGGGGGATCTCATATCTTTATTAGCGACCGACGAACTTCCTCAATGATGATTTCAGACGATGTGCAACATAATCCTGAACAAGTAGTTACTTGCAAGTCGTCTGGCTCTAATGATGAAATATTCATATTTGGAACATACCCTGGCCTACCGTATCAGTTGAGAAACAAAACACCATAAGCAGGAGAAGACGGAATGTTGCTACTTATGAAAGGGAAGCTGAAATCGTCACGCTTGTCATACAGTGAGGTGTTCAAATGGCAGTTTGCGTCGAAAGATAGGAGTATATCCAAGTACGAAGTGGATCTGTCCCTCTCTGTTGTTTCCTTGATCTCTAGTTCATGAGGATAGATTTTATGTACTAAATGATCCGTAAAGTTCGGATTATTGATGGACAACACGTCATCTATGTATCTGAAGGTAAAATTGAACTGAGATGCGAGATGCTTTCGCCCAGTCGAAAGCACCATATAAAAAATTTAATGTAAATTTCATGTTTATGCTCATTTCATATGAATTTTATGTGAACTTTTACGTAACGTTCATGTACATTTCACATGAATTTCATATGAGGCACAATTGGCTGAGTAGCTCTCAGACCAAAAATTGTATATATGCTACTTGCGCTTCATTAACCTATCAATTTGGGATATGAACACGCCATAAGCTTGCAGGCGATGAAGGGATGTTGCTACTCAGAATACACTGTCACACTAACCATCTTTTCTTAAATGATGTTATTGAATTTGAAGACGTTTGTATCATTTGTTGAGAGTCACTGCTGTTGGGCCAGGAGTCCCCGAGGGCACATGTAGCCAAGTTCGATCAACTTCAGTTGAAGACGTTTAACCAACAGGGGATGCTATTACAATAGTATAAATCTTTTACCTCAACAACTAGCGTTCTACACCCAAAAGCTGATGTCATTTACCGACTAAATATAAATGGCATATATAGAAAGTGATAGAAAGTGATATATCAAAAGAAAAATCATTTCCTGTAGATTTCATTGGTACTAAATGATACATACCTTTCTGATACCATTGTCACTCTATAAACGAAAGTGAAAGTGAAAATAGGGAAATTTTGACATGTCATTCAGATGGACTTTGGTCCCATTTTGACCACTGTTCCAAATTATTTCTTAAAATAAAAATTATGCTGATTTAAGGAGGTATTGAACACTTAGATGCCAAATTCAATTTTTCTAAAAATTTCTGAAATTATATATTTCTTGTCTGTCCTTGCCAATACAAATTTTTATTAGATTCTATCCACAGGAAAATTTTCTACAAGACTTTGAAATATGCATTAATCGACGTTTTCGTGAATTTCTTGATGACGTCATAATATTGAAAGTGTCATTCCAGTTCTTGTAAAGCTATTAGAAATTAATTTTGATTTAACTTCCAAAATATCCATAAATCTATTGCACTTACATATGGAAAAGATAAAATGAATTGTGAACACGGGCAGGATGCTTGAAAAAAAAGATGACACTGTCGCTAAAAGAATTGGAATTTCGAGCCAACTGTAGTTGCTAGTTAATTATTAGAAATCCTGTGGATGAATCTTTGTCAAAAACTTTCAAATTATGAAGAATGTCCAGAGATGATTTCATGATTAAATGGGAAAATTTGAATTTAGGATTAAAATTTTACAAGGCTTTATATTTTCCAATTTTTTCTTCCAAAATCGTCCATTTTCAATGAAGTGACGTATGCTTTCCTGTAACGTACATTTGTCAACGAATACACCATGATGAAGATTGAATTTTCTATTTTATAAAAGCTAAGTTTCAATACAATAAGTTTAGTAATAATGTTTTTATTGCATTTTGAATGCGAAGGTTTGTGACGCCACTTTTCCCGATAACGTCGAAATGACGTCGTAGTTTGCTCATGGATAGAACTCCCAAAGTCCTAAATTTCGAAAATCGCCATAATTTCTTCAAATGACGCCGGAAATTATTCAAACTTCATCAGGATACTCAAATGCGTATATCAATCAGAGTATCAATTGTTTTAAGGGAGTTAAAACTGTACTTTTCCTAGGAAGCAAGAAAACAAATAATGCCGCCGCCATCTTGGTGTTCAAACCCACCTTAAAGGCAATATCTGTCTAAATAAGAAATGAAATTTATTTAGGGATTCGCCGCTCCGTTTTTGAGAAATCCACGATACACCATGAAGAACCGAATTTCACAAGTCCCCATTCTGGGCCCCTCGCCGGAAATCACCTCTACGTTGTGACTCCTTCCAGTTTTATTTTTAAATGCATATCCAAAAACAGAACCGATGTAAATCTTACAAAAATCGTACAGAATCTAATGATACCTTAAAACGTGCCTTCATTTTAATTATCATACACACTATAGCGAAATCAGTCTCTGACTCTTGATATATAGAAAATTTAATTAGCTTCGAGGCTATATGATTTATGCTATTAAAACCTTACTCCTCCTGGGCACTAGGTCCCACCTCTAGCTTGCTGGGGGTCCGTCAATGCTCAAGCTGGTGCTCTATTGTGAGTGCAGTTAGGATCTTGTTTAACTCATTTATGCTAAGAATTTAATTTTTCATTTTTTTTCATTAATATTGATCTTTTGTAAAAAAAAAAAAAAGAAAAAGAAGGGGCTAATGTTCATACATTTTCAGCTTCTTTTCCAGAGCCACTTCTCGGATTTTCATGAAACGTCATCGCCATAGCACTTTCTATATAGACAGAACCATAGACAGTACATGTATTTAATATATTTTCATTTTCGTGCATCGACGGTGGGTGCGGCTAGCCAACAGGGGATGCTTACTCCTTCTGGGCACCTGGTCCCACCTCTAGCTTGCTAGGGGTCCGTCGATGCTTCATTTGGTGCTCTATTGTGAGTGCTGTTGAGATTATCGTCATGATCTTCTTCAACTCATCCGTAGGTAAGAGGTACTCATGATCCCCTACATGTGTTGTTTTTTCGTTCGGATCCGTCAATAGGTGGTGCCATCACAGACAAAAGGTGGATACCCTCCTTTGACAGAGTTCTTAAGAACCGAAGTACGTAACGACAAACAGAAAGCATCAGGATGATCGAGAGAGATTCTTAAGGTGCGTCTTTGGGCACGATTTTGGACCATTTTTGCGCATTTCTTGTTACAGCACGCATTGAGCTTGAATTTCATAGATATTTCAATTTATTATGGCCAATGTATAATTTCTGACTCTATTTAAGACTTTAATTCAATAAACACTTTAAAGCGGACAAGTTTGTTAATTTGATCTAAACTGAATGAAGTATGCGTAAGAAAATGCTTCTCGGTAAATTCTATAAAAATTGAGATGGAGGTACTTTTTTAACTGTTCGGGTTTCTCTTACATAATTGTTAACCCATGAATTTTGTTTTACGTATGGAATATCATAGATTTAAACTGTTTTATAAGGTAAAGCTGATGGGTACCAAAGAATTATAAATCGTTTAAATTCCACCCAAACTAAGGCAAATTTTACCACTCTGACACTTTTTCAGGATACCACAAAATGGACACCAGCCAGGCTTTTGATACTGTATGGAGACATGGTCTCCTGGTGAAGCTACACGGTCTGGGTATCCAAGGCAAATTTTGGTCAATTATAAATGAATGTCATACAGATACAAACAGTGCAATTATTGTGAACCAAAAGCAGTCAAGGTGGTTTCCTGTATTACAGGGCGTTAGGCAGGGTGGGGTGCTTTCATCTCTCCTATACTTAGTGTACATAGATGAGCTGATAGTTTTACTAGAAACATGTTGCTGGAATGCTGGTATTTTAAATGTACGAAGTAACTGTCCGTCATTGGCCGATGACTTTTCATGCATAGGTGTTACGCCCATGGCACTCCAGTCTATGCTAAACGGTGCTTATGAATACGCGACGAAGTGGCGATTTCGCTTTAATGCAGATAAATCGGTTATTCTTTGTTTCCGGGCGAAAGGGAATAAAATGGACACAAATTATACCTGGCGCCTAGGTAATCTTTGTGTAAAATGTCTTGAGTCATGTACGCATCTTGGAATTGTCTTAGACAACAAGGGTAAAATAATTGAACTGATAAATAATGCATGTGATAAGGGACGCAAATCTTTCTTTGCTCTAAAAGACATCAGACCACCTTAATCCCTTGACAATGGTGCACCTGTACAAAACTGTATTCTAATTCATTCTGTTTGTTTCACGCATTATGATTGGTTCACAGGATTTCTACAAGCATGTATAACGACGATATACATGCCGCAAACCGAATCACTTGACATACATCAAAATGTATTCCTACCTAAATTTGCAAGTTACAAGCTTTAGCGCACTTTTTGCGTATGACGTCATGCTTCCCTTTGTTCTTCGCTCCTGTGATGTCATACTGTGACGTAAAACTACAAGGTATGAGCTTGTAAATGGCGTTCTCCACATATAAACAACAGAACAAGTAAGAATATTATTGATAACACGTTGATTTTTCGCCATTGTAATAAATACGAAGCAGTTGTATTTCATATTTTGCAGCGCAATCATTTCAGTTGGTCGTTATTAGTCCTCCGTAGCAACGTCGCCTCTAAAGCAATAAATGAGACCTTCTGAGGGGTATAAAGAGTTAAAATATGTCACATAAATTAGAATAGGGATAAACGTACTGTGTTTTTTGGTTCCGACAGGTATATGTTGGATATACTGTTGGAAACATACGTTATACCGTCGGGGGCAAGCCCCGACGGTATAACTGCGTTTCCAACAGTATATCCAACATATACCTGTTGGAACCACAAAACACAGTACGTTTATCCCCTAAGTATTACCCTCTGTACTATACGGCTGTGAACTTTGGGGTCAACTCAGCCAAACGAACATACATCGTCTCAATGTTTTTCAGCATTTTGTTTGTAAAAGAATACTAGATTTACCACATTTGACAAGGTCAGACATCGCGGAGAGTCTTCTAGCATTACTTCCGATAGAAGCTGAAATAGAAGCTCGCAAATTATTGTTCCTAGGTCGGCTTTGTCGTATAAATTATCGTCTGGTTCCAAAACAGATTATCCTCACACGCTTATTTTCGTTTCAAGAGCACTTAGCCGATACACAATATGGTTTTATACCAGACATTTTCACTCTACTACAGAAATTTGACCTTTTGGAATATGTCCGAACTTGGCAAACAGATGGTTCATTTCCCTCCAAACTTATGTGGAAAAATTTGGTTCGGAATACCGTTAAGCAATACTTTACTGAAACGAGAACTCGGCGTATGCTGAATGACCTTGACTTTTCGAGATTTATAGATATTTTTCAAAATGATGCTACTGCTTTTTGGAAAAATGCGAATAACTGCTATGAGATTTCTTTATGCAAATTCATTGCAAAGTTGTGCTCTACGCGTCCTGCAAACGAAGCACAAACATGCGTGCTTTGTAAGAACACTTATTATGACATTTTTGTACACGCGGTTTGCGCATGCGCAATTACCGAATCTTTGAGAGAAGAATGGTGGAATACGACTTTTGATCATTTTGATGTAAATTTGTGCGCCGAATTGTGTGCATTACAAGAAGATAATTTATTTCATGTTTTGCTCGGTAGACCCATTGGTCAACTGCCCGATAGTGAAACGCGGGATTTTCAAATGTGTTCATATAGGCTAGTGCGCGATGCCATGTCAGTATATAACTTTAACCTCAAAGGGGTCATAGGTCAATAATTCGTATGAATGTGGTGTATGACAACATTTGATGTGATGTATGTTATTCCTTATTGAACACTTGATTTTCTAACCTTGAAATGAAAGGCAAATTTTACCACTCTGACACTTTTTCAGGAAACCACAAAATGGCACTATTCATGATCATTTGTTCTCTCTTATTTGAACACGGGCATAAACTTTTTCTTCAATATTTTTAAAAGTCGTCCCTAGGAGCACATGTTACTGTGTGTTTGTTGATATTCGGTATCTGTGAAATTTTGACCTTAACTTGGATATTTTCGTTATTTTTGTTTAAAATCGAGAACATTTGAAATGATCGTTGAAGTTTCTAACCTATTTTATTGTATATTAATAAAGAAAACTGAAATAAAAATCAAATGAGGGTATTTTGACCATTTTTGTATTTTCTTCACAAATTTGCTATTTTTAGCAACATGTTTCCGGCATTTTTACCCCGTTTTTCAAACAAACAAAAATCTTGATTTTCATCACGAACCTACTAATTTTCCTTCATAAAATGATTAATTGACACGAATACTACAATCATATGGTTATCATAAAATAGTTGAAATTCCTTCATTCAGAAATGACATGCCTTGAGAAGTGTTGCTATTTAAGTTCAACTTCGCAGTCAAGTTTTTTTTCCTTTGACAAACTTCTTCCTGATCGATATGCTTAGTAAACTTAGTTTAAGGTGAGCGATCGGGCCCCTCTTGGGACTCTTGTTTTTTTCAGCGCGAGTTCAACAACCATTATAGAATAGCTTCACGGAAGAAAGGAATGTAAGAATAGCAATAAAATGTACCTTGTAAACGACTATATAATTAATATTTAATGCAGACGATATTTTATTGCTTTGATTAATTTTTTTTAAAAGTCTTCAAAAGTTCCTTTGGGTTCAAACAAGTATAAATTTCGATGCTTGTTAAATTACTGATGAATGAACTGGTAAACCATGACGATTTTAAACTCCTCTGTTCTCACATCATGTCACAACAATGGTGCGCAAATTAGAAAGAGGAAATAAAAGACCCAATATTTGAGAAGGTACATAAAAGATGTCCCTTGATGTCACCACACTACAGTGATCATATCATAACGCGTACATGAGCGTTTAACATTTCCCCGCGAGGGGTTTGACAGTAAGTGTTTTAAATGTATTTTCTCTGACATGGTTGCCATAGCACTTTCTATATAGACATAACCTCAGACAGTGCATAGGTATTGTTTTCATTTTCGTACGTGAACACCGACGACATGTGCGGCTAGCCAAGCAGGGGATGCTTACTCCTCCCAGGCACCTGGCCCCACCTCTAGCTTCCTAGGAGTCCGTCGGTGTTCAATTTTGTGATCTATAGTGAGTGCCAATAAGATTGTCGTCAGGTTCTTCTCTATCTCATGAGACACAAAATAAATTTGTTGAAACGGCAAAGTCAAAAAATCAGTTGGACACAAAACACCAAAGATCAAAAACACAAAAATTAGATAAACATGAAGAACAACGACTAAAATGAGCATATTGTACAGGATGAACTGAATCAATTATTGATGGTGCCACCAAATAAAGCAGCTAAAGATTTAACAAATGTATTTCTTTGAACAGGTATAGACACAAGCTATATCGTAAGATAACATAAGAAATATAAATCCTTTGAAATCCAGTTATGTGGTTTGTCGCATATTTGACTTTACATGTCATCTTGACCTTGCACGTTACATCGCATCAAACCTGACCATCTCGGCATGTTTGATAAATTTGCAATGAATATCGATAGTATTGTCTTCCCTGCTCCCATAATAATTTTACTAAGGAAACCAATTCGCGGATTTCCCAGGCCAGAGAGCAGTCGAAAACGAGATATGATACATTATCTCTGAGAAGTCGAATGGTCAAATTCCTCACAGCTACCCTTGCATTTGTAACTCTACATCCTAAACGATTGTAAAAAGTTTCCAATGAATGACATACATCGTCTTCGGAGAAATAATGAATCTGTATTAAATCTAACAGAGATTGATAAATTGAAAAAAACGCTGTGAACCCAATTAGTCTTAATTCAGTGTAAATGATTTTGATAGAAAAAGTAGAAGACATAAATATCTGAATTATTAGTGGAAAGGAAAATTATTCTATAGCGTCCATGCCCCAAAAAACGAGGCTTCTAAAGAGCCATATTCTCTGTAATGCCACCAAATTTCTGGTGACACGGCATGTCATGGACTTTCATGATTTTCTGCATAATTGGTATATATTATGCTCTGAAATTCATTGCAAAAAAAAAGGCTCTGGGTCAATGACAGTTCCAGTTGCCATGGCAACGAGATCAGTCTTTTTGTCCTACTATAAAGACTGTGAAGTAACCTACTTTAATATACTTTGTTAGCATTGATACCGTTGTAGCAGATATTTCATTTCATACCTTTTGTGCTTCCTTTCTTCCTTTCTAACAAAGCACTCAGTTTTATGATAGATCTTACAGATATTTACAGCCAAAATTAGTAAAATTCAAGTCAAATATCAAGATAAACTAAAGGGTTATTTTCGTATGATTTTGATCGTTTTTCGGTGTCAGTTCAATGTCAGTTCTTAACTGCTGATGGACCAGGAGTCCCCGAGGGCAAATGTAGCCAAGTTCGATCAACTTCGGTTGATCGTCTGTCTCTTCAACGCATTTGAAATTTTCTGTTACAAAATTTCTTGAACTTTCTAAAACGTCGGTCCTGTAGCATCATTTCCCACCCATTCTGCTACGTATTTTGGTACATTTTTGGACATAATGATTTTCACACTCTTTGGCCATATTACATTGTTCAGATTGAGGATCACTGACCAGGGTTACGTACCCAAACGTGCATGTCTGGTCCATGCTGTTAATTTATCTGGTCTTAAATGATGCTATTGAATTTGAAGACGTTTAACATTAGACCAAAACTATCGATATATATGTGACTTTTTTGTGGCGTTTTCTTTTTGGAATTTTCCAATAAGTTGTACAGATTTTGAACCATGATGGATTTCAAAAATACATTCTCTGAATTCATTGACTTTATATATTCAAGTTTAATTCTATAATCATATCCTACCCAACCTGCTTTGTCATTTTTGGACATGATAACTCTCACAGTCTTTGGCCATATTGAATTGTTTATACTGATGATGACTACCCAAAACGTGAATGTCTGGTCCATGCTGCAAATTTATCTGTTCGTAAATGATGAAATTGATTTTTTTAAAGACGTTTAACAACACTCGTGAGTGTCACTGCTGATGGACCAGGAGTCCCCGAGAGCACATGTAGTCAAGTTCGATCACCTTCGGTTGATCATTTCTTCAACGCATTCGAAAATCTCTGTTATCAAGATCTCTTCCTGTAGCATCATATCCCACCCATCCTGCTACGTCTTTTGGTACATTTTGTACATGATAACTTTCACACTCTTTGGTCAAATTAAATTGAATAGAATGAGGATCACTGACGATGGTTAAGTACCCAAAACGTGAATGTCTGATCCATGCTGAAAATTTATCTGTTCTTAATTATACTATTGAATTTGAAGACGTTCAGACTAAAAACCTAAGAATTTTAATCTGTATGATTTTTCTTATCGATATCCACACCTCAATTAAGAAGATAAGAGAGTCGATTGAACTCTTTAGGTTATCCTAAGAAAAATTATTATATTCATTATTTTGTTGCATATAGCCGTTTAATTTGTGTCAAATGGCTGTGTCTAGTCCTGAGCCTTTTCAGTTCACCCCGACGAAGTTGACTGAGCTAATGCTTTAACCCCGCGCGTCCGCGTCCGCGTCTGCGTCAGCGTCAGCGTCTGTCGTCCCCGTCCGCCTCTGGTTAACAAGTTTGGGGTAGCTCAGTATTTGGCAAAGTACTGATGCTACAGTAACCAATCTTGCAAAAGTGATTCATATTGGGATGCTGAGATGGACCGATGCATCGATCGGACGCGGCATCTGACCTACTTTATTTCGCTTGAGTAACTTCGCATTTAAAAGCCAATATTGAGCAGAGTATAAGTGCAACATGTTCCAAACTTGCATATGGAATGTATCTTTGATTTAACTTTCAAAAAATGACCTAGACCTAATTTTTCTGCTTGAGTGATTTCGCCTTTAAACTCAAATATTGATCAACGTATAAGTGCTACATGTACCAAAATTGCATATTGCATGTATCTTTGATCAAACTTTCATAAACTTACCTTGACCTATTTTTTTTTTCCTCTTGAGTATTTTTTCCCTTTAAAAGCCAATTTTGCGCAAAGTATATAAGTGCTACATGTACCTAACATACATATTGGATGTATCTTTGGTCAACTTTTCAAAAAGTGACCTTGATCTGTTTTTCCGCTTGAGTAATTTTACTTTAAAAGCCTATTTTGTGCAAAGTATAAGTGCTACATCACCTCCCTTCTCTCATATACCAAACTTGCATATGGGATGTATCTTTGGTCAACTTTTCATAAAATGACCTTGACATATTTTTTCCGCTTGAGTGGGTTCGCCTTTAGAGCCAATATTGAGCAAAGTATAAGTGATACATCTACCAAACTAGCAAATTGGATGTTGCTTTGATCAAACTTTCATGAAATGACATTTACCTACCTTTTCCGCTTGAGTTATTTCGCATTCAAAAGCCAATAAAGTGCAAAGTATAAGCGTTTCATATGACAAACTTGCATATTAAATGCATCTTTGATCAAACTTTCATAAAATGACCTTGACCTACTTTATCCGCTTGAATGGTTTTGCCTTAAAAGCCAATTTTGAGCAAAGTATTAGTGCTACATGTACCAAACTTGCTTATTGGATGTATCTTTGATCAATCTTTCAAAAATGACCTTGAGCTCATTTTACCGTGTGAGTGGTTTCGTTTCGAAAAGACAATATTGAGCAAAGTATAAGCGCTACATGTACCAAGCTTGCATTTTGCATGTATCTTTGATCTAGCTTTCATGAAATAACCTTTACCTAAATTTTTCCGCTTCAGTAATTTCGCACTTAAAAACCAATATTGAGCAAAGTATAAGTGCTACATGTACCAAACTTGCATATTGGATGTATCTTTGTTAAACCCCATTAAATGACAATAACCTACTTTTTCTGCTTGAGTGATTTTGCCTTGCAAACCACATATTGAGCAAAGTATAAGTGCTACATGTACCAAACTTGCATATTGGGTGTATCTTTGATCAAACTTTCATAAAATGACCTTGATATCACTTGAATGATTTTTTTTTCCTTTAAAAGTCAATATACATGTACTTGGAAATATTTTTAAATTGAATTTTGCTGCCACGAGGTAAGCTCCGTAATCTGTGCTTACCTATGTTTTTCTACGAAAAAAATAACAATTTTGGTAAAATCTGCTCGATTGCAATGTAGTGACCTTGCAAATCAAACGTATGTTCTTGGACAAGCATCAAGGTAATCTCTATATAGATTTCTCTCTAGTCGATATATGACGTTCAACGAACTTTTGTTTTTAGCCGAGTTGCAAAACTCGGCTCTTAATTTGATGTGAGACGGGCGGGCGGGCGGGCGGGAGGGCGTCAACAATTGGTTTCCGAAACTACGAAAGAGGCTATAACAATGAAACTTCATACACTTACTCACCATTAGTCAAGGATGAGCCCTATTGATTTTGGGGTCAAAATGTCAAAGGTCAAGGTCACAGGACTCAGATGATTGAAAATGGTTTCCGGACCATATTTCAGCCTGTATTGCACCTATAATCATGAAACTTGCCAGAAATGTTTCCCTTGAATCAAGGATGAGGCCTATTTATTTTGGGGTCAAAAAGTCAAAGGTTAAGGTCACAGGACTCAGATGATTGAAAATGGTTTCCGGACAATATTTCAGCCTGTATTGCACCTATAATCATGAAACTTGCCAGAAATGTTTCCCTTGAATCAAGGATGAGGCCTATTGATTTTGGGGTCAAAAGGTCAAAGGTCAAGGTCACAGGACTCTGTTGATTGAAATTGGTTTTCGTACCATATTTCAGCCTGTATTGCACCTATAATCATGTAACTTGCCAGAAATGTTTCCTGTGAATAGAAAATGACTACTTTTGATTTTGGGGTCAAAAGGTCAAAGGTCAAGGTCACAGGACTCTGATGATTGAAAATGGTTTCCTGGCCATATTTTAGCCTGTATTGCACCTAAAGTCATGAAACTTGCCAACAATGATTCCCATGAATCAAGAATGACCCCTATTGATTTTGGGGTCAAAAGGTCAAAGGTCAAGGTCACAGGACTCCGATGATTGAAAGTGGTTTCCGGACCATATTTCAGCCTGTATTGCAATTATAATCATGAAGCTTGCCAGAAATGTTTCCCATGGATCAAGGATGACCACTATCAATTTTGGGGTTAAAAGGTCAAAGGTCAAGGTCACTGTGGACTTAGGCTTAAAATTCTTCTTAACAGCATAAAAGACGAAATAATCATCATAGAATCATAACACCTTCTACATATGTTCTCCATGGGGAGAGGATAATCCCTATTGATTTTCAAGGTCAAGGGTCAAAGATCAAGGTCACTTGAACCTAGGCTCAAAATTATTTTGCTCAATGATATAGAATGTGCAATTGGAGAGGATGTTATACTTGTATTGCCTTTATGTTTCTGTGTTTTAATGTAATACAATATGGTTGAACACATAATATGTACAAATCAATATTAATCAAAGCTTATATGCAGCAAAAACATTGAATATAAAAAAGATTAATATGAAAAAAAAATTATATACCACTGAGAAAAAAAAATTGCAGAAAAAAAAGAGTCTGCCCAAAAAAGTAAAAAGAAAAAAAAAGAAAAATAAAAAAAAAGTAAGAAAAAAATGTAAATATGAAAAGAAATGAAAAAAAAATGAATTACAGAAATAGAAAAAAAAAAGGAAAGTAAGAAATTGCAAAAAAAAAACAGAAAGAAAAGAAAAAAATTACAAAGAAAAAATAATGAATATTTAAGATATGAATTGTACCTTATTCTGTATCTTTAGAGTATGCTTTGTTAAATCATATTGTACATACAAATACAGTTCAATATTTAAATCCAATTCTACATAAAAGTTCTTTGTTCTTTGTTTTATAGTAGTTCTCTTTTGCTTAAGGTTCCTGCACCCTAATAGACAACTTTCGGTTAAAATTTTCACAACATTTCGCCATTTCCAACAAGTACCGATGATTTTATCATCGCAAATGTTCGTACATAATAGCATGAGTTTACAAATGGTGCCATGTAAACAAGAAAAATTAGGACATAAAGTATTCTGTATGATGAGATTGAAAATCTGTATCCTTGAAAATATATTACACGCTGATATAGAATAAAGAGAAGACCATTTCTTGATCCAGAAATTTTCATTTAGGACCACAAAATGTTGTTACAAACCATACACATTTCATGTTAGTCTGCATATTCATACTTACATTCCAGTTTTGCAACTCGGCATTTTGCATCTTCGATGCATTTTGAGCTTATAATATCATACATTGACAGTTTAAAATAGACTCATAACATACCCAATATAGCATAACCGTCGTACTAAATGTTGCCATGGTTAACATATCTAATGCAGTTTGCAGTGAAAAAGACACAGTTAAGATCCCAACCAACTTTTTTACATTTTCTTGTAGTTCAGGCACAATATATATTGGATATATAACATACAAATTCCAAACAATTCTGCACTTATGACATTTTTAATCATAAAGATACACGAAAAACTAGCAAAATAGGGTCTCTCCGAGCCAATAACTGAAGGTTTCAAAACGTGATTGAGGCATTCTCTTTGACCCCTCGTACAAGAGGCATCGAGATAAAGTGTGAAAATCAGTTCAGATATTCAAAACAAAGATGACTGAAAAAAATGTTGGTTATTGCAATTGATATATGTAGTTTCTGAATGATTTTATATGTATATGAGTTTGAGGAACTCTTAGATGTGAAGACTCAAAATTTTGGGTGCCGGATATGTCCTTAATAAACCTAGTTTTGCTGATTACCTTAGCACAATCTATCCGTGTGAACTAGAGGTGAAAGAAACCACTAATAAAAGCATTAACTCTGCTTCACATTTAGCTATCGTGTTTTTTTTTGGGGGGGGGGGGGGGGTTGTGTGTGTGTTTCTTTGACGAAAATGGTCACCTGCAATTTCAATACATGACAAAGGTGACGACTACAAATTCCCTTTCCTTCCAATACTGTTCATGCTCATGGTGTATTATCGCAATTAATACGCTATTCCAGAGCAAGCTCAAACAATGTTCAATGATTTCGTTCTGAGGGCAAGGAGACTAACAGAAAAACTACTGATGTAAGTGACTGACTTTGTCAATAAAAAGAAAATTGGACGATACAATAAAAATATCGAACGTTATAACCTCTCGCTATCCTTAATGTTGGAAAATATTTTAGGTTAGAACCATCCAAAACTGTGAAACACCGAATTTTGCATTTGTTCGAAGGTATGTTGCTGTATAGTACGAGTGAAAAATGTTATCTATCTTTATTCATCTTTCGAAATTCATGTGCTAGTTTTTAAGTTTGTGAGAAATCATGAGAATGCATTTTGTAGACGAATCTCTTCTTCCATTTAAAATATTCAATTCTTATTAGTCCTCTACCGGTTCGCCGGAGAGGGCTTTTAGTTTCCACCCCATGTAAATTGTCTGTCTGTCTGTCACACTTTAATTTTCCGGCCATTTTTTCGCTGTCTTTGCAGATATTGAACTCATTTTTGTGTCGCCTGCGAAGCATAGCGACACTTAGGGATCACTGTGTCCGTTGTCCGTCTGTCCGTCCGTCCGTCCGTCTGTCAGTCCGTCTGTCTGTCTGTCACACTTTGGGTGCCACAGCCCATAACTTTTTATTGGTGCGTGATTGGGCTTTGATATTTCACATGTGTATTCCTTGTGACAAGACCTTCCTACACATAGCATAATTTTTGACCTAGTGCCCTTGACCTACATATTTGACCTACTTTTAAAAAAAATTAAGAATAGATATATCTTTTGATTGGTAAGTGTTAGGACTTTGATATTTTACACGTGCAATTCTTGTGGCTAGACCTTTCTACACATGCCATAATTTTTTACCTTTTGACCTTGACCTAGATAATTGACCTACTTTTGTAAAAAAAAAGATCAGATTCGCTATATCTTTTAATTGGTAAGTGATAGGGCTTTGATATTTCACATGTTTATTCCTTGTAACAACGCCTTTCCACACATACCATAATTTTCTACCTATTGACCTTGACCTACATGTTTGACCTACTTTTAAAAAAAATTAAGATTGTATATATCTTTTGATTTGTAAGTGATAGGGCTTTGGTATTTCACATATGTATTCCTTGTGACAAGACCTTTCTAAACAGACCATAATATTTGACCTTGTGACTTTGACCTAGATATTTGACCTACTTTTCAAGAAAAGTAAAATTGGCTATATCTTTTTATTGGTAGGTGATAGGGCGTTGATATTTCACATGTATTTTCCTTGTAACAATGCCTTTCTACACATACCATAATTTTTTACCTTTTGACCGTGACCTAGCTATTTGACCGTCTTTACTAAGAAATTAAGGTTGTATATATCTTAATTGGTATAGGTGATAGGTCTTTAATATTTCTTATGATGAGACCTTTTTGTTACCAATTTTCACGTAGTAACCTTGACCTAGATGATTGACACTTTTCTCTGAAAATTTAAGAATGACCATATCTTTTAATTTGTAATTAAGAGGTCTGATATTTCAAATGAATTTCATTTGACAAGACTTTTCTAATGATACCAAAAAGTTTGATCCACTTTCTAGAATAGTAATCAAGCCGCTTCGCAGGCGACACAAGCATTCCTTGGATTGCTATTTTTTTGGTATGTGAATACATCTCAATGTGAGACAGATCAAGCTCAAGTATTGTTTGAATTGACCTATTTTTACAATAGTTATGGCCCTTGGGCTTCGTGAATTTCATGAATTTTACAGTTTCCAGACTTTAATTTGCTCTTATTTCAGATAATGAACTGCTGCCTGGTCACAAAAATACTTAATACGAACAATATCAAGAATTTTCGTAACTTTTGATTGCTCAGTTCTTCTAATTTACTTGAATTTGAGAAGTTTTGTTTTTGAATTTACATTGAGTATGTAGAATTGGTATTAGAAAACACGATACAATCTAAATAGAAAACATTTTAACCTTTTATTAATGGAAGAAAGTTACGAAAATTCCTTAAAATTTTCGTAAGAACTTTTGTGAAACTGGGCACAGGTTTTTGGTATGTGAATACATATTAAGGTGATACATGTATATCAAGCTTGATTTTGATTTATCTTTTTTTTACAAAAAAAGTTAAGTCCCAACTGTCAGTTTCGCCCTAATTCACAGCCACGTGACATGCGCTGACCGAATTAATATTAGCCATATCGATTTAACTACTTCGTCGCACCACTAACAACTCTAACGTTATTATTGATATATTCAATTTGAAGACGTTTACATATAAATGTTTTGATATGATACTACAAATGTTTATCAGTTGAATATGAATTGAATGATAAAAAATAAAATAAAATATAATTTAAAAAAAAAAAGGAAAAAAAAAAGAGAAAAAAAGTGCGATGATGATTATATAAGGCTCGGATACTATAAATAGTATCCTATACATGTTACAAATTATTTGATATGTATGACAGTACTAACAATAATCAATACTTACAGAATAACTCTCACCACAAAGCACAAAGTTCCATGGACAGCCTATTGAATTTCATGAAAGGGGTAGGGGCAAAGTCTGCTGTTTTTGGTCTCATTTTTTTTTTCTTTTGCTATTTTCAAAAGTTGATTTTCTTATTGATTTTCATCTTTTAAATAGGGGTTTAGAGATTGATGTTTATTGAAATTAGATAGAAAAAAAATATTTTAAACGTATATGAGTTTTATATTCCGCCAAAATTGCTCACTATTACCAAAATTAATGGTAAAATGATAACTACCAGCAGAGATCTGAACATTATAGTGTAAAGTATATATGGAGCAAGCGTGTGTAACAAAGTCATACCTTTCAGGTACAGAATATTGAAAGGAATGCCTAGTGTAGGTTTGAACCTGTTACATGACCTTGCTCTAGGGCCTACAATTGTAGATCTGTATGTTTTTCCCTTGCCGAAAAATATGAATTTGCATTTGAAAACATACATGTAGAGCTAAATTTTCAATAATTTTGCCCTAAAAGGTAGTGTTTTAGTGAAATCACATGAAATATGTGCTTGTTAGTTTACAGGAAGCATGCTAAATGAGAACATATGATTTTTTCAAAAATTTTGAATGGGGCCAAACATTGTCACTTTTGACCCTAGACCGAAAGAGGCCAACTTGATTTTTTCAACCAGGAAAAACAACAAGTTGGCCTGTTTCGGTCTATTTTGCCCCTACCCCTTTACAGTTTTCTGGACTTTTTCTTGACTGTTGTTGAAGATACTGAACTGAGTTTTGGTACCTTTGATGCTTTATAGTGTGATACAGATCCAGTTTGGGTTTGGTTTTGGTTTACCTATTTCTACAAAAGTTACGGCACCTTGACTTAACAAATTTCTTGAAATTTCCACTTTCCAGACCTTTTCTGTTCATATTCATATTGAACTGATTTTTGTGCGGGCACTCATGTTTTGGTGCAGGTACAGGTCAAATTCAAATTCATTTTTAAATGAAGAATTCTTGGCAGAATTGCAGCTAGGACATGGATTTGTGTCGGTAAGGGACTAATATATCGCTCAGCGATCAAAGTTTTATTTTTGATAAATATTAATGAACGTTACTGATGTTGACCAGAGCTTAAACAAATCATTTTCCATAAATATTTGGTCAATAGCTGAAAAGTAAGCATTAAACAGACTTTTTTGTTTTGTTTTGCACTGTTTTAAGAAAGTGTCTGCTTGTAAGAATTTCGAAGGGGTCAACACCTCTTTAAGCATCATTTCAAATTCAAAAATATATTTGAAACGGTGCTTTTAAATGACGTAAACATGGATGAATTACTTATCCGTTGCTGGGCGTGGATATAAAATGTTCACAAAATATCTGTGTCATTATATTTAGCCTGCAGCAAGATAATTTAATGTAAAATTTTTGTTGCTGCACATGGTCTTGTAATAAAATTCTAAACGTTTACATGTATATTCAATGTTGTTGTTTTTTTTCTCGAATTCATTGAGTATTTAGTTGTACACTAGAACTAGATCGCATTCTTTCAGTTTGTATCAGAAATTGATAGATTTAATTGTTGATATTGATATATATAATGATGAAATTACAATTTTGCTCTTCATATAAATATCCCTCTGATTGTACACAATAATATTTTTGATATGAACTCTTGTTGAAAAGAAATAAACATTCTTATTTGTAGTGTGTCCATTTTATTTATGTTGTAGTACAGTGGCGGCTTTAGGGGTGCGGAGGGGGCGTCCCCCGGCACTGACCCAAAATATTCCAAAAACATACCTGTATATTTTTGCCCATTTTCAGTAAAAATCAACAAAATTCGTCCGTTGACCCCCAGGTAAAGGAGGCGCTGGATCCGCCACTGTTTGATTTCTGCGAGAAGACGTGGAAAAATGCAACATTTGGTCTGACATCCATGACTGGAACATGTGACTGAGTGAGTGTCACATTCTTGAAAAGCTATTTTCAAAGTTACAAAAACATGCATGGTTCAAACTTTGATACACAAACGTATGTACAAGAAATATATCCTATGTACAGTCATCACGGTATGAAAACCTTGTGAAATGTTTCAAATTTCTTATATAAATCATAACGTGAGCACTCGACTCGATAAAATTACATTTTAATTTTATCGAGTCGAGTGCTCACGTACCGAAGCTGAACTCACTGAATCGGAGAATTTATTATCAATTTTTTTTCTGTATAAATGCAAGCACTCCCCCCCCCCCCCCCCCCCCTGAGAACGATGAGGTGTCCCCCTTTAATTTCTTCCTTGGAATGGAGAAAATTTTGATTTATTCATTTATTGGAAGGTTGGAAAGAAGGGGGGGGGGGGGGGAGGGTTGAGATACCCTGCGTGGATTGGTCAAAATAAAATGACGTCACACTGACGAACTATAAATAGGGAAGGCGACGCCATTACAGTTGTTTTGCACTTCGGCACTGGACCTAGACTGACAGGAGAAGGAGCGAAATTTCCTCATACTTATATTTGAAATAAATTGAAGATATGGATAAGCCACCACCTCCAGGAGTTAAAGCAGGTACACATGGTACATGTTAACGTTCCTGATCAGGAGGAACATATGTTTAATTCTACTTTCACTTTCCTTATGTAACAGTGTAATTTCACATGTACAAACACATGCATGATTAACACAGTGCAGGATGTTTCATAAGTTTGAGTGGGAATTATTGTATTAGAAGATAAATTTTAAATTTCATATTAAATAATGATGCACTGCTTTCATTGTGAGTTACGAAATGAAGAAGTTTGAGGGAAAAAAGGGGAACTTGCATGCATGTCACTTGGAAGTCTGAGAAAGCCTTTCAAATTAGGAAAGGACAGGCATTGAAATTAACTTTTTTGACCACGGGCTAAAATAGAAATCTACAGGGTAAAATGAAAATCAAGAAAAAAATTCTTCAACGCTATAATATTAAAACAAGTTAGTTTGCAGTACATTCAGAATTTCACTAAATATAAAGAATACATAAACATATTACTGTCAATGTGTAAACCTGTCTGTTAATTGTCATTGTCAAGGTATCACAAACGTTTGACATTATACCAAAACATACATTATATAGCTTTTTATTGACGCAGATGCAGTCAACGTCTAATATTGTTAAAAACTACAACATGTACAACTTGTTATAAAAACAAACAGCGGAAAAAACCACTTGCAATTTTTTTCGAGTTCCTGCAATTTTCTTCTTGCAATTTCCAAATTCCACTCACATTTCACGAGTGCTACCTTCTAATTTCGAGGTCTGAAGGAGAGGGCTAATAATTTTGTGTACCATTAAGGGACTATTGTTCAGATTTTATGCAATTAAATTGAGGCCCTGCATAATAAACGAGAAAATAGTTTCACACTCCATACATGTATTCATTAGATTACGCTAAGTTCTTTAAATAAGCCATAATCTTCTGCTCATTACTATGGCAGTGGCTATTTACTGGATGGTTGTGTTTACAAAATGATTTTGTCTATATTCATGACGGTCTTGTACATAAAATGATTTAACTACATACACGACGTTCGTGTACATGTGCTATACACCACGGTCATGTACATAAAATGATTTGTCTATATACACAATCGTTGTGTACATAACAGAGAGGTTGAGCAAACCCAACTTGAACATGTACAAGAGTTGTACGTGTATTTACACGTTAACTGTTTACACGTTGACGTTATGCGGTTGAGCAGATATCATAACCGTACCAGTACGTGTACATTGTATATACGTTTTTGTGACGTAATTTGTCTTTTGTTAATACATGTACCTTTTCGTGTTTTTCAAGAACTTGGCGTCTAGACTCTAAGGGTTAGGAGCATTTAGCAAAGACGGTGAATTTATTTTTCTCTTCGAAGTAATCACATGGTCATATATACCGTACTAACATCAATTTCAAACTTCATGGATAAAATTTGGGGTCAACTTTGAGGGCTCTTATTAACAATGTGATGCATTCTATTTGCAATCCCTTCAAATATTCAAAAAATACACATGTCCCTGAATAAATTGAATACAGGTTTTCATAGGTTATCTGCATTCAGTTGCTTATAAAATCTACATTCTGTATCATAAACGTGTACTCACCGATTCACACGTTTTGCCAAACATGTAATGTGTAGCACAGGTGCATGGAACGCAAAATGTGATGATGTCGCGATCATAAACAACTTTTTGACGTACGCATACACATACAAGTTCGGTTTGCTCAACCTCTCTAATAACGATAATTTTGTACTCATAAATTTACAAACGAAATGTCAACAAGACTAATATTAGCGTGGTGACTCACGTCCATGTAGAAGTTCTTTGTTGTTTTTATCAAAAATTCTTTACTTTATAGGGGATATATCTGTATAAAAATGAGGCTAAGGCCATACCAAATTGATTTAATGTTCTTCGGATTTTCTTGTGGAAAAAAAGGGTGCGAGTGGGCGAAAATATAATTATTTTATTTTTTTTAGGTTTTGCAGATTTTAAGGTGAGAGCGAATGAAATAATCTTATTTTTGATAAAGGTTACCCCAGAAATACATTTCTGATGTTTTCCGTACTCAAAAAGGAATCCCCATAGGAATCTGGTGACTAGAAAGCCTGGCACATAGCAGTACAGAAAAGATTTTTGAACATTTCCCCCTCCTTGACTTTCAGTGCTATGTATACGGGACAACAAGTTTGCTCCCAACAAAATATTTTAAACACAAAAGTATCATTTTCTTCAAAATTTTGCACAATCTGAGACTCCTAGAAGCTTTAAGATTTGCAGAAATCAGAACCGACCCTAAAAAAGTATTGAGCCAGAAATTTAATAGTGCAGGCGAGCATTTTATTCTTATAATATTATTTTTTGAATTTTGAAAAATATGATGCAGGAAATCCAAAGAACATTAAATTAATTTGGTATGGCCTACTTAAGTAAAATTTATAAGTCTTGGGGTATTGCTAATAATTTTGGACCCCTTGAAAATCTCAGGGGGTCCAGATCCCCAGTTATATGGATTTATTCAACACATTATTCTGTTATTTCTTCATTCTTACAGTTGCTCTTGTTGAGTCCAACAGCAGACCGGGTGGAGTTCAGCTTGTCAGCACACATCGTACAAATAAAACTGCCGATCCCATGGACTTGGTGGAACTAGCACAGACCATACAGAAGGTAACAGTTCGTTTTTCTGATGAAGATGTGGATAGTACAGTAAACTTCACCTATAACGAACAGGTTTATAGCACAATCCTGCTTGTTACGAAGTAAAAAGAAAGTACGCCTGTAACGAATTTGTATATATATACATGTAACGAATTATCGGCTTTTACGAAGCCATGTCTTGGTCCTGTGGTCATAGTTTCTTCACTATTTCCACCTGATGTAACGAAATGCCCTCCAGGTATTCCCAATTAACACACCTGGTGGACAGATAATTACTAATTATCAAATAATTGCTCTCCCCGTCTGTTGTCCCCGCGCTAATAACCTGTAAATAATTGTAAAGAATGCTTACTTAATAAATCACAACATAGCTATTGAATACTGGTCTTAACTTTTCATTCATTTAGAACGGCCACACCAAGGAAACATATTTAGCATAAAAATGCATGTAAAGAAATACGGCTATAACGAATTTGGAACAATGGTCCCCTGGGCTTCATTATATACGAAGTTTACTGAATATCATAAGTATGGCATTGGGTACCATTTCGAAGCAAGGCTTGAGACCACTTTGTTTTTAGAGCGAAAAGAAAAAAAAAGAGTATGTGTTTTCTGCAACATGTGCAACCAAACTTAACCCTATTTTTTCAATGCGTTACCAATTAAAGATAATTTCAGAAAGACTGCAGCAAAGGTCTGAAGTGGCCAAGAGGCTGTCTGACTTATACATCTTTAATCATTGAATGGAAAAGTTTCTAGCAAGTAGACATATAGACATTAGTGATCTTTAAGCTTGTTAAATTTTTCCCATAAGAGATCAGTTTGATTGATGTTTAGATTTTTCATCGTCACAATTTGCATCATCTCCAGATGATCTGGAATGTCACAAGTAGGCAAAGGTGCTCCGCGAGGCTGTAAAACATGTAGAATGGTCAATTTTGATCCTGTGAAATTGTTTTTCCAGATTTTAGGCATTGGGGAATATAATACTCTACTTCCGGTTGTTTTGATAACAGAAAAATTAAATACCATGAAGTTGGCCCAAGACACACGACTTAAGCAATGTTTGGGACCATACATTTTCATGGCGAGTTGAATGAAACATTAAAAAATATCAAGTTTCTTAAAATAAGTAAAACATTGTACTACATAATTTCTAGCTTTTCAACGATATTATTATTATACCGCTACATTGTAACACCTTAAGACAATTAAGTTAAGGATCATGCAGTGTTTGACACATTGCATCTGTTGGTGGTTTATACATTATGAGTCAATATTACGTCATAATCAAATGGCCCATCAAGCAGAGTTTGACTGCAGGTCAAGGATTGTTATGTCATAATAGAAAAGTCTGCTAGCAGGTGCAATGTCAGACATTTTGGGGATCCCTCAATATACGCAAGATCGCAAGTACAGCTTGTCTGTTTTGATTTTCATTTAGTCACCTACCTAAACTAAATTGTTCAAAACTTTGGTAACTTTTCAGCCCAAGTGAATTGATGACGTCAAAACAATGGAGAACAATCAATTTAGAGTGCTTGGAAACATTCGTATAATCTTAATTTAGAAGTATTTGCGATCTTCTGTATTGTCTAATGAATATCTTGAAGTTCCACAAAGTTTTGCTTGCTCTGATTTATTTCCTCTTGAATTAATTTCTGAATTATGCTTTTAAATTACATAAAAATGATATTCTTGTCTATAGGCAGATGAGTTCGTGAAAGCTACAGCAGGAAGCAAGCTGACAGAGATAGCCAATCAAATCAGATATCTTCAAGAGAGAGCCAGAAAGGTACAAACGTATAGTATAAAGAAAAAGTAACTTCTTAGAGAATGGTTTTTAGACTTTACTCATTCTTATACATGTACCACAGTTGTAACGTATCTTGTATGAAATGTCTGTATATCGAATTGTCTGTTCAGTCGAGTTGTCTTAGGATAGTAAATAAATGGTTGAGCCTAAAATCTGTCAATTCATTACATGGTGTCAGAAGTGGGATCATAGACATCATCTGGTGAACGGTGGTAGGGAAAATAGTAGAACATTGACCATTGTCCCTCCGTACATATGTTTCACTGCGTGTAACTGAAAGATGTCGTCCCCACAGCTTCGAACCCTTCCCGAATTCAACCCCGCTGATCCCAACACAACTGCCGCACCGAAATGGCATTACTAAACATGGCAGATTGAAAGCTGCATTATCAACATAAAGTATAATTCATGAGCAAGTTTGGGTGGTCAACTATAGTTCTTTCCGGAAATAAAATTGGGCATGCTTATAATGTGACTCAGTCGGACTCAATCTAGCAGAACTCTAGTTACCGTTGTTCAAAAACTTTGATCACATGTGTAGCAGGGGGGGTAGGCATCAGACAAACAACAAACGACTTGGAATCAGTTTCTTAGTATATTCACATCAATTAGGCACTGTAACAAATATAATAAGGATCATAAGAACATGTACAAAACAGAGATGGAAATAAATATATAGAAATATCAAAAAGAGTTGTCTTTCTTAATTTTTACAAAGAATGAATATAATTCTATCAAAAATACCAAAAATACAGTATAACTCACAATGATAGAGTAAACAATTATTCTCACAATATTTCAGTATAAAAATGGAAATTAACACTACATGAACACAAGAAATACACATACCTAAATGTGGTTCAATGCCCCGTATATGTGATCATAAATGGATCTATGGCATCTTCACACTCTACATCATACCTATAAAAATATATTACTCTTAAGAAAAATACGCTCTTTGGGACATACGATTATCAATGCAAACAAAGCACTTTGATCCGCAAAATGCAAATTCTCTGTTTTGACAATTATTTCATAAATATTCTACAAAAAGGTAACATACATATTGATAATAAAAAATACAATACTTACAGTTTGTGTGTGCATGTAATACATCAAAAATACAATCAAATGCTTTCTCAATATTTTGGCAACATCTACCCTTCTCAAAAGTATGGCTACAATGGGAATTTCTAATCCAATCAAATTCAAGATATGAAAAGCATGACCAATGAAATAAGTTTTTACTGAAATTTCAAAGAATGACCAATGGACAAAGATCAAATAAAAATAGACTCAAACGGAAGGAGATAACTCTAAGGCAAAAATAAGTAAAGCTGGGTAACTCTTACAATAAGGTAATTCTATGATACAATATACGTCAAAAATGACCCTATCACATACTTCCCCTCTATGTGAAATGACGTCCTCGTCATTTATACAAAAATAAATATACATTTAATGATGATAACAATAATGCACACACCTAATCACAATAAAGTGTAAGTATACAACACCATAAATTAAAAATCCTGAAATATGAAAATATCAAATATAATGTCTCAGTGTCTTACCTCAATAAGTGTTGTCAATCATGGACACATAGTACTGTATTCTGACTAAAGCAAAATTCATACCTGTTCTGTAACAACTGTAATAATAGCTTTAGATACATCTGAATGGTCAATGGTAAGATCACGGTCAGATAAAAGAGATTTAAGATAGTCTGCTTTCTTCTTCCAGTCTGGTGTAGGTTCTTTTGTAATTTGTTGGTGCAACACAAAATCATCATTCAGCCAAGATGGTGGTTTTCTTTCTCTGGTCGACCGTCTAGGATGTTGTTGTTCTGCACTCTCTGGTATGTCTGTTGATCTGTCACCAGTATCTGTCTGTTGTTGTGCGTCTTCATCTGATACTCTGGGTGTCAATGAAGTGTCATCTTCAGTGTCAAGTATCGGTGTGGTATCTGGTGCAGTACTTCTCTGTGATGATGGTAAGTCCTCTGATGTTTCGTCACTTCTGTCTATATGTTCTGCAGATTGTTGTTGAGTCTGATCACTGGTAACAGTTGCGCCTCCATTGCTATTTGTAATGGTTTCTGCTGCCGTAACATGTATCAGCTCTTCGTCGTCATCATCATCATCATCATCATCATCATCATCATCATCATCATCATCTGTTTCACTTCCGTGACCTTCTGTAACAGTGCGTTTATCACTGCTCCGGGTCTTCATACGTCTAGGTGCAGGAGTTGGTTTGTCTGGTTTTGGCTGGTCATCAATGTCGTCAAGATGGTTAATTGGAAGAAGTAGGTTCCTGTGGAGTGTACGAGTTCTGTCATCGTTCTTTACTACATAGACTGGGATGTTAGGATCTGGTTGGCTCTCTACGTTATATGGTTTCTCTTCCCAACGGTCTGAAATCTTATGTTTCCCATCAAACGCTACGATCTTTACAAGGACTTTGTCACCGGGTCTTACAACTGCTCCTCTAGCTCTAATGTCGTAGTTTCTTTTCTGTCTTCCTTGTTGTTTTTGGATGGTATCTTGGGCTATCTTGTATGATTGTTGCAACCTGTCTTTAAGGTGTTTGATGTGATCCTGTAATGTTTCTTCTTTTTCTTGGTGTGGATTGGGAATGATGAGATCTATTGGAAGTCGGGGTTCTCGGCCAAACATAAGATGGAATGGTGAATGTCCAGTGGTGTCTTGCTTAAAGGAATTATAGGCGTGTACAAGCGGTGCGACGTGTGACTTCCAGTCCTGTTTCTGATGGTTTTCAAGAGTCCCAAGCATCTGAAGAAGTGTACGGTTAAACCGTTCGCAAACACCGTTGCCCATTGCATGATATGGTGATGTTCGTGATTTCTGGATGTTCATGATCTTACATAACTCTTTAATGATGTTGGATTCGAATTGGGCTCCTTGGTCGCTATGTAATTTGGATGGTACGCCATAATGCACAATAAAGTTGTTAAAAAGAACATCAGCTGTTGTTTTCGCTGTTTGATTCTTAGTAGGGATGGCCTGTGCAAATCTGGTAAAATGATCCGTTATAACAAGTATATTCTGGTATCCTCCTTTTGATTGTTCAAGGCTCAGATAGTCCAAACAAACCATCTCCAAAGGTTGGTAAGTACGTATACTGGTAAGAGGTGCTCTTTCGTTGGTAGGTGTTTTACGTTTAAGACAACGTATACAGTTGCTCACATAGCGTTCGACGTCACTTGTCATCCCATACCAATAAAAACGATCACGGATTAATCCAATAGTCTTGTCTCTTCCTGGATGTCCTAGTTCATGATGTAAGTAGTGTAATATTGTCTTGATGCATGATCTTGGTAAAACAATCTTGTACTTCTTTTCAGCATTGATGGTGATCACTCTGCATAAAATGTCATCAATCAAGGTAAGGTGTTCAAAGGTCTTCCACATGGATGCGTGAAAAGCAGGTTGGTATAACGGTAAGTATTTCTTTTCAGGTCTGTAACCATGCTTTACATGCTGAATCCAATATCGCAGAACTGGATCTGATCGCTGTTCGTGCGCAATGTCAATCTCTGTGAATTCTTTCATGGACGGTAAGTATGGTGAAATGTTGGATGGATCAACGGATACAGTTTCAACAAGAGGAGGTGAGTAGTTTACGTTGCATATAGCCTTGATGGTCTCTGATGATATGGTTGCTTTGTCTTCACGGGGAATTCTTGACATCCCGTCTGCATCAGCATTCTTTGCTCCTGGTCGGTAAGTAATGTCAAAGTTGTAGTTGGACAGAGCTGCTACCCATCGCTGGCTGGTTGCGTCAAGTTTGGCAGATGATAACACGTAAGTAAGAGGGTTATTGTCCGTTACTGCAGTGAATGATGCTCCATACAAGTAATCATGGAATTTTTCGCACACTGCCCATTTAAGCGCCAAAAACTCGAGTTTGTGAACTGGGTATTTCTTTTCACTCTTACTTAGGCTGCGGCTGGCGTAGGCTATAACTCTCTTCATGTTGTCCTGTTGCTGATAAAGTATGGCTCCCAAACTACTAGAAGAGGCGTCGGTGTGGAGTTCGAAAGGTATGGTGTAATCAGGAAAGCCTAATATCGGATATGACGTAAGTTTCTGTTTCAATGTGTCAAATGCCTGTTGTTGGTCTTGGCCCCATATCCATTCATGTGATGCGGGTTTAGGTTTGGATCCTTTACGAGTCTTCTTCTTGGTGTCAGGTAGTAAGATGTTAAGTGGCTGAGCTATGGCTGAAAATCCTTCAATAAATCGTCTGTAGTATCCTACAAATCCTAGGAAGCATCTTACATCCTCAGGTGATGATGGTACTGGCCACTCAAGCACTTTGTTGATCTTATCAGGGTCTGGTTCTATTCCATCTTCAGAAACGATGTTGCCGACATATTTCACTTTTCGCTTTAAGAACTCACATTTCTTCGGTGATAGTTTAAGGTTTACTTCTCGAAGACGTTGAAATATTCTCTCTAATCTGTATAAATGTTCTTCAAATGTGGGGCTAAATATGATTAAGTCGTCTAGATAGATATAACAAATTTCAAGATGTAGTCCATCGAAGCATTGCTCCATCAAACGTTGATATGTCGCCGGCGCGTTGACTAATCCGAACGGCATGCGATGGTATTCATAAAAACCAAGTGGTCCTACAGTGAAGGCTGTTCTCTCTTTATGTTCTTCATGGAGTTCTATCTGGTGGTAGCCTGATTTCATGTCTAATATGGTGAAGTATTTGTTTCCTGATAATGCGTCTAAGATCTCTTCTGTTCTCGGTAGGGCATAGGCATCTTTCTTGGTTCGTAGATTCAGTTGGCGAAAGTCGACACACATTCTAAGCTCTCCATTTTTCTTTCGGCATAGTACGATGTTGTTGGCCCATGGTGACTTGGACTTTCGAATAATTCCTCCATCTAGTAGGTCTTTGAGATGCTGTTTGACTTCAGCAAACATGGCAGGAGGTATCCGTCGTGGTCTTTGCTTAAAAGGTATCTCATCATATAACTCTATCTTATGTCTCACTAATGTTGTATGGCCAATGTCAGTCTCTGATGTTGAAAATATATCTCTGTAATTTTCTAAAAGCTGAAAAGCGCTTTTTGTCTCTTCTCTACTAAGTTCATCGCCAATCTTCACTTTGTTCAATGGCTCTCGAAGTTCATCTTTAGCTTCATGGATCAAGGTGTTATCTTCTATCGTCACTGGCTGTAGCTCACATATAATGGAATTTGGTTGGACTTTCACGGTGCGGGTGGTTACATTCTCTATGGTGATGTCAACTAAATCTCTGGATGGATATTCGTAAGTAATTACAGATGGTACAATGTCTAAATCAGATGGTATGACGGAATTCCTGGTGGTAAGTATCATAGATGGTGTGCTGTGGTAAGGTAAGGCTTTGTCAATGTATCCTGAAACTGTGACGTTGGCATTGGGTGGAATGGTGATACATTGGGTCTCTGCTGACTTGAGGATTCCTAACCTATGGTTATTTCTGGTAAGTTCTTTTTCCATGACAGTCATTCCTCTGAATGCTAGAAACCATGGTGTGTATAATTTAGCATCTTGTAGAAAGCGATTTCCATGCTGTGATTTCACTGTATCCATAAGATGTTGTAGTATATTTGTCCCCAGTAGTACAGGTACTTGACTGTTGTAATTGCTGTTTGGTACTACTAAGAATGGAAAGTAAGTATTATCATCAACTGGAATTCCTTCACTGGTGATTGAAGCCTCAATAAATCCATAATAAGGTAAGTGTTGTCCATCTGCACATTCAATTTGAAGGATCTCTGTGAGTGGATACATGGTAAGATGGGAAAGGTTTTCTTTGTAAAAATTTTCACTAATGGTCGAAACAGTGGAACCAGTGTCTATCAAAGATTTAGTTTCTATCCCTTCTATGTACAAAGTAACCTCTGATGCACTTCCAACCATTTCTGTGTTTCTTGTCTTTCTTGAGGGGCGGCTATTTACAAAACCTATCGTCTGCCCCGCGACGACGGTCTGTTCCAGTTTAAACCTCGCCTGGAGTGGTCTAAAATAACTCTACAGCCACGGGCTAAATGACCTGGTTGCCTACATCGGAAACAAATTGGTTCTCCATCATCAGTCTGTGTTGGTTGCTGGAATTCTCTATAGTCTTGTTGATACCTGGACTGTGAGGAATAGAATTGTTGGTTGCCTCTCCCTTGGCCATAACCTCTACCTCTTGGTGCTCTATGGCTATCAGTCCTATTATAGTTGCCTCCTTGTTGGTATGATGTGTTGCCAAATGACTCTTGTTTCTTCTCCATGCTGTTAACTTTTGTCGTCAGTTGCTGTATCATACCCTTGATCTCACTCAGCTCATCGGATTTTGTTGGTTCTGATACTGCAGCCATGTTTGTCTGGACTTTCGTGACGTCATGCTCCTTCTCAATCAGTCTTATCTCACGTCTAAGTTCGTCAAAATCTTGGATGGCATCATACTTATAAGCTGTAATGTCGCGTAACCACTGGTGGAGTCCATTCCAGTATCGTGTACGCAGCTTACTGTTCTGCTCATCTTTAGATGCGACACCTTTCTTCACGGCTTTTCTGTAAATTTCTTCTAATCTACAGCTCCATGTCATGCTGTCCTCTGATTTACCTTGAGATGCACTGTAAAATTGTTGCATAATACTTTCTCCCCTTTCAATACTACCAAATATGCTTTCCATTTTCTCTAGTAGTGCTGTCACTGATGCTTCAGGTCCTAATCGCATGGCTACTTGGGCTGCATTTCCTTTTAATGAGTTGCGAATGGACTGTGCTATAATGGCATTCTGGTACTTTTCTCTCACTAGGCAATCGACTTCATATCGCCATTGGTCGTATGGTATGTCTTGTTTACATCCATCGCCGTAAAAATATGACAGCTTAGGTCGATATTGTGACGTAGTTGTCGCACTTGATGTGGTACTAGTCGTTGGTTCGTCCTTGACCTTGACCTGAGATGAATCGTCCATCTGTTTCACATAGTCTTTCATCCACTGCTTGAAGTCATCTGGACTGTCCATCTTTGGTTTCACTTTGAGCTCCTTGAATACAGCTCCCAGTAATTTAAGTTCGTCTTCAGGTATATCGGACATGGTGCAATGATTTTATTTCAAATTTGCAAACGTAAAGTCAATTTACTTCACAATATCAAGTATCATATAATGATAAATGGCAAGTCAATGTACGTTCAACGACTAATCAACAAAGTTCAATGGCAATATATTTATACACTGTAATCAAAGTATTTGACTAAAAAGTGTATGATCACTGTCAAATCGAGTAAACTTGTATGATTATTTCTACGTACAAACTTTACATAGAGTGAACATTGTAATTCAAAGTTGACTTTCAGTACTAAATAAAATAATGTATAAATAAAGTTAAGTTTTCAATATACTTCAAAATATTTCTTTTTCAAAGAAATCTAAAGTAAATGATAAATTCGTCAGATAACGATGTAAACCTCTTTAAATAGTTTCAATTAAAGTACTGAAACTAAAAAAATTGAAAATGATAACGTCAAAATGACATATTTCTCAAAAAGTGAAATTTTCAAAAATTCTGTCACATCTATACAAACTAAAGAGAGGTAACTCTAACGTAAATCTCAACTCTAGTTTCAAATCTAAGAAAAGTAACTCTGTCAGTGACAATGATAGACAAACTATATGCGTGTTCACTCAAGCGTGAAAATTTTTTAGGTAGCCGTTTAGTACAGTATGAACGTAAAATTAAATACAATACAATGAAATGGCAAAATAATGATGAATCAAGCAATTTCTCTTAAATATATGATTACAATATGAGGCAAAAGAAATGTCACTCATGAAGAATCACTAAAGTCGCTGGTACTGGTATAGTATGTGGCTCAAAGTCAAAGTTCGGCTAAGTCGATGAACAGCAAAACGTACGGAAAATCTGACACTTTATTTCACTGAGGTAAGTATCTACAACTCAGGTAAGTTTGTATGCAAGCTCAAAACAAAACATCAGCATCTGGGTTGCCATCGGAAAGTCAATCATCGTATGGACAAGTAAACCGGAAGTGATGGAATGTAAACAATAACTTACAGTACATAGGTTGGTATCTGGAACGAATTCTAGGACGAATTCCACAAGAGGTCAATATCGAACACGCAGGTAAGTATTAGTGTCAAAGTAATCACACAGATGAGTAACCACAGGAATGTTCTCGTATACGATCGTACACAATGGTCAGTCAACACAGGTAATGTACATAGCTCTCATGGGTCTGGATCCGCTGGAATCGTTCGTGGGCGCCATTTTTGTAGCAGGGGGGGTAGGCATCAGACAAACAACAAACGACTTGGAATCAGTTTCTTAGTATATTCACATCAATTAGGCACTGTAACAAATATAATAAGGATCATAAGAACATGTACAAAACAGAGATGGAAATAAATATATAGAAATATCAAAAAGAGTTGTCTTTCTTAATTTTTACAAAGAATGAATATAATTCTATCAAAAATACCAAAAATACAGTATAACTCACAATGATAGAGTAAACAATTATTCTCACAATATTTCAGTATAAAAATGGAAATTAACACTACATGAACACAAGAAATACACATACCTAAATGTGGTTCAATGCCCCGTATATGTGATCATAAATGGATCTATGGCATCTTCACACTCTACATCATACCTATAAAAATATATTACTCTTAAGAAAAATACGCTCTTTGGGACATACGATTATCAATGCAAACAAAGCACTTTGATCCGCAAAATGCAAATTCTCTGTTTTGACAATTATTTCATAAATATTCTACAAAAAGGTAACATACATATTGATAATAAAAAATACAATACTTACAGTTTGTGTGTGCATGTAATACATCAAAAATACAATCAAATGCTTTCTCAATATTTTGGCAACATCTACCCTTCTCAAAAGTATGGCTACAATGGGAATTTCTAATCCAATCAAATTCAAGATATGAAAAGCATGACCAATGAAATAAGTTTTTACTGAAATTTCAAAGAATGACCAATGGACAAAGATCAAATAAAAATAGACTCAAACGGAAGGAGATAACTCTAAGGCAAAAATAAGTAAAGCTGGGTAACTCTTACAATAAGGTAATTCTATGATACAATATACGTCAAAAATGACCCTATCACACATGTATTACCGGTATTACGATCAGTAATGACGTACCGTGATAATTGAAATACTTTATTTCGAATATTATGTAAGACAAATTCATATAATCATGATTTTCTCCTATCTAATGGAAAATTGGAGTGTTAGAGTGTCTCTACGACCCAAACTTTATGCATCCGCCATCTTGAACTGGACATCTAGCACTCCCCACTCAGTCAAGTTAACTAGAGTTCAACTCTGAGGTCTACTTCCAGTAGACTATTCTATGTTCGACTGTACTATAGATCGAAAAGTGGAACTATAGTTGGCACCCGAACGCTCATATATACTTGCAGGTGTACATGTATTTGTTATATTGATCATTCATGGTTTTAATATGACACACGTTTATGTTAACTTTCTCCTTGTAGGCTCTAGAGGAAGCTAAGAGAGACAATAACCTACACCATTACGCCTGTAATTTAGTTAAAAAGCCCGGCACAATATATTACCTGTATGAACGTGAATCAGGGCAGAAATACATGTCTATTTTATCACCACAGGTGAGATTATATTTTCTGCTTTATTGTAGTTTATGGAATCTAACTCTAAAAACTTTCAGATTCTGTTCCAAAATCTTCTTTGCAATTGATTCCTCCAAGTACATCTATGTATTGTTCATGTACAGGATTTTTTCTAGACCCTGATGTCAGGGCTTGGGCAGATGAAATTAGGAATTTTGCACCTTAATTGGGAAATAAATTTCAAACAAGAAAAAG